>JAUMIR010000004.1:145020000-145620000 GCA_030847615.1 Gambelia wislizenii | reverse complement strand
AGCTTCTTTGTCTGCAAAATGTCTTTGTGTGCCACATAAACAGCAGTAATAGTCTATGATGTGTAACCAATTATGTATCATATTAAGTTCATAAAACCAAAACTGACAAGTTGCATCCCATCCAGTGCTCAGCTTTCTTCAATGGGCCATTGCACTTGTGGGCTGATTTATTTTATTTTTTTAAAATCCCCCTCTGTGATCCACTGTTGTTATGGAGACATATTTCTGGCATAATGCACTTCTTTCTTCCACATGGTCCTCTTCCCTGGCATGCACTTCTGTTACCATGGTGATGGTTGGGCATTCCTTTTACCTCTCTTCTCAACAATAGGCACATTCTGCTGTCTTGCATGGTTGTGTGTGTGGTGACAATAGATTGTTATGAGCACTTAAGTAAATTTTACAGCCAGTTCCAATGTGTCAGCTAATCAGCCTACTAAACTCAGTAGGTATTACACAATAGTAGGCTCAGGCCTGCAATGCCTAGAAGCTTGGACAATGTTTTCCTGCCTGAGGTGAGGACAATATGGCACCTCTGCACCCACTCTGCCTTCTAAAGAAGCTGCAGAGATGGGCAGCTGAACCATACTTCAGCACTGGCAAAGGGAGATTTTCCACTACACCTCAGGAAAAAGGCTCCCAGGGAAGGCTGCATAGCATACCAAATTCAGTCCTCCTTCACTTCACTGATGCTTTGTGTTCCACACCTGATGCCATAATCTACTCAGAAGCCTAGGTAAGACTGTTGGGAATGCAGGCCGAAAGGTCTGGAGATTCAAATGTTCCCTATCCAGGTGAGATTTTAGGATCCAGATTTGAGATGTAGGACTTTATCAGACCAGACAAATATGGCATCATAACAACACCTAATTAATGTGAAAGGGCATGCATATCATATGATGTCATCCTTTCACGATCGTGGTCTGTCAAAAAGCTGTTCCTTTTTATTGATGGGCCAAGCCATCAATAGCTCTGCTGTGGTGCTTTTCTTCTGGGGAGATCACTACAGCCAGGTAGAACACTCTCTGTTTATGAACCTCCTCAGTTCACTTGGAACTTTTAAAGTGTGTTTTTGTACTTTGGTGTACATTTTGTAATTTTTAAATTTTTTTTACTGCGCTTGTGTCTTCTTGCAAGAATCGCTGAGATTTGGAACCTGGAAGTAAATGGAGCTCCGTTTGTGCTCCGTTTATGCTGGGGCTGCCTCATTGATGCTGCTCAAGGTAGGTCTGGTAGGGGGCATTCTTTTGCCAGCATAAAAACCTTTCAAAATGTGGTGGCAAAAGAATGTTTATAGAGGGTGGTCTGACAAAGTCTATAAATATTCCCCCTAGTGATGTCAAAGGGCGTGTGTTCCAAATGCTGATACTGGGGCAGCTCCTGGTGATGCCACAGGGGGCTGGATTGGATGATGTCATTATGCATGGTATATTAAACATCAGCCACAGTTGCTCACAACATGTCATTCAAATTAAAAAAAAAAACAAGTCAAGGAAATGAGAAAATATTTCTCTGGGTGGAAATTAAAATTTCCAAGCTCTATACTGAAAAGAAATTTGTTCCTTTCCCGTAGCTGTGTTTTTATCAGTTTCCCATGCTCAATGAACAACATATGGGAGTTGTAGTCCAACTGAAGGAAGTTTTTCAAGCTCAGCTTTGAAATAAAAGAGTTGAACTTTTCCTAGCTCTGTTTCAAGCAAGCACTAAGTTAAAAAAAAACAAAAAACGTTTTCCAAACTGTGCTTTTAATGACCTGCTTCCATTAACCATTGTCCATCACTGGCCCCACTTTTTTCTTTTCTTTTCTTTCTTTTTTCTTATCAGAATCCTCCCTCATTCCCAAAATCATAATCAAAACCACCACTACTCCCCTCTTCCTCTTTCTCCCCGCCACTGCCAAATATTACGATGATGATCTGATATCTTTAGGGAGGCCCTTGTCTCAGTCCCATCACCCTCATGAGCTGTAAAGAAACCAAGTTGGAATTGTTCAACCAGCACAAGCTCCCATAAGTAGATTTTCCTTGTTTTTTTTTCCTGGGCTGTGAGGCTGTGGGGTCGTTTACATGGGCAAATATTCCTCTAAATATACCGCTAAGATAGCTCATAGTTCTCACGGATCGCAGCACAGCATCGCCACATTCAGAAGGGGGGAAGGTAAAACACCCAAATATAGCGTGGCAAGGGATGTCGCTACTTTTGCAGGTATATTTGCAATGTAGCGCATTATTGGCAGTGTAAACAACCATTCCGCTAAGGGCTACAGCAGAGCTGCATTGTGATTGGTTGATGATGCAGGGGTGGGCTTAAAAGAGGGGCAGGGAGGGTGGGAAAGACAGTAGCGATTAGAGGAAACTTTGAAAAATCCTCTCTGCTATTTTGCAAGCCAGTTTGCAAACAAAAAGGATTCCCAACAATTTTCATTCAGGGAGCATTCCTTCTCATCCTCTCTGCTGTTTTGCAAGTATGTAATAGCTCAGTTCGTCAGCTGTGATCCTGTGCATGGGGGAGGGAGAGAAACCATTTCACGAAGGGCTGCATCAGAGCTGAACTGCTATTTTCCCTCTCTCTCTCTCTGGCTTTCCTCTATTTGGCAGAAAATGCTGTTAAGCAAGGAGAAAAACCTTCTGTTTGATTTGTGGGAAGGGAGTGGGGGGGACTGCCTCTAAGCTGTTAAGCAAGCACGGAGTTCGAGCCAGGGCAGACATTCCTATGGCATTCCTTTCCCTCTCCAATGCTTGGCCATGCCCCCAGCACTTTTGGCTGTGTGAACCTCAAAGCGGAAAAAAAATCAAAGAGCCACAAAATATAGCTGTGTAAACATATACCATGTAAACTACCCACCACTGATGGAGGAAAGCGCTAAAGCGCAACTTAACGCAATAAAACCTGCCCTGTAAACCAGCCCTGTGTTCTGGAATAGTTTCTTTCTGATGTTTCACCTGCATCTCTGATCTATGGATGCCGGCCGTGAAAGCTTCGACTTCACAAGCTCCTGTCAGTTGAATGTTAGTGTTTGGAGGCTTGGGCTGAGACTACCAAAATGTAGGGTTCTTCTAATTATGTCGTATTGATTTTATTTACCTCCTACCATGCTTCCAACAAAAGGACTGGAGGCAGTTAATAATGAAAACAAACAAAAAAACCCAAATAGGATTAAAACATAAAAAATAAACACACACAATTATACAGAACAATTCTTAAGCCTCAAAAGTGTTTCCATACATTCAAGCACATTCAGGAGATTATCAAATGCAGCTAATGTGGCACCAGCATAACACAAAAGGATGCCAAGATCAGATGACATTGTCCTTTTGCATTCCACTGGCGTTATGCTGGCATCTTGTTTATTGATCCCCCCCATTTCATTTTGGGGCTGGCATTGCTGGCGTGTGAAAACTCGTGCCATTTAAATACCATCACTGCAGCAGGAATGGCCAGCCTGGCGTGAACACTTCCAGGTGAGATTGGGACATCCAGATAAGTTTTGCTTTTTTTATGACCCTCCCCAGGTTACTTGGGACTTTTAAATTGTGTTTAGGTGCTTTGTGTAACTTTTTATTTTTTATTTTTATTTTTGAATTTCCTGCACTCACATCTTCTCGCGAAAACGGGCAGGATTTCACTCCAGGAAGTGAATGGAGCACTGTTAGAGCTTCATTCATGCCTTGGCTGCCTCAACAATGGGAGAGAAGGTGAGTGCAGTGGGTAGGGTTATTGTGTTGGGACAGGGGTGGGATTGCAGATTGTGGGACAGGAATGCCTTTATGTCCCTGTTTGATAATCTCCTCAGTCACAGAAAGGTGGTATGGGAAGTTACATAGGCCTTCTGGGTATCTAGAGTGAAGCTCCTTTCATGAGCTGGCAGGGAGGAGTTCACTGTTCATTTTTGGATGACATTCCCTAACCTAGTGCTCTCATCTTAGATAGTTAACCATTTAGGGCTGACCATTAGTGGATCATCTAGGGTATAATTTTAAAGCACAAAAGGGTACCAGGTTAGGAAAGGACTGTTTTAAAGCAGTGTTTCTTAACCTCTGGTCTGGGGACACCCAGGAGTCCATGATTTCCTCACAGGGGGTCTGCAAAGGCTTGAAGGCAACTTGGACCACCTCCTCCTTGCAGCCATATGCCAGCAGTCAAGGCAAAGGATGGCTTGGCCTGCACATTGCCATTCATTCCACTGCAACCACAAACTTGCAGGAAGAAGCAGGAGAAAAGTCTTCCCTCCCCCTCCATTGCCTCCAAGGGAAGGTTTAATGGATTTAATTGTTGTATTATTCTTATTCTCATCATCACCATCATCATCAGGTATTATTATTATTGTTATTGTTATTATCATTATTTTAAATCTTGAGTTAAATCTTAGGGGTCTGTGCCAACAAAAGATATTTAAAGCAGGTCCCTGGTTTTAAAAAAAAGCCATGTTATAGAGCATTCAGTTATTCAGTTATTACTTATTTTGCAATGTAGCTATTGCTAAAACTCATCCATTATTGTTGTGATCAAAGGACAGGGTTCTTGCTATTACATAGTTTTAACCATTGCATCTTGAAACACCTGGAAGCAGTCTCTGATGTACAACTCGCTCTTAAGGAAATCTTGAAAACCAATTTGCAGCCCCCTCCCCCCCCCTTGAGCTGTCACACTGCTAGTCGCACATGGGACACTGTGTTACAGAAAGATGGTCACTACCAACACGGCGCTCCCAAATAGAAATGGCAATAAAACACTTTTTAAAAATGTATTTCACAGCTTATCCTTTGTGAGAATTGCTTCTATCCCTGTGAACCTGGATGCTGCTGGGTGAAGTGGAGCAAGGGCAGTTTTCCTAGAAGGGTTTCCTTTCTTGGAAGAACGGAGGGCCTTGTGATAGAGGGATGTCTGGCTTGTTAGATGAACTCCACCAAAAGTGAAAATGGAGTTCTAATAAGGATGCATGCCCTGTGACTTCATTCAGGAGGGAATAACAAATGTGCCCTCTTCTTGTTGAACATCATCTCTCTCTAAGCATCTGATGATAAGTTACACACCTCATCTTCTTTTAACAAACCTGGTGAAACCCCAGATCCCCCCTCAGAGCAAAACAGCAGCACATCATATGATTACACAGCAGCTGGGCTCAATAGAGCCTGACATACCTGAAGGCTTTGTCAAGGAAAATGTAATATTCTAGCATTGTCTTCAAAGAGGAGCTAAACTCCAGAATCAGGCTGTAGACCAGACCTGCTCAGCAACAAAAGGAAGGTCTCTCAGCAGCCTAAGCAAATTTTAATCAAGGTGTGGCACCATGCTGCTTTCAATTCCAAAGAAATCTGGTTTCAAAAGTCATGAGGGATCACATATTCCATGCTATATACTTTCAGCATAGTATAGATATATGCCAGTGTAGTTAGACTGACTCCCACACTTGAGCAATATAGCACTCAGCTGGTCTTTATGAAATTCCCTGCTGCACAGTGGTCAGCTAGCTTCCTACTCAGCAAGGGCCCTTCTACATTACACAGTTAAAGTGCTATGGTTCCACTTTAGCTGCCATGGTATCTTGGGGTTTGTAGTTTGCTGAGGCACTAGAACTCTCTGGCTGAGAATTCCAAATGCCCCTCCCTTAACTGCAAATCTTATGATTCCATAGGATGTTGCCCCATTTGGGATGTCGTCCCTATGCAGTCAATCATTTTGCAAGCATGCCCTTACAACCTTTCTTCTTTTTTGACTTTCACACTCCACAATTATAGTGCTGACTCCTCTTTGTCAAAAAGGTGTGTGTGGGTGTATGGGTGTACTTGCAAAATGATTGGCTGCATAGGGACCACACCTCTGAGAAAGCTGAAAAACCACTTGTGCAATGGTTTTTTATATTAGCTGAGTTTCCCAGCTGGATTCTGGCCTTTAGAAAAGGAAACAAAATGACTAGCATGGTGTAACGGTCTGAGTGCTGGACTAGGACTCTGGGACACTAAGGAGATTTTCAGACAACACTGTTATAGTGTTACTATTCCACTTTATTTGCTATGGCTGCCTCCTCTTGAATCCTGGGATTTGCAGTTTAGGGAGGGGCATTTACCACTCTCAGCCAGAGAGATCTTAGGCCTCACTAAACTACAAACCCCAGAATTCCACAGCAGGAAGCCAGAGCAGTTAAAGTGGAATAGTAACACTATAACAGTGTAGTCTGAAAATCTCCTAAGGTTTGAATTATCACTCAGCCTAGGATCTCACCCATTGGACCTGCATAGCTTTCCCTGACACCTGAGGGCCTTGTTTACGTGTGTTCTGCTACACTAGACTGAGATCTTTGTTAAGGCCTCTTTTCTTTGCTCCACAATAACAGGAGTTTAAACACTGCCCACCATTTCTTGAAGCGGTTCTAAGGAGAAGGTCAATATTGCATTATTACTCAGGAAGTACGTTCCTGGCATGTTGCAGCCTCCTACTCTGCCTCTGTATGGGTGTGTGTGTATGGATGTAGCTAGAGGAGTATCTTTAACCCTTGGTTTGCTTAGAAGTTTAGCCCTTAGAACAGACCTTTCTGGGGTAACCCCCAAGACAAGATCACTACTAAGCGTCATTTATCAGACTGGCCTCTTGTTTTCTCTTGAGTCCCCACACTACTCACTTCCTAACATCCTCTAGAGGAAATTGTCAAAATAGAGGTAGTTTTATGGTGCCAAAAATGTACAAGAAGAAATGACAAGAACCTGGTTAGGATGCACATTCAAGGCATATACCTTGAGTTAATGGAGATTATCAGACACATTAAAAGTGGCATTACATGAATGCCAGGAGATTGCAAAGAGTTCCCTTTTCAGACGTTGTTGTTCCCCTCTCTTTATGCATCTGTTCTGCTGCTGTTCCACCGGTGCTGCTTTTTATTGACGGGATAAGCCACCAATAGATCCCCCATTCTGCTTCTGTCACAGATATTCCTGTGAGCGAAAAGGTGCCCCGTTATGCTGGTGAGATTTCAGCATTAATGGGAGATCCCTGCCAGAACACTTCCGGGTGAGATTGGGACTTCCAGTTAAGTGACCCACTTTTTATGATCCTCCCGGGTTACTTCTACCTTTTCAAGTGTGTTTTTGTGCTTGCTGTCATTTTTTGTGTTCTTCTTATTTTTATTTTTTAATTTCCCATGCTTGTGTCTTCTCGCAAGAATCCGCAGGATTTTGATCCAGGAAGTGAATGGAGCTCCATTAGATCTCTGTTCACTCCTGGGCTGCTGGAACAATGGCAGAGGAGGTAAGTGCAGTGGGGAGGGTGATTGGGGCATGACAGGGGTGGGACAGGGGCAGGAGTGGAGATTCTGGAACAGGAATGCTTTTTTTGTTCCTGTCTGAAAATCTCTAGTGTCTTGGAATCAGCCACCCTTTCTGTCCTACCTCATCCCTTTACCTTGGACACCCTACAGGAAAACTAGCTTATACACATTTTTGTCCATTTTGTCACACTGCCTAAACATCTCCTCTCCTCTGAGTTGTTTGACCTCATCTGTTCTTCTTTGGGCTTGACTACACTGGCAGGAAAACCCACGTCTACCTTGTAGCCATAGCGGATTTTTTTTTTTTTAATCTGCAGCGGCCTTGTAAACGCCACACTCACAGGGATTCTCTGATTGTACATTGGAGTATCCCATCACACTGTAATCCGTGTTGGAATGAAATAGCAGTTCTATGCTGATCACATGTCCTATATGTCATATTATTTCCAGCCACATGGCTGGGGCTGCTCCATCCCCCACACCCATTCACTCATGCATGCAAATATGTGAATATACATTGTCCCAAAGTACTGTATTACTGGATAAGAAGAGATACACATATCCAGATAAGTGCACAATCAGAGGGTGGGGGGAAGCACTAGAATGGAGTCCTATCTACAGGAAGTCCTACCCCCAACTTCTCACTGAAGTCAATCTGCAGCTGCCATGTGGCCAATAATCTGGGTTTTCCCCAGAAGTACAGAGCAAACCACCAATCTTTCAGATCCAGAGTTTCCTGCAGAAACCTCGATGAAGATGCAAATCATCAAAAATGTTGTATGCTGGAAATACGGCATGAGTATGGAGTTTTATGAGTATGGTTTTTTTTGCTGGTGTAGACAAGCCCTTTGTCTCTCCCTACCTTTCCCTAAACTGTAGAAGCACAGATTTGTGTAGCCTCAGTTGCTGTCACTTTCCAGAACTACTGTAATGTCCAGCCTGCTACAATCCATACTTGGACTGAGAACTGGAGCCTTGCAGGCTTTGCTGTCATGGTGGATCTGCCTCTTTAGTGATTTTCCTTCCAATAAATAAAGCTATGGTCTATGAAACTGCATTTTCACATACATTTATTTCATACACTTAGCATGCATTGGACTCTATGAGGAAAATGTTTCTCTATTAAAAGGTCTACTGTAATATTTGCTATTCCCCATTGCAATTATTTGTATGTTCAATAAAATCTCCCCTGAGAGATAGTTCTGTGTGAGTGTGATTTACTGGGACCCGACTTTCTAGATGTGTGATTGTCAATGTTCAAAGGTCACATCTATATGTTTTTCTCTCTGAATGGGTGTAATTATTCACACGTCTGGACAGCACACCTAGCAATGAGGTGGAACCAAATTAATTATGAAGTAGTATGGTTAGCAAGTTGTATAGCAATATGGCTCCCACACTGCTGTCTGGAGAGCTGGTTAATATTTCAGACTTAAGCTATCTAAAAATCCCTATGTATGTTTCCACAAACAAACACAGTAACAATAACAAAATAATACTAGCAGTGGAGAGCCTAAGCACATCAATGCAGACAGAAGTTGCACTGTTTTGTGTGTGCATGTGGAGTTCCTTATTTAGAGGTATTCTCAGTGACAGCTTGTGGACTGAGCTGGTGGAGGCAGCTGTGGGTGTCCTTCGAAATGAAGCATAAAAGGTAAAAGTTTGAAACAACTGAAGCACACTTGCAAACCTGTCTTCCATTCTTCAGGACTTGGGCGACTTTACAAATCCCTACTTGCAGTCTCTCTGCATAGACTCTGACATAAATTTACCCAGTAACCTTTGCACACACAGATACTGTACTTTTCTTGTCTACTCATCCCTATGTACCACTGAGCTGTCACTGGGGAGTTCTGCTTCTCTGTTTTCTTATTCATATCCCAATCACAGCACATGTCTCACTGTTGGGGGAGTGCACCTTATATATGACACGTGGCTGGTTTTGTCATGTTCTTGACATTTCTCTGTATGAGACTGGTATGGATGTGGGTGGGTGGGTTCTCTTCTGGAGTTGTGCACTGTTCTGATACTGTTTTTATTGTGTGTCATGATAATTGAAATGGGAGGAGAGCTTCTCTCTGGCATCCTACATCCCAAAGTTGCCATGATGATTTATTACAATCTCTACCTTGCTTTCCCTTCAAAGTGCTGAAGGAAGTATACTGAAGTACCATATATTCTGGCATATAAGATGACTTTTTCAGCCTGTAAAATCAGCTGAAAAGTCAGGGACTGTCTTACACGCCAGATACTGTGCCAGCCCCATCTCGGACTCTGAATGACAGAGATGGCTAGCTGGGGGAAGGAAGCTTGCTAGCCACCTTATCCCCCCCACACCCAGTGCAGCTGGATGGGAGGAGCCTTGCTGGGTGGGAGGGGGTCTTCTCCGTCATGGAGAGGATCCCCTCCCAGCCAGCGAGGCTTCACTGGGGGGGGGGGAAGCCTTGCTGGGCGGGAGGGGCTGAGCCTCTGCCCAGCTGGCCAGCCATCCCCTGTGATTCCCCAACTCGTGAGGAGGCTGGCCAGCCTCCTTGTGGGTTGGGGAATCGCGGGAGGTGGCTGAGCCTTTCCCCAGCCAGCCAGCCAGCCAGCCAGCCAGCCAGCCATCCCCCAGGATTCCTCAACCAGCTTTGGGAAGGCTTCAGGAAGGGTGGCTGGCTGGAGGGGGGAAGCTTTCCAGCCACCATCTGCCCTCCCTGAAGCCATGAAGGGGAGCCAGATTGCGACTTCAGGGAGGGCAGGTGATGGGGGGTGTCTTATATGGCGAGTATACCCTAAAGTCTATATTTTGACTTGAAAATTGGGGGGGTCGTCTTATACACCCAGTCATCTTATAGGCTGGAATATATGGTATACTGAAGTATACAAAGTGCTGAAGAAAGGATGAGCTCAATAAATGATTTTTTTAAAAAACCCTCCTTTTGAGGCACTTTAGAGCTAAACTACATGCTACATTAAATACACAGTGTGCAGTTGAGCATTGATCAATTTTTCACTTTGAAATAAGCACACACACAGGTCTGATCTGGATTTGGTCCACTGTTTTTGGCTTAAACCTTCTGCCCAAAGCCATTTCCCTCCTTAAGCCTGTTTCCTCTCCAGCACTGGTGCTAAAAAAACCCCACAAAAATACCACAGAGGCTTGCTTAATCTGAAATAAGAAAGACATTAGGGCTCAGTTGCACATTGCGTGCTTATCATACTGCTTAGTTTAGCCCTTACTTTGAGACTTGTGGAACTGTTACTTCCAGACGTAACAGTTAGAGCTGTTTGATATCATTTTAAGTGTTGTGGCTCCATACCTTGGAATTCTGGGATTTGAAGTTTGGCCAGCTGCTTGGAATTCTCTGCCAGGGAGCTCTACTGCCTTAGTTCAGGGGAGAGCACTAGAAAGTTCTATGTACCTCACCAAACTAGAAGTCCCAGGATTCAGTGGGATGGAGCCATGGCATTTCGAGTGCATTGTGGATATACCCCTTCTGAGAGGAGCAGTCCTGTGGCTTCTCTGTGTGTCTCTTTTGTAATATCTAAAGATACATGCAAACTTATAAGTTGTGTTTTTTTATCTAAAAGGGGCAAAACTATTAAATGTATATTTTAACTAGAATGATGGATTAAAGTTGGAATTTCAGATTACAGTATTAATTATTAAAAGAGAGAGAGGGCTAAAGAGTGAACAAGGTTTATTACAGTTTAGTTAATTGCAAGGTTAGAACATTTTAAGCCAACAAGTAACAAGGGAATGTACAGTTGCCCCTCCACATTCGCGAACTTAGCATTCGCAGTTTTAATTATTCGCGGTTTTGGGAGGCCCCCCCGGACCCCCCCAAAACCACGAAAAGGGGCCTCCGGAGGCCCCTTGAAAGCCGTGGGAAGGAGCCGGGAGGGCTGGGGAGGCGTTCACGGGGCCTTTGGAGACCCTCCAGAGGCCCCGTGAAGGCCTGGGGAGGGTGGGGGGAGGCCGCGGAGGCTTTCACGGAGCCTTGGAAGGCTCCGTGAAGGCCCCGGGGAGGGAGGGGGGAGGATGGGGGGAGGCCTTCACGGAGCCTTGGAAGGCTCCGTAAAGGCCCCGGGGAGGGACGGTGGAGGGTGGGGGAGGCCTTCACGGAGCCTTGGAAGGCTCTGTGAAGGCCTGGGGAGGGTGGGGGAGGCCACGGAGGCCTTCACGGAGCCTTTCAAGGGGAGGGAGGGTAGAGGGTGGGGGAGGCCTTCACGGAGCCTTGGAAGGCTCCGTGAAGGCCTGGGGAGGGTGGGGGGAGGCCCCAGGGAGGGAGGGTGGAGGGTGGGGGAGGCCTTCACGGAGCCTTGGAAGGCTCCGTGAAGGCCTGGGGAGGGTGGGGGGAGGCCGCGGGTGGCTTCACGGAGCCTTCGAAGGCTCCGTGAAGGCCCCGGGGAGGGCAATCAATATTCGCGGTTTTTTGACATTCGCGGGGTCCGTGGAACCTAACCCCCGCGAATGTCAAGGGACAACTGTAGTCTTCTTCTTCCTCTTCTTTTGCATCTGGGTGTTCCCCTGTATTCCAAGCTAGACACCATACAGAGGTTTTTCATGTCCTAGGAAACTGAATTTTGAAGCTTATAACCCTAAAATCTTTGCTGGGAAGTATGTGAGAATCAGTAACAAAGTAATATATCAGTGATGATGATGATTGATGATGGGTGGCATTTTTCAGTTTCATTGTGGTAAGGCTGATAGTATAGGCATTTAACTTAAATTTAAGTGGTAATTTAGCATACATTTAATAGTTATTTCTTCCCCTCTATTGTAAATGCAATTAAATTAGGTTTTTTTGTTGGCTTATTAAAACTAATTAAATGCATTAAACTTTTCCTATCTCTGGTGGTATAATATTAAAACATCAAGTTGACAGTTTTTCTAACTTTCCCTGCAAATAGCAGTGAGTGGATCTGGAATGGGGGCTATACCATGATGAGCTCTATGATCCATCATTCTTTCTCATTTTTATTGGGGAGTCACAGGCCTGTTCTTCCTGCAGCAGGTGCACGTTGTTGTTGTTGTTGTTGTTGTTGTTGTTGTTGTTGTCATCCTCAATATCTGTTTGAAGAGGAGGAGGAAAAACATTTTACTTATACCTTAGCTTGCCTCCAAGGACATGCCTCCCCTCTATTTTATTTTCAAGCCAATGCTTGGGTGCATTATCAATATAGGCAGGACAGTGGCTGTCTCAAGGTCACCCAGTAACATTCCTGGCTAAGGGAGAGGAAATCAAGAATTAAGAGCTTCTGGGTACTAATCCAACACTCTAAACACTATAGCCCACTGCCTTTCAGTTTGGACATGAGCTGTATGGCTGAGTGGGGGATTGTGTCTTTCCAGACCAAAAGCAACATTTCGTCTCCCGCCCCCCCCCCGAATCCAACATTTTTAAAATAGATTTTATTGATAAATTCAACAATGTATTGAAACTTTACATTGTTTGTCCTGAGAAACAATGTATTTACGATAAACAACATAAAACAACATGAGCAGGCTGTGAGTTGTTATTTACCTGAAGAGAACATCAATTGCTTTGGTTACTGACATTTGGCAACATTTCTATCCTGCCAATCCATGTAGACTGTTGCTCAATAAATGCAATAAGTAATAACATTGTCTTAAGTTTCATTTATATATTCTAACTACATCAAGAAAAACTGGTCTGGCTATGTCAACGACAGGTGCCACAAGCATTAATAATATATTTTACTCCCCCAACATATATTGACTTAAAACAAACAGATCACAGAGTCCTCCCTATGGGACTGAAGTCTTGGCTGGGAGGCACTTGAGAACTTCTGCTTTTCTTTCACTTCCTGGCAGCTTTAGCAGCCTTAATGCTTTTACCAAATACCACAGTTGTTTTTGAAGTATCATTACCAGAATCCTCCAGCCAGCCTGGCCAAATGCTGGCTGGGGGATTCTGGGAATGGTAGGCCAAAACAACAACACACAACTGTCTTAAGCTCTGTTATCTGCACTTGTAAAAAAGGAGGCCTCAAGAAATTTTAGAAGACAGTGCATTAGTCTTTCATTTTTCTAACTGTGATGCCACTCCATCCAGAGACAGGCCTAGTGTCAGATAACTGAGACAGATTGGAGATGCTGTTGGTGGGCTACTCACTCTCTTGATCCCCTCCCCCCTCCCCAAACTGGGCTAGCTGGGTGATCTCACACATGGTGTTGGATGTAGCCAGGAAATTAGTTCTAGGTGTTTTCAGCCCCCTCTGGGCAGCTGGTCTGGGATTCCCCCCCCCCATTTCCATGGCACCTTTGGGACCATCTCAGTTTGTTATCAACCATATATATATATATATATATATATATATATATATAGGGCATACTCTTGATGCGGTCTTTAATAAACTAATGAGAAGAATGGTCTGAAACCTGAATGTGTGTGTGTGTCAAATTGCCATTGTCAATCATTTCCCAGAGGGGCGTCTGGAGATGAAGAGTGGATCATCACCAGTGGTAGCCAGTGACTTCCATGTAAGAGGTGCAGTGAAACTACTGTGGGTTTTATTCCAGACTTTAAAGGAGTTACCCAAGGTGCTGAATCCTATCCCCAATATAGGTTCAGTATCTTGAATAGCCCATTTAAAGTATAGAATATAACCTAGAATACACCCCAGACATGGAAACCAACTAGGCTGCTATTGGCCTAGAACATCTGCACACCTTCCAACTCTCTGTTTGGCAGGGACAGTCCCGATTAACCCTCTGCTGTCCCACTTTTTCAGCTGCTTTTAAAAATGTTTCTGTTTCTCTCTCTTCCTTCCACTTTAAGGGATGCTGGGGTTGCAGTACAAGTACATCTGAAGAGTCCAATGTTGTTCCTTCCTGATTTGGCTCAGTGGTGACATTTGAAACAGGCTTGAGTACACAAGAGAATGTATGTTCAAACTATCCTATCTGTCACTTTAAAAAAAAGATATAATCCGATATAACAGTGCTGACGTGATTCTATACTTTGAGTGAGGCTCTAGTGGCTCCATCTGCCAGCTCTGGCCTCGAAGGACTTCTTCCTTATGTGCTCCCTTATGAGCTCCCATATTCATCAGAAGAGGGCGTGCTCTAATTTTGCAGCACTTCAGATGTGTGTGTGTGTGTGTGTTTGTGTGTTTTAAAGGGGAGAATAAAACAGGTATTTTATTTTTAAAAAATAGAGATCACCTTTTAAAATGAGGCTTCAAGGGAGCTTACAAGACTTTTCAAAAATTAAAGCAAAATCCAAAATGCACTGGACTGAAACTTTGTGGCCTTCCCTTACTTGTTGCTGAGTTGCTGCTGTCTTGGACCTCTGCTTCACTAGTGGGACTCTTCTCTTTGTAGTACTGAAGCCATGACTCAGAAGGTACTGCTTTCTATTCAACACAGCTTCCTTGCCTGTCTGGGACATAAAAGCAGGATTCTGGTGGGATACACCCCTGGCAGGGTTACCCCCTTCAGATTACACAAGGGTGAGGGCTTGTCCTTTTGCTTGACAGAGGCAAGGGTTTGTTACATGCTTTTACCATCTGCCTGTCTGTGTATTGAACTGGTTGTTTTTAATTGCTTTGTGTGCCCAATACAGGAAGGGTGTGTTTTCCAGAGGAGGGATTCAGGGAGAAGTCACTGGAGTCATACAGGGTAGAGGGAGATACGGAGGGAGGAGACAATTACAATATCATGGAAGAGGGAAGCATAACAGGGTGCCCATTGCCCCCAAACTATCTCCCAGGTAAAATAGCCTGGATAGCCTTGGTGACAGTCCCCTGGGTTGAAAATGCTGCTGTTGAATGCCAGGTCAGTAAATGTGGGGGGAGTACTATTCAGGATTTGATTCTGGCTGACCATGCTGACCTGGCTTGTATAACAGAGACCTAGCTGGATGAGGTTGATGTATGTGTGTGTGTGTATGGGGTGGTGGTGGTAATCTTGCTCAGTTCTGCCCAACTAGTTTTTCTCTGCAGCAGCAGGCAAGAACTGGTGTGTGTGTGTATGTGTGTGTGAAGTGGAGCTAAAGTGGTCTATTGTGATTCCATCACCTTGACCAGGTGCCCTTTCCTACAGTCTGCAGATTTTGAGTGTCTATATCTAAAGGTGGGTAGCCAGGATAGAATAGGGCTTCTGTTGGTGTACCACCCACCCTGCTGCTCAACAGTCTCTCTTCCTGAGCTAGCCAAGGTGTTCTCAGGGTTGGTGATGGAGGCTCTGAAGCTAGTAATGCTGGAAGACTTCAACATCCACACTGTGGACATTATCAGACTAGCATCTAAAAATGCTGTAATTCCATGAATGAAGATAGCAGAAACATTGTGGCATTTATTATCACACATCACTGTAATCACATGAAAGAAATGCCATGGAATTATTGCATGACCACTACTAGTGCTTTAAGAACAGGAATTTACTTCTGTGATTTGGCATGGGTGAGATTTTGGCAGTTCTCGCAAGAAGATGTGAGTGCACTTCAAACTCCAAAATCCCCTTAATTAATAAAGTAATGGACACAAAAGCACTGAAACAAACATAAAAACATGCAAACTAAATGCAGCAGTTCATAAAAAGAACATCCTGTGCTTCATTTTCACATTCTCACACGGATATTTTCTCACTGAGGACCGCCCATTCATGCTGTAATCTCACAATTACAACAGAAAGTGTTTTCGCATGCAGTCAATAGCATGAAATAAGCACTATTGATGATCTATTGATGGCTTCTCCCATCAATTAGAATTGACGCCTTTTTTGCAGCTGGAGCATGGAGTAATAAGGCAAAGATGATGATGTTGTGTGATTGTGGGGTCCATTTGCACCGCCCTGATATCATAATCCCACAATCTTTGCCGTGTCTGATAATGTCCTGAGACTGCCCTGTTTGGAGTGGCTTAGGACTTCTTGGCCTCCATGACAACCATAGGTCTGGCCCAAGTGGTGTCTGGCCCTACACATGCTGCTGGGCACCCTCTAGACCCTGTTTTCTGTGCTGGATGGGGTGATGGTGATCTTGGTATGGCGAAACTCTCTGAATTTCCATTGTCATGGACAGATCATTTCCTGGTCAAGTTTAGACTAACTGGGACTTGGAACCTCCGCAGGGATGGGGGACAAATTAGGATAGTCTGTCCTAGAGAACCGATGAACCCAGATAGATCCCTGACGGCTCTTGGGGATTTTCCTGCCACCTTGGGCCTTATTGAGTTACACTGTTATATCACTATTATTCCACTTTAACTGCTCTGGCTGCCTCCTGTGGAATCCTGGGATTTGCAGTTTAGGAAGGGGTATTTAGAACTCTCAGCCAGAGTGCTCTTAGGCTTCACTAAACTACAAACCCCAGAATTCCACAGGAGGCAGCCAGAGCAGTTTAAGTGGAATAATAGTACTATAACAGTGTAGTGCAATAAGGCTAGTTGGCAGGCGATTCTGTTGAAGCTCTGGCTGACCTCTGGAATGGAGAAATGGACACAATCACTCCTGTGCATGCCGTCTCATGGAGTGGAGCCAAACCAGTTCACTGGGTTTCCAGGCAGCTGGTGGTATTGAAGTGAGTGTGAATGAGACTAGAGTGATGTTGGCGGAAGACCTGAAGTGAGTCAGACCAAACACAGGCTAGAGCCTATTTCAAGGCTACTCCATGGCAGTGCAGGCAGCAAAGAAATTATTTTTTGCTGCCACCATTGTATCTTTGCTGCCACCATTGCTGCCACTGTAAGAAGCTGTCCAGCAGAACTCTTTCAAGTTGTTAGAGGTCTATTACACACTGGTCCTCAAGTAGAAAATGCAGATCACTTGACAGCCTGCTGCGAAGAACTACATGCAGATAAAGTCGCTCAGATCTGCTCCAACTTGGATGCTGCAGTTGGTACAGTTCCAGTGGATGTAACCTTTGTCCAGTGTTAATGGATGCTTTTCAATTTGTGCAGCCTGCAGATATGGACAGGACCCTTGGAGAGGTGAGAGCCAACACTTGTGCTAGACCCTTGCCCATCCTGGCTCATCAAACAGGCCAGAAGGGAACTGGATGAGTGGATGAAGGGTGTAGTCAGTGCTGCCTACAACAAGGCAGCATTCCAGCTTGCCAAAAGGAGGCAGTTGTGAGGCCTTTGTTGAAAAAGTCATCACAGAATCTCTCTATAATGGATAATTATTGGCTAGTGTCCAACCTACCATTTTAAAGCAAGGTACTGGAGACTGTGGTGGCCTGCCAGCTCCAGGGTCTCTTGGATGAAATGGATTATATAGATCCATTTCAATCTGGTTTGGACTGTGGGACAGAGACAGCTTTGGTCATCTTGACGCTGACCTACACAGGGAACTGGACAGGGGCAGTGTGTCCCTGTTGGTTTTGCTGGATCTCTCAGTGGCTTTCGATACCATCAACCAGGAAGCCCTGATGGTACAGTGTTTAAATGCCAGTACTGTAAGCCACAAGGTTACGAGTTCGATCCCAGAGGACTCCAAGGTTGACTCAGCCTTCCATTCTTCTGTAGGTTGGTAAAATGAGTGTCCAGCTTGTTAGGGGCAATTAGCGAAAAAAACAATGTGAACCGTTTAGGGAGTGCTTCGGCACTGATAAGTGGTGTATAAATATCAATGCTATTGTTATTGCTAACCATGGTATCCTTTTGGGCTGCCTTGTTGGGATGGGACTTGGGGGCATTGTTTTTCAGTGGCTCTTTTCCTTCCTGGAGGGGTGAAGCCAGAAGGTGGTGCTGGGGGAGGACTCCTGTTCAACCCCCTGGCCTGTGTGGTCCCTCAGGGCTCTGTTTGTCCCCCATGCCATTTAGCGTATATATAAAACCGCTGGGAGAGGTCATCCAGTAGCACCATTCCTTGAGATGATGGATCTGGCCATGGTGATACATGCCTTAGTTATGTCCTGTTTGGACTACTATAATACACTCTACTTGGGGTTGCCTGTGAAGAGTCTTCGGAAACTTCAGCTGGTCCAAAGAGCTGCAGCCAGACTGTTAACTGGGGCAGGTTGCAGAGACCATATTACTACACCACTGTTAAAACAGCTTCACTATTGGGCAGTTTGTTTCCAGACACATTTCAAAGTGCTGGTTATGACCTATAAAGCCCTGTGTTTCAGGCTATCTCACAGACTGTATCTCCCTGTATGTGCCTGCTTGGGCCCTGAGATCATCAAGAGAGGCTCTTCTCTCAGTTCCACCACCTTCACAAGCACAGCTGGGTGTGTGTGTGTAAGAGAAGGTCTTCTTGGTGGCTGCCCCTAGACTCTGGAACTCTCTTCCCAGGGAGGCCAGAATGGTCCCCTCCTTGTTGTCCTTCTGGTAGAAAGCTAAAACTGTTTTATTCCAACAGGCTTTTAAAACAGAAAGTTTTAAAAGAACAGGCTAGGGGGTGCTGTATTGTTTTAACTGAACTGTTAAGAGATTTTAAAATCTTTTAAAAATGGCATTATTCTTTTACCAAAATGTGAATTGTTTTAATGCTGTACATAGTTTAATTCTATTTTAATGCTCAATTTTTGTATGTTTTTAATTGTATTGTTATATTAAATTGTGAGCCACTTTGAGTCCCAATTTGGAAGGGAAAGGGAAATCTATATATATATATATATAAAACTCTTGGGCATATTGCCTTTCCCAGTGTGCTGACTGGATGCTCAGGAAACAAACCCAACCAATCACCACCCAAATGCAAATTCCCTCTCCACCTCACAATCCACTCCTGTCACTCAATCTGCATCTACACCCCAGCCTCACAAGGACCCCTCCCTCCTCTCACTCCCTCAGCCACTCACCAGTCACAGGCTGCAACAGGGCCTGGTTCCTGAGGCAGAAGAGATCAGAGGAGAAACAGCTAGGATCCTGAAGAAGGCAAAACCACCACCCAGCAACATAACCATAAAAGAAAGAAAAGCCATCAAGGATCTCAATGCAGACCCAGAAATCATTATTTTCCCAGCAGGCAAAGGCAATGCCACAGTAATCATGGAAACAGAAAAATACAGACAAAAAATAAGGGAACTCTTGGACCCTGCAACATACAGAAAACTCAAGCAAGACCTGACCAACAAAATTACCAGAAAAACAAATGCCTTGATCAAGAACTCATCAATTCAGCCAATCACACACCAGAATCTATGCAGATCAGAGGCTCTCCCACCAAGACTATATGGACTTCCCAAGATCCACAAGGATTACATTTCACTCCGACCCATAGTGAGTGCCATTGGATCCCCCACGAATGACCTGGCCAAGTTTTTGGCCACACAATTACAAACCCACATAGGACAAGCCCCTCACTACATTAAAGACTCAGCTCACTTCATAGAAAAAATCAACAACATCAAACTGAAACCTGGAGACAGACTGATCAGTTTTGATGTTATCCCCTTGTTCACCAAAGTCCCCATAATGGACATGGTACTCATACAACAAATATTTCCTGAGAACACCACAGCCTTGTTCAAACACTGCCTCACCACAAGCTACTTCCACTGGGATAACAAATTCTATGAACAGATAGATGGGGTAGCCATGGGCAGCCCCTGAGCCCAGTGATAGCAAACTTTTACATGGAACATTTTGAAAAGCAAGCCCTGGAAACAGCACCAAAAAAGCCCACAACATGGTTCCGATATGTGGATGACACTTTCACCATTTGGAACCACAAAAAAAGAAGATTTGGTCTCATTCCTGAACCACCTGAACAGCATCCACCCAAATATCCAATTCACGATGGAAAAAGAGAAGGAAGGAACACTGCCATTCTTGGATGTCCTAGTCATCCGCAAACCAAACCAATGGTTAGGCCACAAGGTATACAGAACCCCCCCCCCACGGACAGGTACCTACACAAGAACTCCAATCATCACCCAGGACAAAAAAGAAGCACAATAAAAACATTGGTCTCTCTGGCTTTTCTTCACAAACTAAGATTCAGGAAGGACTTGTGGTAGCCATTTGCATTCTAATGTCTATTTGCTGAATGCTGTTACTTACAATTACTATTTGGGGTCAGACTAGATAGCCCATGAGACTCTAGAAGTCTGTAAAGTCTTTTCAATGTTCCTTACTAATCAACTCTATGTTCCAGAAACATATGATAAGCTGAGGTAAACAAATTCTTTCTCTAATAGTGGTCGAACTGTACCTAAATGTTCCTAAGCTATTTTGCCTTGTACTTTCTGAACTATCAACAATTGTTGCAGAGAAATTGCTGACACCAAAGAGAAGGAGGAGGGAATTGTTTTTGCATACGGTCATTAAACTGTATAAAGGTTTTCTGTAGTCATGACTCGGGGTTCTGACACTTTGGAAGATATCTACTAAAGTACAGGGGAGGTTTCACTGTGAACAGTGCAAAATGGTTACAGAGGAAATATTACTATATTATCTTCAAACTCAATAATAAAGAATTAATTTTCTATGAATCTCCAGTGTATATAGTGATTCAAATGAAATTAGTTTTAGTGCATATATTTACCCAAATGTCACATGCAACTAATACATAAGTACATATAAATTTTTTACACACACATAATCAAGTCCTTATGTATATGAACATGTGGGATGCAAATTCCAAAGTGTCCACAATATCCATAAATACTTATTTGCAGGGTTTGGGAATACATTCACTTATATGCAGTCATTTTCCTTTCATCATTCCAATTAGACAGGAGAAGTATCTTCTTTCAAACAAGATGTCCAAATATGAGATAGTACAGTGATGGATGGGGTAAGCCACGTACTCCAATTACTCTCCAGAGTGCATTGCAGACGCCAACCTCCAGAGATTAGTTCTAGTTGACGTTTCGTTTCCTTTTTCAATGCAATGCTAGGAGTCTATAATTAATTTACACAAAAACATTTAGTGCCAACATGCCCCATTATCTCTTTTAAACATTGAAGATTAAAGAGTACAAAGCCCATAGTTGCTTACCTGAACTGTACGTTTAACAATCACAATGATAATTTCCTTCCACTCCCTGTCTGTGCTGAACTAAATTCCCCCAAGTATTTAAACCCAGTCCACAAAAGCCTGCAAATTAACACATTACTGGAGATGTTAAGTATTCAATTAACCTTTGCTCTACTTCCCCAATAGTAGGGAAACCCCGGTATGCATGGCTACAATCACATCATTCACAAAAACTAGTTCATTCATAAAAAACCAGTGAAATCAATTACTTCATTAAGTCCTGCTGGTTTCTTAGAATTTAACTTAAAGATCCACCATGCTTCTCTTTGTTGCAATTTGTTTTCAGCTAGTGAGATGAACTTAGAACTCTCTATTGGAACCTTTAGCAAAATATATTGATTCTTTTTTATCACCAGCTGTGGCATCAAGTGAATCATATATCAAAGATACAGGACATTTCATTCAGAAAGTAGAGGGCATGCATATAACAAGTAATACATGTTTGGTTACTATGGATGTTAATTCCCTTTACACATCCGTACCACTCACTGAAGCCAGGGCAGTGGCTGAAAAAATCTTCTTTGAACGGAACATTACAGAGCTTCCCCCCCACTTCCTTTTGGACATATTGGATGTAGTCCTTGATAAGAATTATTTTAGATATGACACCAATTATTGTTTACAGAACAAAGGCGTGGCCATGGGCTCTCCTCTAGCCCCCTCCTTAGCCAATCTATTTATGGCAGATCTGGAAAAATCTTATATTCTTAATCCAATGCAAAATGCATTTGTAAAATACTTTAAAATCTATACCAGGTTCATTGATGATATTTTTACTTTTATTATATTTACAGATCAGACACAAGTACATTCTTTTTTTGAATGGGCAAATTCTTTCAATGAGCATATTAAATTTACATGCCATCATGACTTGGAGAAATTATCTTTTTTAGATGTAAATGTTTGTGTGAAAGATTCCAAAATTGCTGTATCAAATTTTAAAAAAACTACGGATAGGAACACTCTCCTTCACTATCAGAGTTGTCTTCCTAGACATTTAAAAAACAATCTACCCTTTTCACAATTTCTTCGCTTAAAAAGGAATTCAACACATCAGGACTCTTTTGTGTCTGCTGCAAATGTTTATGAACAAGAACTATTAGATAGGTTTTTCCCACAAAAAGTGATTTCACTGCCAAAATTAGGGCCATGAACAAGGACAGACATTCCCTTTTTAAAAATCAGGATAAAAAAAAGTACCAGTAGGATTACTACATCCTTGGAGTTTAACCAGCTATCTCAAAAAATAAGAAATATTATTTTCAAACACTGGCATTTGGTGCAAGATATTCCAGGGTGTGCTCTGCCTCCTATAATTGGTTTCAGGAGAACAAGAAATCTAAAAGATTTCTTGGTACACTCAGATATAGTAACACCTGACAAACAACCCATTTCAGTGACTGGTCATTATAAATGTGGGAATTGCTCTTGTTGCAATCAATCACTAAATATGAAGCACTTTATACACCCTCAGACAAAGCAAAAGTTTGTACTAAGAGGTTTTACAAATTGTGCTTCAAAAAATGTGATATATGTAATCATGTGCCCATGCAATCTTCTGTACACAGGAATGTCTAAAAGAGAAGTTAAGACCAGGGTTATTGAACACAAATCTCGAATAAGAAACCAGACATTGGGATGTCCTCTGGTAGAGCATTTTTAAGAGATGAAACACCCCCCAGAGTCTTTAAGATTTTTTGTGATAGAGAAAGTTACTGCTAGTTCTAAGTTCATCTCACTAGCTGAAAACAAATTGCAACAAAGAGAAGCATGGTGGATCTTTAAGTTAAATTCTAAGAAACCAGCAGGACTTAATGAAGTAATTGATTTCACTGGTTTTTTATGAATGAACTAGTTTTTGTGAATGATGTGATTGTAGCCATGCATACCAGGGTTTCCCTACTATTGAGGAAGTAGAGCAAAGGTTAATTGAATACTTAACATCTCCAATAATGTGTTAATTTGCAGGCTTTTGTGGATTGGGTTTAAATACTTGGGGGAATTTAGTTCAGCACAGACAGGGAGTGGAAGGAAATTATCATTGTGATTGTTAAACGTACAGTTCAGGTAAGCAACTATGGGCTTTGTACTCTTTAATCTTCAATGTTTAAAAGAGATAATGGGGCATGTTGGCACTAAATGTTTTTGTGTAAATTAATTATAGACTCCTAGCATTGCATTGAAAAAGGAAACGAAACATCAACTAGAACTAATCTCTGGAGGTTGGCGTCTGCAATGCACTCTGGAGAGTAATTGGAGTACGTGGCTTACCCCATGCATCACTGTACTATCTCATATTTGGACATCTTGTTTGAAAGAAGATACTTCTCCTGTCTAATTGGAATGATGAAAGGAAAATGACTGCATACAAGTGAATGCATTCCCAAACCCTGAAAATAAGTATTTATGGACATTGTGGACACTTTGGAATTTGCATCCCACATGTTCATATACATAAGGACTTGATTATGTGTGTGTAAAAATTTATATGTACTTATGTATTAGTTGCATGTGACATTTGGGTAAATATATGCACTAAAACTAATTTCATTTGAATCACTATATACACTGGAGATTCATAGAAAATTAATTCTTTATTATTGAGTTTGAAGATAATATAGTAATATTTCCTCTGTAACCATTTTGTGCTTTGGAAGATATTCCAGTCAGGCCCACCGGTATAATAAAACTCACTTTCCAATCCGTGGGTCTGCTGTTCCATGATTTCTGTATCATAAATGGGGGCTCGTCCGGGATTGAAGCAGCAGGTGATGGAACAGGAGGTGGCATTTGCCTGCTCTAACTGCCGTGGCTGGGAAGGGGCTATGAGCACACACACTCATTCTGGGCACCACCAACCATTTGTTGGAAGAACGGGAGTCTGTGCCATGGCTGCCTGAACAGCAACGCGCATAAGGAGAACCCAGTAAATGGAGAAGGAAACTGAGCAGCCCTACCTCCAAAGAAAACAGGCAAGTAAACAAGGGAAATATTGTGACCCACTCCATAAGAGTGGAAGAGGGGCTTGATCACCCCCTAAAGGGCAACCCAAGTACCCAGATAAGATGCAGTGAGGGTGCACTGGTGAAACCATTGTACCATTGAAGCATTGAGAAAGTGGTAATAGTGTAATATGGGGCAATTTGGGAAAAGCGGGAGGTAGGAACGAATGCCTGTGAACTGAATATATGCAATGTGTGTGTGAGTCTGTATGCGTGACTGCTGCGGTTCTTGATACTGGTGTCCATTTCATCTTGGTTAGGGCAATAGGACCCCTTATCTACTGTCCATGCATTTTTTTGTTTTTGTTTTTCTCTTGTGTCTCTTGTCTGTGTCTATTTTAGGAGGGTGGATATGGGTGGTGGAGGAAGCAATATTTGCACCTCTAGAGTTGTTTGTTGAAAAATTGTCCTGATTAAGCCCTTTTTCATAGTAGGATGGCCCAGTGGAGGATCTTTGAAGTTAGATAAAATTTGGTGTGTGTATTTTGTAAATGTTGGTGACCCAGAACATCCAAATCAGATTTAATAAAGATCTCTGTGGATTAAGATTAAAAAAAGAGAGAAAGGTAATGAAAACAAGCTCAGCTAAAGCAGTATAAGGCAACAGGAATAGGAAATTGTATATAAATTTAAGTATGAAGTAATGGTCGGAAAATTAATCAGACCAACAGATAGGAAGAAGGAGGGGGAAGTCATATGCTTGATTTACGAATGTGTAAATGTATTTTAGGTATGTTTAAAGAGTGTAGATGTGGTGTCTTGCTGATCTTTATGTATGTTTGTTTTTGTTTTGAAGACTGTAATTATTGGTCAGGTATATAAGTCATTTAGGTGTCTTTTTGTTTGAATGGTTAATTGTTCAATGTGTAACGTGTAATGTTTTAAGGTGTCAAATGTGGTCATTAAGTAGGAAAAACATTGACTCAGGAGATATAGTGGTCCTTGAATCCCCCCACAGAAACATGTGACCCAGAAAGCATATTATAATTGCCAGGTTGAAACTGAGAAGAAATGGATTAGGCTAGATGGAAAAGATCCCAAGAATTGTGAGAGTTGTCAAATGCAGAAAAAGAAAGAAGAGAGAAATAATCTGACATGCTGTTATGATTGTGAAAAATGCATTTTATATACCAAGAGAGTTTAAGAAAGGAGCAGAGCAGTGAATTTCAGCATATATCCTCCAGTTTGTCATGTTGGAAGACTTTGTGTACAGTTGAGAGCTTGTTTGCTTAACATTTAGCATATTGATTATAATATCCACTAAAAAGCTAATATTTTCAATTGTGGTTTTTTTTTGGTACCATCTTGAGAAATAATAGTACTATAAAAAACTTTTAGGGATAACATCAAAATATGTTGATTTTTGATATTGTCTAGAAGGGTAAATTATAGTTTTTAAAGTTTTTTAAGTAATTAAGTTTTTTATACAATATGCGCGGGATGAGTCCTTCCTGAGTCTTTGTTTGCGAGGAAAAGCCAGAGAGAGAGTATATATGTATATGTATATGTAGTTACCTGTATATTGCTTCTGCGAGTTTCAGTAAAGTATTCAAGCTCCAAATATCCATTCTTGGATGTCCTAGTCATCCGCAAACCAAACCAATGGTTAGGCCACAAGGTATACAGAAACCCCCCCCACACGGACAGGTACCTACACAAGAACTCCAATCATCACCCAGGACTAAAAAGAAGCACAATAAAAACATTGGTCTCTTTGGCTTTTCTTCACAAATGAAGATTCAGGAAGGACTCATCCCGCACTTTCTGACTAAAAAGGCCAATCTGAGATAAACAAGTCCGGTTGCAGAAAGCACAACAGAAGGTCTTCTTGGGTTATGTTTCTTGGTTGTGATTCTTTCTGCATTGTCGTTTCTCTTCAAGACTTGTTAGACTGTGCAAAAAGGATCTGCGAACCCCACTACCTGGAGGACGAACTCAGGCACCTAAACTGGGCCCTACAGGCTAATGGTTACTCCAGATCAGACATCACAAGAGCAGCCAGACCCAGAAAAAACCACAGGAATGAAGAAGAAAAACAGCCACCCAAAGGGAAGGTATTTTTACCATACATCAAAGGAGTCACAGACAGAATAGGGAAACTGATGAGGAAACACAACCTCCAAACAATCTATAGACTAACCAGAAAAATCCAAGAAATGCTACGTTCAGCGAAGGACAAAAGAGACCCCTTCACAGCTGCAGGAGTTTACCGCATACCATGCAGCGGTGGACAAGTTTACATAGGAACCACTAAATGCAGTGTGCAAACACGAATCAAGGAACATGAGAGACACTGCAGACTGGGCCAGCCAGAAAAATCAGCAGTAGCAGAACATGTGATAAACCAACCTGGACACAAAATGTTATTTAAAAACACAGAAATTCTGGACCAGGCCAACAACTATTATGTCAGAATACACAGAGAAGCTATTGAAATCCACAAACACCTGGATAACTTCAACAGGAAAGAAGAAACCTTAAAAGTAAACAAAATCTGGCTCCCAGTTTTGAAACACAATAGAATCAAAACTCAACACTTACAAAAGAATTCCACCCAGGGACAGGGGGATTCCCAGCAGATAATTGCCCATCAACCAACCGTTAGCCAAACAGACACTAACAAGCCTTGCATTTCTATACCCAGAAACTAACCATTCAATTACACAAATTTACATATCCTCCCCAACAGGGGTTCACAGCATATAAACTCCACACACACCCCTACACAACCATTCTCTGAGGATGCCAGCCACAGATGCAGGCGAAATGTCAGAAGGAAACTATTCCAAACATGGCCTCCCAGCCTGGAAAGAAACAAAGGAAAATCTAGGGCCTAGACAGTCAACTGAAGGCAGTGGTGAGGATGTTGCTGCTGCCACTGCAACAGGCCCCAGGCAGTCAACTGGTGGTGGTGGCAGCGGTGGTGGGACCTTGCAGCTGCTGCTGCGTCAGGACCCCGACAGTCAACTGGCAGCGGGGGTGGGACGCCTGTGACAGTACCCAGGCATTCAACTGGCAGTGGTGGCAAGGCAACAGAGCAAGTCACACTCAGCAATTCAGGGAACAGTGTGGAATGCTGAGATAGAGGAGGAAGAATTTAAACACCCACCAGCCTACCTTACAGGGTTGCCATGAGGTCTACTGAACATTTTTTGGGGAGTTTTTTGACAGCATATGCTACATCGGGTACAGCTAGTATAAATAAATAATACCTAGAGAAGTTGATCCCATAAACTGCTGTGTGGTATTGAGAATGTTGGCAAATACTTTACCTTAGAGGATGTGGATCAGAAGGACTAAGATGAGGTGCTACTTGCTATCTGTCTGTAAATATGTACATCTGTATATCTGTATAACTGCATTGTGCTGCTGTACTTAAAATAGCTTTTAATTGAAAGGATGTATTGGATTAAAAAAAAATGTTTTATTGTATTTACTGCTGTGAGCCATCCTGAGGATCTGTTTAGCCTTAGGGCAGGATATAAGTTTAATAAATGAATGAAATGAAAATGAATTAATGCTAAAGGGGAATGAGCACTCCTTTGTTTCAGAAAGGAAGAAAGGAAACTCTCCATTGCTGACAACATGTATTTATGAGATATAAGAAGTAACCAGACCAAAATGTTTTTAGATACACCCTTCTCCCCACTCAATATAAAATTAAATATATACAACAGTAAGTATGGGATCTTTATTTTGAATTGTTGCCTCCTTGTTGAAGTATTATCTGTCTATAATTCCTGCTGAGAACATCCTGGATCTTCACTTATTCTAAAGAAGAAGGGGAAAAAATAGATTGATCATCTCTCTTGGAAACAGAAGGAAGGAGGTAATAAGAACAGTTCATACATAATGCATCTACGGGTTTCCATTTCTTCAAACAGTGCAAACCTATGAACTCAGGGATACTGTACAAATGTCCCAATTTGACAGTGACAGTCCTAGTTAATCATTTGTTGTCCCATTTTCTCAGCTGCTTTTAAAATGTCTCAGTTTCTTCATCCTCCTGTTTTTCTCCTTTGTCCTCAGCTTCGATTGCTGCTAATTGAATTTAGTGTGCAAAAGTAGTTTGTACTCAGTTAATTCAGTGAGAGAAGAGAGGGTCGAGTCTTGCCCTTCCCCAATAGGCTCAGGCAAAAGCCGACTGTCACAGCCTCTCCTAACTTGTGTGTTTATCCTCATTGATACCTTTGGCCATTTTGACCACACTCTGGTATTGCCTGGTCAGTGTCCTGGTTTTCACCTGTGAAATTTTAGAAGGCATGCTCAGGAGTAAGACTAATTGAGTTCAATCAGACATACTGTAGGTATACAGTGGTTTCCAGCCTTGGATGCTCAGATTTTATTGGATATCCACTCTCAGGAGCCCCGGCAAGCATGGCCAATGGTCAGGGATTCTGGGAACTGTAGTCCAGGAATATCTGGGAACCCAAAATTAGGAACCCTTGGTATATTGGACTGTATCTTAATCTCTTCCTTTTTTGTTTGTTTGTCCATTGCAGCTAGGAGTCAAGACTGTAACAGCAGAAGAATAACTGAGGGCTAGTCTACATGGGCAACCCCCCCCCCCTGTACTCACCCTGTATTCATGGCCCAGTTGACACACAACATTTTCAATGATGTACTTTTTTTACTGGGGTTTCTACAGAAACTGGATCTGTAAGATTTGTGGTTTGCTCCACATTTGTGGGGAAAACTTGGATTTTGGGCCATGAGGCAGCCAAGAATTGGCTTTGGAGCAAAGCCTTGGTTGGGACTTCTGGTGGATGGGACACTGTTCTGGTGCTTTATTTTATTCATTTTTCAGTTGTTCATTTTTCAATTTTTCAAAAGCATATCTCTGCTTATCCCAGAGTAATACATACTCTGGGACCATATATACACACTTATTTGCATCACGAGTGAATAGAAGGAAAAAACAACAACAGATCAGCCCTAGGCACGTAGCTAGAAATAGTATGATGTATAGGACACATGATTAGCATAGGATCACCCTTTTACTCTGATGCAGATGGTCAGGATACAGTATGGCAGGATATGCCGATCTACAATCAGGCAAGCCTGGTGCATGTAGTGTTTACAGGGCCACAGGGCCACTGTGGATCAAAGAAATCCACTGTGGTTACCAGGTAGGTGTCAGGTTTCCCGCCAGTGTAAACAAGCCCAGAGCAATCTGACTGGCCAAATTATCAACAGACTCTTACTAACCTCTACATTTTTGTAAAACAATGAATCGTTTTCAGAAGGATATTCTTTGCCACAAACCTCCAAGCTCCTCCTTTTGGCTTTGAGCAAGGCAGCTGACTTGCTTCAATTAAAATAAAAATAATAGCAAACCATGAAAGACCTAGTTGTGCTAATCAGATCAAGGTCCATGGCCTACCAATAGGGTCTTGCATTGAGTTGACCTGGGACCTCAATTTAACCTTTAAAATGATTGTTTATAGGTGGAGAGGAAAGCTAAGGAAAAGCCTCAGCTGCATGCTAGTAGGAGAGGCCCTCATGGAGAAATTTCTAAAGATTATTTATTTTCTGCTGTCCTCACATCCTTTCCTTACACTTTCTGCTTTTTACACTCACAGATACCAAGCCTATAATCAGTTGGTTTCCTTGAAAAGCCAAAGAAATTAACACTTTGCATATTGCATATCTTCCACCATTAAAAAATAACAACCAAAACAAAGCAAGAGGAAATTAAATGCACATAGAGGGTGAAAGCTCTAATGATGTAACGTAGCAGTGCTAGTTATTACAATTATGTGATGTCACAAAAATCCTGGGATGCAAAGGGATACAGTTAACCTATAAATGTCAGTGTAGTGAGATGAGCCTCTGATGAAGACTTGAGGAAAACATCTAGGCACAGAGAAGAGGGACAGAAAGCCTTGAAATAACAGATGGACAGAAAAGAGTCGCACACCTACAGCATGCATGGAAAAGTGTGAAGCTTACATCTTTCAAGACAGCACAGTCTGATGGTGGGCGAGCTCATCTTGCATATCGCTTGGCATACAGGCAAGACATGTGCCTTCTTTCATCAATAGGTGGTATGCATGTGTGCGTGTGTGTATTTGTGTACATAGGACTGTGTATTTTCAGGCAGACGGAACAGGAAGCTGGGGCCAGATAGGTAGGCAGGGAGATGGAAAAGATTTTGTCACCACAAGTTAATCTGACATTTGTGGGGCAAACAAACCAGAAAGGTAGCATTACCCTCCAATAAGAATTCTGTCCCACACATTGAATTTTCATCCAGTTCCCAAATTTCTAGCATTGCAGTCATTTAAAACTTTAGTTGAGCATTTAGAAATACCGTTCAGGCATCCAAAGATAAGCAGCAGGCAAAATTCCCAAAGGAATATGAGCACAACAAAGCAAATACAGTTGTCCCTTCATATTCATTGGTTCCAGGACCCCCTGTGGATACCAAAATCCAGATAGTGAATACTCAAATCCCATTATATACAATGGCATAGTAAAATGGTGTCCCTTATATAAGATGGCAAAATCAAGGTTTGCTTTTTGGATTACTATTTTTTAAAAAATATTTTCAAACTGTGAATACTTAAATCCCTGGATACCAAATCCGTGGATACGGTGGGACAACTGTAGAAGCGTTCTAGATGTGAATGACTTTCAGTGATTCACTCTCTGCATTACTACAATTTGGGAACTGAAGCAAACTTTCATGGGGTCAGGGGAGAATTTTTATTAGGAGAGAATACCCTAATTTTGACTGCCCCCACATAGCTACACTCCCAAAGAAAACTATCCAGAGAATTGAATGGGTACTCTGGGAAACCAGGCGGAAGACATACTTGCTTGTAGAGAGCATCTGGCCCACTGGTTTGCTCAATCTTGCTGACTGGAAGAACGTCACTCCTCTAAACAGTATCTCCTATTAAGAAGATTACATTTCTGCCAAGAGGTTTCTTTTCCCCAGAATACTGGATATGCTCCACATTGGTGAATGCATTCTTATGTTCTCTGGGTTACTGCATGTAGTGATATCACACAGGGAATTACTTTGGGCTCATCTACACTGAAAGGAAAATCTGGACTTGTCTACATGTGGAGCAAAAACTCTGAATGGAGTTCTGCCTGCAAGCCCCCACATTCACCTTGAAGCACTATGCATTATTATTCTCTGCAGGGACATGGGGTATCTTATCTTCACTGTCCCCTGTGGAGTTTCATCCTCCTCCTCCTCCTCCTCTGTCTCCATTGCCACTTTGACCATAATTTAAAGCTCAGGAGGCAGGAAGAGGCACTTGAAGGAAGTGATGGAAGTGCTTAAGGAAGCGACAGGCAAGTGGGCAGCAGGTGGAGGCAGCACTGCTGAGCCAGAGGGAGGAAGGAAACCTCTCCCTTTGGCCGGGAACTGCCTCCTGAGCTTTAATTGGGTATGGTGGTGGGGGCAGTAGCAGCAGCAGCGGCAGATGACAATGCAGAGGAAACCCCAAATTCCACATTCTCTGCATCTAGATTAAATACCCTGAAACACCCTGAATCTGGGCCATGTGACAAGGGGAAAGGTCATGCCGTGTATGGCCTGATTGCTTCAGAGTTAGGGGCCCATTTGCAGAGGGATTTAATAATAATAATAATAATAATAATTATAATTATTTATACCCCGCCCCTCTGCTAAAAACAATCGGGCAGCTTCCAACAATTAAAACATTACAATACCAACAAAACGCACCACCCACCCCCACCCTCCCCCATAAAAAGACATTAAACAATATAAAATTAAAACCACCTAACTAAAATCACATTAAAAAACAAATATAAACAAGACTAAATAAAGGCCAGGAAACACAGCTCCTGAGGCTGGGATCTAATCAGGAAAGGCCTGCCAAAAGAGATCCGTATTTAGTGCTTTTTTAAAGCTACTTAAGCTCGTCATCTGTTGGATCTCATTCGGCAGGCCATTCCATAAATTGGGGGCGATTACTGAAAAGGCTCTCTGGGAGGTTGCAGACAGCCTAGATTTTTGTGGCTGAAGCAAATTCCTCCCAGAGGACCGGAGTGTGCGGGGAGGATTGTATGGGAGGAGGTGGTTCCAAAGATAAGTTAGACCCAAGCCATTTAGGGCTTTAAATTTGGGATTTGGGATTTTTGATAGTGTAGACAAGCCCCAGAGCTTGCCTTGGGGATTCCCAGGTCCACAGCAACCACAGGCTAGTCCACATAATCTCCACCCACACTGAGATGAGTTTGGGAGCACTGTCCACACACAGTTATCCCTTTTGAACTCACCCTGGTCCAATAATTTGCAGTATGTGTGGCCACACAGCCATCGCTGCTCCAGTTTTCTCCTCCCCCAACCCCACGCATGCGAATGTGCATATGTCTTTTCCCATGGCTCAAAGGGGCTTCGGATATCCTATTAAGCAGAGGTACTCACTGCTAATGATATGAGTTTGCTGATATGCACTTCTCTGAACATCTGCTGTGTATGCCTTACCCCCAAAGAAGAACTGCTAAAAAGTGAAATAGAAACAGGGACAGAGGCATTTCCGAGAGCCTCCCCCCTACCTCTTCTGCCCACCCACTGAAACTCTGGCCCCACACCAACATCGCTATGGAGCACAGTCCACACATACACATGAATATCTGGATTTTCTGCTCAAACCCAGAGGAAATTCAAACTATTTTTGGTCTAGATTAAAGCCCCGAGGCACTGAAAAGACCCACATTTGAGGTGCACTTTGTCTGGACAGGTTGCTGTGAAAATGAGGTGAGATTGTTTTATTTGGCCAGTGCAGACAAGCCTTAAAGCTCCAAGTAGAACAAAAGAAGCAAAATGGGTGCATAAATTCTTGGCTAAGGCTCAAAACGTTTTTCAGGATCCCTGCCACATTTAAACAAAATAAAACGAAGCTACAACACCCAAATGTGGGTGTCAGAGAGGATGGGCTAAGAGAAATTAATCCCCCCCTTCCCCACCCCAGAGAACTTTCAGCTCAAAAACACATATTCCAAATAGCTTTTTTGTTTAGGGAGAATGGTTCAGGGACCCCACATCTTGTGAGGAAATAGTTTGAAAGAGTTTGAGGGGAAAATCACTCTAGATGGTTAAACAGCCTGCCTCTCCTCACCCACCCTTGCTTTGCTCTAACTCACAGCCTGTCTAGGCGGATTTGGTTTAAAACACACACACACACACCAGACTTTATCAGATTAGCACCTAAAAATGCTACAATTCCACTATTGAGGAAAGCAGAAACATAGTGGCATGCTTACAGTAATTATTACACATCACAGTAATTGTGCAATACCATGCTGTAATTATGTGATACTACCACCATGGAATTATTGCACAGCCACCACTAGCTTAAAACCACTAGTTTAAAAACAGGATTCCAGCTCGTACTATAGTCACCCTTCTCTTTGCATTGCCTTCTAATGACAGAGTATTAACGCTTCGTGCTGGCCTGTGCATGCCCCTTTAAGAAATTTTTTCTCTTACTTCAGTGATTTTGAATGGGCAAGATTCCAGCTATTCTTGTGAGAAGACATAACTTCAGTTAAAAACATCAAAAACAAATACATAATGAAAGAACTTCACAAATAAACACTTAAACATAAAAAAAATGTACCAAGTAAAGGTGACAGTTCATTAAAACAGGTCCTGTTGGTCCATGTTCTTCCCTGGAAGTTTAATTATATGTTCTTGTGGGGTATGGAGAGGGGGAGAAGAGGACAAACCATTCATGCTGTAATTGTGTGATTACAGCAGGACATGATTTCACATGCTCATCAATACTGTGAAAAGTGTGATATTGAGGACTATTGATGGGTTCTGCCCATCAATGAAAAGTTACACGTAATTAACGAGTGGAGCACACACTGACCATGGGAGGAGGAGGATGTCCGGCAATAACGGGAACCTAGTCGTGTTACTATCCCATTGTAAATATTTTAGCCTCATGTGATAAATTCCTTACTTATTCATTTCCCACTTTAAAAAAAAGGGTTTCTTGACAGTCAGATAACCTGTGGGAAGAATAATACAGTAGCAGAATTATTATTATTATTTTGCACAATTTCACCCTAGTATTTGAATGTCTCAAAGTATTTCTGGAGATTTATTCTGGAAAGAAATACAAGTGGGGTTTTGGGTGCAAAAAACAGGTTTCATACATAGAAAATCTGTTCCCTGCACCAGGCACAGTATTGTTTTTGGGGTTTTGGGGTTTTTTTTTTTTGCAAAAAAACATAGAATTGCAGAGATGGAAGAGACCACGAGGGCCATCCAGTCCAACCCCTTGCCACGCAGGAAATCATGATCAAAGCATCCCCGACAGATGGCCATCCAGCCTCTGTTTAAAGACCTCCAAGGAAGAAGACCCCACCACGCTCTGAGGGAGTGTGTCCCACATATATTTTTTTGCTGCCACATTGCATGCCTATTTCTCTGCACAATTATGTCCCTATTATACTTTGAGTATTTGAATACAGGGAGAATATTGCAGAAAAATATCAATTTTCCTTTGCAGTGGACAGAAAACTATGGACTTTTTCAAACGGGGTAAAAAATCCCTGAGGAGATCAGGAGAAGAATGGGATTGTTACACTTACAGAGCCCCATTTCAGACAGCCCTGTTCCCCCCAACTTCCCCTGTCCTTCCTCCGTGCTGCCCACACGAGTAGCACACCACTTTTATTCACGGAGAACCCCTGTCAATAAAAAGCAGTGCCCGCAGCATGGAGGAAGGAAGGGGGAAGGTTGGGAGGAGAATAGGGCTATCTGAAATGGGGCTTTGTAAATGTGACAGCCCCGTTCTTCTCCCGACCTCCTCGTTTTTTTTTTACCCCATTTGAAAAAGTCCTATGACAATTGATCATCCTTGCATACTGATGGCCAAGTGTGCTCATCAGAGTGCTGAAAATAATTGCTTACCTATAATTTGTTCATACTTTCATAAGGAGTTTAAAATTCATTATTTTAATCTTTAAATCCCAATGAAGTCATTTTTCAGTTACCACCGGTATTTCTCACTACTTTAGTTACTGGTCATTTCTAGTAACTCCCTATTTTTATTTTTATTTTTTAAAAAGAATGATGATTTAACACATTAATTAATATGATCAACTAACACATTTCAGAGGACTTTTCTTCATGGTTTAATACCAATGAATTGACCCGTTTTAATGATTCAGCATTAATACATCAACGCCATCACTAACACTTCTGAGCAAGGAGAAAGGGAAGAACATGGATGTACATGTAAATCCTGCTTCCGATCCACTATCCCTGTCTCCACCCACTTAGCCTCCATACCCTTCAACCTGCTTTGACAGGGACAGTCCCGATTAATCCTCTACTGCTATTAATTTATCTATTAATTCAGCAGACAGTAGACAAAAGGGCAGACTCTTGCCCTTCCCTGTAGGCACAGCCAAAAGCAAACTGCAGCAGCCCCCCTACCTTGTTTGTTCTTTCTCATTAACACCTTTGGCCTTCTTGACCATACTCCTGATGTTGCTTGGACACACATGCCAGTTTTCATTTGTGAAATGTGGGAAGGTATGAGTCTCCAGCTTTGTTGGGTTGGCATGGAAGGTCTGAATGAGGCTTGGATTCATGGGCACATGGATGTGAGTAGAAACACCTGCTAGTTCAGGATCTGTGAGAAGGCAAGACTACCAGCTGCACAGAGGCTTCTGCTTGGATTCAAGTGAAGACGTGTAGAAGGCTTGTTCACGAGATCTAGCTCAGTATAGGAAGATCCAACAGGAATTTTGAAGAGGATGTTACGCAAAATGCTAGTGTTCATGGGATATCTATGCATGTCATAATCTTACTTTGAGGAATTAAAATTAGCTCATTTGGCATGCTAGAGGTTGTGTAATGGCAGGATCTTTTCACCTATGTATACCAGTACTGACTGGGTAAGAATGAGCCAAGGAACCCAAATAACCTTGAAATCTTTATTGGAAATGATTTAAAACTGCATTCACACCACATTCATTCAACCAGCACACATATAAGACTACCAAGTAAAAATAGGAAACACTTAGAAAGCGGTTTAGATTAAGGTTTATTGAGGTAATCCTGTAACCCTCTGAAATGAAGAACACCTTGTGAATAGTGAAGCAGAAGGAAATTACTCTTGAGTAGCTTATGAAGATAGGCAGCAAATGGTTTCAGGGAAGGGAAAAGGAGGTTAGAAGTGGAAGAAAAGGCCAGAACTGTGGAAAAATGGTTTCATTCTTCATCAAGACAATTCACCTGCTCACACAGCACTTTCTGTGAAGCAGGTTTTGGCTGATAAACATATTACTACACTTAAACATCCTCCATATTTGCCAGATTTTGGCACCATGTGACTTTTTTCTTTTCCCTAAAGTGAAATTGGTGCTTAAAGGACACGTTTTGAGTCAATTGATGCAGAAGAAAATGGCAGATGTGTTGAATCAGTTGAGAGAAACTGATCTGCTCCAAGCCTTTGACCAGAGTGTGAGAGTGTGAACAGGGAGTATATAGAAAGGAACAAACATTAGAATTGTAATACATATATATCAGTTTCGTTATTTAATAGACAGACCTTGCATTCATGGGGGCAATTCAGAGAGGGAAACAATTGTTTATCTGAAGATTCCCAATGTTACAGCAAAGGAAACTCTGGATGAGTTAGCCCTGTGGGAAAAAGGATAGTTTTCAAAACTGATGGATGAGAGACAACTCTCTTTGGCATGTAGATAAGGAGATAAGGAAATCAGACCTCACATAATGATGATATTTCCAGCTAATTTTCAAAGTAATCCAGAGGATACTTCCTCCTAGAGACTCTTAGGAAAGACATGGCATTATTATTGCAAACTTCAAAGGAAATCTGCTTCACCTTCACCTGAGGTATGAAACTTATTGAGGAACCTGAGATGGCCTGTCCTTTGACATGTACGTGTAGGTGAGCATGAGCTCTAGCCCTGACTTGAAATATATATTTAATATCAGGCCATCCATGAGGCTGGCGGGAGATTTCAAGTCAGGGCTAGAGCTCATGCTCACCTACACGTACATGTCAAAGGACAGGTGAGAAGATTTTTATAAATGCAGAGACATCTCTGGGTAGTGCTGTTTCTCATATTTAACATGCATAACCCTGGATAGGTGAATTATTTAAAATCTTAGATCTGAAAGAGGTTCCAGACACACCCACTCAATCTCTTTTTCTGATCTCCTCAAGGTTACCCAAAGGCCCTCATAAATAGTCTGAGGCTTCATTGCCAGATTACTTCAGCAGCCACAGGGACCTTCCTAAAAGATTCTTCCAGTTTCTTCACTCAAGTATTGATCCTGTGGGCACAATACTCCTCCCAGCTTACGGCTAAGGCTGAAATACCCCCTTTCCAATTTTGACGGGAGTAAGAAGCCTCATTGAACAAATGAGGTAATGTTTCCCTCACAGAAGGGCAAGAGAAACTTGTGATTAGTGATGTCTGTACATTTTAGATTATGTTCAGTTCATGATTTGAGATTGTGATGATGTGTCTCATATTTGTGGCTTTAACTTTCTGTTTGTGTAGCATTGTTAGCCATGCTGAGCAATGGTGAGGAAAGGCAGGCTATACATTTAATAAATAATACCTACCTATACACACACACACACACACACACACACACACACGAGAGTGGCACCAGTGCTTCTCCTGTCATTGCAGTGTGGTTGCCTCTCTGACTGCTTGGACTGCAGGCCATGAATGGATAATATGCAACTCAGTCACAAAGGGGTGGCATAAATGATGGAGGCAGGAGGGAAATGGCCATGGGGGCAACACTTGTGAAGGAGGTAACATACTGAAGGAACAGGCTGCTCAGAGCCAGCAGGTTTTGCCTGTTTCCCCGCATCACTGGTGTGCAACCTTGGAAAAAGTACAATCACTATCATAGTGTACCAACAGAACTATAGCCCCTGTAGTACACAGGGACTGCCACTTCTGATTACAGGTAGAGGTTCAAATATCTGAATTTTGATTTGTACACACATATTTGCGCACACTGGTAGACAGAGGGCTTGTCTATATGAGGGGAAATAATGTGGACTGATGTGCACTAATGGCAATTCGAAGCAGCTTCGATTTGTCTTAACTTTTTTTTTGCAAAATCACAGGCAAGCAAAGCTATCTGTTTTTGCTATCCCAATGGGCATTGTGACGGACAGCTATGTGGACGAATACGAATAGTGTGGTTCAGGAGCCAATTCTCTGGGAGGAAGCAGAAAGGAGAGGGGCTTCTGGAGGTTTAAGTGGGACTGATAGGGGAACGAAAGTGAGTTGAAGTTAGAGGCTTGAAGTATGACAGTTAGAGGCTTCGAGTGAAGTGATGTGCAGGGAAAATGAATATGTAAACAGTTATGTTATCTTTGTTCAATAATAAATCTTTCTTTATGTTTGTTCATTACATTCAGTCTGGTCATAAGTGACTTTCCATTTAATTAGTTCACAACCATTATGAACATCCACACTTAATTACAAGCGCTATCCATCTGTGTGTGGCGTAATCTTGGCCATGGCGTGTGTGGGCGTCACAGGCATGAATGCAAATCAAGATGGCGGCCGTGAGTGAATTACTTACGTTATTATTGTTGGCAGTTGTTACTGCCAAACAGTATTTTTTAAAGAACAAAGTGTATAGAAGGTGGGGAAGTGCAATATTCCACTTAAATAAAGAAAAGAAAAGAAACAAAAAAGGCTGTTTTGTCGCTTCAGCGCACAATCGCTAAGGTAAAAATCCAAGATGGCAGTTCCAGTCACTTGTCTTGTTAGAGTTCTATATAATATAATATAATATAATATAATATAATATTTATTTATTTGGTGGTTTGTTTATTTAAAGTATTTCTGTATCACCTCCCAGCCCACAAGGGCTCCTAAGATGATGAACAAATAGAAACCAATTAAAACAATACAAAGATAAAAAAATTAAAAACACATTAAAATATACTTTAAAGACTCCTAAAAGCACTCTAAATACAATCTTAGAATCCAATATATATCATAATATATATTATATTATATTAATAATAATGGCTGAGATTCAAAAGTGTCTGCGAGTGATGGGGGTTTATTCTCCTGTTGACTGGGATGGAGGAGAATGACATTTCCATTCTTTCCTTCTACTGATCTCCAGTGTGACAGTCAGTAGCAGGATCTCTGTCATAATTCCTCCTTGCATTGGAGACAGACTACAGTACAGGGGTCTTGAATACATAGAGATCATGAATACAAACAGATAACAAATGCATTGCTCTAAGTTATACATTTGTAATTCCAACCCACATTATTATATTATATTATATTTTTTTGGTTCATATTCCAAAAACCACAGTGAATCCACAGCCATCTTGGTTTGGCACCAGACCTGAGATCTCTTCAGTGGTTTGGAGAATCTTACAGGAGTGGTCTCTAATGCACCATTAGAATCTTGGCAGTGGTGTGATTTCATCACATTAAATGATAATGGTTCCCCCCGAGCTGATGATAAAAAATATCATCACAACTGATGGGGCGTATAGGGGCAATTAGCTAACACACATTGGAAACCGCTTAGTGCCGAGTGTGCTATAAAGATGTGTAAAATGCTGTTGCTTAACAATTTGTAAGCCACTCTGAGAGCCTTTGTCGCTGAACAGTGGGGTATAAATACCTAAATAAACAAAAATAAATAAATGTTGACACCATTTCGTATCACTGCAAAGTCTGCTATCCAAAGTGGGCTGCATCATCATGGCCAGTGATAGGGCCAGCCTTGGTCATGGTACAGGACTGTTATCAGCTGACCCAGCTGACTCTTAGGAGGTTATCAGACGCTCTCTATATGGCGTTGTAATGATTCCAGGAGATTGCTAAAGGGCTTGCTTTTCACATGACATCATTCCTGCATTGTCATGCTCCCGTTCTGCTGCCATTCTGCTGGCACTGCTTTTTATTGATGGGAGAACCTGTCAATAGTTCCCCATTCTGTTTCTGTCCTAGAATGTCCTATGACTGAAAAGGTGCCCCGTTATGCTGGCGTAATGCCAGCATCAATGGGAGGTACCTGCCAGAATGCTTCTGGGTGAGATTGGGACATCAAGGTAAGTGACACACTTTTTTGTACCCTCCCCGGGTTACTTGTTAAGTTTTAGGTGTGTTTTTGTGCTTGCTGTCACTTTTTCTCCTTTATTTCCATTTTCATTTTTGAATTTCCCGCACTCTTGTCTTCTCGCAAGAGCCAGTGGGATTTCATTCCAGGAAGTGAAGGGAACTCCATCCACTCCTGGGCAGACATGGACTTGTGAACAAGGTCGTGTGAAAACTTTTTCTTTTTTGCTAGGACAGGGACGGTATGGGGCGGGAGAGGAGATTGCGAGATGGGGACGCTTTTTTTTGTTCCTGACTGATAATCTCCTTAGTTCTTTCAAATGTCAAGCAGGAAGGGTATCAGAAGGATTCTTTAAACAATGAAAAAAAAAATTTTTTTTGCCACCCCACCTGTCTTGGTCTCTCATACTTTTCATATCCCACTTTAGTAACCGCTCTCCTCTGTTATCCCACTCATTGATAGAAATCCTCTTGAGTACATATCCAAGAGGAAAGGTGAGGAGAACGTTAAAAAAAGCTCGTTCAAAAGATGAAAAAACCATAGCCATTCAGAAAGGAGCTCATCAGAAACATTTTATGTATAGCATCTGTGGTGGGTTTTATTCCTAAAACTACCATTTGACAGATATTTTAATTGTGGGGGGGGGATGTTGTGTGGGACAGAAAACTGGTACTATAGAGATTCATAACTGATACATGTCATCATTTCAGTGTACAGTTTTCAAAATATTTTGCCTCTTCTTTTGGTTATATTGAGACAGTGGATAAACTTTGATGGACTTTACTAAGTCCACAGTGCCACCTCGTGTTAGATTCTGGCATATTGCTCTGTCGGATCCTTGTCTGGAAGCATAAGCTTTTTTTTTTTAAGCTAAATAAATCTTGCCAAGAAAACCCCGTGATAGGTTTGCCTTAGGGTTGCAGTAAGTCTGAAACGTCTTGAAGGCACGCATCAACAAAATCTAAAGCTAGTGTACTGTGAATGAAAAAGGGGAGAGAAATGAAAGTTAAAGAAGTATGCATTTGCCAAACTAAGGAGATGGCCTTTCAATATTCTCTCTCTCTCTCTCTCTCTCTCTCTCTCTCTGTGTATAGCTACTGAGAAGATTTGAAATAAATAATTTGTCTCAAGGAACTAAACAAATGTCATTTTTAAAAGATGGGCTCAACTACCCCCCCCAAAAATCAAATCAAATCATCCAAAACATTAACCAAGGCTTAAAGAAGAAATATGTTTAGCCCAAATGACAAACCAGGTTTTTACGCAGACAAAAGCTGGGCTTAATAATAAACAAAATGTTTAAAAAAATGTTAAAAGAAAAAAAAAAGTCCACTGTGGAGTGAGCAAGGCTTTAAAAAAATTAGGCAAAGTCACTGAATACAGCTCTAAAATAAATAAAAAAAAGTCTATAAACTAGTGACCAAGTTTTTGTTTTTGTGGCCCAATCCACAGTTCAAGGCTTTAAATTAGGGGTGACAACTGCACAGCCCATGAGACCTTGTTGGACAGCACCCAGGATTGTCAGGTTTCTAAAGCAGCTGTATGGGACAGTCAGTTGTCACTTCAAGACTGCCTGGTAACACATGAGACTGCCTCAAACAAAATATTCTATGCAGCAAATATTTTCTGCACAGAAAAAGCTAAAATTACTAATTGCTTCCTTTGAGATGAAAATTGGTAAAGACTTGGGGGCATCCTCTATGACCCCATAAATGATTGGAATTTAAGCCCCCAGTATAGGACATCTCATATTAAACAAGATGCTGGGAACCCTAAATGCAACTCCCAATACAGGTAATGTCAGGAAGGATGGAATTTTCAGTTCAACAACTCCTGGAAGAGCTTCATGTTCCCTACTCTGGTTTTAAACACAGAAAACCACGAAAGCATGGTTTTGTCTTGAACATTGGACAAGAATTTTTAAAAAAGCTCTGTTACTCGAATTGTGTGAGGTCCATGGTGATCCCGCTATTGTCTGAATTTTAAATATGGGGAATTGTAATTAGCTCAAGATGGCAATGAAAGGCTGGGCAATGGCGGGATCTTTTGATCTATTTATACTGGTAGTAACTGTGGAGACTCCAAGTCAGGGGATACAATTAAAAATGGTTTTTATTGAAAACTAATCAAGGGAACACACACGCACACACACACTCAGGCTTCAAGCAGCCACACAAGGCTAACAAAGAAAGTAGCAAGTATTGGGATAGGTAGAGGAATAGAGTTCGGGTTGATGTGTTATATTATACCTGTCTGAAGACCAGAGATTCGTGAAGCAAGAGGAGCTCAGAATATCGTTCTGAGGGTTACACAGCAAACCAGCAGCATGGAGATATGAAGAGGAACTGCAGATGCTTTGGTGGCGTGATATTTGGGGTGATATTTATAGTTGATTTCCCCCCTGAAGGGGTGAGTTTGAGTGAAATATAATGTCTGCCAGAATTTCCCAGGTTAAACAATGGATTCTCCAGATGTGTTAATGATAGCTAATGGTTGGAACATTAATACTGATGGGTCTCAGGCAAACCTCTATTGTTTTAGGAAAAAAGTGTGAGGAAAAACCTGTTTTGCAAGCAAAGAGTATTCAGCTACCTTAATGAGATTATTGAATGACTCATTTATGTGAACGTCCAGGAGAATTAGCCCATTTCTCCCTAACTAATCAGTTTCAGGGGAGTTCACACAATCCTTTCCCGGGCGTGTCTTTTAGAAATTTTAGCAGGCTACTTCCTTAGGTTTTCTGAGCAAACCTTGATTTCTTCTGCGTGGGAGTCCCTGGTCTACTGCCAACCATGTGGAGGACCACTAAGTCAATTTATGAAATATTAACAATTATTGAATTCTTAAAAGATGGGGGGTGTCAGGGCAGGTAACAGATCAGCCTTTCAATCTTCTGGGTCACATCCTGATCACTTTTGGGTTAAAAAGTAGTTACTTGGGCTTAAAATGGCACAGGACAGATTAATATTGCACAGTGCTATATGCGACTCCCCAAAGGAATGAATGCAAGCAGTTTTATTAGTTGGAAAATTTTTGTGCATCTTCCAAGTACACCAGGGAAAGTCACTTTGGGTGGGCCATTCCCAGCCTCTGCCTGGGATCCACTATGGGCTAAATTGTAAATTACCAGATGTTAGTTTCTGGATTTGGATGAATAATTTTTACTAAAAACAAGATATGCTTTAAAACAGCATAGCTTGTTTTAAGGGATGTGTGATTTCTGGAAATCTCTAGAACTTTAATTCTCCTTCCTCCACAACCAAAATGTCAGTTTAGGGGTTTTTGGGGGGGTGGGTGGGTGGGGTTGTTAGCTATATGGATCACAAAAATGGGTGGGCAAATATGTTGTTTATTCCTCTTATATACTGTAGGAAACATGATGGGGGTGGAATAGGAGTGTACAGTGGCAGTAATTCCACCCAGTGATGAAAGACTTTAACAAATGGTGATCAAAGTATGGTCTGAGGGTTGGATTTGCTCTCCCATCCTATTTTAAAGGCAAGGGTGTAGTCAATGCTTTCCAGGTGTTTTGGACCAGAACTCCCACAATCTCTAATTATTGACCATGATGACTAGGGGGTTATGGGATTTCTCGTCCAACAATATCTTGTGGGCACCAGTGTGCCTCCCTCATAGCAAATATTAGATGTCTCAAATGTCCATTTACTTTGAGCTTGATGATCAAGTTATTAGGAAGAACTCACTGAATTGCTTTGGCAGGCAGTGCCTTATGTCCTTCTAACATCTATTTCCAACAGTGGCAATTAAATGCAAAGCTGGAATAACGATTGGAATTTTTTTCTGAGAATTTCAGAATGAGGAAAAAGTTTGTTTGGAAAGCAAGCCAACTGGATCTTGTATCAGGCACTGTATCTAAAGTAAAAGGTAAAGCACGAGATATGTAACTTTCTTCACCTTTAATATTGCATCAGTGGGAAGTGAAGAGAAGCTGAATTTGCTGTGTAGTCCCTGTTATCATTAGAGATACATAGGAGATTATCAGATGGGAACAAAAAAAAGCGTTCCCGTCCCACAATCTCCTTTCCCACCACTCTCCCACCCCTGTCCCAGCACAAGAATGAAAACTTTCACACTTACCTCAATCATTCTTGTGCCAGGAAGCCCTGGTTTGTAATCCCGGCTGCTCTCGCGAGAAGAGGAGAGCCAGGATTTAAAGGGACAGGTTGGTGATCAGGGGAGGGAGGTGGAGGGCTGGCGATCAGGGGGGTGATGGGCTGGCGATCAGGGCTGGTGGGCTGGTGATCGGGGGATGGAGGGCTGGTAATCGGGGTGCAGGGAGGGGTGATCTGGGCAGCAGCAGCAGGGGCCTGTCATATGGGAGGCATCTGGATATGTTTTGACACTCTGGACCTCCCACTAATGCTAGCATCCTGCCAGCATAATGGGCACCTTTTCACATGCCCGCCATTCTGTTACAGAAACGGAATGAGGGATCTATTGACGGCCTAAGCTGTGAATAAAAAAAAACTGGGGGCAGCACTGGAGCAGAACGAGAACAGAATGGGCAGGGAGAACATCATGTGAAAAGGAAAGCCTTTCCCGATACTCTGGAGTCCCTGTTCTGCTTTATTTGGCACGTCTGATAATCTCCATATTTTAACTGACTTGCTGTGTAGTCCTGCATGAGTCTGTTAAGGGCATTAGTACCATTGCATTCAGTGGGTTTGCGCCAGTGTGAGCAAAATGCAACCCTGCAGCTACATGTAGACCTCTAAAGCTATTTTTGTGTCCCCTGACCCCTTCATTCTCCCTAAACTGCTCCTTCTTCCTCTCCTTTCCTCCAGAAAGCCTCCAGGAGCAGTAATTCGCCTTCTTAATAAGGTTCAGAGAGCTCTGCACTGTTTATCATCAAACAGTACCCATTGTTTTAATAACGAGATGGAGACTTTCAGGGCACACCTACATGGGTCAGAATACACTGGCTCAATGTCCGCATATAGAATCATAGAATATTCTGGCTACAGATCTGGTCCATTCCTCCCCCATTACTGGCATGAAATGGGATGGAGTTCAGACTACCACACTAGCTTGTCGCTGCAGCTGCTGCTGCTTCCATCCACATTGCTTTCTCCAAATCCAGGAAGGGGAACAACAGCAGGTGGGCAAGGCTGCCTGCATGTCACCACCCTTGGTCACATGGTGCAGGCCTGCTGTGGAGGGCAGAGCACACCAGCTGGAGTTACCCAATTTTTCAGCCTGGCCACCCTTCCACTACCACTGGCACCTTCCTTTCAGATTCCCCTTATCCCTTCTTTGGACTGGGATCTGACTTCCTGTGGATAGTATATGTAATTGTGTGGACTAAATTGGTAAGTGTGCCTGATAGATATCGGTGAGGGAAATAATTCATGAGGAGTCTGGACTTTATAAATAAAACATAAAAATTGGTTTATTAACTGAATGTGGTAACAGCAATGCTTTGCCTCCAACTTTATTATTGGAAGAATATCTCTTAGTCCCACTCTGTGGTGACCAGCTATATGTAAAAGCTCAGGTAATATTTCTTTGAGCCCTTGATAACAAAACCAGAAACTACCAGACTCAATCACTCATTCTTATACTCTTAATTTCTACTGACTACCAAATTCATTCAGCCTCAACACTCTCTCAAGCACAGACCATACTTCACACAGTCATCACTCAGCTGCTCTGAAAACCTCAAAACTTCAAACTTCAAACTGAAACTCTCAACTGTCATACCCATCTTTCAAAACTCTAGGACATCCCTCCTGTAACAGTTTCCTGCTCTGGGATTGGCTCCCTCATGCTCTCTTCCCATTTGCTCAGCAGCATTTTCTCAACCACTCATCACACCTGCTCCCTGGTTTCAGAGAATGTGACACAGATGGCAGCTGCAGCAACAGGCCAGCGTGGTGGTATGGGCTCCTGTGGACCTGTAGGGCCTGATCCATTTATTCCAAAGTGAAATGGTTTTTCCTGAGCAATTTGCTGAATGGTTTTATCAGCTTGACTTGTCTTAGCCCCAGAAGTTGTGAAGACTGCCCAGGGGCAAAACAGGGCAAAAGCCCTTCATCGTTAGGACTGCAGGGCTCTAAGATGGGGCCAAGACTGAGTAAATAGTCCATGTAGACAAGGCCTCAGCCATATTTGTGATTTTTTTGGGTTCTTTTCAGTAGCATTTTTGACATTCCATGTAGTCCTGAGAGACAGAAAAATTGGTCCCCAGACCTGACTCAGTCGCACACCCTGGATTACTTTGAGGAAGCTAGATATAAGGTTCAACCATCTTTGGTAGACAAGCCACTGAAGTGTTAGTTTCTTCACAGGCTGGGTCAACATTATGGCTGGGGCATAAGAGCCACAGGCAGTACTCTGCACACAAATGCTAGATGTAGTTTTTAGTTTCCTCTGTATCTTCTGAAGAACAGCTATTAAACTTTTGGGGAATCTTCCAGACTTGCATTTGATGTGGTGAAAAGGACTCTAGGGGGAACAAGCTGCCTTGTTGTCCACATGAGCCTCTGCAGAGCCTGTTTACCACTGGAGGCCTGTAGTCCGTTGCAGGGTGAGGCTACCCTCCTGCTCAGGACATGAGCCATTGGTGTTAGTCATAAATCCATCGAGCCAAGAGTAAATAATTTCTAGTTATCTTGATTCTGCTGTAATGGAAAAGTAAAACACTGATGGTGGTTCTCATTCTAACACTGGCTCCATTTCCTCTTTATGCTAAGCCATGATTTATGTTAGCCATGGTTTCTTGCTGTGGTCACTGCTAACAAAATCACAGTGGATTAGAAAAGGACTGCCTGGGGCCAGAATTTTCTAATGTGAGTTGCATCCATCACCCAAGGCTTGTATCTGCCTGTGTCCAAGAGTCCCTTCTTCATATACCCCATTCTGATTCACTAGAGTGGCCATCTCACAATGTATTTCATTTTAGGCTCAAGTTCACACTGCAGCCCCATCTCTTCCCCCTCAACTCTTCCCTGACAGCCAAATGGTTTCCACAGAACTGGTTGGTGACAATCTGAGTCCAGTCAAAATGCCTTTGGCAAGGGTTACAGCTTCAGATGTGCATAGTCATTAATAACCAGGACTTTGTGAATCTGGCATGAGAAAAATATTTCTAAACTTTGCACCAAGATAAGTTGGATTCTGCAGGTATAAGCAGACTTGTATACTTTTTACATGATTTATTTTATTCTAGGTACTTTTAAGAAACAACAGGGATAGTTCATTCACTCTGTAATATTAGATACACTTGAAAGAGTGCCACACTAAACAGAGCGGGGCTTATGCCTGAGCAAGCATGAAGATGTTTGTACTGTTGGGATGGGTGATCACAGACCCTCTTTCTTATCCTCTGCATCTCATGTTCATTTTGTCCCATTTGCTTATAAGTTTGTGATTTTTTTTAAAAAAGTTCCTCATTTGTGCAATGTTCTGTAAGTACATTTGCCTAATACATACATTTTGGGCAGGGCTTTTCTTTCATATTGTCCCCCCCCCCCAATGCACATGTTTGTGCTTGCTTCTCTCATGTAGGTATTGTTGTACACCTTGTTTGCTTGGAGAACTGCATGACAATATTGTAAAAATGATAATTGAATTCTGTTTCATATAATGACTGAGTAAATGGGAAATGGGTAAATTCTCATTGAAATTCAAACCAATCTGATTTCTCCTTGTTCATTACTAGTTACTCCATCAATTTCTCCACTTTCAAACTGATTTCCCACATCTAGTTCTGGCTTTTGCTTCAGTCAGTTTTCAGGGATTTGCATAGCAGTTTAAGGTGTATTTAGGAGAGGCTAAATTAGTTACAAGAGACACAAACAATTTTTATATTAGCTAGGCTGCTAGCACACTGCAGAAATTAAGCTGTTTGACACCACTTTAACTATCATGGCTCCATCCCATGGAATCCTGGCACTTGTAGTTTGTTGTGGCACCAGAGCTCTCTGACAGAGAAGGCCAAATATCTCACAAAACTACAAAACTACAAATCCCAGCATTTCAATATAGCCATGGCAGTTAAAGTGGTGTCAAAGTGCATTATTTCTGCAGTGTGCCAGCAGCCCTAGTAACCTAAGACCAGTGTTTGAAGACTACTAAAGTTGGGTCCTAAGAAATACCCCATTTCAGTACTATAAAACTACCCGATAATAAAACTATTCAGTGTGTTGTATAAATGTTGCTTCTCCCATATGTACCACACTAGAAACAAAGGTTTTAAGTTTAAGTCTAATAATATGTCTATAATATTTTATTATATACTTGTTTAAATACTTAAACACTCCACATATTGTGACAAGCAGATTTCCTACTATAGGCCAAGTCACATGAACAGAACACTTTTTAAGGAGTAGAGAACATTAACAAAAACGTGAAAAACACCCACTTAAAAGCTGCTAGTGTCAAACAATTATTTCTGCTCTCCCCCACCCCCCATATTTAAGTGACAAATTTTTCTCTACATTTTTTTTTTTTAATGGTGATGGTGGAAGCCCATGTTGACAAATGGTTGTGTGAAACCTTAGAGGAACTGGTCACATCATATATCTTACGCATACCAACATGCTTTTGGCTTAGTGGTTATAATTACATATGCAGCAGAATACAGAAAACAACAAATTCAGGCAAAGAGTGCCTTCTGCTTGGAGACAGCTCATGGCAGTGTTGATGTTGGAAGGGAAAAAAAAATCAAATGATTCCAGCCTGTCCTTGCTGGTGTTAAAAACATAATGAATGACAATAGTACCCCAAGATAATGTTATCTCTAAACTCCAAATGAATCAAGAATCGAGCTCTTTCACTCTGCTGAACAGTAGGACTGGTATTACTTTCTTATTTACATAAAGGATTTAAATTGTGTATGCATAATTTGGGTGGAGTTCAGGATTGAAGGCATACACTTTGTCCAAGAGACGCCCCAACACACTTTCCAGGTTCCTATGGTAGTTACTAGTGAGGTTCCGGATCTTTTCTGCAGTTTCTTCATCTACTTTTGTGGAGAGGTTACCTTGAGAGCCCATTATCTACAAAGGCAAAACAAGACACACCCAATAAGTTAAACAAACATTTATATTTATAGTAACTTTGACAGACTTTAAAGCTTTCTATGATGTAATGGCGGCTGTACATGGGTAGGGATTTATATTTCAACTTTTTTCTTTCATTTCCCTATCACTTTGCTGTGTGTGTGTGTGTGCACGTGCATATGAGAAAATTTAATTATTTTTCATCGCTCCCCCCCCCCAAATATGTATTTTGGCATCACTTTTCTTTCAAATATAAATTTTAGCCCAAAATACACATTAGGTACCGTACTTTAAAAACTGTCAAGCTGCATTGCAAAATTCAGAAAAATGCAAAATCTGAAGGATACCTACATTCCAAGGGCTCATCTAGATGAGCCAGCATACACCAGCTTCCCACCGGCATATCCTGGGAGATCAGGCCCATTCCTCCCTTGTTACCTGGATGAAATGGGCTGGAGTCCAGATGGGCATGCTGACTTGATGCTGCAGCCGCCACTGCCAGTGTCTCCCTTGCTCTCTCTGAAGGTAGGAAGCCAGCCTGCAAAGGTGATCAAGGCCCTCTGCATGTAACCAGCCTTGGTCACATGCGGTGGACCTGATGCCTGTTGCGGAGGACCAAGGCACAGGTCAGATGAAGCGATGGAATGGTGTGCCGAAATGGGCTCTTGAGGTCACATGGGGCCTGATCCATTTTTCCCAGTGGCAGAAGATTAAAGCAGGTATTATATTACAACACTTTATTGAGCCCTGCCCCATCTTCCCCTGTCAGCCCCATCTTTTCCTCAGGTGTCATAAGGACTGCCTGGGGTCAGAATGGTGCAAAAGTCTTACATTATCAGGACTGCAGGGGCTCCAAGGCGGAGGCAAGATGAGGTAAATTGCCCATGTGGATAAGACTTAATTCAATTGTTAGGACCAGCCAGAGTAGACCCATTGAATCAGGTGAGTTTGCTTTAAAATATAGGACAAGTGCCTGCACTGAGAGATGTACTTGTAACTATATAGTGGTGCCTCTGTAGCCATGTGTCCCTAGGCTAGCCCCCCTCCCATCTCACCTTGAAAGCAGCATAGTCCCCAAGAACAAGGCCATTTCCATGTAATCTGAGAGTAGCAGGATGAGTGGGGACACATCAAGTTATTTTCCTGCAGCTGGATATGCTGCAACAGACAGCTGTAAGGACCTCCAGTGGGGCTTACAGTCTTTGCAAGCATATCCATCTACAGCAAAATAGCTGGACACATTGCCACTCATTCCCTTGCTCTCTGACAATATGGAAATGGCTGTGTTGGGAGGGGAGCTGTACTGCTTACAACATAGGACTTTGGAGGTGTGGTTGGAACAGAATTCTGACCACTGCAGTGGCCAAAAAGGTGAGTTGTGATGGTAAAAGTCACTGTACACCACCAGAATTCACCAAGAGGGTGGCAGCCACAATGAATCTATCAGGATTGTTGTGAGAAAATCATCCTTAAGCATCCCTTTTCCCAGGACACCATTTTCAGGATACAGATGCATGACTTTTAATGGTTCACCGCTATATATAGTGAAGATGAAACTGAAGAAACTAAACATCACAATGTCAAAAAACAATGCTATTACAATGGCATTTTCCTTCTTCAAAATAACAATGATATCTTCATGTGTGAGTCATTCTCTTTTGTATAAACAAAGGATTTTGTGCTTTGGGTGTGCATACCTACCATGCAAGTTATTGTTTATATCAATATTTACATAGTAGATTTCTTTTATCCCACTTGTCCTTCAAAGAGTTCAGGGATGTGTATATAGTTGTCCCATCCCCAACCACTTTGGTCTCATAACAGTCTTGTGAAGTAGGCTGGCCTGAGAGACAGTGATTGATCTGCCCTAAGGCTAGACAGCAAACTTCACAGCTATCAGGGTTCTCAGCATGGGTCATCCTTCCTCTAACTTCTTTAACCTCTACATCACCTTGGTAAATTTCTTGGGTCCATTCTGGGAGAAAGCTGGCATATACATTAAATATACATTAAATAAATAAATAACAAATGCAATTGTTAGGGTGCATCAAGTAGGCATGCAATTCTTTGCTAAATTAGTTCATAAAAGAAGTATAGTAGGACCCCTGTATCTGTGGGGGATTTGTTCTGCCCCTCTCCCCGTGAATACTGAAATCCGCAGATAATAGCGAACGTGGGATGGGAGAAGAGAAGTTCTCTTCTCCTCTCCATTCCCCATTCACCCCGCCATTGCCCCCGCTGCCACCAGATCCCTCATGGGGGACCGCAGATAACTGAATCAGTGGATGGTGAATCAGTAGATATGGGGATCCTACTGTAATGAGTAATTTGAGCAATTTTCTTCCCACCTGAGAAAGTCTTTTGAAAACTGCACAATTTTTGAAAACTATTTGCAGTTTGGGACTTATTCTGTGAAAAATATGCTTCTGGGTTTTTAATTTTGTGTGTGTGTGTGTGTGTGTGCAATCTATCCAGCCATGGGCACCTTCCCCTGCTCTAAATTCACCACAGAGGACTCTGAAGGGGGGAGGCCTTCCCTTGTGCCAGCTGCCAAAGACAAAGTTTTCTCCTTGAAGCATGTTAGAGAACTAAGGGAAGAGGTTTGCCCCTCATTTTGTGTTAGGTTGCAGAGATGCAAAATCTGCCAAGGTCATGTCTACTTTCTCCAAAGCCAGCAGAGCTTGGAAAGATGGCTATTATTAATTGGATTTATATCCCACCTTTCTCCTAAGATGGGATTCAAGGCAGCCTACAATAATCTATAAATTACAACTAACACATTAAAAAAATTTAAAAAATTAAAAAATTACTACCATTACTATAATACAGCTGTTTAAAACACAGCATAGAGTATAAAACACAACATCAATAAAAATTACAAACATTAAAAGCAGCACACCAATTAAAATTCACATTTTAAACACCTGCCTAAATAAAAACAGAGGATGTGGTATGCATTCAGGAAACATATATAACGGAAAAGAATAAAAACTTATTAAGGAATAGGAAATTAGGCCAAGATTTTATAAATTCAATCAACAAAAAGAAAAAAGGAATAGTATTATATGTAAATAACAATTTGGCTGCAAAAGAAATCATAAAAGATTCAAAGGGAAGATATATTGGAACTGAATTTACAGTAATGGGCAAAAGAACTTTAATATTAGGGGTATATGCCCCATCTGAAAATAAAGATAAATTTTATCAAGATCTATAGGCAATGTTACTAGAAGTAGACTATGATAGTCTAATATGCCTCGGAGACTGAAATGGGGTATTAGACCCCTTAAAGATAACACTTCAGGGAAAAAATAAAAGATAAAAAAAATTACCCAAATCATTTTTCACTCTTATGGATAATTTATCTCTAATTGAGGCATGGAGACATTTATATGGCAATACAAAAGAATATACATTTTTCTCAGAGAGCCACAAGTCCTTCTCACATATAGACATGTTCCTGCTGTCTAAGAATATCATGAGTAATGTAAGATCTATGGAAATTTTGCCAAGAACAATTTCTGATCACAGTTTGATAAAACTGATGATTAAAAATTATAAAAGGAATTATAGTTGGAGACTTAAGGAGGCAATGATACAAGAAGAAAAGGTGCAAACTAGAATAAGAGAAGCTTTGAAAAAATACTTTAAAGAAAATAAAGAAGAAGTGGCAATACATAATATTTGGGATGTAAGCAAGGTGGTAATAAAGGGACTGTTCATGCAAATAAATTGTGAAAGAAATAACAGAATATGGGGAAAATGCAAAACTTTCAGGATGCATTACAACAAAAAGAACAAGAACTTAAAAGAGATCTGACAAATATGGACATGATAAAAGAATTAAAAATCTTGAAAGATCAAATGAAAATAGAAACAGCGCAAGAAATTAAAAAAGATAAGATACATGAAGCAAAGGTATTACAAAAATGGTAATAAAACAGGCAAATGGCTAGCTTACAGATTATGAAAAGAACAAGCAAAACAACAAATTTTGAAAATAAAGGCAAAGGGGAAAATCTTAACTAATCAAGAGAAGATAAGAAAGGAATTTCAGGAGTTCTATAAAGATTTATTTAAGGAAACACCATTGAGCAGAGTTGAGAAAGAAAATATAGGAAAATACCTAAATGAACAATGTATACCCAAAATAAATGAAAGCCAAAAAGAAGAACCGAAAAAAAATAACAAAAATGGAAGTGGAGAGAGCAATTAGAACATTGAGGAATGGAAAAACCCCAGGACCTGATGATTTTCTGGCCAGCTATTATAAAATTTTTGTAGAAGAATTAAAAGAACCACTATGGAAAAGATTTAATAACATAATATCAAAAGTAACTATACCAGTATCTTGGAAAAATGCAAATATTGCACTAATATTAAAAGATAACAAGGACCCTGAAGAAATGAAAAATTATAGATTCATCTTGCTGTTGAACACAGATTATAAGATCTTTACATCAATTTTGGCTGAGAGGTTGAAAATCATATTAAACGATTGGATAAACAATGATCAAGCAGGATTTTTGTCCAAGAGACATTTGAGAAACAATATTAGAAAGATAATTAACCTAATTGAGCATCTTGATAAACATCCAGAGAAAAAGCTAGCTTTGATATTCTTGGATGCAGAGAAAGTGTTTGACTGCGTAAAGTGGTATTACATGTTAGAAGTAATGAACAAAATGGATCTGGGAAAGAACTTCATAAATGGTATTCAAGCAATTTATAAACACCAAACAGGCCAAATAATAATAAATGGGCAGAAAACATCAGATATAAAAATGGAAAAGGGAGTAAGACAAGGATGTCCCCTCTCACCATTGATTTTCATAACGGTTTGGAAATATTATGCAGGAACATAAGAGGAGACGAGAAGATACAGGGAGTGAAGATTAAAAAAAAGCAAATCTTTAAGATATGTGCATTCGCTGACGATTTGGCTGTATCTTTAGAGGATCCTATAGAATCAATCAAAAACGTACAAGAAACATTGGAAGAGTTTGGTAAGGTATCTGGAATCAAAATAAATAAAGATAAGATGGTTATATTAACGAAGAACTTAAATAAAAGAGATGAAGAGGAGTTAGAAAAACTATCCAATTTTAATATAGAAAAGAAGATCAGATATTTGGGGATAATGATAACGAAAAACAATCTGGATTTAGTAGATAACAACTATATGAAGAATTGGAATGAAATAAAAAAGGATATAGAAAAATGCAAAAGGTTAAACCTGTCAATCCTAGGGAGAATATTGGTGATAAAAATGACTATCTTGACAAAAATGCTCTTTCTACTTCAAAATTTACCTATATTATGTTAACAGTAAGTTATTTAAAAGATGGGATAAAGACTTATCTAGTTTTATCTGGCAGAACAAAAAACCAAGAGTGAGATAATATTAATAATAATAATAATAATAATACTTAGTTATTTATTACCTGCCTCTCTCCTCAGAATCAGGGCGGGGTACAACATCACAAAGTATGCAATACAATGCACCACAATGGAAAGTAATGCAGGAAGAAAAGGGCAGGGGAGGTTTGGGGTTACCAAATTTGAGGTTATATTACCACTCTTGTGTATTGGTCTGGCTATATGACTGGTTTACACTTAAAAATGACAGAATAATAACATTAGAAGGGGTTGATGCAAGGTATGGATTACACGCGTACCTGTGGTATGAAAAAGAAAAGATAGATAAAAATTTTAGAAATCATCTTATTAGAAATGCAATGTTGAAAACATGGAAAGAAGTGAAAAACAAATTATACACTAGGCTACCATAGTGGATATCACCCCATGATGCCTTTAGAAGAACAGAGATGGCACACTTGGATGAATGGTTGACATACAAAGACCTGTTGAAATTTAAGGAAGGGTCAAATATGATTAAAACAAGGGAAGAACTGGAGGAGGAACAAAAATGTTGTAACTGGTTCCAATACTGGCAATTATTAGAACGATATAAAATGGATAGAATTTAGTTGGAACAGAATATCAAACGATAGAGCTTGATACAATGATAATAGAAAATAAAGAATTGACAATATCTAAGGCATAAACATTATTATTAAAGTTAGATTTAGAATCAGAAGTAGTGAAAGATTATATGATCAAGTGGTCACAAAACATCGGGTATAACATTCATTTAGAGGATTGGGAGACACTTTGGAAAAGAAACATGAAATGTACTCCATGTATGGAGTTGAGGGAAAATTGTTATAAGATGTTATTCCGTTGGTACATGTCACCACAAAAGTTGGCAAAAATATATAAGGACAAGAGAACAAATTCTTGGAAATGTGATGAAACGAGTGGATCATTTTACCACATGTGGTGGTCATGTAAAACTGAAAAAAAAATTGGATTAACATACATAATTGGATAAGGAAAATATTGAAAATAGAATTTAGACTAAAACCTGAAATGTCCTTATTAAACATTATAGATAAAGATTTTCCTAAAGAATCTAAAAATATAATGTTATACATGACCACTACAGCGAGAAGCACGTATGCCAGATATTGGAAACAGAAAGATATACCGAAGGTGCATGAGTGGATGACAAAGTTATTAGAGATAGTGCAAATGGACCAGCTTACATATTGGATGAAACATCGGTCCACCACCAAGTTTAGAGAGAAATGGGGAAAATTGATTGAATTTTGGAAATTGGAGTGGAGTGAGTATGTAATCACCTGGTTTACGGATTAAGTTAGGTAAGCTTGGATATTAATCTTCTGTTGGATGGATATGGGAAGAATAGATTTTCTTAGAGCAGGAAAGTATGAAAATACTACCGTAATCACATGTACGTTGTGTAGTTAAGGATATAATGAAATGTAAATATTGTATAAAATATATTGTATATAAAAGTAATATGGTATATATATATCATATTACATTTTCAAAAAATGTTTTTGTAAAGAAAGATCATGAAGTATACAGAAAGCAAGTTCAAATCCAGATGATAAGGAGGCTGAATTTATATTTTATTTTCATTTTGTATTTTTTAAAAATAAAATAATTAAAAAAATATTTAGGCAGCTGTGCAGACTTTGGTATGTGGATGGCACCCACATACAGACATTCTTCCCTTTTAAATCAGTCTTCAAAGCATGGAGAAGTGGAAGAATAAATCACTCATGATTCTTCTTTCAAATCTCTGAAATGAATCGGAAATATCAAGTGATTTGTTTGAAGCTCCCATCTGGGAGATGTTGCCTCTTATTTGAAGTGCTAAAGTTCTGTTCATCTCCAATATTGGGCCAGGCAGATGTATAAATCCGGACTTGGTTCATCCTTGATAAGAAAATATGACAATTCAATAAGCCTATTGCTGCAGCTACCGCCACTGCCTCTGCCTCCCTTGCTCTCCCAGAATCTATGACCAAGATGTGACCAACACCCCCTGCATGGGACCAACCTCGGTCACATGCTGTGAGACTCCTTTCTGCTGTGGCAGAGTGATGGCAGACGAGCAGCCGCAGTGACATGCTAAAACTGAATTAACCAGGTGTTTTTTAAAAAAACGTTTTCATGGGCCTTAGCTCATCTTCCTCTGTCTTAGCCCCATCTTTGCCCTGGGGGTCATGGGGACTGCCCAGGAATAAAATGGGGCCAATGCCCTCCCTTGTCAGGACTGCAGTGTTCCAAGATGGGGGCAAGACAGGGTAAATTGCCTGTGTAGATAAGCCCTTTGTATCTCACTTTTGTGCTGAGGGTAAAACTCTTGTGAATTGTTGCCATGCCAGGAGAGCCTGTCTCAGTAGAATCTTGACCACAGTAAGCTTTTCTTACATCTCTAGGCTTAGGGCATGGTCTGAAGGTACGTTATATAATAGTCTTGCTGAAGGTGAGCAGATGTGGCCTTGGTCAATGTCTGGATGTGAGATTGCCCAGGAACCCCCACATGCCTCATGACTTCTACCTGAGGACAGGTGGGCTATTAACAAAATCAATGATACATATTTTGCTGGTAGCACCTCATGGCATAGTGGTCAGAATACAGCTTTCTGAGCTGACACTGGTAGTGCAGTGGTTAAATGCCAGTACTGCAAGTCACCATGTTGCAAATTCAATTCCAGAGGGCTCCAAGGTTCACTCAGCCTTCCATCCTTTTGTAGGTCAGTAAAATGAGTACCTGGCTTGTGGGGGCAATTAGCTAATACACATTGGAAACTGCTTAATGCAGTCTAGATGTGTAAATTGCTGTTGCTTAAAACAATTTGTAAGCCTCTCTGATAGCCTTGTGGCTGAAGAGCAGGGTATGAATAAACAAACAAACAAACAAATAAATATAAAATAAATAGCATACTTACTGTGCCATGATGGCTTTTGTGAGGTGCTGATGGTGTTTATGACATTACTGTATTATCAATGTTTACCCTATGCTAAACATTAATTTGCTTGAGTAGCAAGATAAGGATGAGGTCTCATGTTTATTTGGTCCAAGCTGACTAAATACTTGACATATTATGGTGGAAACAATTTAGCTCTACTGTTTGAATGCATCTTAATTTCTATGTGAGCTGAACATTTTAGTAACATATTATAAACAGTTGCATTCATTCCAAGGCTGTGACTCCTTTTATTCAGACTCCTCCCTCTCAGATTTAATTTCTGTTACCACCACAGGAATCTAAAGGAAGCACTGGAAAAGAGCAGTTGAGTGCTGCTGAGTATAAATATAGTGGCACTGTTCTTTTGTCCTCTGCTTTTTTTTTTTGCAGAAAAGGGTTTCAGGATCCAGATATGACTATTAAGAATAAAAATGGATTTAGGATTGCTTTTCTTTTTCAGCAATTAACCACTGATTCTGTTATTATGCGTAAATTCTGGACTCTTTTTCGTGTAACATTAAACTATAGTTAGCACTCCATCTGTGAGTCTGTTCCACATTTTCCTGCTTCCCAGTCCTCCCTCTTCCCTTTTAGTGTAGCCAGCTTTTTGCTTGCTGTCAATGAATTGTAGCCCAGTCCAGACTGGGCACTGCAATTAATTTGGCCAAGTTTGAATATAAGATTGCTTGAAAATGCAACAAAGTGACTTGTACTTTTGGCTATAATTCCTACAGGAATAAGTTGTTTTATTGCCAGAAGTTTGCTGTGAAGGGTAGGGTATGCAAATTAATCTTATGAGTGTACAGGTCCACATATAGAACATTGAAGAAACACGGTGGGTAGTTGGGTGTACTTTCTCTGTCGATACCTGGACAGGGCTTAGGCACACAGAGCTATGGACTCATGCACATTGCACTCATTCGCACACCACAAGGAGACAATCCTCAGCCAAATAAGTGTGTGAGCCAGTCCTCAGTTTATCCCAACCTTCTCAAATGTGATTCTTTCCAAAAATGTTGAAACAAATCCCATCAGCCCCCAGTTGGAGGGAACCAGGATGGGGAAGGAAGGCTTGACTAATCTCCCCTGCTATTTTTTTTACTTACGTTAGACTGCTTGTGTCTGAAATCCTTTTCCCTCTGAAGCCTGTAGTGGTCTATCTCAGCTGTGGCTTCTTCCTTGGCTTGCTTCAGTCTCTTTCCCTTTCCTGAAATATCAAAGGAAACATTTTAATTGGCATTATAGAAGAAGTTAATATTCCATAGCATTTGCTATCTATAGGATTTCTTTCATGTGTGAAAATCTCAAACCTGTTGCTAGCGGAGGACACAGAGGAAATCATCCCTATTGTCTCTGGATGTTGTGAAGCAACTGTCTGTGGTTCCCTTGAGTATACAACCCAGCATCATCCCTAAGATGAGGAAAAACTCTGCTGCAGGCCTGCATTGGTAGGCCTTCCAGAAAAGTTGTATATAACCAGGTGAATCATCCTATTCAGTTACCAACAGCTCTGTGAAGCCTGCATCCAGTAGTCAAGACTCAACAATCAACATAAACTCTCCACTAAAAAGACTAGTTGCTCCGATTATGGAGATAATAGAGATAATGAGAGATTTCCTATTAGTTTCTCAGGACAATTTTGCAGAGCTCTTTGCTATTACAATTGTTCCTAGTCAGCACTCCTAGCCAGTGAACATGATAGTGGGGGAAATTCTGGGAGTTGTAGTCCAAAAATAACATTTTCAAGCTCTGGTGAGAACATAATGGTTACGATTCCAAAAGATATACCATCTACACAGCTACGTGCAAGCATGGGCTAAGTTCTAGCCATTGTGTGACCTTTCATTTTTAGAATAGTTAAGTATTTATATTGGGCCAATGCAAAATAATCTTGTTTTCAATCTGCCAGGAATTAAATATTTAAGTGTGTGTGTGTTTATTTAATGAGTCTGCATTTTTTTCTTCAGTGTTCTTAGACCAGAGAGTAAGCATAATTGCTTCCAGCATCACAAAGCCTGTCCTTGTTGCCTGTATGTTGGTGACAGGAAGGAAACTCCTATTGATTTTACTGGGTGTTTTCGATGATGTGCTGACTCTGTGATCAGGACCATCTTATTTACTAGTTTTCACATCTACCACCAAATGTCTCCAGGCTGTAACTGACTGACAAGTACTGGGGATGTTGTCAAAAGGCATTCCATGGTGCAACCCTGGAAGACTCCCTATCATGCTTTCCGTTTTAAAGGAAATACACCTCCCTGCCGCACCCCTCCATCCTCATTTGCAACTGCCAGAGAGCAGATTTTAGTTGTTGTTAATCTGAAAAGACATTCTTCTGCAAGATTTGCCATACTGATTTGCTGCCAGGACCCCTTCAGTCCACACCAACTGGATTCTATTTAAAGCTGGCAGATTTCCAAGACACTAGAAAGATACAGTGTAGCCACTACCTAAATAGACTGAAACATTTATGTTTTATGGGGTTCCATTCACCTTCCTCCAACCATCACCACCCTTTCCCCAAAGTTTGCGAAAGGCAAAGGTGGGTGAGCACTTCCAAGCAGATTTCTAGCTGTAATACTTCATTGATATGAAAGTGAAGGTAAAAATCCAGAACTGGGAACACAAATAATAACAATTATGAAGGGAACGCATATATCTCCAGGGGTGCATCTACACAGTCGAAATAATGCAGTTTTGTTACCTGCTCTGACACCCCCAACCTTCCAATAATTCATCAGTTTCATAAATTGGCTTATTTATTGATGCTTCACAGAGTTAACAGTAGACCCGGACTTCCCCAGAAATAGGGAAAATTCCCCAAAGACACGCCTGCATAGTAATTATGTGGACCCCACTTGGACGGGTAGTTGGGGTGGAATGTGCTAATTCTACTGGATGCACCTGGAAGTGACATATTCAATCAAGTGGCCAGAAAATTCATAACTCTGCAAACTGGTTTTCCTTCGCACCCCTCTCCTCAGCAATAGAAGGTTGCCTGACAGCCATCATTCTTAATGTCTCAGCCATTAGTGATCATTAACATAGCCAGAGTTTCCATTTTCTAAATGTGGGAAACACCATCTAACATTGTATTCCACTCATAAAACCCCTTCAGTGCAAAGATTGGGTATAAATATTGCCTCCAAACACAGTCAAGGTGTTCACAGCATTCACAGCTTCCTGCATCTCATCACTCTGTCTATCCACTGTGCAACTCTCAGAGCTCAGTCTGAGTATCTTCTGCTACACGGATCTCTCCTCCTCAGACATGTATAGTATAACCCATCATCCCAAACTCTATTCCTCTATCCCAATACATCCTACTTTCTTCAATATCCTTGTGTGACTGCTTGAAGCCTGAGTGTTGGTGTGAATGCTTCCGAGATTATTTTAAAAACATTTTATTTTATTTCTTGGCTGTGAGTCTTGTCAGTTAGTACCAGTATACATAGGTCAAAAGGTCCCGTAGTTACCCGGCCTCTTGCTGCCATATTGGGCTAATTGAAATTCCCCATATTGGGACATGAGTGAGTCCTTCATGGACTCCACACAATTCGGGTAACAGTTTGATACCATTTTAACTGCCATGGGTCCATCTTACAGAATCCTGGGATTTTTAATTTTGTGAGGCATCAGCATTCTTTGGCACAGAAGGCTAAAGACCTTGTAAAACTACAAATCCCAGGATTTCATAGGCTGAAACTGCAGCACTTAAAGTGGACTGCATTATTTCTACAGTGTAGATGAACCCCATATCTTCTTCAAGGAGTTCTAAAAACAATGCCTATTGAGCCTATCCTCCTACCCTGCTCAGTCTTGCAAAGCTCCAGATAAGTGCCTGCATTCTTTATTGAAATGTGTCCAGTTGCTTGAATGTGTAAATCTAACAAAGGCAGAGGTCATCTTTTGAGTTTTCTGACCCTATGCATGGCTTCCCCAGGCATATGGCTGCAGGTTTCCAATACTACCGTCCCACTCCTTCCGTGCCTCTGGGCTTGGCTGCTTCAACATAGTGGGAAAGCCCTTCTGTATGACATAAGAGCACTGCACAAATGCATGCCTTTACTTTGGGGATGTTGTAGCTCAGTGGATGAGCATGTTGTTTCAGACTCAGCCCCTGCCCTCTTGAAATCTCAGTGCCAGTCAGTATTGACAATACTGGGATGGACAGATCAAAGTTCCAAACCAGTTTCTCACAGTATGCAAACTACCAGCAGCTTAGCTAAGAATCTGAACAAGATGAGCCACTTCTACTGTTAGAGACAAGCACACCCAAGCCTCACAGCTCACTTGTTTCACACAGGAAACAATGGTAGGCACAGTGGTTGCGCACACATCCTCGCATTGCAGGCAAAAGCTAGAGCAACAAGTCAGAACCAACTGGAGAGAGCTGTTTCTGTTTCTGAGAGCTTGAGGGAAAAAGTTCCCAGCCCAGATCTCACCAGTACCACAAAGTTCTTAAGAACTCTTTTACCAGCCCATCTTAAAGGTCAACCTTGGCTTACTATCTCAAAGGGATGTTGGAAAGACTGCTGTGTATGTGAACCACTCTGAGAACTTGAAATAGACTAAATATTTACTTACTATTTGTTTAGGAATATAGCAAGCTACCTTATACTGTATCTCTCTCACCCAGTAGTGTCTGGGTGACAGTGGCTCTCCATGTTTCAGGCAGGATTCTATCCTGCCCCTACCTGGAGAGCCCATTCAAATACTGACCAGGCCTGATCCTGCTTTGCTTCCAAAACTGGATGTGATCAGATGTGTTTAAGATGGCATGGCGTATTTTTATTTATTAGTCACACCTATATACTGCTCTTCCTCCAAGGAGATCCAAGTGGCATTCATGTTTCTCCTCTCCCCACTTTATCCTAAGAACAACCCTGTGAGGAAGGTCAAGGTAGAGACAGAGAGAGAACTGGCCAAAGCCCACCCAGGGAGTTTCATGGAGACTTCTGTGGAGACTGGAACCCAGATCACCTGAGCATCAGTATGACACTCTTCTTACCACTTCCTCATACCAGCTGTCAGTATAAATTAAATGAAATGAAGGTTCAATATGTGTAGCTGCACTTAACATTCATTCTGTGCCTCTCTTTTGTCTATTGTTCTGCCAGAATTTAGACTGGGAACATTCAGGGAATGTCTTTTTTGTAAGGTCACCATAAAGTGCCACATACATTTTATTATGTAACAACAGAAGCTGCAGCAGCAGCCCAAAGCAGTTATAAAGAAATCTGGCAGGAGAGACCAAGTAGCTGTACAGAAGCCTCAATAAGAAGAAATAGAAAGGGAAACCTAAGGAAGGAGAGGGGGTGAAGCTCATTTAGATCTGTGACTCATACTGAAAATGTTGCATGGCTTCCTATCCCAGGTGCTAGAAGTAAAAGCACCAACAACATGGAAACCAATATAGCAAAAGAAAAGGTCAGCACATTGCTGCTACAAAAATGTCTCAAATATGGACAGCTTCTGGAAGGGAAAAATAATGCAAACATTTGGAGATGCCAATACTTCAAAAGCACATGTTATTTATCTAAAGCACCCTTCAATCACATTTTTCAAGATACAAAGTTCTGTGTGTCCTTTTTGAACATAATGCCTAGCTATTCTGTTATGCAGTTGGTACAGGGGATTGTGGAAAATAGAAGGAACGGGAGAAGACTGAGTGTCACCTTGCACAGGTAGAACTGTTTTTTACTAAAGAAAAACTGCCCTTTGACACAATATCAGAGTAGATATTATTTTTATTTTAAATATTTCTATCTCAACCTTAATCAAAAGGGTCAATAGCAAACTAGAGCAATATGTAAGATCAATAGCAAACAAGAAGCCCTTGCTTGTAACCAGATATCTAAAAGACATGACATACAAGGAAGAAGGGACCAGAAGGGAAAAGGAAATCAAAGGCTTGTCTGGATGAGAAGATATAATGCTGATTATTGTGCATTAACACAAATTCTCAGCAGTGCTCATTTGTCTCCACAATCCTTTGGCAAAATTGCTGGTATGGGAAGCTATCCATGTTTGATGTTCACATGGTGCCACGTCTGTGAATCAAATTGGTGGCTAGGAGTAAATCACTTTTGCTACTATTCTCAACAAGTTGCCACTGCTGCACTGTATTTTTTTTTTTTAAACTGTAAATCTAAGGTGTGCAAGTTTGACTTTCCATTTAAAAGCTGTTTGGTCACCTCAGCATAGTGAAAAAGCATATACTGTAATCACAATCGTGAAACTCCAAAATGGTTCTTCTGGCCACTTTGTTACTGGCAAGACTGGTCCCTGTGCACTTCTAAACAACCAGTTTCCACTTCTGGTCTTATCTGTGAGTGCACAGTGATGCAATTCAATTATCCTAACGAGCAGGAGTGCACATTTCCCCTGCTCAGAAATTATTAAAAAAAAAAAAAAAACTCAGGAGAAGCAGCAAAGACTTTTCCCACATAGTTTTTGTAGTTTTTGGCTCCCCTCTGTCTGAATATGGCGAATCACTATGGGATATCATTGTGACAAAAAGTATTCTCCTCGAACTCTATGAGGTGATTTTTCACCATCTAGACAACCCCCAAATAAGTCAGATATCAATGTGCATAGAAATATTTGCAGGAAGGATACAAGAGATGGGGCTAGCCTCAAAGCAGAGATGATAAAATGGTCTTGATTCCAAACTCTATCACTGGTATACATGGAGCAGGGATGGGCTATCTATCTATCTATCTACCTATCTGTCTGTCTATCTATCTATCTATCTATCTATCTATCTATCTATCTATCTAATCACCCCACCTTTTCCCCAGGAGAGGATTAAAGGATACAACAAGTTAAAACCAAGTACAGTTAAAACAGTTAACACAAAAGTTTAAAAAATGAACAATTTTGTTTTAAAAACATGTTTAAAACAGTTTTAAAACATATGTAAAACATTATAATATACAGACACCACACATTAAAAGCTCCATTTGCTGCAATAAGTTAAAAACCAAATGGGTTTTCTAAATAAAAAGTTATTTGCCTGTGGTAGGGGATTCCACAACTTGGCAGCAGCCGCTGAAAAGGCTCCCTTCCGTGCAGGATCCAATGGGGAGATATGGCCTTTCAGAGAGTCTGGACTCAAATATTTTTGCTCCAAATGACAAATCCCATCCTCTAGGTGGCACAATTGGCAATTATATGCTATTATCACTCCCTCTGATTTGTCCTAGGCCTGTGGAGGGCTTTTTTCAAAATGGTAATGATTGCATGGGCTTTAAAGAAGTTAAGGGGACTCTACAATGAGCAAAATGGCCATGCCATATAAAGGGTGTAGTTGGCCATTATAAGGGAAACAATTGTGAGATGTGGAAGCATTGGGGGCTTGGCATGAGGGGACTCTCATCCTCTGAGATCCTGAGAGGTCATGTAGACCCCATCCCTCTGGAAATTCCTCCCCCTGAAATAGTGTGTATGTGCGTACCTATACACGAGGATTGATGTGTGGAGGTGGGAAGGAACAATATCAACCCCCCCCCCCCGTCCTTATGTTAGTTCCCTGTGTGGCGGATGTTTGAGAAGAGCTCAGATCACATGGGAACAAACAAGAGATGCAAGAAAAACAGTAGAGACACCCACAGCCACTAATGACAATGTGGCCTTCTCCTTTTTGGTTAAACAAATCAACTTATTTAGAGATGCTGTGATCTTAAAGACGACCAAGCACAGTCTCTCAGTAGTATATATTGATTAACAGAAAGCCTTTGATTCTGTGCTGCCTTCCTGCCTACTTCAAATACATAGGCCATACAAAGTGTAGCTCTTTCTAACAGGCTTCCTGTCAATGACAGTGATGGCAGAATCAAACATGACAGTGATGGCAGAATCGAACATTAGTGTTATTAAAGGATGGGGGTGAGGAAATGCAGGCTGTGAGCCACATGTGGACCCAATCTCTGTTTTGTAGTCCCACAAACCTCCTCACCCCACCACCCATTTTGGGTGGGTGGGTGGACTCCCGAAAAGCCAACTGCCACCCCTGGCAGCTTTCAGGAAAAGGAGGTTTGCTGAAACACCCACCATTTCGCCACTTAACCTCACCAAAATCTCAGAAATAAGAACTAGGAGGCAGTTGCACTGGCAATTTTGGAAGGCATGGAACTATTGCTATGTTTTAAAATGGCAATAACTGGGGCACTTTCACACTGTACAGTTATAGCACTATGAATCCACTTTAACTGCCATAGTCCTGTCTAACAAAATCCTGGGACTGGCAGGTTTTTTTTGGGGGGGGGGGGAAGGAAGGGGGATTTAGAATTCCCAGCCAGAAAGCTCCAGTGCAGCTGGATGTAGCCATGTGAAATTATAACTATATGTAGTGTAAAAGATCCCCTAGGTACAGTTTGGAATTTGACAAATGAATGCAAATGGTTAGAACAGTTCTTTAATGGGACAGAAACATCCACACACCAGGAATGGTAATGAAAGTTGTGTGCAGGGGTGGCATTAATTTTAGGCAGTGTGAGGCAGCTGCCACTGGTGGCAGATATTGGAGTGTGTGTAGAACAATGGCAGAATGTTGGAAGTCAAACCTGTGTGTGCAACAAATGAGCCCAAATCCTATTGTCAGTCCCAACTAGAGTAAAGCCATTGAATCAATTTGTGAGAGAGAAATTGGATGCATGACAGGACCATTTCTCCAGCTTTTTTCCAGGACAGCATGAACATAGTGCATCATGTGAACCATATACAGATAGTAAGGGATGGAAAGAATATATCAAAATATTCCATCCAAATGGTAAAACAACATGTTTTTTGAGTATCAGAAAACTCAGATGAGACTGACAAGAATCTTTTCAGTTTGGGACTTATTCTGTGCAAAACTTACACATGGTCTTTGTGCACAGGAAACAGCACTTTTGAGCTGAGGAAACAATATTTCTATGTTGAAATATTATTTTCTGTGCAGGAAATGGCATTCACTGTGCAAAAAAATGTATGCAAATGTTGCACACAATTAATTCTACCAACTGCAGAAAAATATGGTTCCAAGTGTCATATTGGAGTTCAGGGGGGATAAAAAATTGTGTAGGCAGATCATACATGGCCCCATCTATATGATTAAAAAGAATCCATTTGGGGGTTAAAAATACAAATAGGCAGTTGTTCGAATATGTATGATCTCCCTACATGATTTTTTATCCTCCCTCAACTTCGTATGTCCCCCCTTACCCAGCTGGCTGTAGCAAGCGATCCAAGCGGCGGTTTTAAATCTCCCACCACTTTTTAAAATTATTTAAAAAGGTGCCTGTTATGTGGACATTTGGTTTTCCATATTTACAAAATAAAATAAAAGGGAATAAATGTAAAATTTATGGACTTACCAGATTCTCACTTAGCTGGCAATCCAACATGGCGGCCACTCCCAATTCCCCTCTTTGTTAGCTCCCACTGGGCTCAGCCAGTCAATCAGATTACACTTCCTGTCCGTTTGTGTGCAAACGGGAAGTACAGATGATCAACCATTTGAATGGCTGTACAGATTTTAGCTCGAGATCCGTTAATCCTCCTGAACGCTGAATCCACGTAGTTTACGGGGATTTGCTAGCCCCCCTTCCGAATGACACGTATGCATCCAAATGGCTGTGTGTACGGATGATCAATCTTTCGAACGCCGTATGTATTTTTTTTACCGTATAGACACCCCCTTCCTCATTCTGTGAGAAATCCATTGTACATTATACCAGCACCGAAGTACATCTGTCTAAAAATGACCGTTAATTATAGCAAAATGTTTACAGCAAATTATTTTTAAAACCATTGGGAAAGGAAGTTTGGTGTAACAGTTAGTAAAACAGAATGGAATGGAGCCTTCTGAGGTGAAGCAATAATGTATCTATAGTTAAAAGATATTTTATGTTTTAATATATTGTTGGCAGTTGACACAAAGCAAAATGAAGAAGATTTTTTAAAAACTAGTCAGTACATCTGTTGGAGATGTAACTTGTCTGCAGCAGTCTGTCTGATAAGTCTTCTATTATACAAGCATTTTGGATTCAAGTTTAAAAAGATATTAAGTGAATATCCAATTTAAAAATACACTTTTAGATCCTAAAATTATGTTACTTGAACTCTGTCAGTCTGTAGGACTAAAGAGGAATAAGTCATTGATTTCAAATGTGTTGGCTGCTATATAACTGATTAGAGCAAAATAAATAAATAAGGAGAAACTTAAAGTGGCAACACATAAAGAATGGATAAGCATAATTTGGCAGATAACCTGAACTAGAAAAAAAGTGAAACTATATTGATTTTTAATTATCCCGTTAAGTATTTACACTGTCATTAGCCTGACCTATGACATCATAAATATTGCAGTTCAGTTTAAGGGTGTGGCACCATTGCCATGAATGCAGATGTTAAACCCACCTTAGAAGCCAGGCAGCTACAACAACCAAATGAGTTAATAATAATAATAATAATAATAATATTGTATACTCTGCCCCTTGCTAAAAACAATCGGGGCTGCTTACAACAATTAAAACTCTACAATACCAACTAAAAATACCACCCCTCCCCCCTCCCTCATAAAAAGACATTAACAATATAAAATTAAAACCATCTAGCTAAGATCACATTAAAAACAAATATACACAAGACTAAAAAAGGCCAGGAAATGCAGCTTCTGAGGCCGGGATCTAATCAGGAAAGGCCTGGCAAAAGAGATCCATCTTTAGTGCTTTTTTGAAGCTACTTAAGCTCGTCATCTGACGGATCTCGTTCGGCAGGCCATTCCGTAATTTGGGGATGATTACTGAAAAGGCCCTCTGGGAGGTTGCAGACAGCCTAGATTTTTGTGGCTGAAGCAAATTCCTCCCAGAGGACCGGAGTGCATGGGGAGGATTGTATGGGAGGAGGTGGTTCCGAAGCTAAGTTGGACCCAAGCCATTTAGGGCTTTAAAGGTAATAACCAACACCTTATACTGAGCCCGGAAACTGATAGGCAGCCAGTGGAGAGATTTTAAGACTGGAGTTATATGGTCCCTCTGAGATGTTCCTGAGACCACTCTGGTTTCCATATTTTGTACCAACTGAAGTTTCCGGACCAAGCACGAGGGTAGCCCCATGTAGAGCGCATTGCAGAAATCTAGATGAGAGGTTACCAGCTCATGCACCACAGTCTCGAGATCCCTTACTTCCAGGAAAGGGTGCAGCTGGCATATCGGCCGAAGCTGATAACAGGCACTCCTGACCATCGCATTCACCTGACTTGTCATCTGAAGCGATGAATCAAGGAGAACCCCCAGACTGCGAACACAGTCCTTAATGGAGAGCGTGACCCCATCCAGGACTGGAGGTTGCAACCCAACTCCTGGTTTCAGGGCCGCTACTGTGAGCACTTCCAGATTTAATCTCAATCTGTTTTTCCTCATCCAGCCCATTACTGCTTTAAGACTGTCATTAAGAGGAGAGATACCATCAGAATTCGAGGCCAATGATTGGGACAAGGAGAAATAGATCTGGGTGTCATCAGCGTACTGATAACACCCAGCCCCATAACTCCGAATAATCTCACCCAGTGGCTTCATATAGATGTTAAACAGCGTCGGGGACAGGATGGCGCCCCATGGAACGCCACAAGTAAGCTCCTTTCTGCTGGAGCAGCTGTCCCCGAGCAGCACACTGTGGGACCTGCCCGAGAGGAAGGACTGCAACCACTGGAGTGCAGTGCCTCCGATTCCTAACCCACTCAGGCGATCCAGGAGGATGCCATGATCTATCGTATCGAAAGCCGCTGAGAGGTCTAGAAGCACCAACAGGGACACATTACCCCCTGTCGATGCTTAGATGCAGGTCATTGGTCAAGGCAACCATGGCAGTCTCAACTCCACGTCCCGTCCTGAAGCCAATTTGAAATGGGTCTAGATAATCAGTTTCATCCAAGACCACTTGGAGTTGAAGAGCAACTGTCCTCTCGATCACTTTGCTCAAGAATGGTAACATAGAAACTGGCCTATAGTTGTTCATGTCCAGGGGGTCCAGGGAAGATGTTTTCAAGAGCGGCCTAACCACTGCTTCCTTTAAACAGGATGGAACACACCCTTCCATGAGGGATGCATTGATGATATCCTTAAGGAACACCATCAAGGCACCCCCCCCCCGGATGGCCAGCCATGAAGGGCAAGGATCGAGAGGGCAGGTTGTCTTCCTCACTCTACTAAGTAACTTGTCCATGTCCTCGGTACTCACGGATTGAAATTGATCCAGTAAACTTACATCAACGGAGTTGCTGGACACCTCGTCAATTGTTTCTGTCAAAATACTGGTGTCTAAGTCGGCTCTTATCCGGGAAATTTTATCTGCAAAGAAGTTGTTAAACGTGTCACAGCAGGCTGTTGTTGGGTTAAGCAACAGGTTCTGCGCAGGTATAACCTGCGTCATCTCCCTTACTACCCTAAACAGCTCTGCTGGACGGGACTCTGCAGATGCAATACGTGCAGAGGAGAAGGATCTCTGCACTGTGTGTATTGCCTCTCAATAGGACCAAAGAAAGTTCCTATGATGAGTCCTGTTGGATAAGAGTTGAGTTTTCCACCAGTTGCACACTAGTCGTTGTCCAACCCGATTCATTTTCCTAAGCTCTGATGTATACCATGGCTTACGGTTAGGAGCGGGTTGGAAAGGACACTTGGGAGCGATTGTATTGATAGCCTTGGTAAGGTCGGTGTTCCAGGTATTAACCAAAGCTTCGACAGGGTCACCGGCATTACCAACCATTAAACCCTCCAAGTTCTGATGGAATGGAGGGCAGGGTGCTGAATGATGATGTGCCAAACCCTCTCCAACCAACGAGGTATAGTGGAAAAGCAGTTGCAACATGATTATCACTACTATTCAGCAAATAATGTAAATGAATTATATTACTTCAGTTTTCCGTATCTTGGTACTACCAAGATGTGATGGGTTACAAGTGCATACCCACTGGTTAGCTGGGGATGATGGAACTTCTAATCCTATATATAGATCAACCTCCATATCTGCAAAGGATACCTTCCATGATCCTCTGTGGATACCTGAAACCATGGATAATAGGGAATTCTATTATTTTCAACGAGACAAGCACTGGAAGTTGACCATAGAATTGCATTGGATGACCTAGAAATGAACATGTTTTTTTTATATATATGTGGATAAGTGAAACCATGGATACCGAATCCATGGATATGGGGATTGACCTGTTTCTGGATAGCACTGATTTTGTGAAGGCTGCCTTTTTAAAAAATAAAATAAAATCCATACGCAAATCTGTGACTTCACATAAAACTGCAAATGCAGAACTAACAACAAAAATGTGCCATGTGTAAAGATTGTGTGTACTGACCATCGATGCTGAACCATCTCCATCTGCTCAGCCTTCCAATGATCAAATGTATCTTAGTACTGTCAAACAGTCTCTTTTCCAACTCCACTAAAACATCTTGTCTCTAATTCTGGAAATCCTGTATGCCCCTGGAGGGAAGTGATCGTGTTACTGAGACCAAGACACTGAAATCATTTTGCATACAGTACTCCTAGTTGCTGTTGCTTATCCATGAGCCTCTCATGAGACATGATGGGCCCTGATCGCTGTATCGGTTCCACTGGTGTAACTCTGGCATTCCTTGGTTAAAGTCAATGGGGTGAAACAGCATCTGAGAAGGATCAGATTCTAACTAAGCCACATTTGATGAATGCTCACATTTCAGACTTGAGGCAATTGTTCTTTTTTATTTTCCATTTTACTTGAGCTTGCCATGCCTCGCTGGACTGAATGTGGTTGCCCCACACATGTGAAACTGTATCAGATGTGACACACAGCAAAGCGAGTCCTGTGGGCATGGCACAGTGAAGAACACAAAGATAAGGAAAATGAGTCTTTTCAGTGGATCTGTGGCTCAAGACAGCTCTGGATAGAGCTGACTGATCCCAGCAGTCAATTATCTGCTTGGTGGGCAGCTCAGTCTCAAGTCAGTACCTGCATTTGAGTGGGTAGGTTTAAGAGGCAGTGAAACACCAAATAGACTGATCCCCCATCTGAGGCCTCACATCAATTTACGGGTCACTCATCTTGCTGACTTTGCTTATTGCAAGGATTCCAGGAGAGATCAAGTGTGCTTATATAAAGCTTCTCTGCAGAAGAAACAATCTGGCAAGGAACCATGTGGATTTACTGACTATCATTTCATCTTTTGGGATGTGTCCTCCCTCCACCCAAGCCATGTGATTTAATTGCACTTGCCAGAATCTACACGTTGCAGTGATCTTTTGGATTACATAGATGGGTGCAAACTCTTTTAAAGGCCTGAGGTTCTTTTTTTTTTTAAGAGCCTGAAGAGCATGTTTTCCCAAGGTTAAGGTTTATTGATTATGACTGAGCTGCACTGTGTTCAACAGCTGCCCTGAAGCCTCCAGCAGATGCAGAAGTTGGCTGGCTCCATGAAAATGCTTCTGGATGGCCTGAAATCCAATATCTAGATTCCAGTCCAGACTGTCCATCAAACTGCAATATTGTTGCATAATATTAAGGTGTTTGGGGGAAAGGAATATTAATTACTATTTGCTTTCCTGTGGAACACTTGAGAAACCCCTGTAAAAAGAACAGAGCAGTGGTGAAGATTCTTTGCACTGTGCAAAGGCTTTTGGGGAATTATTCTGCACCAAAATACACCTAGTTTTCTATGCAAACACACACTATTTGTGTGTGAAGAAAATGTGGGGTTTTGAAAACACTGCCTTGAAAACATTGTTTCCTTGACAAAACCCATGATTTTTGTGCAGAAAACCCATGTGGGTTTATGTGGAAAATAATTTCCTGAAACACCTTGCAAGGTGTAAATAACTTTTGGGAAAACTTTTCTTTTCTCCCACAATGGGGAGAATACTATGAAAAATACATGTCCTTGCCTATCAGCATGAAACATGGGAAGCTTTACATCCCTAGTTGTGATGTAGCTTTTCAGTTTCAAAATCCCTTGAAACAGAGGGTACGGGTAGGGATTGAAGCACTGTATTCTAGTGTGATCCAGACTGCTTGAAAACTCTCAGGTTCTTTCCAATTTCATAGAGCCATACCACACTCTGAAGAAAAGTGGCAAGGGAGCAGGAACATTCCATTTCCACACCACCTTACCACATGACATCATCATTCTTCTGGCATTCTTTCATTCCAGTCCCATGAGGGAATGAGGTAAAACCACGTGTTTTGGCTAACAGGTTTCTCTGGTTAGCAAAAATATGTGGTTTTACCTCAGTCCCCTATGGGACTGGAATGAAAAAACAATGCCATGCGGTAAGGCAGCATGGAACATGGAACGTTCCTGCTCCCTTGCTGCTTTTCTTCAGCATGCGTTACAGTTCATAGTGAGTTAAAATAAACCAACCTGGGCATCTGATATAAAAAGTCTCTGGGCTCATTTACACGGCTGGTTTTATTATGATTAATTACGCTTTAGCGCTTTCCCGCATCAGTGGTGGGTAGTTTACACGGTGTATGTTTACACAGCTATATTTTGTGGCTCTTTGATTTTTTCCGCTTTGAGATTCACACAGCTAAATGTGGTGGGGGCATGGCCAAGCATTGGAGAGGAGACAAAGGAATGCCATAGGAATGTCTGCCCTGGCCCCAACTCCATGTGCTTAACAGCTGAAGGACGAAGAATGTCACCCTTTGCCTCTCCCCCCCCAGCTCCTTGCCCACAAATCAAACTCCAAATGGAAGGTTTTTTCTCCTTGCTTAACAGCATTTTCTTGCCAAATAAACTCTCTCTCTCTCTCTCTCTCTCTCTCTCTCTCCCTCCCCCAATCACAGTGCAGCTCTGCTGCAGCCCTTAGTGAAATGGTTTCTCTCTATCTCCCTCCCCCAAGCACAGGATCACAGCTGATGAGACGGAGATTTACAGACTTGCAAAATAGCAGAGAAGAGGAGAAGGAATTCTTTTATGTGGGGAACAGATGTTCCCTGACTGAAAATTGTTGGGAATCCTTTTTGTTTGCAAACTGGCTTGCAAAATAGCAGAGAGGATTTTTCAAAGTTTCCTAATCGCTACTGAATCTCCCTCCCTCACTCCCCCTCTTTTAAGCCCACACCTTCATCATAACAACCAATCACAGTGCAGCTCTGCTGCAGCCCTTAGCGGAATGGTTGTTTACACTACCAATAATGCGCTACTTCGCAAATATACCGGCAAAATTAGTGACATCCCTTGCCATGCTATATTTGGGTGTTTTACCTTCCCCCCTTCTAAATGAGTCGATGCTGTGGTGCGATCCATGGGAACAATGAGCTATCTTTGCGGTATATTTAGTGGAGTATTTGCCCGTGTAAACAAACTCTCTGATTGTACTGGGAGCTGTCAGAAAATATTCTGGAATAAACAAAACTAAGTGTGGATCACCAAAATAAAATTGGAAAGAACAGGAACAAAATCTGGGACTTTTTGGCCTTTTAAATCAGTCTTGATCTGAGAAAATACTGTATATAGATAAAGTTACACTGTAAGGCTGCCAATAAAACTTTCAATGTCCATAAGAGATAGATAGTGCCAAGTGTTTGACCAATATTATCTGTATTAAAGTATTCCATGAACCACAGCTAAAGGTATGTGCAACATACTGAAATTTCAGTCTTTAAGTACTTTTTGTTTCATTCATAGTTTCTTAGGAGATTTTCACACGGACTATATATCCCGTGGCAGGAACAGAACAGGGTCAGGAAGGTTTTCCCTTTCGGATGACGTTGACCCAGTTCTGTCCTGCATCCATCCTACTCCCGTGACTGTTCCAGAACAATGTAATCACGATTTTCCATTGTGAATAGACCTCCCGTTCCGTCGCTATAACGCAATCACAGGTGTGCGAACAGGAGCCCCGTTCCTGTTCCGAAATGACAGCTGTGGAGGGGAGGTCCATTCTGAGCACCTCCTGGTACGATCTGGACATCCAGGTAAGTGGCACCCTTTATTTTACCCTCCCTGTTTTGATTATGTGATTTAAAGAGTGTTTTTGTGCTTGGTGAACTGATTTTATGTTTGCGGGAGTTTTATTTTTTAAATTTACCGTCCGGCATTATCACGTAACGGGGCATTTTGGCCCCGTGTGAAAATCTCCTTAGATGTACTGTCACAATAGAGCTGTCAAAATTTATTTTTAAAATCCACTTTGGGCATAAGCCTTATTTGCTGAGCCATGGTGTAGATTTCTGTGGATTTCAGATTATATATTAGTTGAATTTGTTCTACCATCGCACTAATTGCTTTGACTATGCAAACACAAATAAATAAATGAATAAATACATTTATAGGTAAAGGCACCAGATAGTTTGTGCCTTTAAAAAAAACACAGTCACATTGCATTATGGGCTTTGTGTTCTTAAAACTGCACAAACTCATTGGCTTTCTCATTGCAGGTGTGATCTAAGAGAGCATTGTGCCTTTTACTGTGCCCATAAATGATTCCAGAATGATGGATGGGAAGGAGGGAGATCAACAGTAACCAGGAGATGTGTCAGAAACAGGCAAACATCTTATAGTATACAGTACAGTTGTCCCTCTGTATCTACGGATTTGATATTCATGGATTTAAATATTCACAGCTTGAAAATATTCTTAAAAAATAATAATCCAAAAAGCAAACCTTGATTTTGCCATCTTATATAAGGGACACCATTTTGCTATGCCATTGCATATAATGGGACTTGAGTATTCATGGATTTTGGTATCCACGGAGGGTCCTGGAACCAAACCCCAGCGAATATGAAGGGACAACTGTATTAGGAATTAGGTGCTTTATAAAGGGGATCAAGAAGAGCAAGAAGGATCAGGAAGAACAAAAAGTGGAGAAGAACCTATGTAGAAAGAACAGAATACACTCCTTCCTCCCTTGAAATCTATGAGAGTATTACTTGGGAGAACACAGGAAGATAACCAGAGTCAAATGAGGCCCTGGTCAGGAGGCCAGAAGCTGATGGCTGTACATTGGAAAAAGGATCTGGGCACTATGATCACAATGTGTTTTCAAAGCCATTTATCATATGAGCTGTGAAAGCATTTCACAGATTGAATATATAGAGAGTGTGTCAACCAAAGTACATTCCTTAGGCCTAGAAGTGCCACTTACGGGCAGTCTAGATGATGAAATAGATCCTCTTAGAATCCAGGGGGAATCCCATGTGTCCAAATGGGGTCCCTGTCATTTTTTGAGGGAGGGGGAGCAAAATTCTGCAAAACTACACAGGGAAAGCCTTAGTGGCTTTTATTGAAGTTTTTTTTTTTTTAAAACCCTGACAGAAATGTGCACCCCTGCCCATTGGGACAACCAATCTCATCGAATTGCATTCACAAATAAGGGTGCCTCAGGAAGTATGTTGATCACACATGCACAAAGGTGATTGACAGTTTTAAAAAAATAGTGCAAAGTGCACACCCCATCGGGATAGTAAACACAGCACAATAATTTACCCTTTAGCTCCATCTTGATTTGTGTCCCACTCCATTTAGACAAGAAAAAGACAGGTTGCCTTGATTTCCCATGAGTGGTCCAAAATACCGTTGAGACACTTGAGCTCTGGTGCACATTTGCAATAACGTGTTTGGACTGGGAGTATAATCCCTCATGTAGATGAGCCCTTATAAGTAAATCAAAGCTAGCTCCACCATTTAGTAAGAATGAGGCAATTGCCTCAGGTGTCAGTTGCAGGAAAGGGGGCAGAAAGCAGTAGCCCTCCTTTCCTCTCCCTCCTGCTAAGTTAATTGAGTGCAAACTACTTTACTTTTGCCCTTTGGCTTCAGCTTGCACCAGTGGAAGTAAGCTGAGGACAAAGGAGGGAAATGTGAGGAGGGGAGAGAGAAACCAGGACATTTAAAGAGTAGGTGAAAAAACTGGGGTGGCAGAGGATTAATCAGGACTGACCCTGTCAAATTGGGACTGTTGGAGGGTATGGTGTGCATACTCACGTAAGCCAAATGTGTGTGTTTGTGCATGCTCATGTAAGCTATGCGGCTTGTTGTAAGCCTCCTAAGCTAGTCTGCTGTCCTCAGGTGCTGTGCAGTGATGCCTCTCCTGTCATCAGTGCTGAAGTTAGGAACCATCTGTCAGTCTGGTCACTTTTGGTAGATGGAATAGGGATGTAGTGCCATCTTATTCTTTGCTTCAGTAAGCAGAAGGTCTTGGCCCCATCCTGTGGTAAAATTTTTCTACAGATTCTGCTGTGATGTATGGCATGGCAACAAGGGTAAGCATTTTATGCATAGAAGGTTAGGCTTTGGTCTGTTACAAACTGTGTGCGTGTGATAAATTTAGAAGCTTTCAAAAATATAAAGATAAGTAATAAAAGCTGACACTATCCATTAAATAATTTCAGGAATGCACAATCTCTTTTAGCCCAGACTTTGGCCTCTTGAAATTGCTTCTGGTTTTTAACCTTGCAAAATCAAGCAAGGTGTGCTTGATGCACAGCAAGTGCTGGATGTCATTCTAGTATGACAGCCTCTGAGCTTTCCCACAATGCCATTGGTCCAGTCACACCCATAACCTGCTGTTTCCCATTTCCCTGAATTTGGATACTATTAATAAATTGGCACTGGGACTGCAGCACTGTGGATGGTTTCAACCACTGTCAATATATATATGTGACTGGAACTGCGTTACACCTGATTGCATCTCATGACAGAATCTAGATCTAAACCTGCTGTTTCTCTCAAGGCAAAGCCAAAACTAATGAATGGTTTGGATCATATTAACATTTTTCTGTGCACAAACAAGGGCCTGTTGTTCGGTCATTCAAGGACACAACTGACAGCAAAGGTCAGGGTATAGCAGGCCTTGATTCGTACCAGATGTGTGGCTCTCCTTACGCAAGAGGTGGTGGCAGGGATATGAATTTGGGTTCAGTGCCTTCTGTGTTGGAATATGGTTTGCAGGTGATGGTGAGTAGGACAAGCACTAGATGAGTCTTGTTCTACATAGTGTAGGGATACCAAACAATAATTGGATAATCAATATTTCTCCAATAACAAAAGAGTTCCAGGTGGAATATTCCCCCCCCCAGGATAACTTTGCATAAATTTTCCCTCCCTTTACATAGCAAACATGAATTAAAGGGTATCAATCCAGCTATATGGTTTGTAACCTCCTATCACATGCACCCACAGCAGTATGGGAGCCACTGTTCCACTGAATAATTCCACATCTGTAGCAGCTGGGTTGCCAAGAACTCCTCTAATTTTAATTCTTAACAGACCACGAAGCAGGATGAGGTACCATAAAACTCTGACAAGAGAGATGAAGGTACTTGTCCTCCCTCATTTTCCAAACCCCAACTTTCAGCTCAGCTGTCTCTGTCAGGATCAGCCCCTGAAGGTGCCTATTCCTGCTATTTTTTGTGTGGTTCTGTAACCTTGCTGTAGCCTTGCTGTTGTTTGTGTTTTCATTTCTCTGTACTTGGCTTTGGAGTGGGGAGTATATGGTCACTATGGAACAGGAAATAAGTTGGCAGGCAGCTGCAAAAGTTGTCTGAGGAAAAGTGAAGGTACAATTGTCTGGGAAGAAAGGATCAGGGAGTGATAGGTAACCAATAGCTTTGTAGCCTGCTAGATTTCATAGATTGCAAACTACTTTTAGTATACTGTCTGCTCTCTGAGTTTCAATTCTCAGCAACACCCTTGTATGGTATGCTTTCTGGATTACTGTGCCAATAAAGTTTTCTGTTTAACTCTGAAACTGCTGGTCATTGCACCTGGGAACACAAGTACATGTCAGTCTCCTCCCAACATAGCTATTGCCTCCCCAGTGGAGAGTGGGAGGAGTGGGCATGGAGGAGCTCCCAGCTCTATTCTGGTTTCTATCAAGCTTTTATTTAATATTTTTTAAAATTGTATTTGATTTGTCTTGTTCCTTATCTTTCTGACAAATTCAGTGGGTGTACTCTTAAAGGCAGACTAAAATAATTTTAAAGTGATTAAAAAAAAAGGATGACGGGGAAAAACACACACACACACACACACACTGGGATCTTCAAACTGAAATTGCATTTTGGGTCTGAAGATCCAAAGAGATCTCACAACATGTACTTCAGATCTGCTCTAAGTTCACCTTCCAGCTGGAATGGAGACATAGGAAGGCATACAAAAACACTTCACCTTTGCTGCTCCTTACTGGTTCCAGTGTTTACTACCTACAGCTGCCTCATGGTCTTAAAGTTTATTGCTTCTTCTTCTTTTACCTTTGTTGGGATCAAGTGTCCTACCACTAGCTTCTTAAGGATATATTTAGTTGGAGGCAGAAGAAGCAAAGGAAGTGGTGGGCAAGAGGAAGCAGCAGTGGTAGGGCATAGGGCTTGGAAAAGTTACTTTGGGGGCCTATAATACCCAGAATTCTATTAATTTTTCCAGCTCTCATAGTGTACAACAGAGCCAGTGTACAACAAGAGGCAGTTTTGAGTCCCCTTCAGGTGACCCCTGAGGAATGAGGCTGTACTCCAGACCCTGGAGTATCACATGGGTTCCTTTTCCATTACACTCTCCAACATTCATGCATTGAACACTGAGCATGGACATATCCAGAGAGGGTATGGAAACCTACAAGCAGAGAGATTTGGACTTTCCCCTGACAACTTCTATATATAGTGCATGGATGCCAGGGGTCAGGGCTAGAGCACTCTCTCTCCCCCCTCTCCCTCCCCTCTCTCTCTGTGTGAGAGAACTAGCCCCCAGTGGTGTGAGTGAGTTACCAACTCAACGTATGTCTATTAAAAGTCAATTATAAATAAATAAATAAGTAAATAAATAAATAAATGGGAAGGAACCTCATTACTATTAAGTATTCCCCCTTTGTCTGTTTATTTTTCATTATTTCTTATTATTTGTTTTCAAAAATGGAAGAGAAAGAATCCCCTCAAAGAATATGAATATGGTTCCACTGGTCCAAAAATCTTAGATAAGACTAGAAACCAGTGCTTGGAAATGTTACTTTTTTGGACTATACCTCCCAGAACCCCCTAGGCAGTATGTCCATGATCACACTGGCTAGAAGGCTCTGGGAGTTGTAATTCCAAAAAGGTAATGTTTTCAAGTTCTGGAAAGATCTACTTCTGCATCCCTTCCTACCAGATGTGGGCATTGGCTTTCCAAGTTGCCTGTCACCTTATGGAGACTCCATATATCTCACAGGATTTTCTTAGACCAAATCCACACTACACAAATAATCCAGTTTGAAACTGGATTATTTGCCATGTCGCCTTCCTATGGAATCCTGGGATTTGTAGTTTGCTGATGCACCAGCACTCTTTGGCAGAGAAGGCTAAAGACCTTGTAAAACTACAAATCCCAGGATTCAATAGGATGGAGCCATGGCAAATAATCCAGTTTCAAACTGGATTATTTGTGTAGTGTAGATTTGGCCTTAGGCAAGGAATACTCAGAGGTAGTTTTGCAGTTCCTTCCTCTGAAACATAGCCTACAGCATCTGGTATTCATTGGTGGTCTCCCATCCAAGTAGTCTGACCCTGCTTAGCTTCCATGATCAGACAGGATTGGTGTCTTTAGAACATTTAGGCCACATCCTCCTGCCAGATAGAGAGCAATTATTTAAGCCACCCATTCTTATTTCTGTCTCTTGGACTTTCCCTATGATTTCAGCTTTCTAAGCAGTTTCAGAAATGCTTTGCTTCCTCCACAAGGGCAAATAAGTAGTAATCAATGAAACCTATAACTTTTTTTTTTAAAGACTGGGGTTACACAACAATCTCCTGTCATAAAAATGAAGGTCATGTTTTCTGTTTAACATCCCAGCTCCTTGTTCATTTAGAAAGGGCTAGTTCATTGTTTTGCTTTACAACTGAACCCTGCTGAACAATGAGCAGGGAGAACTGCTGCTGACTGGAACAGATCACATTGGAACTGGTGTTTTCTGAAGTGCACATGGAAGTCATTTCCGCCTATGTCACAGGCTTTCAGAGTATTAATTAATTTAAAGCCCAGTTGGTGGCACTGAATTCCTCCAAATGTCTTCCCTTCACAGAGAAGATTCCCTCTTTCTCCTGTATTCTCAGGGTGCTCTAGAATTTCTTTTAAATTTCTTTTCATGGCCTTTTTGACCTTCCCCTATTGTTGAGAACTGGCTGAGGGTGCTCTTTCTCTCCCTCTGTTTTCTTTCTAATGCAAATCTCTTCTCCATTTTGCAGCCTCCTGGCTTTAGGTGCCCACAGGTTCAGATCATGAACCTGATCTGACAAACATGCCATGGGGCACTAGTGGCAAAGCAAGGGATTGGATGTGTCATCCCAACACTGCAAGATGAGACACCTCACCCTGCTGGGATGATGGTCTGCCAATGCTGTGGAGGATTTATTTGCAGGGCAGAGAGCCAGGGAGGCAGCAGAGTTGCCAAAGAAATGATTGTGGGGTGACAAATAATAAACTGACACACTTTCCTTGGACGTCCTGTACCTATAGTAAGTACAAGAACAGAAATACAAGCACCCTGGAGCCCCCAGTGAACCCCAGAACTGTTTTTTTTTTAAATGATTTTGTGGTTTGCCAGTGGAATTGAGTGTCAAACTGGTAACAATGCATTGCAGTAGAGTCAAGGGAAAAAGGAATGAAATACACTATAGTGAATAGGATAGCCAATATCAGTCAAATTGAGTTACTTTTATTTCGGTATTAGTAGTCAATATCACATTAAAGTAAATTTAAGTAAATTTAAGGTTCATTTATATATAAATAGAATTTTAACAATAATTGATCTAGTATGAGTGGGGAATATTAATGAATATAATAATATTGAATGAAGCATTCATTTTTTAAAATTTCAGGTAATTTAAAAAACGGATTTACACATATTTAGCTAAGCTTTTAATGTATTTTAACTAAAAACAAAACAAAAACCTTTTAACCTCCCCTGCCAAGTGTGGCCCTCGAGTATTTGGACAGCCAGAAAAGTAACTCCTGGCCTTGTGGCAATTGCCCATTCCTGTTATACATCCTACAATTAGAAAACATTTACCAAAGGCCTAAATCAACCAGATTTTTCAAAACTATAGGGTGGGATTACGGAGAAGTTAAAAAATTCTTGTCAGTAGTATCAATGCAATTAAAAAGATTGGAGGATACAGGCCACCTTTTGAGTAGTGCTATTAGGTAGATTGGAAGTGTCGTTGATTAGATGTTGGAATGATAGGAAATAGATCTGTAGTTGTAGCTTAAATATGAGCTTCTTAGAATTAGAAGAAATGATAGCCCTCATAGGATGGGAAACACAATGTATACCACAGAATACAAATGTATCAGATAAGGAGAACCAGCATGGTGTAGTGGCTTGAGCATTAAAGTAAGCCCCTTCAGACCAGGGTTCAAATCCCTGCTCAGCCATGGAAACCCACTGGGCAAACCACATTCTCTCAGCCTCAGAGGAGGGCAAAGGCAAAACCTCTCTGAACACATTTTGTCAAGAAAACCCCATGACAGGTTTGCTTTAGGGTTGCCATAAGTTGGAGAAGATGCAGTACAATAACATTAAAAGAAATCGTGACCAGGATGTGTAACAAAATATTTGATTAACTATGACTGTGACAGTTTTACAACTGGAAAACAAATTATCAATATGTTGAAAAGGAGATGTTGAATGTAATTTCAGGAAACAAAATATAGAAGGTAAATTCAGTTTCAGAATCAATATCACTGATTTAATTAATTGATACAATTTATCTTACATTATGCTTGTTATATTTGTTTGTGCCTCTGCCTGTGTAAATGATTTATATACAACCAACTAGTTCAAAAAGAATTCCCATGATTTTCTAAAAAGCATGCAACTAAATATGCAACCAGTCCAGGATACAACTTACTTTTTTTGGCTTCTTCAAGCTTGTCCTTGGCACGCTTTTCTGCATGCAGAAGCTGCTGGATTCCTTGAGACTGGCTAGTCATTTTGTCTCCTTGATTGTAGAGAGTCCTTGGGAGAACTGGGGAGCAGGAAGGAGGAAGGAGGCTTTATGGTGCTCCTACCAGGTTCTTTATTGCCTGTCTTGTTGTGGCAACATGAGGAACATCCACTTTGTGCCCTCCTAGCCTGCTGAAGCTATATTTATGCTCTGGGAGGTAAAACAAAGAGTGGACTCAAGGAAGGTACACAAACTAGTTTTAAGGCAACTTTCTCTAACCCACCCTGCTCATATGGGATCATTCAGATGTTTTGAAAACACAGTGGCCCAGTTTGTCCATAATACATATAAGCTTTAATTTGGTTTGTTTTTAAGAGTAGCTGTTATCAGACAATGCAAAAATGAAAAGAACTCCCATATTCACTGTTTTCTTTATATTGTTACTTCTGTGACAGAACCATGGATGCCAAGGCAAACAACAGTTAAACATTACTTTCTCCCTCTCCTATAGAGTTTGTGTGGAACATCTTCATGCCAGTGCTGATAATAATGCTGCTTCTGTACTGTGGGAGAATGGCCTTGTGCAGAAATGTGCTATGTAATGAAATATAGCTACTCACAGATTTGGGGCTGTTCATAGAAATGCGTTTTCTGTGGTTCAGAGATTTAGGAGATTATCAGACAGGAACGAAAAAAGTGTTCCTATCCCACAATCTCCTCTCCTGCCCCCTGTCCCATCTCTGTCATGCCACAATAACATAACTTTTCAGACCTACCTTAGTAGCATCGACAGGGCAGCCCAGGAGTTAATGGAGCTCTAATGGAGCTCCGATCACTTCCTGGAGTGAAATTCTGCCCGTTCTCATGAGAAGACGTGAGTGCAGGAAATTCAAAGTTAAAAAGAAAAATAAAAGAGAAAAAGTGACAGCAAGCACAAAAACACACTTTAAAATTTCCAAGTAAACCAGGGAAGTTTTTAAAAAGTGTGTCACTTACCTGGATGTCCCTATCTCACCAGGAAGTGTTCTGGCAGGGACCTCCCACTGACACTGGGATCTTGCCAAGGAAACGGGGCACCTTTTCAGTCACTGTCAAATCCGTGACAGGAATGGAAAGGGGGATCTATTGGTGGCTTCTCCTGTCAATAAAAAGCAGTGCCGACAGAAGGGCAGCAGAATGGGTGCATTACGAGGGGGAGAACGAGGTCATCTGAAAAAGGAGCCCTTTAGCAATCTCCTGGCATTGCTATAATGCTGTTTTTAGCGTGTCTGATAATCTCCTTAAACATAATTCATAATTACTACTGTATTTACATTCATAATTCCATTCATGTTACTATTTTTTTTTTTTACTGAAGCATGACAACCAACCTCCCAACCTTTGATTCATCTATGTTTGTAGGTGACATGTCATCTCTTTGGTATGGGTATGGAAATGTATGGGAACAAATCGTAGGTTCTTGCACCATATGCCACTGTGTATAGTAGTAGCATAAGGGAAGGAAAGTAGACCAACTGTTCTTATTGTCAACTTCTTACCTCTCTGTGGCACTTATTTTTCAGTAGTTACTCATTAGAAAGTCAGCCTCTTTCTTCTTTCAAATCTTCTACTTTCCCTCAAAACAAAGTCCAGTGCCCTCTGCCCCTATCACAGAATCTACTATGAGTGTGCCTGAAGGCCAAAAATGTTTGTGATCTAAGCATCCTGCATGAGCTACACTCTATGTGAGACGTGTTCACACATTACATTGAATATGTGTTTCTACTATATATGGCTGGGGCCCATTTGCAGTACAGTGATGTTGTCCTTTTGTGCTTTTTGGCCATCTCTGATAATCTCCAGTGGTTCTGAGCTCACAGTCCTTCTACAATGAGGGACTTGCCTTATGATTTGGTGGATTTCAAGCACATTCAGTCTTCAGATCTTTGTGTTAAAAGTGCCAGAGTCTGTAGAAGACACCAAATGGCTGGAAGTCCTGGGAACATAGAATACATTTGCACTCCAACTGATTTTTAGGCTTTGAGTGCACAAGTAAATGCATCAGATACTTTCCCCAAAGGAACCTACTTCTAGATAAAGGAAAAAGCACTACACAAATACCGTATGTTTTTTTGCATTTATTAAAACCTCTTGGAACATCTGACTTGTATAAACCCAACCAAATAGGCCCAGCATGGTCCTGGCCTCTGAAGAGATGACACCAGGCACATCTGCTCCTCCTAGCTTCTGCTCCTGTAAACAGAAAGCAAATCCTTCCATTCTTCCTACAAGGCCTGCACTACCTTTGAGCACTCCTGGGATTACCTCTTAGAGAGGCAGCACACAACACTACAAATGGCTACTGCTGTTGACTAGGATGACTAGACCTCATGCCCTTCTATTTTACAGAACATAGCCTTTATTTAAAAGGTTGCCAGACAGCAATTCACTATCTGAAGGCATCTTCCAGGTACATGAAGGGCTGTTCATTCCAACTCAGGTAAAGAGAAAGAGAGAAAGGTTCCCTTCAACAGCTGGAACCTGGAGAGGAAACAGAGCAGATAGAAAGCACACTTGGTCATGGTCTTCCCTGCTATGGTAAAATACATTCTTATAAATATTTCTAAATAGCCATCAACACACATGAATTAGATTGAGGAAATTGTGTGCAAATCTGTGCCCTCTTCTGCCCTTCTTTTTTGGTGCACACTTCCTCTTTTATTTGCTGGTATGTAAATGACTACCCAGCTGTTAAAGCCTACAGCCTGGAAGGTCTGAAAAGGACAGGCAGAAGTCCTTATTTTTAGAGAAGTTACTGGCATTGGTTCCTGCCCCCCCCCCCCATGTTCATTACTGAATTGTAAGACAGAAAATAAGTTTAGTTCAGCTGTTAAAAGATGAAAAGCAGCTCCCTGGAAACCTTCTCAGGACACAAAATTATAAAAGAGAAAATGAAAGCAGACAGCAGTGGGGGCATAACCATTTTGCATGGTGGAAAAAACATCTGTTTAAATTGACCACTCATTGAGTTTTCAACTGGAAAATTACCAATTCTCTTCTTCCCTCACCTAGCAACCCGATGTAGAGAATTTCAGTTTCATATTTTACAGTTAAATGGGTTGATTGAATACATTTTGCTTATTACAATTCATTGTTGGTGGAAATGGGAGGAAGAAGAGGAACAGGAAAGATTCTAAGAAAGAAAGACAATACAAAGGAAAATGGACAAGAGGGGGAAAAGGAAAATTATTTTTATTATTAATAGTATGAGTAAGAAAATAAAAGAATAAATAAAAGAATAATAAAAATAGCATGAAGACAAAAACAGAGAAGTAAAATAGTGTGCTCCAACTGTCACAAACAAAAATTCCACATATGATTAAAGAAAATTGCCAAATGGCTGGCTGGCTTTCTTTCTTTCTTTCTTTCTTTCTTTCTTTCTTTCTTTCTTTCTTTCTTGCAGGGGTAGTCTGATCAGAAGTCTCTTCTCATCATGAGCTGCCTCTGTTGGGAGGTCTTGAATCCATATGCTGATACTAAGGAGTTCCAATTTTGTAGAAGTGTGTATTTGGCCATCAGTGCAGCTCTATCAAGCCATTCCTCCAGTTCAACTTTGAAGTCCCAGTAAATGTGCGCATGGCTGAACTATATACATATGGACTACTTCCTATCCATTATATATGAGTAACAACAGAGGCTGAGTCACAATCTGGGTACTCAGTTGCTGAGGGCCTTATTGCACCAGGCCAGTGAATTGCAATTGCATTTGAATAGCAATGCCTTCAGCTGGGGTTTATCACATTATGTCATGGCTATTCCATTGTTGACTGGGGAGAGACTGCTTTCAAAGTCATTTTTTTTAACAAACACACACACACAAAACATTATTGTTCTTCTTTCCAGCTTCTGTAGCACCATCATTGACCATGCAAAAGTTCATTCATGCTGTTAGGATGAATTTCGGTGATCCAGGAGGTGGTTAATGGATGTGTGCTGTGGATGAGAGATCCAGCCCTGTTCTGGAGTCTCCATCACTACAATGGGGCAACAAAAGGCTGGGTGAGCCAGGTGTAAAAGCATAGCACTGTTGGCTAGCTGGAGCTGAAGGGATCAGTAGCTCATATTATTGGGAAGTGGGGGCATGGGAAAGGCCTACGGCTTGGTCCCATGTCTTCAGGGAATCAATGCCAACTGCAGTCTCTCTTCCCCCACCCTCTCTCTCTCTTGCTTTCTCCCTCCGATGGATGGGCATGCTCAAATGGACTTGTTTGCTTGTTCCCTCCCCTGCCTCTCTCTCACACACATACACACAGCTGGGCTCTTCTCAGCTCCCCTCCTGAGCCAGGCTGCCAGAAGAGAAGCTGTCACTCCTGCCCCCCAAAGAAGTAGCAATAGCCCCAGAAGCCAAGCCAACCTCATTCAGCTGGCAGGAGCAGGAGGAGCCATTTGGCAGTGACACCAACACAGATACCTCGGCATTTTTTTTCTGTTACTTGGCAGCAGTCAAAAAGGGGAAATATCCATGAGGAAAATGGCACACACATATATATTTGTTTTGAGAAGCTCAGTTGAGACCATTGGGTGGGTGAGTGGGGGGAGAGGTGTCTTTTAAAGCCCTAGCAGCCCCTATCTATCTATCTATCTATCTATCTATCTATCTATCTCCTGGGTTGGGAAAGTAAACAAATTAAGAAGGGGAAGCAAGGAAGCAGGGATTTTGCTTTTCTTGGAATTAAACCTTTTAGAATGGCAGCCCACTTGAGGCCAAGAGCTGGTATGTGTATGGGTTTTCTGCATGAGGCAGGTTGCCTGCCAGGTCAGTAGTGAAGTGTGGGATGGTGAAGATTTTTTTTCTATTGAGAACCTGGTGGGAGAGGGAACTTTGGAGGTGAGGATAATGTAGTTGGTGTGCATTTCCTAATGCCATGTGCAATAACAGGTTTAACATAAGCCTATGTTGTAATCCTGTATGGTTTTGAAGGTGCATAGGGAAAGAATGCAATCCCGCTTGAATAACATTTTTACCGACAACTCAATTATAACAGCAAAGGACCCTCATGTGATAAAGACCTGAGTCCCAAGCACAGACAGAAAAATGGGAGCAAACAATTGTGGTGCATAATTCAAGCATTGTCCCAGAACATTTAGCCTCATTCAGGCATTCTCCCCTTTCTTCCATCATAGAATTGCATCATGTGAGGAATACAACTTGACCTTTCTTCCACTGTCATTTTCTGCCACCTCCTTACCTTCCAGGTGTTGATAAGGCACATTTCTGCAGTGTGTTTGTGGGTCTTCTCTACTTACAGATGCTTTATCAGAGCTCCAGATTGTGTAGGAAACTACACAAGAAGAGAAAGCTTGCTGTTGTTGTACTTTCCTAACATGCATGGACTCTGGAATGGGTGTGGGGTGGGCTTGAGCATAAGCTAAAGGGATGTTGAGTCCTCCCTGACATCTGGCAAAACTGGACCCAGGAACAATAAAGCCTGCCTGTAAACCACCCTAAGCACACTTACTTGTCATTAAGCTATCCTGAACACATGGAGGGAACTTCTAAGTAAACACTGTACTGTACTTGTAAGAGCCTTTATATTGAAGGATGTTCCAATGATAATGGGAAAAACAATTTGCTCTCCCACTGCAAATGCCTTTAAATAGGCAAAATGAATGATGCCTGTCAATGTTGTGTGTGTTTGCACATGCCTTCAAGTTGCCTGTTAATTTATGGCGATCCCAGGAATTTCATAGAGTTTTCTTCAGCAAGGAATACTCAGAGGTGGTTTTGCCAGTTCCTTTCTCTGAAATATAGACTTGGTATTTGTTGGTGGCTTCCCATCCAAGTACTAACCAGGGCCAACCCTGCTTAGCTTCCAAGATCAGACAGGATCTGGTGCCTTTTGGGTATTTAGCCTCCCCCCCCCAAAAAAAAACCCAGTTTGGGGATCCCTGATAATGTGTGGTGGACACCCAGGCCAGGTGCAAGAATGAGGACCAGAGTTAACACACTCAAGTCTACTTTCCCCCCTTATTCCATAAGGGACTTTATGCCCAAGGAGAGCTTCTTGTGATGTTCAGACCAGAAGGAGAGAGGAGAGCTTCTTGTGATGTTCAGGCCAGAAGGAGAGAGGAGAGCTTCTTGTGATGTTCAGGCCAGAAGGAGAGAGGAGAGCTTCTTGTGATGTTCAGACCAGAAGGAGAGAGGAGAGCTTCTTGTGATGTTCAGGCCAAAAGGAGAGAGGAGAGCTTCTTGTGATGTTCAGGCCAGAAGGAGAGAGGAGAGCTTCTTGTGATGTTCAGACCAGAAGGAGAGAGGAGAGCTTCTTGTGATGTTCAGACCAGAAGGAGAGAGGAGAGCTTCTTGTGATGTTCAGGCCAAAAGGAGAGAGGAGAGCTTCTTGTGATGTTCAGACCAGAAGGAGAGAGGAGAGCTTCTTGTGATGTTCAGACCAGAAGGAGAGAGGAGAGCTTCTTGTGATGTTCAGACCAGAAGGAGAGAGGAGAGCTTCTTGTGATGTTCAGGCCAGAAGGAGAGAGGAGAGCTTCTTGTGATGTTCAGGCCAGAAGGAGAGAGGAGAGCTTCTTGTGATGTTCAGACCAGAAGGAGAGAGGAGAGCTTCTTGTGATGTTCAGGCCAAAAGGAGAGAGGTGACCCCCTGGATCAACCAAATGTCTTTTGTCTCAGACATTTCTAACAAACATATTTTGCTCCTTTATACATCTTAGAGATTTTGGTTGGAGTCAAATACCACCTATACATCATTTTGTAGAAATTTTGTTTAAGATCATAACTCAATATACCTTTAAAGCCATTTGACCACTTTTTCCAACTCAATATTATAGCAAAAATTTTGGGTTCATTTACACATACATTCTTTAATTTGTTCCACTTCCTGTTCTATCTTTAACACAAATTTGTACATTTTAAAATGCACATCATCTGTGCACAATTCAGTCTTAAATTCTGATTACTCTTTTTCAAAGCATAAAACTTTTATCTAATTTAAATCTTTCAAACACTTGCATACAGTGGCACCCCCGTGTCCGCTGGGGATTGGTCCCCCCCCCCCGTGGATGGTGAATTCCATGGATAATAGTGAACATAATCCTGGGGGCCATCTAGCCTCCTCCCCTTCTCCCTTCACCCTTGCCATGGTCCTGCCATGGCAACAGGAGCTGTCCTGAAGGAAGGGGGTGAGAGCGCTCCTCCCTCTCCCTTCTCCCCTGCCATGGTCCCGCCATAGCGGTGATTGTGGGGATGAAGGAGAAGGGGAGAAGGCTGGGTCAAATCATCACCCAGGACAAAAAAGAAGCACAATAAAAACATTGGTACACAAAAAGGATCTGCGAACCCCACTACCTGGAGGATGAACTCAGGCACCTAAACGGGGCCCTACAGGCTAATGGTTACTCCAGATCAGACATCACAAGAGCAGCCAGACCCAGAAAAAACCACAGGAATGAAGAAGAAAAACAGCCACCCAAAGGGAAGGTATTTTTTTAACATACATCAAAGAAGTCACAGACAGAATAGGGAACCTGATGAGGAAACACAATCTCCAAACAATCTACAGACCAACCAAGAAAACCCAAGAAATGCTACGCTCAGCAAAGGACAAAAGAGACCCTCTCACAGCTGCAGGAGTTTACCGCATACCGTGCAGTGGTGGACAAGTTTACATAGAAACCACTAAATGCAGTGTGCAAACATGAATCAAGGAACATGAGATACACTGCAGACTGGGCCAGCCAGAAAAATCAGCAGTAGCAGAACATGTGATAAACCAACCTGGACACAAAATGATATTTAAAAACACAGAAATTCTGGACCAGGCCAACAACTATCATGTCAGAATGCATAGCAGAAGCTATTGAAATCCACAAACACCTGGACAACTTCAACAGGAAAGAAGAAACCTTAAAAGTAAACAAAATCTGGCTCTCAGTTTTGAAATATAATAGAATCAAAACTCAACACTTACAAAAGAATTCTACCCAGGAACAGGGAGTTTCCCAGCAGATAATGGCCCATCAACCAACCATTAGCCAAACAGACACTAACAAGCCTTGCATTTCTATACCCAGAAACTAACCATTTAATTACACAAATTTACATATACTCCTCAAATAGGGGTTCACAGCATATAAACTACACACACACACCTACCCAACCATTCTCTGAGGATGCCAGCCACAGATGCAGGCAAAACGTCAGAAAGAAACTATTCCAGAACACAGTTTCACAGCCCAGAAAAAAACCAAGGAAAATCTATAGATGCTGGCCGTGAAAGCCTTCAACTTCATGTCTTTATTGTCCTTGATTTGTCTACTTGACTGGGTGATTAGACCACATACGAATGCAAATTGAGCTGGGTCAGTCTTCCCTGGTTAACTCTGCTTACTTTTAAAAGCAACTTTTTAAAAGAAGATATTCATAAAGGGGTTGCTCCTGGAATCTTTAATAAATTTTTAATTTTTATACTCATAGTTTTTATTTTTAATACATTTTTAATTTTTATACTCAGATCAACGGTTCTGACCAAGATTCACAGTTTTTAGAAGGAGGGGCCCCAAAACCTCCATTTACTGTGTAGGAAAAGCCTTCACAGCTTTCCCCGAGGTTTTTTTTAAAATAAATGATTACCACTTGTTTGGACATCCAAACACAGCACGTTCTCGGTGAGGGCAGAAGTGGGAACATAATTGGTCAGATGTGTGTATGTGTGTGTGTGTGGGGACAGACTTGCTGACAATGAAGTGGTTGGAAATGTCATTTTGGAGTTTTGCATTATTGACTGTGTCCTTTTTTGCTGCACTGGGGGGATGAAACAGTTTTTTTAATGTGGAAGGTCACCTTTGATTTACAGTTTTTTTTTAAAAAATACTGTGCAGTAACAACAACTTGTGGAGAATAATGGGAACAATTCACTCTTGGCCACCATCTTGATTTGTAGGCATGGCTGCATGTGCACCTCAAACATGGATGGCTTCGCATACAGACAATTTTGCCAAAGGACCATGGAGATGAACTCTGCTGCAAAATTGTGTTAATGCACAGCAATCCACATTATATCTTCTTGTATAGACAAGCCCTTAATTGTGGTGACCACAACAGAGGGGGCATGGGGGACTTCAGACCCCTTTAAGATTAGGTTGGGGAGGTGAGCCCTCAGTTGCAACAAATCATTGAAATTCTCAGGAAATTTTCCAGCATGAAGAAAACTGAAGAAATCGTTTGTTCTTGCAGATGAGAATGACATAAGCAAATGTTTGCATCCCTATATACGAGTGTTTCATATGGTCATGTCATGTTCAAAGAGGTGAAATCAAGTCTACAGCCACCTGTTGACCACCTGTATTTTAAGGTTTTGGGTTTTTTGGAGTTAGGGGTATGTGTGGTATTTTCAAAATGCAAAATCAAAGTTTACTGTCCTTTATTGTCTTTTTTGCCCCTAGCAAGCCTAGGGGCTATTACTGTGAAACCTTATGAGCCTAATTTGGTTGTCTGCCAACCCTCTTCCCATATCATCTCAATACAACATACAGTCTACATGACTCTTGATTATCACAGCCCTTTTCTTCAACCCTAACATCTTTTACTTATAAAAAAAACAACAACCCCTCTTCACCTGACAAGCAGACTCGAAAACTTCTAGAGATATTTTTGTGCCTTTTTGGTTGCCTCAGTATAAGTCTTAACAAAATATCAATTTTGCTTTTTCTAGTTCCTACTTGCTGAGGGGGAGAATAGTACAATGCTTTTTACAGAGACTCAACATCACTTACAGGGAGAGTAGTGGTGGAGTCAGAAAGTTAGAGTGACCTGGATTTTGCTCTTTAGTTTTATCTGTTCTGTTCCCTCTGTGTGGTATAGACTGATAACTCTTAAGGGTGACTTTCCAGGAGCAGCTGGTGGGTTTCATGTTGGAGTGGCTGGCAAATTAGCTCCAGGTTTTAGTCTGAATTTTAAAGGAATTATCTACTGTGCTGATCTCTATCTTCAAAATAAATTCCATACCTTGGATTGCTCAGACTCAGACAGACACTTTATTTCGGCCATTGGCCAATAAGATAAAATAATAAATACCGTCATAAATTTTAGTAAAAATTGATAAAAGAATGACAGCAGAGTTTAGATGACTCACACCAGCCACTATTTGTGACCATTTGGGGGCATAACTTGCACTTGCACATAACATAGAAAAACTTTGCTACTTTGAACATAACAGTTTGCTCCTGATTATCCAGCAAATAACACAAATAGAAGGTGTCAGAATGGCCTGGGAATTTAGTTAGCAGGGGGGTAATCAACTGTTGTCTAATATCTCCATAAAACTGACAATACAAGAGGACATGGGCTGTGGTTTCTACAGCACCAATATTGTAAGGAATTTTCACATATTTCCCTTCCAACACTGCTGTAGGAAGAACATTAAAATGAGCCCTCGACAAGGCTTTCCTAAATGTAGGCACTGTAACATAATGTAGATATGAGGGCAGTTTAAGAATCATCATTTGACTGTTAACAAATGTGTAATTGGAAAACCTTGGATTGCTCATTTAAAGTTCACACTAAAACCCAGAATGAATTCACCATCCCACTAACATGGAAGCCACCAGCTGTCACTGCTTCCCTCCCTTTCCCAATCAGTCCTCTTCCATCTTTTCCGTACCAGTATAGGTAACTTAGCAAAACAAGAGTATCCTGTCCTAAGATGGGATTCCTATGGTAAAGCTGATTTCCTTTGTTTTTCCCAAGTCTCTTGGTCCTTAAACACACTTCATTCAAGTCCTGTACTCAGTCCTTTAGCCACTATCCCTAATCCTATATAGTTTATTTGTTTATTTTTTAAAAAATCTACTGAAATCACAGTTTACTGAGACTTTCCATAAATGGCTGGTGTAGCACGGGGTCCAAACCAGGCTTACTGGAGGAAAAACAAAATCAGTGCTGGCTCCTGCCAGGTTTGGAAGTCACTCTAATCCATGGGTAGATGTTTGTGGGTTGATTAACTGCTTTTCTAGCAAGCTGGACTATTTAGGAAGCATGTGCCAGTTCTTTGAACTCTGGCTGATCAAGATGTCTGAACTGAGTCACTAGGGCCCAGTATCCTGAGCATAAATTTGCTCCCCAAAATCTGGCTGGTTTTCTTTTTTTGCGGGGGGGGGGGGCAAAATTAATATAAACATACACATGCACTTTAAAGCAAACCAGGCTTATCCTGGAGTAAGTTATCTGAGGGTGCATAGCTTTAGCAATTTCACAAATTGGCTGTAGTTAATCAGTGGCAGGCATTGTTCAGAATGCAGATGCAAAGCTTTAGACCTGCTACAGTGATAAAAGAGTAAAACCAGCAGGATGCCAAAGATCACACCCGGAGGGGGTGTTTGTGTGCGCCTTCTCATTCACACACACACACACACACACACACACAGAGAGAGAGAGAGAGAGAGAGAGAGATCAAAGTAAAGAAAGGTTGCACAAACACCTGTGTGTGTGAGAGAGACAGAGTGTGTTTTTTGTGATATCAAAATGGGGCCAAATATTGCTATTGTTTTAACTAAGAAGAGCCTCTTCAAACAGATTAAGATATGTCATGTTGAGAAAGAACCTCAGAAATGTACAAGTCTTGAAGTTTCATATCTACTGAGCCTGCTTTGTTGCAGCACATAACTCCTACTGTGTGCTATTTCTCCTCCTGTTCTGGCAGCTTCTCTCAATTTAACTCTTACCACATCCTGTTTGATTCTTGGAAGAAAATTCTTTTGTATTGCTTAGTTGTATTGTGTGGGGCTGAGTTCACAGTTTTCTCAGCATCTGAGTGAGAAGGGGAAACATCAATCTGATGATGTGGCCACCATAAGGGAGCAATGTACTGCCCTTCCTTCATCCTTGGAAGTCATACTTGAACAAGGTGGAGCAACTTGTGGCCTTCCAGGTGCTGTTGAATTGTAAGTCCCCAGATGAAACTAGAGACATATCTCAAGAGGAAAGATGGTTGCTTTATTAGTCAAAAAGTACTAGGCTTGCAAGGGACATGTTTTAGGCTGTATACACTCACTCTTAAGGCCATCTTCAGGGGCTATTGTAAAAGGACAACACATAAATACATGGTATTATATTGCATAAAATCCGCATAAAAACAAATGCAATTATGATTTTATGCAATGTGATATCACACATTTCTGTGCTGTCCTTTTATGAATGTCTATAGCCCCCAAAGAAGGCCTTAACAGTATAAATAGGATGGAAAATACTGGGCATTTTGACTAATAAAACCACCATCTTTTCAGCACCCTGAGATGTGTTTCTTCTGCAGATTTCATTGGGCATTCTCTAGTTTCTTCTTCTGTTGAATTGTAATGCCCACCATCTTACACTGTTGACTATGCTGGGCAGGGGTGATGAAAAATGCTATTTACCACATCTGGAGAGCCACAAGTTGCCCATGGCTGTTCTTGATAAGTCATAGAATCATAGAATCATAGAACTGTAGAGTTGGAAGAGACACGAGGGCCATCCAGTCCAACCCCCTGCCATGCAGGAAATCACAACCAAAGCATCCTTGACAGATGGCCATCCAGCCTCTGTTTAAAGACCTCCAAGAAAGCAGACCACACCATGCTTCGAGGGAGTGTGTTCCACTGTCGAATAGCTCTTACTGTCAGAAAGTTCCTCCTAATGTTGAAGTGGAATCTCTGTTCCTGGAGCTTGCATCCACTGTTCCGTGTTCTAGTCTCTGGAGCAGCAGAAAACAAGCCTGCTCCATCCTCAGCGTGACACCCCTTCAAATACTTAAACAGGGCTATCATATCGCCTCTTAACCATATTTTTTCCAGGCTAAACATACCCAGCTCCCTAAGTCTCTCCTCATAAGGCATGGTTTCCAGACCTTTCACCATTTTAGTCACCCTTCTCTGGACATACTCCAATTTGTCAATATCCTTTTTGAATTGTGGTGCCCAGAACTGGACACAGTATTCCAGGTGAGGCCTGACCAAGGCAGAATAGAGTGGCACTGTTACTTCCCTTGATCTATATACTATACTTCTATTGATGCAGCCCAAAATCACATTGGCCTTTGTAGCTGCCACATCTCACTGTTAACTCATGTTCAACTTGTGGTCTACTAGGACTCCTAGATCCCTTCTGCACGTAGTCTCATTCAGCCAGGTCTCCCCCATCCTATATCTATGCATTTCATTTTTCCACCCTAAGTGTAGTACCTTACATTTCTCCATATTGAATTTCATTTTGTTAATTTTGGCCCAGCTTGGTAATCTATCTAGGTCATTTTGAATTTTGATCCTGTCCTCTAGGGTATTAGCTACTCCTCCTAATTTGGTGTCATCTGAAAATTTGATAAGCATGCCCCTAATTCTGTCATTCAAGTCATTGATAAAGATATTGAATAGCACTGGGCCCAGGACAGAACCCTGTGGCACCCCACTGCTCACTTCTTTCCAAGAGGAAGAGGAGCCACTGCTGAGCACCCTTTGGGTCATGGTGTACACAGGGGGGAAAAAAGAGAGAGAGAGATATATCCAATGGCATTGGCTGCCACTCTTACAAGAAGAATGGAAGGAAGGTGTTTGTTCCTTTCTGTTCCTACAACAGTGGGAACATCATTGTAGTCAAGAATATGAGACAGTAAAAGGCATCACCATGGCAAGAAAGGAGATCTGGTGGGGCCTGGAGATCCTGCTTTCAATCAGCAGTGGCTAGTGGTTTCACCACCATCAATCCATCTGGATTTTATCATCACTCCTCCTGCACCTGCTCCAAATTGAACAGGAGCTCTGCTGCTGCTCACTTCTAGCTTGGAGATGGCAGAGCTTCCATTAAACCTGAAGCAGCTGTAGGAGAAGTGATGGCAAAATCCAGAGAGGCCTTGCTAACCCCTTCAGTGGAAGATCCACTGCCCATCACTGCTTTCAATGCACAGCCCGACAACTGGTTATATCAAAATGTGAACAAATGAGATGAGGTTTTTAGAAATAGTGTGGATCTGGGCAACATTTCTGGAAGAATGCTGAAAATTCTGCCCCGTATCATTCTATTAATTCATACATGTCTGAATCAAGTCATATTGGCTTGCCTTTTGCACACATGGGTTTAAACATGCATTTACCAGCTTTGTTCTCAAAATGACCCAGTAACATTGTTGGAAATATAGCATTCTTCCTGCACCTCCCCTCCCCACCACTTGCTAAGATTAAGGAACTCCTTTGCATGCTAAATTTTCCTCCTCTTCTCTTCAATCTATCTTAGCCATTTTGTAGCTCATGGAAACTCTATGATATGGGGTGACCTGTTAAGTCATCCATCACATGACCTCCTGATTTAAATGTTTTATTGCTCTTTGTCCTTCTCTTCTGAGAGGAATCTCACATGAGGCTTATACACACATCTAACTCAGCACACATGAAGATAGGGGTTAAGCTCTCACTTACCCACATTCACCTTTTCTGAAGAACAAAGAAATATGGATGCTACTGCAAATAAAACTTAGTGAATCCTACCTTGTTTATCCTATCCTAACCTGAATTCACTGGATTGGGTGAGTTATACCCTGAAATCCTTTAGTTAAAGATGCTACCTTTGCCTTTGAATATATAGATTGTAAGACCTATTAGTAAATGCTTTGGTATTCATTTTTAAAGAAAAAAAATCTTGTCTTTATTTTGTTTAAGTAGCTTTAATGACTGAGTGATTTACAGTAGTTACCAATGCTAATTGAGTCTGCTTTGCTTCCTGTCTCTGCCTAACTCTGCTACAGTGAACTTTTACTTATCTCAAAACGATATGCCCAAAGAGCTTGCTCCCTGGAATCTTTAATAATTTTTTAATTTTCATGTTCATACACCCCAACAAACATTTTACCATGGATGCTGGTAAAGACCACAAACACTGGGCTCAGAAATGAACTTCAGAGTGTCTTTGAAGCCTCATAGGAGATGTGAGCTTTAATTTGCTCTGCTACTCCCCCAAATTCTTCTTCCATTTGAGATTTCAGACCAAGATGGAGAATAATTTCCAGATTATTCCCGCAGTCTTTCCTACAGCCTTGCTGCATAGAAGATATAACAGAGTGGATTCATTCCATTCTGGGCCAGTGTAGAATCGTATGTCAACTTTTATTGTTCTTGGCATAATTAAATTATAGCACACACTTAGAAAGTCTGGATACAACTTCACTCTGATGGTAAACATACAAAAATAATCCTATCTAAACTTCCTGGAATTATTCCTTGCATTACCTGGGAAGGATTATCTGGCAAGTTTATGTACAAAAATGATTGAATGAAGAAAGAAATCATGGATGTATTTGACTCATTCAGTTCAGTATTCTGACAAACAACAACTTTGCACCATTAGATGTAACAAGGACAAAAGCTGATGCAAATGATAGACAGCTCTGAGATGAGCAGAGGAAAAAGCACAGCAGTAAAAACAACTGTTTCCTGTTTGGTGTTGTGTAGTTTTTCATTAGGCAGCTAAAATTTAAAAAGTGTGAAATTAAAACTGACGACTTGTTTCAATTGCTTCTTAGTGTGGCATGAAAATAAGACTCAAGTATGTACATGTGGTGGTGGTGGGGAATGGGAGAGAGGAACCAGGAGAACATGCAGCTCTGTCCTATTTGAGAGGGTGGTTTGTGTGGCAGACCTTGGCATAGTTGAAAGTGTAAGGGAAATGACTGAAGTCTCTACTAGGGATGGTTTTGAGACTATGGAATTTGCTATTATAAGATGACCATGAATAAAGTCATCTTTAAAAGGGGATTAGGACTTCCGGTCAGGGAGCTTGATGGAATGGAGGTCTTGAGACAGAGCCCCACTCAAGATCATCCACCTAACATCACAAATTTGGTAGTTCAATCCAGGAAGGATTGTACTCAGTGGGGCTAGCAGACCTCTTGGCTATGTCCCCACCGCCACCCCCGTTGAAACAGAGGTTTTGGCATGGTGAGAGGTGATCAGCAGGAGGCGGTTGGCAGCCATTGCGGTGAAAGGGTAATCTGTGGATCTTACCCTCTTCCCCTCCCTGGCTTTAAAGACTGCATACAATTTAAAATTGCAAAGTGGATCACTTCCCATTTTTGAGTTTGGAATGAAGTCCTCTCTGGGAGAGATCGGTGCCTGCTTAAGGTGATCATTAGCAGAGTATGGCAGTTGTCCTTTGTGATCTGTAAAGAATGTGTCTCAGAGCGATACGTGATTTATAGACTGAGATCATGATGGGAAAACAGCTGCAGTGGTGAGTGTATACAAAGTAATCGCAAGTCTCTAAGTGGATAATAGTCAAAAACAAAGGCGTCCAGATAGTTTATTGTTATGATTTGTGCTGGACTGATTAAATTGGAGGCTTCCTGGCTGGGAGCAATAGCACTGGACAAGAAAAGACTGTGATACTGTATTGTGCTCTGAAATATGGTTGTAGGGGGCCTGTAATAACATCGGTTCAGTTTAGCTTTCCCTTTGTATTTAGTCCAGGAAGAGGTCAGAAGAGGATAGAGAGGGAGAATGGATGTACTGTGTTACTTGAAACTAAATCTTTTCTTTCTCCTCAGGGTACTTAAACTTTGCATCAACTTTGTATTAACTGCCAAAACTTTGTAACATCGTTTGATCTGGATTCAACCTAATAAGAAGGTTGAAGAGGAAAAAGATAAAGACTAAAGAAAGGAGCCATAGTGCTATAATGTTGGGGTGTAAATCTGTCTGAGGCAGCATTTTTGAGGCTGTGATAAAGAGCTTACAAACTCAAAGAGACAGAAGGCTATAAATTCAAAGAGACAGAAGGCACTATAAGCAGACCAGTATAAGGACTGACAGTGATCCCACAATGAAATCTAGTGGACACTAGTGATTTTTTTTTCATCTGCCTTCATTAATTTAAGCAGTGCAAGTGATATAAATTTATTGTAACTGGGAAAGTATAAATTTATTGCAACTGGGAATATAAATAGAATCAATTAGATTAACATTTGAATAATCAATTGAATTAATAATTAATTAGAAGTATGAATCAGAAGAGAATGTTTGATTGATATTACTGAGGGCTATCACTGAGGGCTATGAACTGAAAATTATTCAAGCTGTTTATTTAAGCCGAAGGCTATGACTTGAAAATTATTTAAACTATTTAATGCTATTAGTGTGTATTACTGTGGGATATCATGGGATTTGAATTGAGAATTGTTATTGAGATTTCAAATGAATTGAGAAGTATAAGTGCATTTTGTTGGAATATGAAAATGTCAATTTAATGTAAATGCAATGTAAGTTAGGGGTGACAATTCAAACAACAAAACTGGAGGCCATACATGTGAGAAAAATCTATAGGTTACTGAAGTGATTAAATGTAAAACTAAGATATCTATAATGTGAAGAATAATGGCAGCTAGTACAAGAGTGAAAACAGGTGGCAGTCAAACCCAAACACAAACTTCAGCTTCAAGAGGAGGATCATTTGATAATCCATCAAAACAATCAGATATTGGTGTACAAATACTTGAGGAGCTTCAAAATTTTAAGAGAGAGTACCGAGAGGATTTTAGTCATTAAAAAAATAAGGATGGACACTGAAAAAATAGATAATAAATTGGACAATTTGAAAATGGAGATGACAGACTTAAAAACGAGTGTTGAAGAGATCAGAGGAAGAACAGGTGAATTGGAAAAGTAAACTGAATTGACAGCAAAAGAACAAGAGAAGGAAAAGAATGCTATTTTGGTGCAAGAATTAAGATATAGAGACAAATGCATTAAATTAAGAGGAGTCTCAGAAAACTTGAAAGAAGATCTATGGGAAAGGATAATACCTAGCCTGACTAGATTTATAGATACTAAAGAGGAAGAGCTGAAACCAAATCTTTAATTTATTGGAAAAAGCAAAGTTGAAATTATCTGTCTACAGGAAATGAAAATCTGTAGAAAAGATATCAAATTAATGTGCAGGCCAAAACTTGGACAAGGATTTTTTTCAAGCTCTAATAAAAGGGGAAAAGGGGTGGCAATTTATGCAAAAATTAAGATATAGAGACAAATGCATTAAATTAAGAGGAGTCTCAGAAAACTTGAAAGAAGATCTATGGGAAAGGATAATACCTAGCCTGACTAGATTTATAGATACTAAAGAGGAAGAGCTGGAACAGATACTAAAGAGGAAGAGCTGGAGCTGGAACAGCTAGCTCATCAATTGTGAGGGAAAAAAAGTTGCCAAGGGCTGTTATAATCTCTTTTATGTGCACGAGAATGAAAGAAAGAGTAATCCAAGATATTAACTCAGAAAAGTGGAAGACTGAAGGGAAGGATGTTCAAACCTTTAAAGATATACCGATTGAGGTTCTAAAAAAAAAAAGACAAGAATACCATACCTTAACTCAAAAACTAAAGAAAATGAACATTACATACAGATGGGAATGAGTAGAAGGGATAATGTTCACACACCATCAAAAAAGACATAGAATAAACACAGCTGGAAAAATGGAAGAATTTGTTAAAATACTGGATGACGTGGAAAGAAGAGAGCAGAAGCAATATTTTTTAAAAAAGAAAATGGAAAAAGAAAACTCACAGAAGAGAAAAGTCAAACAGATAAAAATTCCACTGACAATCAAGTTCAGCAAGAAGAAGAAGATGAAGACGAGGGAAAAGAAGAAAATCAAAGTGAAAAAGAAGAATCAGAAGAAGAAAAATTAGAAAGTACAGAAGAAGAAGAAGAAGAAACAACCACAGAGTGATAAAATGATGACAATAAGATCTTGGAATATTAAAGATTTTAACACCCCTAAAAAAAGAAACCAAATCTTTCATTTATTGGAAAAAAGCAAAGTTGAAATTATTTGTCTACAGGAAATGAAAATCTGTAGAAAAGATATCAAATTAATGTGCAGGCCGAAACTTGGACAAGGATTTTTTCAAGCTCTAATAAAAGGGGAAAAGGGGTGGCAATTTATGTGAACAACAGATATGATGCCACAGAGATTATGAATGACAAAGAAGGTCATTATATTGGTGTGGAAATAAACATGATCAATATGAAAATAGTCCTGATTGCAATCTATGCCCCATTGAAAAAAAAAGGATCAGTTTTATAAAAAAAAATTATATCTAGAACCCCAAAAGCTAAACAAGATTAACATTTTAATTGCAGGAGATTTTAACGGTGTTTTGAAAGCAAAGAGAGTTAGAACACTATATCCGAATAAAAAATGCTATGGAGAGTTACCAAAAATCTGCAAGAAGATGTTAGAAGATTATAATCTATCAAATAGGTCATAATCAAATAGGTTATTGGCAAATAACATGTACTAGATAATATATATATATATATATAATAAGTGTACAAGAGATGCATATATGGTAGTTAAGGTACAAAGAACGAAAATGGTTTAGAGATGGAATAAATCCTTTGGTTTTGTAAATCAGGGGAGGTCAAGATGGTGGAGGGGAAAGATAAAGAAGAATGAAGGATTGAAAAGAGAAGATGTTAGTTGTACAACATCGATGGGAGATATATCATATGTTAGTGGTTTGAAAGATAAGTCAGATGACTGCGGATGTGTAAAATTTATGATTTTGTACGATGTATCAATGACTATTTGGATAAATAAATATTAAAAAAGAAGATTATAACCTATCAGATGTATGGTTGGCAAAATATGAAGGAAAAAAAGGCTTTACCTTTTACTTGGGAACCCATAAATTGATGTCAAGGATCGACATGTTCTGGATATCGACTGAACTTTTACCAAAAATTAAAGAAATGGACATAATCAAAAGAATAATATCAGACCATAATTCCATAGAGATTAAATTAGCCACTTTAAAAAGAGAGTACACATGGAGATTAAATTAAAACATGTTAAAGGATGAAAAAAATGTAAATAGAGTTAAGAAGGAAATGCAAGAATACTTTAAGATCAATAAAGGAATGGATGTAACTTATAAAACAACCTGGGATGCTTTTTAAGCAACGATTAGGGGTTTGTTTCTTCAAAGAGGTGCTGAAATTAAAAGACTTAAACAAGAAAAAAAAATCAGAGATTGATACAAAACTTGAAAGAGAGGAGATCTTAAAGAAAATAAAAAAAATACAAAAAATATAAATTGAAATTCAATTGATTCAAGAAGCATTGAAATCTGATCTGATCTGATTGGAAATAAATTTTAAAAAATTAAACAAAGATATTTCAAGAGCCAACAAAGTGGTAGGTTGTTGGTGCATCGTTTGAAAAAAGATACAGGAAAAAAAACTAGTTACAGAGATAAAAATTGGAGAGACCAGACACAAAACACAGAAAGAAATTAAGAAATTAAGAAGGCCTTTGTCGAATTCTACAAGTCTTTATATGCAAATTCAGAAAAAACTAAATTACATGAAAAAGAAATGGAGAAATTTATAAGGAAATAAAAGGATGAAATTAACAGAAGACGTGAAAGAGAAATTAGTACAGCCCATTAGGACTGAAGAAACTTCACAAGCTATCAGCCAACTAGGAGCCCTGGTGGCGCAGTGGTTAAATGCCAGTACTGCAAGTCACCACGTTGCAAGTTCGATTCCAGCGGGCTCCAAGGTTCACTCAGCCTTCCATCCTTTCGTAGGTTGGTAAATTGAGTACCCAGCTTGTGGGGACAATTAGCTAACACACATTGGAACCTGCTTAATGCAGTGTAGATGTGTAAATAGCTATTGCTTAAAACAATTTGTAATCCCTCTGATAGCCTTGTGGCTGAAGAGTGGGCTATAAATAAATAAATAAAAATAAATAAATAAATAAATAAATAAATACAGGAAAGGCACCGGGACAAGACAGTTTTGCAGCAGAATTTTACAAGAAATTTCATGAAGAATGGATCCCTCCACTCCAACTTGTAATGAGTAAGATCCCAGAAGAAGGAATTCTGAACTCTTGGCAGACCGCAAACATTATCTTAATCCTGAAGGAAGGAAAAGAGAAATCAAACATGGCAAACTATCGCCCTATTTCCCTTCTCAATGTGGATTACAAATTTTTTATGATGAACCTAGAAAACAGATTAAATAATGTAGTAAAAGAAATAATACATGATGCTCAAACTGGATTCATAAAAGGTAGATATATGTTAAATAACATAAGAGTCATGATAGATGCTTTAGAATATTATGAAAGAGTCAATGATAAAAAAGCTGCCTTCATTTTCATCGATGCGGAGAAGGTTTTTGATAATGTAAGCTGGACATTTATAATGAAAACATTGAAAGAATTAAGTCTTGGAGAAACATTTATGAAAAGTATAGAGGCAATATATAGAACACAGAAGGCATATTTGACAATAAACGAAGAAAAAAACAGAAACTTTTAACGTATCCAAGGGAATGTGGCAGGGATGCCCATTATCTCCACTGCTCTTTATTCTAGCTTTGGGAAATTTAAACATCCATATAAGGAATGACAAACAAATACTGGGTTTAAAAATAAAAGGACTAGAATACAAGATAAAAGCTTTCACGGATGATCTTGCTATAATTTTAGAAGCACCTTCGGAGAATATTGGGAATTTATTCAACTTAATTAACAAGTTTGGAGAACTTGCTGGATTCAAGTTGAATAAAGACAAAACAGCAATAATAACAAAAAAAAATAACAGCAAAAGAGGATGAACAATTAAAAGTCAGAAGAGGTTGCAAAATTGGAAAAAAGGTGAAATACCTTGGAATATGGTTAAGCAAAAGAAATATTGAAAGCAACTATAAAAAGCTATGGCATGAAATTAAAACTGATTTAGGACACTGGAACAAACTAGATCTGTCTCTTCTTGGGAAAACAAATACAATCAAAATGAATGTTTTGCTGAAATGTTTATTTCTATTCCAAACTTGCCAATATTACAAAATGACAAAACAGTACAACAGTGGACATCTGATTTAAACAAATTCATTTGGGGAGGAAGGAAAGCGAGGATGAAATGGTCAACACTAATGGCAAACAAAAGTGCTGGAGGAGCTTCCTTGTCTCATCTGAAATTATACAATACAGCAAGCAGAATCAACTGACTTTCAGAATGGATTAAAGTAAACAATGCTAGGATATTAACATTAGAGGGGTATTCCCTCAGGTTTGGTTGGCATGCATATCTAGGATATGAAAAATCCCAGATAAATAAGGACTTTGAAAATCACACAATAAGAAAAGCACTCATAAGAATTTGGTATAAGATTAAAAAACTACTAATATGGATTTCTCCACATGAAGCCTTTATAGGAAGATGGGAAAATACAAAAAGCTGGCGAAGATATAAAGATTTGATCGACTATGAGACATGGAAAAAAGGAGATGGCATAAATATGTACTCTCATGAAGAATTAGAAAAAAGAGGAACAGAAATGAACTGGTTTAAATTCCTGCAAATTAAGAATAGGTTTCAGGAGGACAAGAAAAAATATGATTTTGAGATGTCAGAAGCAGAATTGGATAAAATAATATGGGGAAAGGAGAGTAAGAAAATATCGCAAATCTATAGATTATTATTGGAAAGAGAGCTTGAAAATGAATTAATAACAGAAGCTATGACCAAATGGGCTCAGGATCTGGGTGATACAATAACAGTGGAAGAATGGGAAAAGGCGTGGAAAGACACTAATGCTTTCACTGCATGTTTAGCTTGAAGTAAAACCATTTAAAAGTAGTTAACAGGTGGTATCTAACGCCATCGAGAATCAGCAAAATTTACAAAACTAAAAATAACAAGTGCTAGAAATGTGAGAAAGATATTGGCACGATGTACCGCATGTGGTGGGGATGCCCCAAAATTCAAAAATGTTGGATAAAAATTCACAAAACAATTCAAAAGAGTTATAATATACAATTTGTTATGGACCCAAAGCTTTATTTGTTAAACATGACAATAAACTTGGAAAAGAAACTTACCCAACACCATTGGAGAACATTACTTTATTCAATAACAGCTGTGAGATTGATAATAGCAGCCAACTGGAAGAAAAAAGAAATTCCTCTAATAGATGATTGGCTGCTTAAACTTCATGATCTGCAAGAGAACGATAGATTAACATTTATTATAAACAAGAAAAAGATAACGAAAATGGAGGAAGAATGGTTTTTGATTCAAGAATATTGGAAAAAAGATGGAATATAAAAGGAGCTTTATAGATCAGAATAAAAGGACAGTGAAAATTGGCACAGTAAGGTTAGGAGATAGATATGTTATGGAGGGTTTAGATGGCATTGAGAAAAGGGAGCAAAATCTACAGTATAATCTGTAAACAGACAAATTTTTAAGGTTTAAAAATGGTGAAAAATGGTATAGATAACAAGATTAGTAGTTAAGAGAGAAGAAGGAGACGAGATGATGTTTAAAGCAACTCTGTCAGGAAGGGGGACGTGGGAGTCAGAAGGATGGATGAGTGCTTAAGAGGGCTGTGTATAATTTCTAGTATCCAGTCTCTCTATGCTATGTACACTCCCCACATTTCACTGGAGAAAACAAACAGGAGGGTTCTATTGCATTCATATCCTGCTTGCAAGCTTCCCATAGGCATCTGCTGACCACCATAGGGAAAAAAAGTTGGATTAGCTAGGCCTTTGATCTGATCCAGCAGGGCACTGCTTTTGTTCTTACGATCTGGAACGTCTTATGAGATTATCAGACACAGTGGAATGCAGCAAAAAACCACATTCCAAACCGTGTCAGAAGAATGGGAGGAGAACAGAAAGGGCAACCTTACCAGACGCCTGCATCCTTTAGCCATTCCAGGGGCGTAGCACTGCTGCGGATGAGGCTTGCCTTTTGTACTGACGGGGACAAGCCACTAATAGAAAGGGATGCCTTACTCATGTCCAGGTTATTTGAAGGACCGTATTCTCCCTTATGAACGTCTTATGAGTCACCTATCGCCACCACCTATGACTCCTCGAGCGCTTTCATCAGCACTGTCTACGCACAATCCTAAATATACACTGGACTGACTATGTGACGAATGTTGCTGTCCTTGAGCAAGCAGCGATCACCAGCATTGAGGCCATGATATTGAAAACGCAGCTGCGCTGGGCAGGGCACGTTTCTAGGATGGAGGACCATCGCCTCCCAAAAATACTACTCTACGGTGAACTTGCCACGGGTCAGCATAAGAGGGGCGCTCCAAAAAAGCGATACAAAGACTCCCTGAAACAATATCTCAGGCTCGGCCAAATTGATCACCAACAGTGGTCCGCCCTGGCCTCACATTATCCACAATGCTGGATAATGCACTATCCACAATGCTGCAGCCTTATTTGAGAAATTACACCGAACAAGTCTTGAAGAGAAACGACAACGCAGAAAGAATCACAACCCAAAAACATCACCCAAGGAGACCTTCTGCTGTGCTTTCTGCAACCGGACTTGTTTATCTCGGTTTGGCCTTTTTAGTCATCAGTGCGCTTGCAGAAAGCGCGGGATGAGTCCTTCCTGAATCTTCGTTTGCGAAGAAAAGCCAGAGATTCTCCCTTACGAACCAGCCTGGGCTCTTCTCATTTGTCCCACTGCTTTCACAGGTACATCTGGTGGGAACTCAGGAGAGAGCCTTCTCAGTGGCTGCCTCCAGGCTCTGGAACTCTCCACCCAGGGAAGTCAAATTGGCACCAGCCCTGCCATCCTTCCGGAACCAAGTAAAAACTTTCCTGTTTTAGTAGGCCTTTGCTTATCTTTGCTAATGGCAGTGCTGGGGTATATGTGAGCATTGTGTACGTGTGGGTGTATATATGCATGTGTTTTTAGAGTTTTAGCTGTTTTTAGCTTTTTTAGTTGTTTACTTGTTTTTTAACTTTTGTAGTTTGATGATTTTAGCAATTTTTTTATTGTACACTGCTTTGAGTCCCAAACTGGGAAAAAAGTGGAATAGAAATAAAGATAATAAAATAAAGAAAGATAATACTCACAGTCGTGCTATGACCCAGGGATGTTGGATGATGTCATCTTTTGATAATCTCACCCTTTCCTATTCTTCTCACGATCTTCTGACATGGTTTTTGCTGCATCTGATAATCTCCTTGGATTCTGATTCAGATGAGGCCTATATGGGAGAAGAGGTGGAGCTCTCCATAGATCAGAATACTTGCTGAAACAAGGAAGCATTACCACCCCTAGTGGAGACTCTTAGGTGCCTGCCATGAAGGACACTGGTTGTTCCACCTTTTTGTTCTCTCTCTTACTCTCTCTCTCCCTTGCCTGAGATTCTCATCTGCTTCAAGAACCCTAGACACCAGAAGAAAAACTGATGAATCTGCCCAGTGAATGCAGTTGGACAATGAATCTTCAAAAGATTTTACTCAAACTTTAAGGGAGCTAACCTCTTTTGCAGATGGGGTTCAAAACCTTGGATAGATGCTTTAAAGTTCAGACTAAAGCCCAGGACAGATTTACCATCCCATGATATCTGAGCCTTTATCAAACTTATTCATCAGGAGAAGATCCTGAGTGAAATGTTTCCAGGATCAGAGACTGCAGTGTTGAACCAAGAAAGTTGTGACTGTGAGGTGTATTATTAGAACCTGGGGTTACTGTCTTGTTGCACCATCTGTCCTGTCCAGCTCCCTACTTCATCTACCTTGCAGACAGCTCTCCTGCTCTTTTGAAAACTGTGTCCTGGAAATTGCTTTTCTTTCATAGAGGGGAGCAGACTTAATTGCTCCATATACAGTAATTTACTTATTGGATCATTTACTTATGGCCTCCTCACTAAGTTCCCACTATTGGAAAAAGGCAATAAAAATAAAAATAAATAACAGTGATTTTGCAATAAAATATAGCACAGCCCTCCCAAATTCAAATATGCCAAATTGGATGTGGTCTTCCAGCCATTCTTGTTTATGATTTTTCAATATTTCTGCACCTTCTCAGGGCTGATGCAGTCTGCAGTGGATACTGGGGCCACCCCTGATTTAAGATCAGTATTCAAGGTTCTGTTCTCTGGTCTACCACTGACAACTATGAGATTTGATAAAGCCATGAGATCTGACAGGGTCTTTTCTGGGGTGGCTCCATATATCAAAATGTCTTTCCCAGGGAGTGTATATGGCCCTTTGGGTACTAACTCTTAGGAGGGTTTTAAAGATTTATTTATTCTGGTCTGCATTTGGTTTTTGCACTTGTTTTCTGCTGCTCCAGAGACTGGAACATGGAGCAATGGATGCAAGCTCCAGGAACAGAGATTCCATCTCAACATTAGGAGGAACTTTTTGACAGTAAGAGTAAGAGCTGTTCGGCAATGGAACACACTCCCTCGGAGCGTGGTGGGGTCTCCTTCCTTGGAGGTCTTCAAACAGAGGCTGGATGGCCATCTGTCAGGGATGCTTTGATCGTGATTTCCTGCGTGGCAGGGGGCTGGACTGGATGGCCCTCATGGTCTCTTCCAACTCTGCAATTCTATGATTCTATGTTTCTATGGTCCATTTTAATATACTTTATTTTGACAAAAGGTTCATCAGCTTCTTTTATCCTATTTGTTATTTTTAATGATTTATGTGTTCTTGTTGTTTGTTGTTGTTGTGTGTCTTCAAGTTGTTTCTTACATATGGTGACCCGTATCATGGAGGTTTATTGCAAGATTTGTTGAAAGTAGGTTTTTCCTTGGTTTCCTTTGAGGCTGAGAGAGTGTGACTTGACTGAGGTCACTCAGTGGGTTTCCATGGCTGAGCAGGGATTTGAACTCTGGTTTCTGGAGTCATGTCCAATGTCCAATGTTTTTATAGTTTGACTTTAGTCTATGTGCTCTATTTTGTGAGGCATTTTATTCTGAAAAGTAGGTATTATGTGTGTAATGAAACTATAAATGAGCAAATATCTCTCCTTGCCAACATTGTTCCCTCCTTCATTTATTATTATAAATGAATGGGTTATCATCCTTTTGTAATTGAAAAAGGAATTTGCATGATCACACACAAAAAGCTAAAACTGGAGATATTTGTGGTATCCATGTAGCTCCCTGTGTGAAAACCAAATATTTCTGACACTGTAATGTGTGTGCTGCAGGAGTCAGAAAATTCTGGTTAGAACTGTTTAAAAAAGTGATAATGGGATGCATGGAATGGTGCACAATTAATTTAGTTGCAGGAAATAATCCAGATGTGATGCTCAACAATGATTTGGCTCTACACTGTGGAAAGTGTGCTTTTGTGAATACTGCCATGGATGGAGAAGAGGTGCCTGTGAGGTGTTCTGCCTCATGTACCAAAATAATTTGACCAGCTTGGTGGTAGGGCATGCTTTGCCAGTGTGTGTGGAGGGGAAAGGTATTTTCTGCTCTACTCCAGGAACCACTGTGTTCAGCACAAAAACAGATAAAGTGCAGTGGCAACAGAAAAAACAACAACAACCCCAGTCATAAAAGTCATACCCAAAAGAGAATGGGTTGTTTTGCCCTCCAGAGCCCAGTAAGGTGCTTCATTAATTAGCAGGGAAAAATAAGCTGACCCTTCAAATGAAACAACAACAAAGCACTTTGGGAACTTGAGCAATAGCTTTGGTTTTGTTTTCCTCGCAAATCTCTTATTAATGCATTTTAAAAGGTAACCATGTTGGTCCATTAAAACAAAATTCACAGAGACAGTAAAACAATATCTCCACCTTGTTAGGGCAGCATTGCCTCCTCTTTTGGGGAGGACAATCCTCTATGTGAAAGGCTGTCAGAAGAGAGTCTTCTACTTGTGAAGCCATTTGAATGTCGGTGAGGACCAAGTCCAGCATAAAGGTAAACAGTAGCCAGGGTACCTACTGATGGAAAGGGGTAGTAGGCTTAATTTAAGTGAGCTCAGCGGTTTCCCAAAGCCACTGAGATCATGCAGAAGCTGGGGAAGAATGGACTAATCACAAGCCCTGATTGGTTTTATATATATATATATATATGTGTGTGTGTGTGTGTGTGTATGTGTGTGTGTGTAAGAAAGAAAGACAGAAGGGGTGGTGGTGTTACTGAGAAGATCTTACAAATGAAGTCCCCGCCTATATGAGACAAAACAAAAAACAAAAACACTGGAGTACATCACAGTAATGACAATTATCAGCAGCAGCGACTTGTCTTAATTGTGTTTTTGCCCCCATAAGCTTCGCATGCTAGATGGTGGCCATGAGTGATTTACTTGTGTTTGTACTTTGCCACCACCAAACTTTTTTTTTTTAATGTCCAAGGTGCGCAAGAGTGCTAGAGGAATTTTTCGATTAAACAGGACAGCAAAAAAACCCCAACAACAACCCATTTTATTGCCTTAGTTATCACTCACTAAGGCAAAAATCCAACATGATGGCAGTGAGCACTTGCTCTGTTATGAAGCCTGCCCCTGTGCTTGCCTGGCCAATCAGCTTTGTGCTCCCTCTCCTATGGAGCAGGAGCAGCAATGCACACCACCTCGGTGATTAAAAATATATATACAACTATGAAAAAGCCATGAAGGCTTTTCCTATGTTGTGTTTTCCATTTTGGGCCCCCCTCCTTCTTTGGAATACAGTGGATTGATGCAGGATCCCATTTGGACAGGCTGTATTCCCAGAGAATTCCATGAGGGGTATTTTCACCATTTAGAGATGGAGGAAGGACTTTTTCGGATGTCAAAAATAACGCAAGCAGCCTCGTTGCATTGCGAGGCTGCTGCACTGCAGAGCGTCGGTTTCGGATGACGCTCTCCCCTGCCGGTACTGTTGCAGTACTGTGGGGAGATTTGAGCGTCATATTTCATTGATTCTTAAGCATGAAAGTTGATCGTGATTAAAAACCAACGAAATATGATGCTCAAATCTCCCCGCGGTACCGCAACAGTACCGGCAGGGGAGAGCGTCATCCAAAACCGACGCTCTGCAGCGCAGCAGCCTCGCAATGCGACGAGGCTGCTTGCATTATTTTTGACGCATCCGAAAAAGTCCCAAGTCTCTCATCTGGTCCCTGTTCAGGCCAGAATTTGATTAATGGCATACTTGTACAGAAGTGTGGCTTAAACATGTATATGTCTTTTCTGGGCTAGAGTGCAAGATGCTATCCACTAGCCTGCCCCGTCAAGCCCTGAAGGGGCCAATACTGCCTACTGGTGGGAGGAGAGAGACACTGGAGGTGGCAATTCAGCTGGTGTAGCTCTGAGGGGAAGGGATGGGACAACACACATTGTTGCTTGAGTGCTCACCCATTTCCTTCCCCTTCCTAGCAGAGATAAACTAGTTCGACATCTGAATTGCCCCCCTGCTCTCCCTTCTCCCCACTGGTAAACAGTAGTCACAGCAGCAAGCCCTTCTGGGACTTGACAGCTTGGGGGAGGGGCTTGGATGGGGCTCAAAGGGATGAAGGATAACTCTTCCACCCCATCCAAAGAAGATATGCATGGAGGGGGATACAGAATTGCATGGTGGAGCATCATGCTCTGCTGCCTTGATGAAGGATCCTGGACCATAGTGTACTTAATTTAATCACATGGATTCAGTCATTTTGTCATTTGACGGCTTTTCCACTCACCTTTTCTGTTTCATTTGATCTGGTTCCTGTTGCTAATTGTTGGCAGACAGATAATGTGTCTGGGAAAGAATGTTACACCTAACTGCTATTTTCTTATCAGAACTGGATGCCCTTTTCACCTCTCAATGCCTATTAAGTGGCCACTGTTATGGACATCATTTATTTATTTATTTTAGGTATTTATACCTTGCTTTTCAGCCATGAAAGCTCCCAGATTGGCTTACAAATTGTTAAACAATAGCACATACACAACTACACTGCTTTTTTGTAGTGTGCTAGGCACTCTCCAAGCAGTTTCCAATGTGTGTTAGCTAATTGCCCTCACAAACTGGGTATTTATTTTACTGACCTACAAAAGGCTGGAAGGATTAATGGACCCTGGAGCCCTTAGGATCAAACTGGCAATGTTGTGGCTGCAGTACTGGCATTCAACCACTGTGCCACCAGGGCTCACTTACGAGTTTCCATTGCAACAGCCCAGCATGTGTATCAATATCATCTATAAACTGAGTCTACATGCATTTGGTAAAATGAACTGGAGTTCACTAAAGATTACATCAAACAAAACCTACTAGTTTCTGTTGTTTTTGCTGCAATGGACTAACATGGCTTCTCTTGCAAATACTGTCAGGTTAATATTGCTTTAAGTGCAAAAGGAAAACTGTTGGAGCAACAGACTGCAGACTAGTACAGCTGAAGTGGGTTTGATCACAGCTGTGGCTAGACAGAAGGCTGACTATTAAACCCTCCTATATAGCTGAAGCACAAGATGCATTGTGTGGGTTGGTGTTGTGGAGAAAGAGCAGTGTTGGTGGATGTTGGAGAAATTGCTGTTGAGTTTGGTAATGAGGTTTGCTGTGTATATACTGTGTTTGTTTATACTGAAACTGAAGTTAAAGACCTCCAGATGTCTTTGGATGAATCTCACTGTCTGTAAGTATTGTGTGTGTGTGAAAGTGGGTCAGAGCAGTGAAATGGCTGCTATCTTAAGCCTTTGTTTTTGTGCCCTTTCTGCTGAACAGTTCTGCTGGTTGGCTACTCCTGGGTTAGTTTGTCCCCAGGCTGTGCCAGGTGCCTCTCAGTGGGCCTATACTGAGTGGACAAATACATCTTCATCCATGGTGCTTGAAAAAAGGCCCCACACATCACTTTCTTCCCACTTAAGTTACCCTTACCTAACTTCACTCAGACAAATTAAAGGAGTGGCAGATGGATTTGACATAGGACCAAGAATTGGTATATCAGTTTACCAGCCAGGAGAGGTTTTTTTTTTTTTTTTGGTCTGTTCTTCAGAGCCATTTTGAAACACCATTAGTATTTGCATTGCTCTTCCTTAACAGACAAAGATAGCATGAACTGAGGATGCTAAACCTTTTTTCCCCTCTCATAGGGCATGACAGGTGAGAATGGAAGACTCACAAAGGGAAATGGGTTGCTTTGAAAAGATGAAAAAGCTCAGCTCTATATTTAAAGGTAGCTTTGTGCTTCTGATAAAGCAACCCCCAATAAAAACCCAGCACCATGTTAACATTTGGAATTGTTGCAAAATTGAATTAAGGCCCATTGATGCTTCTCTATGGCAACTCTTCAAATGGAACATCTTTCACTTATGTGTATTTGCCCCAAAGGGAACTTTACCCTTGAACTTTGAGGGATTCTTCTCTCTTCTGAGTCTGGCTACCTAATACAGGTAGTTGCCAACTTTGTTTGAAGAATATTTTTGAATGTGGGCTGTTTTGAATAGGAGAATTCACCAGCCTCAGTTTTCTGGGAAGTTCTATATTTTTACCAAACAGACGTTTATGTTCTCTAGGTTTTTCTCTTCAAGTCTATGTTTTTATTTTCTGTTTTTTTTTTAAATGCTAACTCCCTCCTCTTCAATAAAAACACACTTTAATCCCAACTTGTTGGCTTATTTGGAGATTCCAACAACCCAGAAGCTGATGGAATAGTTTCCCCAAGTCTTTTTTTATTTTGTTTTGTTTTTTGGAGGAAAGAAGATTTCTCTTGACAGAGAAAACAGCCAAGTTCCTCAGCCATTGTACAATACCTGAAGCTTTTGATAAGTGCTAACTTGCTGAAAGGACTATCAATTTCAGCCACAGTAAATGGTGGTGTGTAAAAGTTCTGTGAAAATGAATTGCAGTTTTTCAGGTGGCTGCAAAAAACAGGGGTGGTAAATCTCAATAAATAAGTTATTTAATTTGATTTGATGAATATTCTGACTTTCCCCCAAATGGGACTCAAAGAGGCTCAAAAATAAAAGGAAAATAGGTCATATACTTTTCCAAAAGTAGACTTGATATTTTTCTAGGGCTTGCCTATATGAGGCTGTAAAACATTGATTGATGCTCATTAATGTCAATTTGCAGCAGCTTTCATTTGTCTTAAACAGTTTTTTGGCAAGATTGCAGGCATGCAAAGCTATCCATGTTTGTTGTTCAAACAGACATGCCTGGGAATCAAGATGGCAGGTGAATGAATTACTCACATTTTTTATTGTCACCAGTTGCCACCACCAAACAGTATTTTTTTAAAAAACACATATCCAAGGTACAGAAGTGCGATGTTCTCCCTAAATGGGGAGGAAGGCTGTTTAGTTGCCTCAATGCATGATTGCTATGGTGAAAATCCAATACAGTGGTCTCAGACAGTTGCCTTGTTAACAAGCTCCACCCCCTGCACACATCCAGCCAATCAGCTTTCCACTGCTCTTATTGGGAATGTGCATCAAAGTGAATTGGTTGTCCAAATGAGTGAGAATGTACATTCCCTGTGGAGCTTTTTTTAACATATGGGAAAAGCCACAAAGGCTTTTTCTGTGTATTTTTTGGCATTTTTGCCTCCCCTCCTTCCAAATACAGTGGCTTGAACACAGCCTCACAGCCTGGAAAAAACCCAAGGAAAATCTACAGTGGATTGATGCAGGATCATGTTAAGGACTTCATCAGACAAGCCCCTTAAAAAGGGTTATTTTGCTAGCATTAAAAAATCAATTTTTATGCCAGCAAAATAACACCCCCCCACTTAATCCTAATCCCGGCCAAGCTTCCCCAGCAATGAAAGAGGAAGTGGATGGTGCTCCATTCATTTCCTCCTTTGAAATCCCGTGGATTATCACGAGACTTCATTGTGTGGGAAATTAAAAAAACAAACAAAAATAAGACAGAAAAACTTTTAAAAAGCATATACACAGACTTTAAGGGTCCCAGGTAACCCGGGGAGGGTCATAAAAAGTGTGTCACTTACCTGGCTGTCACGATCGCACTTGGAAGTGTTCACGCCAGACCAGCCATTGACACTGCATTGATGTGAATACAATTCAATGCTGGCACAAAAGCGCCATGGGGGAATATAATGATGGCTTCAGCCATCAATAAAAAACTATGAGTTTTGGTGGGGACATAACTGCAAAAGGACAATGTTGTCTGATATGCACACCCTTTTGTGTTTATGTGGTACCGTTATGAGACCGTATGTGTCAGGTAAAGTCCTAAAACAAATTGTATTCTCCTTGAATTCTATGAGGAGTATTTTCGCCATTTAGACAACCTCCTACTTTCTCAAGGAGTGATGTGTCTGATTGTTATAGCATCTGCATCCTCCCACCCCTGTCCTTTTGTCTCCCATCTCTATGAGGAACTATAAAAAGGGAAAGGTATATCCTCCAGAAGCCCAAGCCTCTTGTATTTTCAAATACAAGTTCAGCTCAGAGCTTGGAAAGTTGGTGTTCAAAAATAATTTATTCTGCTAGCCATGACAGTTTAAAAAAAATCAAAAACCTAGGCTATTCTTTTTACTTAATGTGATGATCAAAAGGACACCTCTTTCCATTATTTGTTTTATTACTTGTTACTTTCCCATTATGACATTTCTGATACTTTTTTTTTTTTTGAGAGGGGAAAAAACTGATCAGGATTGAAATGAGAACAGCACAAAACTTTATTTCCATGTGTCTAAAAGTGCTCTTGAAGTTTCTTTTGAAAGCAATAAGAAGCTGTCACTCATGACACCAATACATTGCTCTCATTGGTTAGATTACTGTTTAAAAGTCTATTGCCTCTTTCCATTTGCTCCAGTCTCTGCTTTGAATACACTATTATTTTAGGTAGCTCACTTTTTCTCAGTCACAGACCCCCTTCTCTGCAATATGTATTTATTAATTTCTTTATTTTTTGGATGATAACACCTTTTCATCTATGGAATTATTCTTCGTTCTATGGAACCAGACATCAGTCAGAAATGTCAGTGCTCTTGATGAGTCACCTTGTGTGGACTGAAATCCAAAGGGGCAAGGGTGAGAAGAGCTGGTTTCTCTGAGTGTTGCCTCTTCCTCTTTCTTTTTAGAAAGAAAAACCAAATTCTGCTGACCTTTTCTTTCCAGTCCTCTTCTTGCTTGATGATGTTGGTATCAGTCATGAAGTAAGTTGACCTGTTTTAGTTAGGAACTGAATTTGCCTTCCTTGTGGCAACTTATTAGAAAGGAAGCAGCTCATATTACCCCTCCTCAAATAGTTGATTTTGCATTTGCTTGATTACTTTCACTACCCTTTGAATAAAATTGATGGGAAGGTGATGCTGCTTGCCCAGTCACATCCAGATAATACTGCTGTATTTTTTAAAAAGTAAAGTCTACCTAGTTCATGTCATGAGAGTGATGCACAGCTCTGTCTCCCTAAGAAGATGGCAAAAGACATTGTATAGAATCATAGAGTTGATAGAGACCACAAGGACCATCCAGTCCAACCCCCGGGCATCCAGGAATACACAATCAAAGCACACCAAAACAATCAAAGCACACGCCTCTGTTAAAAAACCTCTGAAGAAGAAGAAGACTCCACACACTCTGAGGCAGCACATTCCACTGTCAAACAGCTCCTACCATCAGGAAGTTCTTCCTATTATTTAGGTGGAATCTCTTTTCCTGTAGCTTGAATCCATTGCTTCATGTCCTAGTCTCTGGAGCAGCAGAAAACAAGTTTGCTCCAGCCTCAATATGACATCCCTTCAGATATTTAAACATGGCTTTATATCCCCTCTTAACCTTCTCTTCTCCAGGCTAAACCTACCTAGCTCCCTAAGCTGCTCCTCACAGGGCACGGCTTCCAGGACTTTCATTATTTTGGTCACTCTCCTCTGAGGTCTGACTGAAGCAGACTAGAATGGCATTATTACTTTCCTCAATCAAGACACTATACTCCTCAAATATTGATGCAGCCTAGAATTGTTTCCTAGTCGGCAGATGGAGGACTATCAGCAACACTTCTAGCAAGGTACCACATATTATATGAGCCTGTTGATTGCTGGTGCTGATGGAGAAGAAAGAGGTGACATTTGTTGAAAACTAACAAAGGAGATTATCAGACAGGGACAAAAATAGCATCCCCGTCTCGCTATCTCCTCTTCTGCCCACCTCCCGACCCTGTCCTGGCAGAGTAATGAATAGTTTTCAGACCTACCTTTTGTGCAATCCTCCCCTCCCCTTGGCAGCCCAGGAGTGGGTGCTGCTCACATGGAGCTGCATTCACTTCCTGGTTGAAATCTTGGGCTGTTCTCATGAGAGGATGAGCATTCAGGAAATTCAAAGTTGAAAAGAAAAATACACACACAGAAGTAAAATCAAGCACCTAAACACACTTTAAAAAATACAAGTAACCTGGGGAGGATACAAAAAAGTGTGTCACTTACCTTATTGTCCCGATTGCACCCGGAAGTGTTTGGCATGGACCTCCCACTGAGGCTGGCATCGTGCAGCATAACAGGGAACCTTTTCACTTGCCCATTGTTCTGTGACAAGAACAGAATGGGCCAGCTATTCATGGCTTAGTCTGTGAATAAGAAACAATGGCAGAATGGAAGGAGCACAGGGGCGTGATGACTTGGGGATGATGGTGTCTGAAATTCAAGCCCTTTTGCGATCATCTGGTGTCATCACGCCATATTAAGGGCATCTGACAATTTCCAAAACTAGGCATGACAAGTAGTTACTGGACACATGTTGCCCTGTCTATGGTGACATCATCATTATGGAATTATTGGGGCTTTTTTAGCCAAAAGTGCTACCCAGTGTTGAGCACACTACTTTTAAAATCTTTGCCATCATTCCTTCAGGACTGCAACATATTGGAGACTTAAGCCGAACTTGCAACATCTCTTTTGCATGGGCTATGTGTCCTACCTTATCAAGGATAGACTTCTTTTTCTGACACCCTCTGTTTGAAGGCTGTCCAGTCCCATACTCTAGTTTAAAGGTGAAGAACCATAAGAAGGGAAAGCATGGGTTTTGAAACTGCCCATCAACTGGTAGCACCTGGACAACAGGTTGAGCAGGCACATAGGTTGCCTGAGCTGGTGACACACTGCAGAAATAATGGAGTTTGACACCGCTGTAACCTCCATTCTATGGAATCTTGGGAGTTGTAGTTTATTGTGGTACCAGAGTTCAAGGCTAAAGATCTCATAAAAAACTATATATCCCAGAATTCCATAGCACTGAGCCATGGCAATTAAAGGGGTGTCAAACCACACGATTTCTGCAGTGTGTCAGCAGGCCTCATCACAATCTTCCCCAGTGTATTTGTATTTAATTTATAGTACAATAATTATTTGCCTCTGTACTTATAAACTGCACCATCTGTATCATCTTTTTTGGTGTTCACTGCATACACTTTTAAATTTTGTTGAATTGATTTAAACTGTTGTAAATCAAATGACAATATTATATTGGCTGTACCCCTCTTGTGATTTTTAGATATAGGACAGGATACACACTCATCCACCCACATTCACACCCACACCCTCCTTACTGTCACTGCGTGAGCAATAATTAATTTTTTAAAGAACAATTTTTTAACCAACTACTTCATGGGTTTGAAACCAGTCTCAATGTTTTTGTTAAAATGTTTGTTAAGCTTTGGGCATTTAGTGTACTGAAATAAATTTTGTTTTGCTTTACCACCACCACCCCCTTTTTTTGAAATGTAGTACCATGAAAGTATTTTGTTGTTATCTTGATTTCCAGCTAGAAGTTTACAGGGGTCTCTCCTCTCCCCCAGCCCTAGCAGATCAATACTGTCAAAATAAATGGGCGAGCAGGGCTAAAAGTTGCCTGGTAGAGATATGCTTGCTTGTTGTTGGTTCTACTCTCATTGCAGTGCTGTTGTGACCTGGCAGTCTTGTGGGGCCGAGAAAGGTCTCATTCTGGCTGCTGGCTGTTAGCAGGACCTTACAATTGCATTTGCAACACTAGAAAGCTGCTATGTGGAGGACATTTTCAGAAACCATGGCTATAAGATAAACCATGGGGGAATTCATTCTGACCTGCCTTTTTTTACTCCAGTCAAATGTTCTTTATTCTGGTCTTAGTGGCAGTTTCCCATCAGGGAGGAGAAACCAGCAGAAAGCACATTTGTCTGTGAGTTTGTGAGTGCAGGTTGCCAATGGTTGGTGCTGCTGATAGTCTTCCAGGCTCCCTGCTGGATGCTGGAACAATGACTTCAAAGTCTCCCCTTCTTCCTCTCCTCATGTCTTTTTCTAAAATGTCCTCAGGTAATTCCCACATAAAATGAGAAACATAAAACTGTGTGACTGCTGCAGTCCACAAGTATTGTGATATAAATAAGGATTCTGCCACTTTAAAACAAAAACAAAACAAAACCCAAACAAAAAGAATCCCAGGAAAATTATGGCTCTATTGATGTCAGGAGCCAAACAGCCATTGATTTCAAGAGGAACAGAATTTCATCCATACTGTTATCTTTGTGAATTGCAGAAATGGAGCTATCTGTTCACCCTCTTCCTTGATCTCTTCCCTCTCTCCTCTCTCCTCCTGGAGTACTATTTTAAATGTGTTCAAAAAAACCCGATAACAAAACACAGCATAGCTAGGAACCTCAGGGAGCTAACATCTAATGATCATGCCAAAGGACATGGTGTTGCTATGATTAAAATCAAAAGGTTCAGACTTTGTTATTTGTTTGAACTGGCATCTTTAAAACATCCTCCCCACCCTCTTTGGTTTTTACAAAAAAAGAACTTTATGGATATTCAGGGAAGCTCAAATCAGTAAAGTTGCACTTCTTTCACAGCCCATGGTTTCTGATCCAGTTTTGGTGATAGATGTCTTCTATTGATTACATCTATGCTTTGTTTTATTTTTGTGATGCTTGAAGCACCTTATACATGGATCACTGGTGGTTTCTGCTACCCAGAGAGCTTCTGGGATCAGAGCTGGTTACTTTTATTAGTAGAACAGTTTCATGTGTCTTCAGTTCATGCTTGGGGCTGAAGATTTCCTCACAAGGATTGGTGCAGTAAAGAGGTTCGGGTGGGTGAAAATTTCATTGCATTGCATTTCTTTTAGAGAACTGCCACCAATCTTCACTTGTTAGTACTGTGTAGAAAAAAAACACAATAAACACATTTTGAATGTATTTTACCAAGAAAACCATATACGAGACAATCCAAAATGAAACAAGAGATAGTGCCAGAAGATACGACTCCCAGGTCAGATGGCACTCAGTAAACTAGTGGGGTACCATAGAGGACAACTATGAGTACTGCTGTGGTTAATGATGCAACTGGCCTCAAGCTGAAAGGATGTTCAGCTGTTGACGTGATCAGAGGTGAAAGGAAAGTCTGAACTGCACAACATATATTATAGGAACGTAGAATGTAAGAAGCATGAATTAGGGAAAGATAGACACAGTAAAACAAGAAATGGAATGTATAAACATTGCAATATTTGGGGGGAACGAGCTCAAGCGGACAGGAATGGGACATTTAGAGTTAACATAGTTTACTCAGGAAATGAAAATCTAAGAGGGAATAAGGTGGTGTTAATAATGAGGAGAGATGTAGCAAAAGAAGTCCAAAGATATAATGTAAAGTCTGACAGAATCATATCATTAAAACCCATCAATATAATCCAAGTTTATGCTTCAGTTTCAGAGGCAGAGGAAGAAATTGCAATGCAATTGGAATGCAAAAGAAGGAAACAGACCAGAATCAAAGATTGTAGGAAAATATGGCCTAGGATCAAGAAATGAAGCAGGAGAGTTACTGATTTAATTTTGCAAGGCAAACAGTTTGTTCATCGCATACAAATGCTTCAAGGAACCAAAGAGGTGACTGCATACATGGACATCACCTGGTGGCCAATATAGAAATCAAATAGTCTACATAATTGGAAACGGAAGATGGAGGAAGTACATTCTCTCTGTGAAGACATACAGTTGTGTGAAAAAGAAAATGCACTCTCTTTGAATTCTATGATATCACATATCAGGACATAATAACAATAATCTGTTCCTTAGCAGGTCTTAAAATTAGGTAAGTACAACTTCAGATGAACAACAACACATGACATTGAATCATAGAATCATAGAGTTGAAAGAGACCTCAAGCGCCATCCAGTCCAACTCCCTGCCATGCAGGAATACACAATCAAATCATTTCCAACAGATGGCCATCCAGCCTCTGTTTAAAAATCTCCAAGGAAGGAGACTCCACCACACTACGAGGCAGTGTATTCCACTTCCTAACGGCTCTTATGGTCAGGAAGTTCTTCCTAATGTTTAGGTGGATTCTCTTTTCCTGTAGTCTGAGTTGATTGCTGAATGTCCTTGTCTCTGGAGCAGCAGAAAATAAGCTTGCCCCATCCTCAGTATAACATCCCTTCAAATATTTAAACATGGCTATCATGTCCCCTCTCAACCTTCTCTTCTACAGACTAAACATGCCCAGCTCCCTAAGCTGCTCCTCATAGGACATGGCTTCCAGACCACCCTCCATCCTGGTTGCCTTCCTCTGGGCATGTTCCAGCTTGTCAACATCTTCCTGAATTGTGGTGCCCAGAACTGGACACAGTATTCCAGGTGAGGTCTGACCAAAGCAGAATACTTCCCATGATCTAAACACTAAACTCCTATTAATGCAGCCAAGAATTGCATTGGCTTTTTTAGCTGCTGCATCACACTGCTCACTCATGTTCAGCTTGTGGTCCACTAAGACTCCAAGATCCTTTTCTCATGAACTGTCCTCAAGTCATGTGTCACCCCATCCTATATCTGTGCATTTCATTTTTACTGCCCAAGGGTAGTATCCCACATTTCTCCCAGCTGAAATTCATTTTGTTAATATTGACCCAGCTATGTAATCTGTTGAGGTCATTTTGGATTCTGATCCTGTCCTCTGGGTTATTAGCTACCCCTCCTAATTTGGTGTCATGACTTATTCAACAAAAATAAAGCCAAAATGGAGAAGCCATGTGTAAAAAAACTAAGTACACCTTATGATCCAATAGCTTGTAGAACAACCTTTAGCAGCAATAACTTGAAGTAATCATTTTCTGTATGACTTTATCAGTCTCTCACATTGTTGTGGAGGAATTTTGGCCCAATCTTCTTTACAACATTGCTTCAGTTCATTGAGGTTTTGGGCATTTGTTTATGCACAGCAATCATAAGATCCCACCATAGCATTTCAATCAGGTTGAGGTCTGGACTTTGACTGGGCCATTGCAACACCTTGATTCTCTTCTTTCCCAGCCATTCTGTAGTAGATTTTCTAGTGTGCTTGGGATCATTGTCCCGTTGCATGACCCAATTCAGCCAAGCTTTAGCAGTCGGAAAGATGGCCTCACGTTTGACTCTAGAATACTTTGGTACACAGAGGAGTTCATGGTTGGCTCAATGACTGCAAGGTTCCCAGGTCCTGTGGGCTGCAAAACAAGCCCAAATCATCACCCTTCCACCACCAGTGTTTGACAGTTGGCATGAGGTGATTGAGCTGATATGCGGTGCTTGGTTTTTGCCAAACATGTTGCTGTGCATCATGGCCAAACATCTCCATTTTGGTTTTGTCTGTCCAAAGGACTTTGTTCCACAAGTCTTGTGGTTTGTTCAGATGTGATTTTGCAAATCTAAGCCATGCTGCCATGTTGTTTTTAGAGAGAATAGGGTTTCTCCTGGCAACCCTTCCAAACAAACTATATTTGTTCAGCCTTTTTCTAATTGTACTATCATGAACTTTAACATTTAATATGGTAACTGAGGCCTGTAGAGTCTGAGATGGACCTCTAGGATTTTTTGCAATTTCTCTGAGCATTGCACGGTCTGACCTTGGGGTGAATTTGCTGAGACATTCACTCCTAGGAAGATTCACAACTGTCTTGAATGTTTTCCACTTTTGAATAATCATTCTTACTGAAGAATGATGGACATTAAATTGTTTGGAAATGGTTTTGTAACCATTCTCAGATTGATGGGCAGCAACAAATGCTTCTCTAAGATCATTGCTGATGTCTTTCTCCCTTGCCATTATGTTAGCACACACCTGAATGCTCTAGACCAGCAAACTGCTAAAATATTGGCTTTTATAGAGGTGCTCACACTGTCAGGAGTTAAAGACTGAACTCCATTATAAAATGACCAAACAACTGCAGAGTCATGCTGAGTCATAATGGCTGGCTCCATGAACTGCCCAGTCATGCCACAGCTACAGAAGGAGGGTTCTTATTGGTGTGTAAGATCATGTGATTGAGTAAACCGATGCCCTGTAACTGTGTATATAAGAGAGCTCAGAACAGAGCTCACTCCTCTTCTTCTTGTGAATGCTGATGCCTGGTGGAGTGGTTTGTCCTTCAATTGTAAATATTTGTACATATTGTAACTGCTTGACTTTGAAGATAAAAGTGTCTCCTGCTTATTTGGACGTCAAACACTCTGTGTGTGAGTATTCTTGGGGACGGGTTGCTACTAAGTCTGCTGAGATAGTTTTTTGGCTTCTGCTGGGGATCAAGTGTCCTATCATCCCCTGAAAGTGGTTATGGGCCCAGATGATTGATCTCAGATTAGATAACATGCACCCTGAAAAGTTCCCAGAATCTTTTTTGTTTTGAGTGTTTTTGGCTAGTTAGCTGTGAAACAGTTAAGTTTCAGCCAGGCTCTGTATTAGAGCTATCTTCAAGCAGCCTTGAAGAGCTGCCAGCTGTTTGTGCCTCATAGCTGGAGATTTTTTTTTTATTACTCAGACAGCACAATGGCAGATACTAGCCATATTCGTTTTGAGAAATTGGCTGATGGAAATTATCCAGCCTGGAGTTTATATATGAAGGCTTTATTAATTAAGGACAATTTGTGGCATGTTTTGGAAAATGAAAGTGTGATCCCAGAGGGTTCAGAAGATGAAATAGCAGTGTTCAGGCTAACAGACCAGAAGGCTAGAGCTGCAATTCTCTTATCACTCAGCCCCTCCCAGTTAATTCATGCGGCCCCAGCAAAGACAGCCTTTCAGCTTTGGACAGCTTTGAAAATAGTTCATCAGAATTTGTCCTGCCTCTCAAAGATGATATGGACTAAGAGACTTTATAACAAAGCTGTCTATTGGAGGCTGCATGAAATCCCATTTGGAGGAAATGAGGCAGCTTTTTCAAGGGGTGGATATATCAGAAGCCCATAAGTGTTTTATTTTACAGGGCAGTTTCCTAATGTACAGTCTGTAGACCACCAGGGAGAGTGATTTATCTATAGACCTGGTAGCTGGGCATATTCTGGAAGAGGTCCAACACAAGCAATTTGATTGCCAGATGGAGGGGAATAAACAGCCACAAATTACCAGACGCAATCAGGAGAGCACTGAAACAGAGGCACCTGTCGAGGAGGGAGCCTGCAGCTATGTGAAACGCTGTTTCAGATGCAAAAGGCCTGGACATTTTAAGAAGGATTGTAAGATGCCTGCACCGGATAGGTGGGATGCATCCTCTCAGGCTGCAAGCAATGCCTTTATAGCACAGCACCATCCTGATGGTACTGAGGAAAGAATTTGGTTACTTGATAGGGGGACCACGCACAATATGGTTAATGATTTACAGTTGTTAAGCAATGTTAAAAATGCTTCAATAACCAATATCACCCTTGTAGATGATGCTCCCAGCAAGGTGCAGAAAATGGGCACTGCATATGTGCCATCTTTTGGTAAAGATTTTGAAAATATGTTATGTGTTAACAAACTAGGGAACTGTATATTAAGTGTGTCCCAAATGACTACTGATGGTTATAAGGTGATATTTGAGGGGGAACAGTGTACAGTAACAGAAAGGCATAACATGAATAATGTCTGTGCAAAAGGAACAAAGAAACATGGGTTGTATTACATGTTGCCTAAAGGGAAGGTGGTAAATGTGAACCCTGCAGACAATGTGCTCCTACATGATAAGTGTGTTCATTACTACCAAAGGCTAATGGGCCATGCTAGTTACAAAGGGTTAAAGGAGCTAGCAAAAGTGTGCCCTGATTTAAGCATGAAACACTGCCCAAGGTTCTTAGAATGTGCATTGTGCAGGAAAGTTAAGGTGAAGGCTTTCCCTATTGCCAAAAAGACCCATTGTGTCACCAACAGACCCTTTGATGTTGTCCATACTGATTTAGCAGGCCCCTATAAGCCCACTGAAGGGGGTGACCACTATTTATTTGTGATAGTGGACAGACACACTAGGTGCACCTATGTATACTTACTGAAGGAGAAAAATCAGGCTGCAGACATGTTCCATGATTGGGTGAACACGGTGGAATGCAAATTTCCTTCTCATAAGGTTTCCAGTCTAGTGACTGATAGGCGAGGGGAATTCTTATCCAACAGTCTGCAGACTTGCATGTGTTGGAAGGGCATTAGACATAAGACCACAAACCCAGCATCTCCAGGGGAGGATGGGCTTGCAGAAAATAAAATTGGGATGTTGAAGTACATGGTGGAGTGCATGATGGAAGATGCACAAGCCCCAGCTGTGCTGTGGGGGGGGGCAGTGAAGACTGCTGCTTACTGTTTAAATAGACTGTGGATGTCTAGCATCAACCAGACTCCATATTGTCTATTGTATGGTAGAACACCAAACCTCAAGCACCTGAGGGTTTTTGAACAATATACAAATGTACTGATTCACCTGAACCTAAGGAAGTCTGGGCAGCCTAAAACCAGGAGGCTGCATTTCCTAGGCTATGAGGGTAATAAATACGTGTTTTCTCTCCATCCTGGAAATGTTATGTTCTCCAGAAGTGCAAACTTTGAAATGCACTCAGGGTGGGACAGATTGCATTGCAACCAGGAGGTGTTTGTTCCCTTGGGGAGGGATGTGTCAACAACTCCCAAAAGTCCCACAAATGGAGGGGTGGTAATGCCTGATGATGAAGGGGAGGTACAGGAAGAAAAGCCTAACACTTCACATGCCACTCCAACACACACACAACCACAAACAAGCAGTGAGCCTGACACAGGGAGAGAAAGCAGCAGCAGTGCAAGTGAGGATGAGTCAGACAGAACTAGAGTGCTCATCCCCAGAAGGTCAATGAGGGTCATAAAGGCTCCTGACAGATTTGTGTTCAGGAAGCCAGGTTACGCAATGTCATGGCAGAGGAGCCTGCAAGTTTTCAGGATCTCCTAAAACTTCCGCATGAAGAGCAGGAGATGTGGAACACAGCCATGGACTCTGAGTTCAAGTCACTAGTTGAGAGGAAAGTGCTCCAGGTAGTTGAGAGGCCCAAAGATGGAAAGGTTGTTGGTTACAGATGGGTATACAAGCTTAAGGACATGCCTGATCGGACACAGAAGTGTAAGACATGCTTAGTTGTGAAAGGCTTTTTGCAGGAGCACTACACCAGTTTTGACAAAACCTTTTTGCCCACAGCAAAGCCAGAAAGTCTTAGGTTAGTGTTAGCTGTAGCAGCCAAGAGGCAGATGGTTGTGCAACACTTTGACTTTGAAACAGCATACCTGAATGCTGATCTTGAAGAGACAGTGTTCATGGAACAGGTCCCAGAGTATGACAGTGCAGGTGAGAGCAAGGTGTACTTGTTGCGCAAAGTGCTCTATGCTTTGAAACAAAGTACACGTTGCTGGAACAAATGCATACACCGGTATTGGTGTCACTAGGTTACACAAGGAGTGTCGCAGACACCTGTGTGCACACCAAGGGTGCAGGTGATAGTGCTGTTATGCTAGTTATCTATGTGGACGACCTTTGTGTGGTGGCAAAGAGTGCCAGTGATGTCAAGAAGGTGCAGGTGGAGTTAGAAAACCAGTTCAAGTTGAAGGATGTAGGCAGCCTGAGATATTATTTAGGCATAGAGGTAGAAAGAACTGGTCTTGGAGAATTTTTCCTAAGTCAGAAGAAGAAAATTGACAGTCTTGTGGCCTAGTGTGGGCTTAGTGAGGCTAAGGTGGTCAGGACACCAATGACCACTGATTTTGTGAACTTGGAGGCAAAGAAGAATTTGAAAGGCCTGATTTGTACCACTCAGTGGTAGGCAGTCTATTGTTTATTGCAAACAACACAAGGCCTGATATCAGTCTTGCAGTTGGGATGCTCAGCAGAAGAGTCTCCAAGCCAAGGAGGGTGGATTGGGAAGCCCTGAAGAGGGTAGTTCAATTTCTGAAGGGGACCAGGGACATGCGTTTGAAGCTGAAAGGAAGTCAGGTGACCCTGGATTGCTATGTGGACAGCTTTTTTGCTGCTGAGACTTCAGAAAGGAAGTCATTAACCAGGTTGGTGGTCAGGTGTGCTGAGAGCCCCATAGTGTGGAGATCAAGTAAGCAGAACTGTGTAGCCATTAGTACCACTGGAGCTGAATTTGCAGCCCTGTCTGTGATGGCAAATGTGGTACAATGGGTAAGGCAGATGCTTGCAGACCTTGGGGAGCCATGCCAAATGCCTGTTGAGGTGCATGAGGACTCACAAGCCTGCATAGCTATGGCAGAAGCAGAAAACCTGAAATGTAGGACAAAATACATTGCGGTATGCTACCAAAATGTGAGGCAGTTAATGCAAGAAGGTGTCTTGTGTCTGAGGTACTGTCCATCTGAGGACAATGTTGCAGACCTGCTCACAAAAGTCCTTCCAGCATGAAGCCATGATGAGTTGGCAAAGAGGCTGGGCCTTGTCACTAGTGTATAAAGTGAAAGGTGTTAAAAGGAAAGGTCAACCGACAGATGAATGATGTCTAACAATGTATGTTAATCATGTTAAGTTGTAATGATAACATGTCCTGCGCAATAGTTAGACCATTTTGGAGGGGATTGTCAGGAGTTAGAGACTGAATTCCACTATAAAATGGCCAAACAACTGCAGAGTCATGCTGAGCCATAATGGCTGACTCCATGAACTGCCTAGTCATGCCACAGCTACAGCAGGAGGGTTCTTATTGGTGTGTAAGATCATGTGATTGAGTAAGCCAATGCCCTGTAACTATGTATATAAGAGAGCTCAGAACAGAGTTTACTCCTCTTCTTCTTGTGAATGCTGATGCCTGGTGAAGCAGTTTGTCCTTCGGTTGTAAATATTTGTACATATTGCAACTGCTTGACTTTGAAGATAAATGTGCCTCCTGCTTATTTGGATGTCAAACACTCTGTGTGTAAGTATTCTTGGGAATGGGTTGCTACTAAGTCTGCTGAGATAGTTTTTTGGCTTCTGCTGGGGATCAAGTGTCCTATCTCCCCTGACGCACACTTGCTGAAGATCAATTAATCAAAGGCATTTGATTAGCAGTACCTATCTGCTATTTAGCATCTTACTTCCTACAGAAGCAGTAATGGTGTGCTTAATTTTTCACACATGGCTTCTCCGTTTTGGCTTTATTTTTGTTGACTAAATCATGACACATTGTAATATATTATGTGCTGTTGTTCATCTGAGGTTGTATTTACCTAATTTTAAGACCTGCTAAGGAACAGATGATTGTTATTATGTTCTGATATGTGAAACCATAGAATTCAAAAAGGATGTACTTTCTTTTTCACAAGATTGTATTTCCAGAGTCTATGTATGGTTATGCAAGCTGAACAGTGAAGAAAGCTGATATGAACAGAATCAATTCATTTGAAATGTGGTGCTAAATAAAATTTCTAAGGATACCATGAACTGTTAAAAAGACAAAGAAATGGGTCCTAGAACAAATCAAGGTTGACCTCAACCTAGAAGAATTTATCATGAGAAGACATGACTCACTAGAAAAAACAATAATCTTTGCTAATGTAGAAGGAAGTAGGAAAAGAGGAAGACCACATTCCTGATGGACAGATTCAATCTAGGAACACACAGCCCTGAGCCTGCAAGACCTGAGTAGGGGTCTTGATGATAGGGTACCTTGGAATAGGGTCACCATAGGTCAAAGTCAACTTGATGACAGTTAACTACAACAAAGATGATTTATTATTGTTAACATGAATTCAGAAATTAATTTGTTAACATTCATCACTTGGCTGAAAATTCTAAAATTAATACATACTTAATAGTGGATTAGTCTCTCTCTGGCTTTTCTTTGCAAACAAAGATTCAGGAAGGATTCATCCCACGCTTTCTGCAAGCGCGCTGATGACTAAAAAGGCCATATATATTTAATTTATATATATATATATATATATATATATAAATTAAAATGTCTAAAACCTATCAAAAATGGCCACCCTAATCGTTAGACCAAAGTAGCAAAGAAAAATAACATAAAATGCAAATCATCAATTAATCCATTAATATAAATGGTATTTATTTAAATAATGTTTTTAACATTGCTTTTGAAATGTTCAGTGTATTAGGGTCAATGAAATACATTAAAAAAAAATTATTTGCAAGCTGTGAACTAGCCACCAGTAAGGGAATCCTGTGAACTAGCCACTTAGAGGGAATCCTTGGAACACAACATTGTATTATCGCCGCCGCCACCATTACCTTCACAATTGGATGTTTCTGAATTATGAAATTTAGCTTTCATCAATAACTCTTTCTACTTTAAACAAATTGACTAGTTTCCTTTCCTCACAACAGGCCAGGGGTGTTTTTGTTTTTTGACACTGGAAGGATGGTTAGCTATAAACTGGAAAAACAGACTCTGCAACACCCAGCTTATTTGGATCCATAAAGTCGGGAGACTTGAATAAATGCTGGGCTTGAATGTATCTTTTTGTTTCCCCAGCAGAGGGGGAAGGGAAACAATTTAATAATGGATAACTTGCAGGCCTGATTGTAGTAAACAGTTAAGATCCAGCTCTTGTTCCTTGGAATGGTAAGGCTCTGTCAACAGGCTTATTTATTTATTTCATTATTTTAATGGCTTGTTTGTGATTGAATCCAGTATTTCTTTTTATAGACTGTAATAATACTGAACCTATATAGACTGTAATGATGCTGAACCAATCAAAGAGTCACTGACTTTGTCTGCACATAATATTATACCAGCCGAGTTTTATTTGTTTTAGCCACAGGCCATTGCAAATATATCAAGATGGGTACAAAAATATTTAAAAACAAAACAAAACTTCACAGATGTTTAAAAGTAGACAGTCCCTTCCTGACAGACCACCATGGATATGAAATATTATTCCATGGTATCTGTAAATTTGAAGTTTAGTAGTTGTATTTACAATCAACTATATAGATTTCCAAAGTCATTTTGATGTAGTTTTGATAGTGCAAAGGCAAGTTTCTTCTTCTGAAACCACCCAACCATTGTTCTCTAGTATATTTTATTGTATTTTATGATTGAACTATATAATTTCATGCCTTAATGGGGACAGAAATTTATGCCACACATCTTTAGTAACAACACTAGCACATACCCGTACCCTCCAAAATGTCCCAGTTTGGCTGGGGCAGTCCCAACTAATTCTCTGTCACCCTATTTTTTCAACTGCTTTTATAATGTCCCACTTTCTCTCTCCTCTCACTTCCCCCCTTCATTCTCAACTTAATTCATTTGATGCAAGCTGAGTTCACAGTGCAAAAGTAGTGTGCATTTAGTTAAACCAGCAGTGAGGAGAGGAAGGAACGAGTCCTGCTCTTCCCTGTGGCCTCAGGCAAAGTCACACTGCTGCAGCCTGTTGTAGCTTGTACGTTATTCCACATTAATACCTTGCCATTTTGCCCACTTTCTCATGTGGTCTGGCCATACGTTTCCTGGTTTTCATCTTGTTGAAGGTGGTAAGCCAGCACTATGAGCCTTATCAATGGCTTGGGTCCAAATTATGTGAAAAACCATATCTCCCTGTATGAACCCAGCAGAACATTAAGATCAGCTGGAGAGGCCCTTCCCTCTCTCCTACCACATTCTCAGGCTCATTTGGTGGGAACCAAGGAGAGGGCCCTCTCAGTGGCTGCTCCCAGACTTTGGAACACCCTCCTCAGAGAAGCCAAGATGGCTCCATCTTTACTTTCCTTCAGGTGGCAGGCAAAAATATTTTTATGCCACCATTTGCTGACAAATGAAGGTTGAACTGCTGGTTCTCCTATTTTTTATGGAATTTTAAAAATATGTTATCACTTATGTAGAATTTTAATTATATAGGGCTTTATCAGACTATCCCTTTAAAGCATTCTTTTGCTGGCATAAAAAATATCAATTTTTATGCCAGCAAAAGAATGCTCCCCCACTCCCATACTTACCTCTAATCCTGGCAAAGGCAGCTCCAGCAATGAAAGAGGAAGTGAACAGAACTCCATTAACTTCCTCCTTTGAAATCCCACAAAATATCATGAGACTTCATCACATGGGCAATTCAAAGAACAACAAAAAAATAACACTAAAAAGTTTTAAAACTTTAAAACTTACAAGTAACCCAGGGAGGGTCACAAAAAGTGTGTCACTTACCTGGATGTTGCAATCTCACCCGGAAGTGTTTACTCCAGACCAGCCACTGACAGGGTAAATACATTAAAAAAAAAAAAAAAAGACGTGAAGTTTCACACACCAGCTACGCCAGCAAAAAAATGGCAGGGGGATCAATTGACAGCTTAAGCCATCAGTTAAAAAGTATGGGTTTTGGCAGGAACATAACTGCGAAATGGCATCGTCATCTGATATGCGCGCCCTTTTGCAGTTATGTGGCATTGTTATGACGCCATACTTGATGGTCTGATAAAGGCCATAGTACGTAGTTTAATCTCTTTTAATTCTTATTTATTGCATTAGTTTTTAGCTATTGTTTTTAAAATGTTGTGAGCCACCTTGTGCCCCACCATGAGGAGAAAGGCAGGAAATAAATAAATATACTACACTAATAAATATAAATAAATATACTACACTACACTGTTATACCACTATTATTCCACTTTAACTTCTATGGCTGCCTCCTGTGCCTCCTGGAGTTTGTAGTTTAGTGAGGCCTAAGAGCTCTCTGGCTGAGAGTTCTAAATGCCCCTCCTTAAACTGTAAATCCCAAGATTCCACAGGAGGCAGTCATAGCAGTTAAAGTGGAATAATAATAATGCTATAACAGTGTAGTCCGATAAGGTATGAGACTATCAGGAGGCCAGAAAGCCAGTTGACCTAGCGCCTCCTGTGGTGCTTTCTACTGCCACCAAGTGGAAGTCTTTGTTTCCTGCTTGTATTCATCACATAGCCCTTCATCCTCTGCAGCTGATTTATCGGTCCAGTCAGCTCACTGTACTGGGAAGTAAGGCAATTGGACATGGCAAAGGGGGAGAATGAAAACATCAGGTGAAAGCTAAACTAATACCAAAAATATTTTTTTAAAAAATGGCAGTTTATCTGCTACTATGAACATACTTCTTGGGGAAAACAGCAGCTAACCAAACCCCTGAAAATCTTATGACATGGAGATCTAATTCCAGTCTAGGCTATCCTTGTCTTTTGCTCAGGCAATCAGGCAATTTTACTTTCTAATCCAATGACTTTATCAGACCAGCCCCATAAATGTTCTTTTGCCAGCATATTTTAAGATGTTTTTATGCTGTCAAAAGACCCCCCACCCCGATCAGATCTACCTCAAGCAGTATCAGTGAGGCTTCCCCAGCGGTAACAGAGCACAAATAGACCCCATTTACTTCTGGGGTTGAGATCTCACTGATTCGCACAAAAATTGGGAAATTTAAAAATTAAAGCTAAATAAACACACTCAATGTAGACACAAGCACAGAAACACACTTTAAAAGTCCCAAGTACACTGGGGGTGGTGTTTCATAAAAAGAGCATCCCCTACCTGGCTGTCATGATCTCACCAATACGGATAAAAGAAAATTATTATAAAATAATATGGAGATGGTATTTGACACCAGCAAGATTGCATAATATAGATAAGAATAACTCTAAATATTGTTGGAGAGGTTGTCAAGAAATAGGTACATATATGCATATGTGGTGGAATTGTAAATTTGTACAGCAGTTTTGGGAAATGGTTTTCATAGAAATAGAGAATATTCTGAATAGAAATATAGAAAGGAAACCGAGCATAACACTGATGTCAATTTATAATGGAGAGAATGGGAATCAAGCAGAAAAGGATTTAATAACAAATTTATTAACAGCAGCAAGATTAATTATAGCAAGATATTGGAAAATGCAAATAAATGTACAAGTGGAGGAGTGGTATAAAGAAGTTTGGAAGATGGCAATAAATGATAAGTTAACATGTAGAATTAAAGTAAGAAGAGGAAGTTGGAAAGAAAGTGATTTTGATAAAATTTGGAAAGTATTTGTTAAAAAAGTATTACAGACAAAAGATGGGAGGTTACCTCCACGAGAAGAAATGAGATTCTGGAAAGATTAGGTAAGGGATAATGGCTCCGGTGAAGGGGAGCACTGAGGTGGGGGTGGGTAGGGGAAGTAATAGCCGCCCCGATTGTTTTTAGCAGAGGGGCGGGGTATAAATAAATTTTATTATTATTATTATTATTATTATTATTATTTTTTGAATAGAATTATAGTAAAGAATCTATGTTAACCTTTGAAATTAGTTAATAGAAAAATTGTGATGTTTATAGTATTTTTATGTGTTATACTAAGTATTGATTGGATAATATAATGTATGATTACAAAATTAATAAAAATATATTAAAAATAATAATTTTTAAAAACACCAAAATGGATGAACAGTTTCATTCCTTTTAAGTCATATGCCACAGAATGTCCCATCTTACATTTTAAATGCAATTGATGAAAAAGCAAAAGCAGGATTCAACACTCCTGTCCGAAATGATTGTGTACCCCTAGCTACTGGTGTATTTCTGGGTAGACTAAAAGTTCTGTTTTTGATCTTTAAAGACTGAGATAGGGATATTTTTGAAATAGTTATGAAAATATGAAATTGTTTGGTCCCCCCTCCCCACAACTAGTTAGAGCTTGTCAAGACCATCCACAATACTATGAACCCACTCAGTTTTCCAAAACCTTGCTAGGGAACCTACCCACTGGTCCACCACTAAATTCTGCAAATGTGGTGGGCATGAGGGACTAGGGCTGCCATATTCCACTTCCTCCAATCTGAACATCTCATTTGCATGTTGTGCAAATTATTCTAAACTTGCAAATTATTCCCATTTGCATTCCAGTTATGCACAATAGGCACTTTAATGGGCACTGTAAAGCCTGTGCTTTATAGATTACAGCAAAGCCTTTGCCTGTATAGACCATGGGAAATTATGGTTGGCTCTAAAAGAAATGGAAGTGCCACAACTTCTCATTGTCCTGATACGTAACCTATATTGTGGACAAAAGGCTACTGTCAAGGCCCAATATGGAGAAACAGAATGGTTTCCCATTGGTAAAGGGGTCAGAAAAGGCTGAATTTTATCACCCTCTCTGTTTAATTTATATGCAGAATGTAGCCTGTGAAAAGCAGAATTAGACTCAGAGGAAGCAAGTTTGAAAATTGAAGAAAGGAGCATCAACAATTGAAGTTATCTGGATGACACCTATATTGCTGTTGCTGATTATGAGTTATGGTGACCCTAAGTGAACCTATCATAGGGTTTTCTGAGGCTGAGAGTGTGTGACATACCCAAAGTCACCTGGTGGGTTTTCATTACTTACAGATAATAGAAAACACTTGGGATGACTACTTGACAATAGTTAAGGAAGAAAGTGCAAAAAAAGGGTTACAGTTGACTATGAAAAAGACAAAAATAATGGCCACAGATGATATAATAATAATAATAATTTTTAACCCGCCCCTCTGCTCGGCAACCGGGGCGGTGTACAACAGGATTAAAACAACAGCAAGTTAAAACAATCCTTCCCAATCCTAACCCTCCCACTCCTAAAAACTAAATTAAACTAGTGGAGAATTAAAACAAACATAAAGTACAATACAATATACAAATTACGACAAAAAAAATGACAATAGCGGCAGGGGGGCGGGTAGGCATTTACATAACTTTAAAGTGGGTAACAAAGATACTGAAATAGTTGACAATTTTATGTACTTTGGCTCAATAATTAATCAAAATGGAGACTATAGTTAAGAAATCAGGAGAATAATAATATATAATAATAATAATTTATTTATATCCTGCCCTTCTACAAAATGATATTGGGCCAGCTTACAACATTTAAAATATACATATAAAACCCTCCATCCCACCACCCCCTTAAAATACAATTAAATAATTAAACATTTAAAAATACTTAATAAATACTAAAACACACACACACAATAAAATAACTGGAATAGGGATCGGACCAATAAGATTTTTTTTCTCCTTCGGATGGCTGGGAAAGGCCTGCTGGAAGACCTATCTGTTCAGGAAAAGCCTGCTGGAAGAGATCCATCTTAAGAGCTTTCTAAAAGCTATTTAAGGTGGTAATGTGATGGATCTCATCCGGCAGGCCGTTCCATAATCTGGGAGAAATAGCCGAAATGCTCCTCTGGGAGGTCGAGGAAAGCCTAGCTTTTAAAGAGAAGAGTAAGCCTTCGAAGGGTAGCTATGAAGGAACTGGATAAGATCCTCAGATGCAAAGATATATAATTAAATACTAAAATCAGAATCCTCCAGGCCATAGTACAGGTTGAATATCCCTTATCTGGAAATCCAAAATAAAAAATCCTCCAAAATCAAAAACTGTCCACATGGGTTGCTAGTATAGGGACACCTTTACTTTCTGATAGTTCAATGTACAGAAACTTTGTTTTATGCACAAAATTATTAAAATATTGTGTACAAAACTAGATTCAGGCTATGTTTATAAGGTGTATATGAAACATAAATTTAATTTTGTGTTTAGACTTGGGTCCCATCTCTAAGATATCTTATTATGTACACAGTCTGTCTATTAAATAACAAGGCTGATACAATAACCTGTCTTTATTTATATGTATTACAATTCTAATGCTTGTCGCTTTCAATCTACTCCCCATTCACATTAACACACCAATGCTGTCTTGTTTTCCACTGGTCAATGATGTGGAGAAGATCGGTTTCTGTCAGCTGTTTCAACACATCTACCGTTTTCTTCTTTACAGCATCAATTGACATGTTCCTTTAAGCACCAATTTCACTTTAGGGAAAAGAAAAGTCGCATGGTGCCATGGCGAATATGGAGGATGTTTAAGTGTAGTAATGCGTTTATTGGCCAAAAATTGCTTCACAGAAAGTGTTGTGTGAGTAGGCACATTGTGTTAATGAAGAATGAAACCATTTCCCCACAGTTCTGGCTTTTTTAAATGACTCTTTCTCTCAGCTTTGTCAAAACTTCCTCATAATAATGCTGGTTCACTGTTCTGCTTTCTGGAACCCATTCTGCCAAAATTATGCCCTTGATGTAAAAAAAACAACAATGAGCATGGCTTTGAATGTGGACTTGCTCTGAGGTGCTTTTTTCATTCTTGGTGATGATGGTGTTTTCCAGTGCATTGACTGTCATTTGTCTCAGGGTCATACTGGAAGATCCAGGCTTCATCACAAGTGATGAGTTTTTGAAAAAGGTTCGGGTCAAACTCAAGTTGCTGCAGAATGTCAGCGCAAATTTCCTTGCAGCACTCTTTTTGCTCTGGTGTGCGAACCCTAGGGACCATCTTGGCACAAACTTTTCTCATGTTGAGATTCTCATGCAAAATTTTCCACACAGTGCCTTTGTCAATGTTCATGGTTTCAGCTATCATATGGACACAGAGTTGGTGGTCTTCTCAAACAATCTGGCTGATTTTTCCACAATTTCTTCAGTTCTTGAAGTGGAAGGTTGTCCAGGGTATACATTGTCTTCCAAATTCTCAAACCCTCCTCTGAATCTTTTGTGCCACTCAAACACATATGCATGAGACACAAAGTCTTCCCTGTAGGCCTCAGTAAGCATTTGAAAAGATTCTGTTGGTGCTTTGTTCAATTTTACTATAAATTTCAAATTGACACGTTGCTCAACTTTTAAACTTAGCATTTTTCTGGCATACAACAGACACCACAGCTGCTTTAAACGATGACTGACAGTTAACTGAATGGCTGAGAGTGTAGATGTTTGTCATGCAGGTTCAGACATGTTGAACGTCACCACTCAAGTGTTCACAATCAGTTCTCCCTGATTTGCCTGAAAGATAGAAACACAGGAGATTTCAGATGGGGACAAAAATAGTGTCCCCATTTCGCTATCTCCTCTCCCAACCCCCTCCCAACACCATCCTGGCACAGTAATGAACAGTTTCAGTCCTACCTTAATCACACATCGTCCTATCCCACATGCAGCTCTCACAGAGCTGCATTCACTTCCTGGTTTGAAATCCTGAGCCATTCTCGCGAGAGGATAAATGTGTGGGAAATTAAAAGTTTAAAAGCAAAATACACTTTAAAAAGTTACACCAAGCACCTAAACACACTTAAAAAAAAACCCAAGTAACCTGGGGAGGGTACAAAAAAGGGTGTCACTTACCTGGATGTCCTGATCGCACCTGGAAGTGTTCTCCCACTGGTGCTGGCATCATGCCAGCATAATGGGATACCTTTTCACTCACCTGTCATTCCCTGACAAGAATGGAATGGGCAATCTATTCACGGCTTAAGCTGTGAATAAAAAGCAACAAGGGTGAAACGGGACCAGCATGGGAGCATGATGACCTATGAACGGTGTCATGTGAAAGGGAAGTCCTTTCACAATCTCCTGGTGTCATTATCATGCTATATTTAGGGCATCTGATAATTTCCACAGTCTCGTATTTAATAGACAGGCCTTGTATATGTAAATATTTCAGCATCACCTGTTCATTTTTACCTTTTTAATGGTGAGAATCTTTTTTGAAAGGATACAGAATTCATTTTTAAGGATTTATGACATTTCACTGAAGTCACAATGAAGCAAACTAATTTGTGCCAGCACTCTCAACTTGATAGCAAAACAAACAACAACACTGAAACTAAAGCAGAACATAAAACTGAGGGCATTTAAGAAGCCCATCCTGCTCTTTCTGAGTGTTTCATTTCCCAGAATATATTCTGTATCTTTTAAAATAACAATTTACTTTCCTAGTTCTGCCATAACTTTGTCCTTGCCCCTATTAATATATGGTTATTTTCATTTCCATAGCATTTAGTGTTCTGACTAAAGCTGAAAACAGACAAATAGGATGGATTCCCATGTGCACTTTCTAGAGATGGCTCAAACTGACATGGAAGATTTCAAAAGCCAATTCATTCACCTTGAAATGGTTGTTTCAGCAGGCCAATTCTTCAGTAAAATGGCAAAATAAGTAATACCTTGCAAAAATCTAAAGGAGTGGGAAAGATGAAAAATTAACTGTGCAAAGCTATGAATGTTTCCTCAGAAGTAATACTCGCTTAGCTCAAAGGGACTCCCTGCCAAGTAAACTGAATCAGTGAAATAAAGTGTTTGTATGTGTGCGTGTTCAGTGGTGGTGGTGGTGACACCATATTATGAAATCAGACTTCCCCAAATTACTGGGTCAGATTCATAAGCTGTTGGTCAAATGACTATTTCTCACTAGCACAAGCTTATTCATCATGTGTTCATCCTATCATACAGTGCAGAGCTTGAAAAAGTTACTTTTTTGAACTGAAACTCTGAAAATCCCCTGGACAGCAGAGCCCATAGCCATCCTCCTCCTGTTTTTTCCCTCACCTCCTACTCTTTGCCTCTCAGTCTCTCCATCACCTGGGTATGCCTCGTTCTCACTTCAACACATGTTATCCATTGTCTAGTCAAACAGCTAACTCATAATGCTTCCACTCTGAGGTAAATACAACATTCTATTTGGGAAGTAACTTATAAGGGAGAACAAAACTGGGAAAGAAAGGAATAGTGGGTGGAAGGAAACTGGTATAAAATAATGGAAAGATGAAGTAAAACCAGGCCCTCCAGACTGCAGAAAAATATAATTAAGGAAAAGTAGATGAGAGAAAGGAGATCTGCTAGGGAGAGGCAGACTAACCTGACAGAAAGGACTTTATTAGACATGGCAAAAATCACACAATTACAACATCACAGTATCATGAATGGTTCCTGCTATCGCATGATGTTGTCATGTTTGCATGGTCAAACTGTTCTCCAGCCACGAATAAGGCATTGCTTTTAACTGATGGGACAAGCTATCAAAAGGTCTCAATATCACTTTTTTCACAGTATTGAAGAGTGTGCGAAAACATGTCCCACTGTAATCATGAGATTACAGTGTGAATGGGCAGTCCTCTTTTCACCCTCCCTGTTCCCGGCGAGAAAACGTCCAGGTAATAACATGAAAACTATCCACAGGACACTTTTTTTAAATGAACTATTCCAGTTTGTTTGCCCGTTTTTAGGTTTAAGTGTTTGCGTGTTCATTTACTTTGCAAATTAAGGTTTTTGGGAGGTTTTTAAGCATGCTCGCATCTTCTCATGAGAACCATTGAAATCTTGCCCAGGCTAAAACGTGGAAGTAAAGTCCCATTCTTAAAGTGCTGGTGGTGGTTGTGCGATAATTCCATCACAGTTCTTTCACATGATTACAGTGACATGTGATAATAAGTGTAATAATGACACTATGTTTCTGCTTTCCTCATTTGTAGAATTAAAGAGTTTTTTTTAGATGCTAGTCTGATAAAGTTGAAAGAGTCAGCCTGATCAATAGCTAATAAACCCATACACAAAGAGTAGCACAGTTAAATACTGAAGGCAATAGACTCTAGAACAGAAATGACTGTCTGGAGCCAAACACTGCCTCCTTTTTCCAGTCTGCTCGCACCAGAGCTCATTTCCACTCATTTTTCTTTTTTTCATTTCTACCTCTGGCCTCTTTTTCTGTTGTCTTCCTCCACCATGTCTTCCTTCTCCTCTTCTGCCTTCTTTTCATCTCCTGGTTGTAATAGGACCATCTCTGCCTCTCTGGCCACTTCCCTTCCTCCATCTGCAAGCATAGCTGTGGCTTGAGTTTCTCACCAGGCTGGACAAATCAGTTATTCACTAATATGGCATCACTACTCAGCAGTGTCCCAGTCAGGATCCTCCAAGCACAGGGCAGGAGATGTATGCACTTGTAACTTCTGATGATCTCCCATGTTCCCACTTAGAGTGGCCTCCCTACAGCTGTCTTGAAAGTATATGAAGGGCTGCATCTTGTATTCTGAGCACTGTTCCTGGAGGCCACTTAATGATGACTTAAGGCTCACCTCAGACAACAGAAAAGACTAGTGTCGCTTCAGAAATCTTTTTATACCAAACTTCTCCTCTTTTTGTAGTCTCAGGCTGCTGCTACAATTCAGAAATAATGCAGTGTGACACCACTTTAACCATCATGGCTTCATCCTATGGAATCCTGGGATTTGTAGTTTGTTGTGGCAGCAGAGCTGTCTGACAGAGAATGCTAAATATCTCACAAAACTACAAATCCCAGAATTCTATAGCATTGAGCCATGGTATTTAAAACAGTGTCAAACTGGATTATTTCTGTAGTGTGACAGCAGCCTATGTCACCTCACACAGCCTCTTCTTCAGCCTCCTACTATAGCAGCCATGGATAATGTGGTGGTAATCTTAACAGCCTCTTCCTTAGTTGATATACGAGATTTACATCAATCACAATTCCTGTAAACCACATGAACACACAAGATCCTCATACAGGTTGACCCTGGGGGACAGGGGATATATTCAAAGACACCTCTGAAACCATGGATAATAGGAAACCCCATTATTTTCAATGAGACAAACATTGGAAGTTGACTATAGAATCACATTGAAGGACACAGAAATGCCTAGAGAGAACATATTTTTTGAGTGTCAACAAGTGAAACTGTGGATACTAAATTTGTGGATATGGGGGTCAACCTGTATACATATACAACAACTCCAGTGACATTTTGCCTGCAATGAATATTATCCAGGATTGCTAATCAGCTAAAGATGGTATAGCCTTTTCCAATTACTTTTTGCTTTTTGGTCATTTACCAAAAAGGAGGTGCAAGATAATCAGTTTCTTTCCTGAATGTCTGATGCATCTCTGATCTCTGATGTGAATGACACACTTAATGTGGAACTATTTTAGTTCCTTGGAGGTGCCATTCAGAATTGGTATTGGAACCTGACCCAGTTACTCCCATGTGTCACAAATAAAGCTTCATGTGATTATAACGAACTATAAAGTTTTGTGCACTCTGACCTTCTGCTCTGATAAAGCTGGGGACAATATTTTTACTACTCAAAATGGTCCCATGTATCTTTGCTTCAGTTTAATGCATTGTCTTCTTTGACCTGATTTATTCCTTGTTTCTACTAGTTCTTCAGTTTTGTATAGCTGAGAGGTGACCCAATGACCATATTATTTTTTCTGATGCTGAGTGGCCTGAACTTGACACCTTAGCTTTTTCTTTTATGTTTAAATACCCAGCCAGATGTGATACATAATCTGCTCTGCTGTTGTATCCTTCAGAGGTTTCTGCTCCATTCGACAATTGTACAGCAAACCTCTCTCTCACCCAAACAGAAGTTTATATGGTGCAAATGCTGTGGTGGACAAAATGCTATTTCTCGAAGCCAACATTACAAATTGTAGTAATTTATCTCAGCCTTGTAATTAATATTTACAAAGGAAATAAGCCTATTTCTCAGGCTTCTAGTGCTCAACCAACTCATCCTCTGACTGAGGATGATATACTATCACATATGTCCTACAATAAATAAGATTCAATGTTTGCTTCCCACTTCAGTGTGGATAGTGTGAGACATACTATGAAGGCAAATAAAAATCCCAACTAATTCCTATGCCAGTGATTTTCAAGACTAGACACTTCTGTCTGCTTAGAGAATTTTAATTTATAATGTATAAATGTATAAATTTGTAACAACAGGGATAAAACTGTGACACTGGCAAGTAACCTTATGGAACCTAGAATGATATTACTGTCTATTTAGAAGTTCATTGCAGCCTTAGGACCTTTTTGGATGGGCTTTAGTAGCAGAAGCAGCCTCATCCCTGTTGCGAGGCTGCTGCGTGGCAGGGGGTCCATTTCGGATGACGCTCTCCCCTGCCGATCCTCTGCTGATACTGTTGCATAACTTCTGGGACGCTGCAGCTCCATATTTGGTGATTTTCTAATCACAATAAACATTCGTGATTAGAAAACCACCAAATATAATGCAATATCGGCAAGGGAGAGCGTCATCCGAAATGGACCCCCTGCTGCGCAGCAGTCTTGCAACAGGGACGAGGCTGCTTCCACTACTAAAGCCTGTCCGAAAAAGTCCTTCGAAACAGAAACCCTAACGTTGAACAAAAAGTAGCCTGGCTTCTAAGGTGTGAGTATGTGGTATGTGCATGCACATACAGAGGCCAGGGCTACTTTACACAGCCATACGTAACAGACATACTTGCAAAACTAGCATTTTCATTTTGTTAAATGTTCTCAAGCTATTTACAGTACAATCCTATGTGTGTCTACTCAGATTTATGGTTCAATTGAACTTAATCCCAAGTAAGTATGCAATCCTAATTGGTGAAGTTGACCAAGAGCCAGATGAGCTGGCATGACACTGTGAAGCTATGCTGAATTGAAGCCACTCCTGGTTTTAAACCCATTCATATAATCCTACTATTTAGGATTATCCTCATCCTGGCCTAACTTTGTACTGCCTTGTAGTTGCCTTGAATCCCATTTTATGAGAAAGGCAGGATATAAATTCAATAAATAAATACATAAATACTGCCATTCTGGCTGTTACTTTGGACTGGATGAAGTCTGGATCTGGCATAATACAGCTTGAACTTTGTGCCACCCTACTCTGCCTTCTTTTTGGCTTTTTTCCCTTGCAGATTGTAGCTGGCACAGCACTCTCTGTCAGATCAGTGAGCAGAAGAGAATTCTGCCTAATCCTAACCCCCTCCAGTGGGAACATCTTTGAATTATGATTGCATTGCCTGTGCACAGTTATATTGGGATTTAGAAATGCTCTCCCCCTGCCCCTCTTCCCCAAATAATGACAGACATCATATATAAATAGGAAAGATATGTTGGTACATGATGATGTGCATACTGGCAATAAAGGCCACAACTGTATTGATAACAGCTGCAATGGTTGGCTCAAATCACATGGGTCTGGATCCAGACATCTACCAACCCGAATGCTAGTCAACGAGACCGCTGTTGGTTAACTACCGATAGCTATTGGTTAACTACCTCTTCATCACTCACCACTGATGAAGGGGGAGGTGTCCTGGCCAGGCCCCACATGCCTGCTGATTCCTCCCCCTCCCTTTCCCACCAACCACCGGGAAGGGGGTCTCCATGACCTTGAACTTGACCTTGACCATGAACTTGATGGAGACCCACTCCCATTACTGATGAACTTGGATCAGGACCCATGCCAACCACCACAAAAGGCAGTCCCAACCTGGGCCCGCCTTCTGCCAACCCCAGCAGCTGCTACCAACAAGGCCCTACAGTCCCCACCCCGAGTGGAGGAAGATTAGTCTCTCAGTCCATCTGCATTGGAATTGACAAATCAGGCCGAATGTACCCTGCAAAGGCCCCAGAACATCATCTGCCCAGGCTTTAGATGGTCTCTGTAAGCAGGCCCCCTTTCGCTACTGTGGTAGCTGCCCTAATCCGAAAGGAGCGGCCCCTGAACTCTTCCGCTAGCAAGCTCAGCTGCCTCAATGCAGCCCACAACACACTAACGAAATGGTACCATCTCAGTGGAGACAAGTCCTTATGAATGAAAAGGGGGCCTGACACTCCAGGGAGCTTTTCCAGAAACTTGTGCATGAAGTCCAATGGGCATGGTGATGAATCCACCAGGCCCTGTAACTGCAGAGACACCCCTTTTTCAAGCTGATCACACTTGGAAGGCCGTACTCGGATACGCAGAGCGTCCGCCCCAAGTGACACATCTCTCAACAGCAGTGCTCTGCCAGTTGAATCCCTCTTAGATGAACACACCAACTCACTAATTTGCAGGGCAGCAAAGAAGGGTTTCGTGAAGGCCATGCCAAACAAGTGATTCATACCTGGACCGACAGACCTTACCAAGCTTGGCCACCAACCTGCAAAAATGCTGTATGAAACAGGCCACCATGCATCCTTCCTCTGATGGCTCATCCTACACCAACCTTTCACAGCCCTCTGGATGAGAAAGGGTGGCGCAAGGGTTGCCAAATCCTGCTGCCTTACTGAAGAAGGAAATTCTGGCCAAATGCAATGAAAGGAAATGAGGAGCCAGTCCCTGGTCCTTTAAAGAGGTTAGGTAAAGCAACACCTCTCGCTCCGATATGGGCCAGGAGCCCCTGTATCCGTTCCTCCTTCTGAAAGCAAAGAATTGACCAATTGCCCTCCTGTAGCTCGCATGTGTCTATGCTGCCAAGGAATTGAGGGCTCCTCGAATCACTGCTCCTTCCCAAGGTGCCACAGCTCCATGGGAAAGGGTGTTGGTTCTGGGTCTGCGTCCGGGGCCAATGCGTGGAACTGGGTATCCTGGAATCGAGACAAGGTATCCAGAATCTCATTATCCACATCTGGAATATGATGTGCGGAGAAGATGATATTTGATGTTAGGCAAATGAGCACAAATTTCCATACAAGCCTCATGTCTCTCTCCAAGCTCGAAGACTGACTGTTGATAATCCACACCACTGCCTGATTATCGCACCAAAAACAAACCTTTTTGTCTCTGAATTCCTCCCTCCAGATAAACACTGCTACTAGAATTGGGAAGAATTGAAGGAATGTTAGATCATGCACAATGTCAGTCTTTCCCCACTCTGCCAGCCCCTGCTGTGCACACCAATGCCCGTTGTAAAAAAAAAAACCAAACCCCAGGCTCCCCACAGCAACAGTGAATCTGCAACCCAGCTCCCAAAGTCTTCCACCCCTGCCACAACATGATCCCATTGTAGCCTTCCAAGGATTCCAGCCAGACCCTGAGATCCTCCTTCACCCCCTTTGTCAGTTGGATGTGATGATGAGGAGACCGGACACCCTTCATGATGCCTGCCAACCTAGCACAAAAGACCCTCCCTGGCAACACCAGCCTGCAAGGGAAATTGAGATGATCCAATAGGGACTGCATTTTCTTGAGAGTGGCCTTGCTGTGAGACAAGAGGTCCTGCAGCTACTTGTCAGCTGGCAGGCAAGATGCCCCTTTTACAGAATCCAAAGGAACCCCCAAGTAAACTAAAGCCGTGGCCGGTCTAACCATCTTCTCTGGTGCCAGGGGCACTCCAACTTTCTCTGCCAAAACCTGAAAAGAATGAAGTAAAGACACACACTCTGATCCCCCAGCTGGCCCAATCATGAAAATTATCTAAGTAATGAGTGACTAAAGAAGACTCCATCTTGTGCTGCAATGCCTATTCAATGAACAGGCTGAAGGTTTCAAAGGCAACACAACTGGTGGCGCAAACCATGGATAATGCCATGTCATAATACCAATGGCCTTGAAATTTGAATCCCAACAAACAGTGATCCTCTGGATGAACCGGAGTAACCTGAAAGCGGATTGAATGTCACATTTTGCCACGAGTGCCCCGTGACCACACGTCTTTATCAATTTGATGGCATGGTCCAAATGAAGGGTACTTAATGAATGGTACTTAACAGAGCAGAGCTCCAGTGGGATGGCATCATTGACTGAGAACCCCTTGGGGTAAGACAGGTTGTGAATTAGTCTGTACTCACCTGGTATTTTCTTGAGGTTGTTCATTGGAGGTTCTGCAAAGGGGGCTGCAACCCTCCCAGACCTCACATTCTTTGGCAATTTTCCGAACAAGCACTTCAGGCAACTCAGATGCGGACTTGAGGTTGCCTGAGTTAGTAGTTACCCTAGGTCCCACAACCAGGATCGAAAACCTTTTGAAAACCCTTCAGCTAGATAGGCAGCTGTCTTTTTCTTGGGGTAGAGGACAAGAAGAGGGAGCAGAGCATAAAGCTTGACTGGTGTGAGTGTCATGCTCCCCTTCTGCACCCCCAATTGCTCAGTTCTGCTTGGCACTACCCTGACTGGCATTGGCTCCTGACCCTGCTTCCTTTTTGATGTTGGAGGTAGCATGGTGGCCATTCTGAAAGGACTGCTGTCCAGATGAGGACCATGTACAATTGATTCTCGGGTGCATGCCAAAGCAGGACATGCAACTATGCTCAAATTTGCAATGGGCCCAGAAACACTTACCAAAGTTGTACTCTCAGCACACCAAATGGCACATGTCCTTGCGAGGTGCCTTGGCTCCCTCTGCCCTACCCCTGATGTATGGCCCCACTGTGAGAAGCCAGACCTTGTCATTGATGAGATCCCATCTGTTGCCCTCATTATGTGAATCCTGCTTGTGAAATTCAGTGTCGTACTCAATGGCCACTGCTTCTCTGGCCAAGGCCCTGGCTTTGAGCACATAACCAAGATGGCTGGCGAGATGCCAGCCCCTGTCAGGGTAAACTGTCATGACTACCCTCATGAACACTGTGTACCCCACCATCCAATTGTCAGGGCTTTTTTTGTCATTCTTGGGAACCCTTCCCTCCTCAACTGCTGGCTTGATAAAGGAGAAGACATTGACATAAATATCCCTTGAGGATCTTATCTCGCATCTTCTTGTCCAGGTGAATACCTTGGGGGTCCTCATTATTCTTGAACAAAGTGAAGCCCAGATCAGAAGGAGAATCTGTCCCCTTGTCCCATGCCTGTGCGGGTCCCTTGTCAGGTGGTTCCTGCAGTGTGTGCAATCTGAGTGCCCACTGAAGAAGACCTGGCTCCAATGCACCTCCAGTATGTGAACTTGTCCACATTGTTCTTCCCCAACAACTTCCCTTAAGTCATCTCACTATCTGAATCTATCCTTTGCCTGTGCTTGGAGCACCACTGTCTTTTCCTTTTCTTCTTGCTCCTTCTTCTGCTACTTGCACTGCTCCCTCTTCCATCCATCTCCATGGAGGGAGAGAGACCCAGTGAATTTGTACCACTGCTGCTATGTGATGGTGAACGGTGCCCCTGCCTCCTTCTGGCTGACCTCACTGAAGGCTCAGCGGATGCCTCAGAGCCCCTCGATGTTCCTGGCTCACTGACGTCTGTGGAGCAGCATGGCATAACAGCATCCTGAGGGCCTGAGGGCCCTTTGGCCTGTATCTTTCCTAGCTGCTCAGCAATGGAAGTGGCCACCTTTGACAGCTCCTTCAGGTTAGAGGTCTGGTCCATGAGTGACTGCCCCCTGAGCCAACAGACTGCCCCGTGTTGTCCACCTCGATGCGTGAAGCACTTATCCTTCTAGGTGCAAGAGCTGCCCAGGACTGAGGTGCCCACTTGACCTCTGGTGTGAGGTCTGGATGGTAGGGCCACCTTCTTGGGAGGCATCAGCCCTGCTAAGCAAATAGCTCCCACATGATTGCTAATTAGGTCCTGTACTGCTCTGCCTGAAGAACAGGAATGCCTGCCTGTGGAGAGCAATCTCAGCTTTTGTGTCCAATGGCGCCTCCTGCCTGCTGGCCAGAAGTAGCCCCTTCTTGCTAGCAAGAGAGTGACTCAGTTAAATGGACACCACCTGGTGATTGAGCCCCAGTGATCCCAGGCCAGTGATGGTCGTGAATTGGTTCCTTGAATGCCTGCCACCCTGCAATATTTTTTGTTTCCCCCCCAACCTGGTGACACCTGACATCCACTGTGGCATGTGACGCCCGCTGCCTTCTGGTGGCCATGGAGCCGATAGCCACTGGCTGCCCCTGCTGCCAGCTCTGTGCCTCTGGTGTTTGTCGTGGACCTCCCTGGTGGCCTTCGTGGACCTCCCTGTTGTCCCCCCTTGCACTTCATGCTTATCCCCCTGGCCGCTCCTGCCAGCCCATCCCACTGGCACTGGCAAGAGGCCTGGCCTCCGACACTATCCAATGCCATCTTTGTTAGGATGCCTGGCTCACAGCCCCCCAAATTGCTGTGCTGATGTCTGGTCTCCCATTTCCCTGGTCTCCCCCGGCCAGCTGACGGCAGCTGTCTGCCTTCCAGACCTCCAGCCCAGCGCTTGCGACCACTCATTGCTATCACAAATGGCTGCTGTCTGTCTCCGTTGCCAGCCACCATGCCCGACCTCAGCCTCCTTGCTCTGGCCCAGCTTCCTTGGAGGCAGGTCTCCCTGGCAGGTCCTCTCTCTTCAGCTCCTAAAGAGCCGCCTCCCTTCAAATTAACTAATCAGGGCAGGGCTGACCTGCCCTACTGATTCTCTTTTTTACGCCCCTTCCCAGGAAGGGGAAGACAAATATGGCAGCACCCATACCGGTCAGCCGCCACATGGGAAGAGGAGCCTAAGGGGAGCTGGACTGGACCCGCAAATCAAGCCGCTGGTAACAAGGGGTGAATCTGGTAGCTCCCTTTCATCAGTCTTTGTCCCTGAAGAAGACGTCATGCTTGAAATGTACAGAGAAGCCTTTGCAAAACACACAGGATACACTTAGAAATATACATGCAATCTGAAGAACCCCCTTGCTGTAACCTACCCATGTGTGTATGTGCCTTCAAGTCGCCTGCTGATTTATGAATTTCACAGAATTTTCTTAGGTAAGAAATACTCAGAGGTAGTTTTGTCAGTTCCTTCCTCTGAAATATAGCCTTCAGCACCTGGTATTGCCAGTCTCCTGTCCAAGTACTAATTAGGGCTGATTCTACTTAGCTTCCCAGATCGGACAGGATATGGTTCCTGAAGGGTATTTGGCAACAACTTACCCATACCTCTAAATATAATCTCCCTCACACTCCTTGAAGCCTGTGCTTGTTGCCCGCTACACGGCTTCTGCCCCATGTCCAGTGAAATGTTGTTGCCTTAACAAAAAGACATAGAGTGACATAAAGGCCTCCAGCAAAGTTGGAACTACAGATTCACTAATCACATCTTGTACCAGTCACAGATACTAAAAGCATCCTCATTTTGAAACTGGTGTTATTTGTCTCCTGAGAGCAAAAGAACCAAAATGTTTAGAGCCAAGATGTTGGGTGGCATGAGAAGCAAGCCACATTTCCACTCAATCTACAGTTTGTAGCTCACTTGAGGGTGAGGGGAAGCAGATGGGGAATTATTGCACTCCAGAGAGTTCTCTGTACACAGGACACCCCACTTTCCTAAACTGGCAACCCAAATGACTCACTCTGTGCCCTGATTTTTTTAGCCTCAGTTCCTGATGTCTTCTATATTTATTCATACCACAGTAAACATGTCAGCTTAAAACAGAATGGGTGGCTGCTTTGTTACCTTGCCATGGCAGCATGGTGGCATGGCTTCTGGTCTCCATTTTTCAAAATGTTCAGGACAAACCTAGGTAAAATACATTAGATATAATATGGCTTCATCCTGAAATATCTATATATTTCCACATGTATATGTGTGTATTCAAAACTTACTGCTAAAACTGTAAATATGAGCTATTTTGAGAACCAAATAAGTAAGAAAAAAGGATTTAAAAATATGTATTTAACTTGTACAGCAACAACCTGCATCTATACCATACCATTGGTTTCTATCTATAAAATTGTAGTTATAATTTACAGATTATTCTACAGTGCATCGTTCTTGTTGCTATTTGCCATCAAGATCATTTGACTTAATATGGGAGACCTCCAAGAGCCGCAATGTTTAACTGCCCTGCTCAGGACTTCCTCTTTTCCTACTTCCTTCCACTTCACCAAGCATCATCTTTTCCAAAGAGTCAGGTTGTCTCATGATATTTCCAAAGTATGATAGCCTCAGTTTAGTTATCTTGGTTTCTAGTGAGAGTTCAGGCCTGATTTCCTCTAGGAACCAAACAAACAATACTGCTGATTTGCTAAATTTCTGCAGTCTGAAAATATTCAGCAGTATCTGTCATTTTCCCATTAATGGATTCAGGTTTACCTCATGATCTCTATATAGCAAATTCTTTCAACTAGCTTTACCCAGAGTAACATACACAGTTATCTATCTATCTATCTATCTATCTATCTATCAATCAATCATGCTTCGGTATGTTTCCATTCCCACTCTGCTGATTAGGCATTTAGGAAACATGTCAAGAGTATGACCATTTGATGCAGCAACAACAACAACAACAATAATAATTATTATTTCTATCCCGCACCTCTGCAACACAATTGGGGCGGCTTACATCATAAAAATTGCATAATTACATCAGTACCCTAACCCACCACCCCTTAAAACAATATTAAATTAAAAAGATTAAAACATACAATAATTAAAAGAGAAAAAAATGGAATAATTTGATGGCAGCTTAAGGGAAAAGACAGCCAAATCTTCGGGCAAGAAAAGATTGCTCTTGACAGCTTTTTTGAAGCTGTCTAATGTGGTAATAAGACGGATCTCGTCCAGCAGGCAATTCCATAATCTGGGAGCAGTAACAGAGAAGGCCCCCTGGGAGGTCACCGACAGCCTTGTTTTCATAGGTTGTAACAGATTCCTCCCAGAGGACCAAAGTGCATGGGGAGGGTCGTATGGAAGGAGGCGGCCCAGAGGTAAGTTTGACCCAAGCCATGTAACCTTTCAAATTAACTATAATGGCATATGTTATGCTGGATACAGCTAGTTTCATACTGAGAGACCCTTCCGTCACCGCCATGCAACCACGTGTACATACAAACACACCATGTTACACACAGACACATGCTACACACACCACACTACACACACACCTGCGCCACATGCACCATGATGTGAAAGCCCCTCCGCTGCTGCTATGTTTAGAAAGGACTTGAAGCTTTCCACATGTTTCTGTCCCCAGTGTGCTGATTGGCTGCCCAAGGGAGAGCTTTGATTGGTTGGGAAGTTTCCTAAGTGGCCAGTCAGCACACTGGTAATGGCAACATACCCAAGAGATACCCAAGATAATTATATATATATTTCACTTGTATATGAGACAAGCCAGCACAACATTAAAAAATTATAAGAATTCTGTCAGACCACCTTACTCTATGGTAGCATAGCTAGTTTCCTGGCCTTGTTTCCTTGTTACAAAATCCTGCTGGGAAGTCTTTGGTCATGTTTTGTGTCTTCAGTTAATTTTTTTTTTTTAAAAAAAAATATTTGAATTACCTTTGATTCACTTGGAAAAATAGGAGGATGGTATAGAATGCAATACTGGAAGTCAGGTGGAGAGCATCTGGATAAAAATTAAAGGGCAGGGAAACAACAGGGATGTTATTGTGGGACTCTACTACAGATCCCCAAGTCAGACGGAGGAATTGGATGATGCCTTTCTAGAACAGATGACCACACACATGGAAAGGAGAGATGTAGTAGTGATGGGTGATTTCAGCTATCCTGATATTTGCTGGAAATCTAACTCAAACCAAAACTTCAAGGTCTAGCAAATTCCTAACATGCCTGGAAGACAATTTCATGGCCCAAAAGGTGCAAAAGGCAACAATAGGGTAAGCTATTTTGGATCTGATCCTAACCAACAGGGATGACCTGGTTAATGGGGTGAAAGGGGTGGGATCTTTAGGGGAGAGTGATCATGTTCTCCTGGAGTTTGTTATACAATGGAAAGGAGAAACCAGGCATAGTCAGATACTCATTCTAGACTTTAGGAGAGCTGATTTCAATAAACTCAGGGAAATACTGGGGGTGATCCCATTGTCAGGAATATTAAAAGAGAAGGGACTTCAAGATGGATGGGACTTTCTCAAAAGGAAGATACTGAAGTCACAATTTCAAACAGTACCATTGAGGAAGAAAAATGGGAGGTGTCTCAAGAAACCAGGATGGATGACTAAAGAACTTTCAATGGAGCTAAGTTTTAAATAGAACATATATAGGAAATGGGAAAAGGGAGAAATCACCAAAGAAGAATTCAAACAGATAGAGAACACATGTAGGAGTAAAGTCAGAAAAGCTAAAGCACAGAATGAGTTCAGGCTTGCTAGAGAGGTTAAGAACTATAAAAAGGGTGTTTTTGGGTACGTCCGCAGCAAAAGGAAGAAGAAGGAAATGGTAGGTCCACTACATGGACATGATGGCAAAATGCTAACAGGGGAGAGAGAAAAGGCAGAATTACTCAACACCTTCTTTGCCTCAGTGTTTTCAGAAAAGGAAAAGGGTGACCAACCTGAGGATAATGAGACAAAGGACACAATAGGGGAAATCCGGCACAGAATAAGTAAAGAGGTAGTACAGGAATACCTTCTTAATCTAAATGACTACCTTCTTAATCTAAATGAATTTAAATCTGCAGGACCAGATGAACTACATCCAAGGTAGAAACATTTTTGCCTACAGTCTCAAGAATTTGATCAGGAGGTCTTTAAACTGAGTCATATGGGGGAGGGAGACAGTATTCTGGAAGACAAAGGGCTGGAGAAAATAGTCAAACTGTCATAGAGGGAACAAGACAAATAACGCAAGGACCCAACAGTGGGAGGCAAAAAAACTTGCACAGGCAGCAAGTAAAGGCAACACATGAATTGTTCCATTTCTCTCTGCTTCTTTTCTCCTCCATTTTGACCTTTCTTCCACACCCAGTTGCACTCTTGCTTATTCCTTTAAGACAGCTTTAACTAATTTAAATCCAGATCATTCCACTCCTCCGAGGCACCAAATTTCTTTGTCTTTTTAAATGTTACCCACAATGACCTTTGTTTTCTTAGCTGACACCCTGTAAAGCTTTGTGGGGTAAATGCATTTAAAATATACAAATTTAAATGCATTTCATTGTATAAATAGGTTACCTTGGCAACATTTGGGAACAAAATTCTAATTGACAGGGAGAAGTGCATGAACTTGGCATCTTCAATTTCTTTACTGTTCCAGACAATCATTGCTTTTATTAAACATATCGTATTCTCTATTACGTGTGTGTGTGTGTGTGTGTGTGTGTGTTCTTCCCACCGAGTGAAATGTGAGGGGAAATCCAAGGTAGGTGCTGAAATGTTATAACAGAAATTATTTCTTTAGAAAAGAAATGATACTTTGTGGCATTGTGTATCCCTTCTATCCTTGCTTGTCAACTATACCCTTAAATGTCTCAGCAACTAGTAGGTGGTAAGAAAAAAAAGAGTCTTTGAGGGTTGCTGACAAAATGGCATGAGCACTGGCAGCTAAGACATCATGCATGTCAAGGAATATATCCACTGACAAGGCCTCCTTCTTGGTTCATCCATCCCCTCAAACATTCACTCTCCTTGCTTTTTCTTCTTTTTCAGAAAAATCTTCCTGTATCTTCTGCAGAAGAGCATACAGATACAGTATCTTGTCCCAGTTTTTCTCTTTGTCAGAAACAGGATTAGGCCTTTAATTTAGGAAATCAAGATTTGTGGCTGCCTACTTGTGATTTACATTATGACAGACCATTGGTCTATCTAGTTCAGGACAGTCCCCAGTGGGCTGGAGAAGCTGTGGCCCTCCAGATGCTGTTGGACTTCTCTTTCCACCAGCTCTTACCAGCATAAAGGGTGAAGTGAGCAGTCAAAGATGACTTGACTGCCCAGAGGCAGATCAATACAAAACAACAACAACATGATGCCTTGGTTAATGGGTGGATCACTTTCTCTTCATCCTGCTACAGTTTTCTGACAACCTGAGCTCTACAGGGGTGATGGCATTCATTTGTCAAAAAAGTTAATGAATATTTTACTGGGGATTTGCAAAAGGGGGTGAGGGCCATGTTGGCTGGCCTGGTGGGGGAAAGGGACTAAGCAGACCCTTGTCCCTTGTCTGTGACAGGTTACAGGGAGATAATTTATTAGATCGGTCATAATGTAATTTATTAGATTGGCACCCTTTTGGTGAAAGGTTGGGCTCTGGAACTGCCTCTATGGGTTGTGGGACCTGGGGGAATAAGAAAGAGTCTGCCCTTGGGGCCGACCTGGGGGTTTACTCTCTCTTATAAAGTCTTGGGACTTGGAGGGGGTGGAACCCCCTGGGTTCGCTTTCCAGTAAACGACTGTCTGGGAAGCAACCAATGGTTTTTGGATTGCCCCCAGGGCCTGGTGTTTGGCCTGTTTCCCTCCAGTTGCCATATGAAATGGGCGGAAGTCCACAGGGACATGCCAGCCCATATCAGTGGGTGTCTCTGCTGCTGTCTGTGTCACACTCTCTGAAGCTGGGAAGGAAGCTCTCAGCATGTGATCAAGGCTGGTCACATGCAGGAGGGCTTGATCATGTGCTGGGAGCCTCTTTCCCAGCTTCAGAGTGGCACCAGTGGAAGAGGTGTCTGGAGATGTCGCCCAGTGTAGATTCCTGTGCTCCTGCACCAGACTCTTCTGCATTTTCCCACATGACTTGGTTTTTTACTGAGTGTTTTTTTTTAAAGCCAGAGTAAGCCCTTTTACAATGTTTTAAAAAAATTGTAAAAGGGCTTACTCTGGCTTTCCCTTAGCTTCCCCCCCACCCAGCTTTGCCTCCAGAATCATCAGGACTGCCCAGAGGCAAATCAGGGCAAGAGTCCTGTGTGGTTTGGACTGAGAGCCCTATCACACTATACTGTTATAGCACTATTATTCCACTTTAACTGCTGTGGCTGCCTCCTGTGGAATTCTGGGGTTTGTAGTTTAGTGAGGCCTAAGAGCTCTCTGGCTGAGAATTCTAAATGCCTCTCCCTAAACAGCAAATCCCAGAATTACACAGGAGGCAAACATAGCAGTTAAAGTGGAATAATAGTGCTATAACTGTAATGTGATAAGACACTGAGGGGCTCCAAAATGGGGTGAAGCTGGGGCAAATTGCCCATCTAGACAAGTCCTCAGTGTATCCTACTTCACAGAATTGCTGGTATGATAAAAATGAGAGGAAGAGAATGGGGTGAAATAATGTAGAATACTGTTAGCTCCAGCAGAGTGAGTGGAATTAATTAAACAATTGGAAAAACAGGATGGTCTTAAAGAAATCCATGTATTTTAATAGCCCTTAAAAATGTTTCCCCTAGGCTATAGCCCTGCACACATTTACCTAAAAATAAGTCTCACTGGATTCAGTTCTGGGGTTTCTATAAGTCCAAGGAGTTCTCTTCAAGGAAAGCCCTACTTTCCCTATATTTTAAAAGGTGTGTTTATTACTTTTGTTTACCCCAAGAAGAAGTTCTTGGTCACATAGCACAGGCTTTCCATTTCAAAGGTCTGAAACGATTGTTGTCATTCTGATCCTTTTCGGAAGGGTAAGTTCCTTCCTCCTCTCCTGATTACAAACACTTCCTGGGTAGTTGTGTGCAATTCAGTTTGCATAAATGGAAGCAAGATGAAGAAGGAAGGGAGGAGGAGGAGGAAAGAGAAACCAGGACATTTTAAAACCAGATGAGAAATCGGGAGGGAAGAAAAACATATAATCAGAGCCACCCTGCCCAAACTGAGACTATTTCAGATTATGAATTTTCTTTAAATATATTTATTGCTAAGTATCTTAAATTAGGAAGCCGGTATTCTAATGGTGTCTTGGTTTTTCTCCTTAGACCTACACTATTTGATATTCATTTCCCTTTGAGGTGAAAATAAAATAAAAGCTTAAAAAAAACCCCATCAAATGAATGCACAAAGACCTATATGTTTTTTCACAAGTTATTGACTGACAGATTTTACTTTGGATTATCAGGGCCCTGCTACCAATTAATAAATTCCACTGTATCTACTGAGGTTTTTTTTTTTTTTTTTTAATTTTTGAGATGCCAACACCCTCTCTTGCCTGGGAGATGAGGAAAGAAAGGAAAGTAATAAGTGAGAGTGTTGTGCACATGAGTGAATCTACTTACTCTTTCCTATTCTCCCCCATCAATTTATTTTCCTAAATTCATCAGTTTTTGCACAATGGGGGTTGTTGTTGGGGGCAGGAAACTGTGGTCTAAAGGCCTGCCTTTTATTACTGTACGGATGTCCCTACCCTACTTTCTATTTTGCAATATTAACAGCACTTAGCTCTTTGGGTCCTTCCTACCATTAGCTGTCCTCTAATGTAGGTGGAATCAAGGAGGTACAGTAATTTCTCTGACCCGCCAAATGCAAGGGACATGAGCCACCACTGAGAAACCTGGAGAATACCAAGTTGAAGGAAGCATTTTTAAAATATGGCTTGGCACTGCATGAAGGTGTCTTATCCTTGCAAGCTTCTGCATTTATCTTCCTCCTCCCATTGCGTTCTCCAATTCAATTAGCAGTTCCTTTCCAGGTTTTTGCAAATTATACTGTATATCTGAAATTGGACTACAAACTATGTATTCAACCTGACTTGCAGTCCTGTGCTGTGTGAGTGTTTCTCTTAGGACTTTATCACATGAGCATCTAAAACTGCTGTAATTCAACAATTGAGGAAAGAGGAAACATAGTTGCATGATTACAATAATTATTGCCTGTCTCCATAAATGTGTAACACTACTGCTAATGGAAGATCACACGACCACCTACTGGTGTTTTAAGAACAGGATTGAAGCTCTCGCTATAGTAACACTTGTTTTCGCATTGTGTCATAATGACAGAATATTAATGATTTGAGATGGTCCATGCATGCATCTTTTAAAAATATTCCTCCTACTTCTGTGATTTTGCATGGGCAAGATTTCAGCTGTTCTTGCGAAAAGATGCCACTTCGATTAAACACACCAAAACCAAAGAAATTAACAAATTCACAATTTAATAATTAAACAAACAAACAAACAAACAATGTTCTGCGAAAAGGTGACAGTTCATTGAAAGAGCATCCTGAAGGTCCTCTTCACACTCTCCCCTAGAAATTTAATTGTGTGTTCTCACTGGGAATGGGGAGGGAGAAAAGAGGAAAGAACACTCATTTACACCACAATCTTGGAACAACAGTGGGATGGAATTATTGCACGTTCATTAATACCACAAAAAGAGCACTATTGACAACTATTCCCAGCTTTTGCCCATGAATGCAAAATTATGCACAATTAACGGTTGGCACACACATGGACCACATGAGGATAACAACATTGTGCGATAATGAAAAGCCATTCATGTTACTATCCCACTGTAATTCTGCAATTTTGGCCTCATGTGAGAAAGTCCTTAGTCCTTACATCTCATGGTGTAGATGAGTTTGTAACAGGAAAACAAGGGAAATGTCATTTGATTTGGAGAAGTCTATCACTGAGGAAATCACCAGAGTAATTTGTATTTTCATAAAATTTTTAAAAATCAAATGACAGGTTGCTCACCTTTCCATCACAAACATGTCCATGGATTGATTCTGTTTTGATTGTAGCTCACTTTCAATATTGTGTGCCTGCACTTTCTCCTTCCCAGCCTAGGTTTTTAAATAATGTTTCACCATACCGTATATTCTGGGGTATAAGACTGCTTTTTAATACTTGAAAATCTCCTCAAAAGTGTGTGTGTGGGGTCATCTTATATACCCAGAAGGTCTTTTCCCCTGCTGTGAGAATGACTGCCTTGTCTCTGAAGTGTTAAATTCCCTGGGCAGTTTCCCCAGCAGATCCTTCCCCCTGCTGAGAGAATGACTGCTTTGCCTTTAAAGTGTTAAATTCCCCTCCATTTAGCTCAGGCGAGAAGAGAAGCAGTCTTTAAAAGGACATCAAGTTTTGTCTGGTGAAATTCTCTTATCTGAATAAAAGCGTCTGGCAGAGTTAAATCATTCTTTAATTGCAAGGTATTTATTATGGGATTGTATTTTGGTAAACTTGCCAGGAAGATTCCCATTTTCATAGCTTTGGGGATTTCCTCTGCAGGAGTTTGCTAGTGGCTCTAAAATCATTAATGTGCTCATTCAAAAATGTGGGATTTGAGAGCTTCATATTAACCAGCTTCATATTAATAAAATTAATTATTAATGCAACCTTACTTTCCAAAGGTTGAACACCACAGAGATTTTTCAAAGTATCCCATGCTTTTTTTAGCTGTTCTCAGTCCTTTAATTTCACAGACTATTCCATCACCTACAGCTACTGAGCTGGCTGGCTGGCTGGTAGGGGGAAGGATTTCCAGCTGGGTGGCTGGCTGGAAGGGGGGGGCAAACTCTATATTTCAACTTAAAAATTGCAGGGCTGTCTTATATGCCCAGTTGTCTTATACGCCAGAATATACAGGGTTCCGGAATATATGGTTATTTTTTTAAAAACACCACATTTCACCATCTGTCTTTTTCATTTTGAACAAGAATCAATATTTTGAACAATCAGATTGGGGGGCAGGAACAGAGGTGCAATCTGTATATGTGCTAGGACAAGATATGTGCAGAACAGTGCTTTATGGAGTCATTCCACCCTTTTTTGTACATGCACACTCAACCCACTGAGCCTTTTCTAGTAGTGAGTGCACCTCCAAGTCAGCCAGGTGAAGATTACTCATCTTTCAAGCTTAAGGATGCAATTCTATACACATTTGCATTGTGGTATGGCCTATGGAACATTTTGAGTCTTACCTCTCAATGAAAATGCATAGGATCACACTACAGGTAACATGTAGCCTGGCAAGAAGGAGAGTTGGATGATAAGGAAGGTAGAGTCAGAATTCCTCATCCGCACAGTGGCTTTGTACATGTCCGTGTGTGCATGAGTGTCCAGGAAAAGTGGGGGAAATTAGGTTCTGCTAAACCTTATGATTGCATTGGTGTTATATTTGCTGTCAGATGAATCATACCCTTAGTGAGTGGTTTCCAAGCCTTGAGTCCCCAGTCCCCACTATAATTCCCATAATCCACAACAAGAACAGCTAAAGAACAGGGGCTATGCCAGTTGTGGACCAACAACCCCAAAGGACCCAACCTAAGTGAAAATATTGATGGTTTTCATCACAGGGTTTTGTCTTCTAGGTCTCTCTTAATTAGCAAGTGAGCACTTTAAAGAGGCATTAGATAGTCTAGAGTGGTCTTGTTAGTTAAGCATGCCAACATCCTATTTCCTCAGTCTTATGGGAAAGCTGGTGTGATGCTCATTCTGTGTAGGAATGGGGTTTCTTTTTTCTCTGTCTCACACACACACAAAAAGCAACAGGAACATTAACTAGTTCACCATTTGAAAGAGAAACCCTTTTCAGTTCCTCAGAAACTCTAGTGGCATCTGTTTTTCAACTAGCCAGAGCAACACTGCAACAGCTTCAGAAAACCTTTGTGACTTCCTGGAAACAGAAGAAGAAGAAGAAGAAGAAGAAGAAGAAGAAGAAGAAGAAGAAAGTGTTTTAGAGAAGTGAGCAAAATTGTCTGATGTCATTTTGCTGTAGAGTGTGACTACAAGTGGTTAGTCTCTGGGTGACAAAGGAAGCTGCTCACTGGATGATAAGGAGACATTGCAATGTATGTTCATAGCATATTTTGCATTTGATTTGGACTGTGGCAAGGCACTTACACCAAGTTATAACAATTATTTTGCCTCCCACAGACAGACATACACATGCTGTTTTGTAAGGATACGCACAGTCTGTGGATATAACCATGCTTTTGTGTCTTAAACTCTTGGCCTTTGGCTTGGCCCTTGTGGACATGGAAGTTTTTGGAAAAGGTAAGTTAGCCATTACTTATTCATTTTGGAACTGCAAAATCTTCTTGAAAACTGCAGCAAGAACAATGCCATTTTGAATTTTTAGAAGATTGAATGATTATGCTGAAAAGTTAAGTCTGTTCATCAACTATGTCTGTGTTCCTTGGAAGGTTGGAGGTTGTCAGAACATTAGCAAGAGTTCCATAATAAGAGTGTGAGTCACAGCCGGTGTCTTCAGCATTACCAGTGGAAACAATGTTTGGGTAATAATCTCTGTTTGGGTGCAGTAATATCTAGGTGTCCAGACTATGTGAAGGGCGAGCACCTTTTGAATGGGTCACAGAATCCTCTGAAGTTCACATGTGCTCCTGAGCAGAGAACTCAAGGTGGAAATGATTTCCTGAAGTTGGCCATTTGAGATATACTGCTGGGAAATAGCACCCATACAGACAGCCGATTTATTTCATAGGGAGCTTCCTGCACAACTAACATGGTTATGCATACCTTTAATAATACTACCTTGATGTTGGTTTTTGACATCATCATCATTGTCATTGGTAGTAGTTGTAGTAGTAGTGGTAGGTTTATTTTGCATTAGGTTTCTCTGTATTGTGTGGTGTTTTGGTTGTTTGTATTGTGAAAATATTCACAGTGCATTCATGACAACATTATATTTCAAAGTACTTTACAAAGATCTTTGGCAGAAATTCTGAAATGCTTTCAAGCTTTTTTTTTTTTTTTTTTTTTAGGGGAAACATTTATTATTTAACTTTTCAGTCAAACATACCTAGAATTCAGGCTTACTCACTAAGAAGGTTTAATATCACACATTATGTAAGACAGTTATATTATAATGTTTTGTAAGTAAACTCATTTTTTTCCTGGCTTATATAAACAATAATATACCAATTTTTTCCTCTCTCTCTCTCTCTCTCTCTCTCTCTGCTTTAACAATGGACTTCTCTATTAATCTTTGAGCCACTCCCTTATCTCAGATCCTGTATTTAGTTCCTCAGATTTCAAGCTCTGCTGTGTCAAATATTTCATCTTAGAACATTTGATCTGATAAGATTGTGTATGATGTTGGATATAATTTTATCTGTTGGGAGGTCACCTAATCTAAGTGGACCATTAGCTTTGTAAGTACTGGCATATCTGGTGCTGTTCTTTTTTTAAAATCTCATGCAACCAAGGCCTCCCACCTTCTCTCAACAGTCCATCAGAGAAATGATTCCCTCTGTATTAACTGTATTGCTTACTCCCCAGCTGTCCTCATTGTTCAAACCTGTGTCTTAATTCTCTTGCCATTATTTTCTATATACTTCCTCTCCCTGTACCATATTATTCCTAACCAAATTCAAAATGTATGTTTAGTAGCAACCCTGAATCTGGTAGCCCAGCACATCACAAAGGCATCACAAAGTCATGTAGGTACAGCATGATTTTCAGAGGCTAGTTTGAATCTTTTACTGTTGAAGGTCCAGTTATGTCTTGTATAGGAAACTTTGTCCGTTGACACACAGTGCAGAAATAACGAAGCCTGACACTGCTTTAACTGCCGTGGTTCCATGCTATGTAATTCTGGGATTTGTAGTTTTGTTAGATAATTAGTCTTCTCTGTCAGAGAGGTCTGGTGCCACAACAAACTATATATCTCAGGACTCCATAGGATGGAGCCATGATAGTTAAGGCGGTGTCAAACTGCATAATTTCTGCAGTGTATCAGCAGCCTTTGATTTTTTTCAAAATCAGTGTGTATAGAGCCATTGTACTGTCTATCCTCCTTTATGGATCTGAAACATGGGTCACCTATCGCCACCACCTACGACTCCTCGAGCGCTTTCATCAGCGCTGTCTACGCACAATCCTAATATACACTGGACTGACTATGTGACGAATGTTGCTGTCCTTGAGCAAGCAGGGATCACCAGCATTGAGGCCATGATATTGAGAACACAGCTGAGCTGGGCAGGGCACGTTTCTAGGATGGAGGACCATCGCCTCCCAAAAATACTACTCTGTGGTGAACTCGCCACGGGTCAACGTAAGAGGGGTGCTCCAAAAAAGCGATACAAAGACTCCCTGAAACAACATCTCAGGCTCGGCCAAATTGATCACCAACAGTGGTCCGCCCTGGCCTCACATCGGGAGGCATGGAGACGCACTATCCACAATGCTGCAGCCTTATTTGAGAACTCACTAAGAGAAACGACAACGCAGAAAGAATCACAACCCAAAAACATCACCCAATGAGACCTTCTGCTGTGCTTTTTGCAACTGGACATGTTTATCTCGGATTGGCCTTTTTAGTCATCAGCGCGCTTGCAGAAAGCGTGGGATGAGTCCTTCCTGAATCTTCATTTGCGAAGAAAAGCCAGAGATCAGCAGCCTTTGATGGGTCCTGGGGCCAAGGTTCTGTCCCTGGGAGACTCGGGCAGGGGTGGGAAAACAACTGTAAGGACTGCCAAAGAAAGAAAGAAAGAAAGAAAGAAAGAAAGAAAGAAAGAAAGAAAGAACTTAAAAGACACAGAAATGGCAAGAACCCCACATCTGGTTTTGAAAAGATTGTATTTTTGGATGTTAAGCAGTGTTCAATCACCATAGCAAACTAAGGTGTGGAAATATGGTTCCCCACTTGTCTGGTGTAAAATTGGGAGAGACATAATAATTGTCAAGGGAGAAGCAGATGATGCGGGGGGGGGGGGGGAGGTCCATTGTTTTCTGATCCAAAAGCACCATATCCCCCTGAGACAGGATTCTCAGGTGTCTGTTTGATTTTTCAAAGTAAGAATTATTTATGGGTGTTATCCAAATGCCCTAAATAACAAATAATCAGTAGAGAGAAAGAGACCATTGCATAATTCCTTTCATTCAGTTGTCTAAATTGAGTTGTGATTCTTCCTCCCCATGTTGGGGAAACTTGCTCCATAGTTTATAGGTTCACTGCCAGTGTGTGCATATGTGCCTTCAAGTCTCCTGTCAACTTGTGGTGACCCCGTGAAGTTCAGGGTTTTTTCCTTAGGCAAGGAAAACTCAGAAGTGGTTTTGCCAGTTTGTTTCTCTGAAATATAGCCTATAGCACCTGGTTTTCCTTGGCAGTCTCCATCCAAATACTAACCAGCTTAGCTTCCAATATCAGACAGGATTTGATGCCTTTAGACCCTCCATTGTCATACATACAGTGGGCCCTTGTATTCTTCTGGGATTTGGTTCCAGGCCCCCCTGTGAATACCAAAATCTGTGGATGCTCCAGTCCCATTATATACAATGGCATAGTAAAATGGTGTTCTTATAAAAAATGGCAAAATTAAGGTTTGCTGTTGGATTTTTTAAAAAATATTTTGAAGCCATGGATGGTGGAATCCATGGATGCAGAATCTGTGGATATGGACGGCCAGCTACATTTCTTTATGCTTTCTTTTCCTCTGATATGCAATCTGATTGCAGGAGACCACTGCTCATTTGAGTAACTCAGTGATTTATGAAGACTCTGTAATTTCTACCAGTATAAGACACAGCAGACACTAGAGAATACTCCTGGAGTTTCTCAGAAAACAGATAGGAGGAAAATGTTGGAAATCAGAAAATCTCAACAGAGAGTTCCACTCCTGAGATTACAACATATGGGGGAGGGACTGAGGCTGAGAAGCCCATCATCTTGACTTTGTATTTGCAAAGAGAATGGAAATTTGCATCTCAGGGAAGGGTATTTAGAGACTGATTGTAGAGAGGTAGAGAGGGAAGGGGATTTGAACCATTCTGCATCTGTTGGTTCCCCCTTATAAATTCTCTTCCAAGGGTATTGTTCTCTCTATGGGGTTTAACTTTTCAGTTTCAGAGCCTGGCTGGGATGTGTGTGGACAATTAAAAACAACTTGGGAGGAGGCATATCTGTAGGCAAAACTTAGTGTGTGGAAGGATAGAGTTGGTGTACCTCTACATCAGCAACTGAGGGATAGACTTGGCTAGGGCAAAGCTGTCTTTCTTTCATGATTCCTAGATGCATTCAACAAGGCCAAATCTGTTTGGTATTACTGTTAAACACAGAAGAATTTAGGTCACTTTATGACTTAAGCAGGTTAAGACTGTAAAAAACAATACATTGGTGGGTGGAGTGAGGCAAGGAAAGAATTCAGCTTCTATCATATGTATTTCTTACTGCACAGTGTAATATCATTGATTACAAAATTCTCAGGAATAGTAGTTCTGTCTGAAATGGTAAGTCTTGGTCTTTAGATTTCCCGATTTTAAAATGCTGATATAGTTGAACAGAAATTCATTTTTAAGGCAATCTTATTTTTTTGTTTTGTTTTGAAGACACAAACACCAATATATATTTTTAAAAAAATATTGTATTGGGATTTTAGAAGTACATAGGATATGAATGTGGGTTAAGCATATATATTAACATGAAACATATTCAGGAGTAGTCATGTTGGTCATGCAGCAAAATACAACAAAATACAAAATCCACAAAGAGCAATACCTTTATTGACCAATTGAAATGCACATGATATGAAAGTTTTTGAAGCTCCGCTGGCTTTTTTATCAGGCAAAAGATACATATTTTAAAAAGAAACAGGAGAATAAAAGTGATGATATTAGAGTCACAGGGTTACATTTTGTATCACATGTTGTTTCTGTTGTAGTTCAGTTGTTCTAGAGGGATCTCAATGCAGGCAAGTCCACTCTCCTTCTTGGCCATGTGGGGACAAAGGACAATAAAAGATAGGCAATAAAATGGCAATGCCATTAGCAACAGAAAAGTATCTTCCCTTTACTAATAAAAGCATTGCTCTTTTGTGCATTTTATTGTATTTTGCTGCATGGCCAACATGGCTACCCCTGAATATGTTTCCTGCTTTTGAAGATATTGAAGTTTGCTGCAACAGGGGACACTTTAAGATGAGGGAGCTAATGGACTGGGACTTAACTCTTTGAGGTTTCTACCTCCAACAAAGCTCTTACATGTGGGCTACAACTGGCAAGTTTTACCACTACTGCACATAAAGGTTTTTCCAGATGCAACAATACAGGGACTTCTTGACAAATTCAATGTTCTCTGCTTAAGATTGGAGCAGTTAGTTTCGCACAGGACAGGGACAACCTAGATCTCAAGGGAAGTTACTCTTCTGTTGTTAATGGAGTTTATTACTTCTCTTTTACTACCCTTTGTCCTGGTCACCACATAGCCAAGAAGGGGAATAGCCTTTGCCTGCAATGAGATCCCTCCAGGACAACTGAACTACAACAGAAACAACATCAGATAAAAAATGTAGACCTGTGACTCTACATACCATCATCACTTTTCTTCTCCTATATGATTTTTTAAACATCTTTTGCCTGGATAAAGCCACAGTGGAGCTTCAAAAGCTTGTGTGATGTATTTTGTGCATTTTGGTTGGCCAACAAAGGTATCTTTCTTTTGTGGATTGTGGATTTTGTTTTCTATTAATGTGAGTTGACCACATTTCCAAACACATTTTCTTGAAGCTGGTGTCTATAAAATACATAGTCATGAGTAGCTAAAGCTGTGAGATCCTCTGGCCATGAACAATAGATGGATCATGTTGATTTTGTGTATGATGAATGCCATACATAGATCAAATTCTGAAAATACATTTATGTGTTGGTCATCTCTATGCTAGATGATGATGATGATGATTAGTTTATTTATTTATATCCTGCTTTTCTCCCACGAACGGGACTCAAGGTGGCTAACAACATCTTTAAAACAATATAAGCTAAAAACAACACAAAAGTAAAAATTACAGTATAAAATTAAAATAGGAATCAAGCAACTTATAAGTTAAAAACATTAAGCATTAAAAATTGTATAAAGCCAATTTTAAAAACCACACTGCATAGCCTTAAAAGCCCAGCCCTCATTCTTTTTCATTTATAAAAGTAATTTTTAATATATATGTGTGTATATATATATATATGTGTGTGTGTGTGTGTGTGTGTGTGTGTACATACACACACACACACACAATTGATAGTATAGAATTAGGATGCTGGATAATTTAAAATTATGTGTGTGACATTATTGTCAGAATAATTGTAAAGCATAGATGGTAAGAAAGTCTTGCATGGTTTATGAAAACAAGCAAACACAATAAAGCTTAAAGGGAACAGAATCCTGTCTTTCATTTGGGGGGGGGATGTTTTTCTTTTGTATAACTGACTCTTCATAGTTGACTGCTGTTCTCTTTTCTTTAGAAAGAGTAGGCCAGTCCCTGTCTTTTCAGTTCACCTCTACTGTTACCTTATGCAGTGTCTAACAGAGAAGGCAAGGAAAGGGGTTGGAAGGGAGGTTGTACTACAATAGTTTTCTTCAAAAGGAAGATTTTCATCTCCTTTGTCTGCATGAGGTAGATGCCTAGGGCATGCGATATCCTAACTAATTGTTGCTATAGAAATCCTATGAGGTACCAAGACTCAGGAAACATCCAATTGCTGAAAGGCCATTGCATTATTTCATTTGGATCTTGTGTGTGTGTGGAATTGAAAGAATATTTTACCTTTTGCTTTTATTCTAAAGCAGGCCAGCCTGCTTCCCCCCGCCCTTTGTCTCTCTGTGTGTTATCCTTGAAAAATGATTTTTTCCATCTTTTTTGTCAGGTAGTGAGACAGCTTTATATAAAAGAGATTTAGATTTAATATTGTTGCTACAGAGCAAAGCTATCTGTATGAACACAGAACTTTGTTTTTAGTGGGACTATAATTGTTGTTGTTGTTATTCTGGTCCACAGACCATTAAACAGACAAAGAATGCATAAAATTTGATGTGAAATAAAAGCTCATCCATCCACACAACAGAGAGACTCAAACCAGTCTTTCACTATCAGTTCTTTCCCACAGTCCTAAGCCTGATTCATACCTGAGTTTAGTGACTACTTTGGCGTTATAGATCATCAAAGCTGAGGATATAATAGTGTACTCCTTTTGTGACAGTACCTCACTTCTAGAGACAGTAGAAAAGTAGAAAAGGGCTGATGGATTTAGTTAATCATTAATAAGATTTTTTTAAAAACCAACCCTGATACAATTATATTTACATTGAAAGGGGAAAAATACTATTCAGTGTGCATTAAATTACCGTTTAAAGTTTAGTTGCCTGCTCCAATAGCCTTACTAGTATGAGCCTGAACAATGTGTTGTTATGTGCCCTTAAGTTGTGTCTAACATATGGTGATCCAAATGCAAATCTATCACAGTGTTTTCTTGGCAAGATTTGTTCAGAGGGGGTTTGCCTTTGCCTTCCTCTGAGGTGGAAAGAGTGAGACTTGCCCAAGGTTACCCAATGGGTTTCCATGGCTGAGCAGGGATTTGAACCCTGGTGTCCAAAGTCCTAGGCTCAAACCAAAAACCTGGCTCTCTAAAGCTGAAAAATAGAACCTATGGTTTTACTTTCCTCTTATTCTCCCTATTTTGAACTTTGGTAATATCTACTTGCTGCTAGCAATTTTATAAAGTAGAGAATTAGTCTGGAATTATATTCTTAAGGGTTTTTTGTGGGAGGAGGGAGAGGTTACTTCACATGAATTCCAAGTGTTTCTACAACTCTGCCATCTGAAGTCCTCCATATTTTACAGATATAAACAAATGTCTGGTTTGAGTGGGCCCTTTATTATTTTGAGAAATCAAATCAGATAAGGGACGATCCATTACTGAGACTACTAACCTCAAAAGCCCTTAGCACAATGGATCCCACTGGAATTACTTTTGAGTAAGTGCTTTGAGTCTTGTGACCTAATATTGTAATTCCCCGATCTTGAAACACTAACAAAAAACAAGAAGTGCTTTTGCAAAAATTCAAGAGAATTGGCCTTTAGGTGAAGAACAGGCTGAGTAATGCAAAGTTTTCTTTGCTATTTAGCACTGCCTCTTGTTTAATTAATAATTTAATAACATAATTATGGAATTAAGTTCATGCTGTAGTTCCAATTTAGGTCAAGCACTTTTGTTAAAAATAAATTTAAGTTGTCCTATTTTGTTAGTCAGTTTCCAACTTAATCCATAATTTAATGGATTTAACTAGTTTTTATCACTGCTCACATCTGACTGTTATATTTCAAGTTTAGTGTGATACATTATTAGTATGCATCCCTCCTCTCCTCCACACACACACACACACACTCCATTCAGGTACACATGTGGCACACACAGAAACTTTTTATACTTTACCATTCTTTCCTCCACACTCTACAGTGTTTTGTGCCTGGATGGTGAAGGGGGAAAGGTATGGGTAATGTTGCAAGGCAACATTGTGCCTTTTGTTGATTAAATCTGGCTTATTTAATAATTAATTTAACTTACTTATAAGCTGCCTGTTGGGGCCACATTCTTACAAGGCAGCTTCCACCATAAAAATCTCAATATCACCTAAAAGAAATGTCCTATAAGGCATCAAAAACACAATGTAAGAGTTGGTATAAAAACAGTGGTTAAAAAACAGCAGGGATAAAATAGTGGCAGAACAATGACATGCAAAGGCAGCCTCTAGCTCAATATAATCTCTCTTTCTCTGGCTTTTCTTCGTGAATGAAGATTCAGGAAGGATTCATCCCGTGTTTTCTGCAAGCGCGCTGATGACTAAAAAGGCCAATCAGAGATAGACAAGTCTGGTTGCAGAAAGCACAGTTTCCTTGGGTGATGTTTCTGGGTTGTGAGTCTTTCTGCGTTGTTGTTTCTCTTCAAGACTTGTTTGGCATGAGTTCTCAAATAAGGCTGCATCATTGTGGATAGTGTGTCTCCATGCCTCCCAATGTGAGGCCAGGGCAGACCATTGTTGGTGATCAATTTGGCCGAGCCTGAGATATTGTTTCAGGGATTCCTTGTATCGCTTTTTTGGAGCACCCCTCTTACGCTGACCCGTGGCGAGTTCACCGTAGAGTAGTATTTTTGGGAGGTGATGGTCCTCCATCCTAGAAACGTGCCCTGCCCAGCGCAGCTGTATTCTCAATATCATGGCCTCAGCGCTGGTGATCCCTGCTTGCTCAAGGACAGCAACATTCGTCACATAGTCAGTCCAGTTTATATTTAGGATTGTGCGTAAACAGCACTGATGAAAGCGTTCGAGGAGTCGTAAGTGGTGGCGATAGGTGACCCATGTTTCAGATCCATAAAGGAGAATAGACAGTACAATGGCTCTATACACACTGATTTTTGTGTTTCGCCTCAGGTGTTTATTACTCCAGACTCTTTTGTAAAGTCTTCCAAATGCGCTATGTGCCTTTGCTAATCTGTGATCGATCTCTTTGTCAATCTTGGCATCTGAAGAGATGATGCTTCCCAGGTAGGTTAACTTCTGAATGGACTTAAGCACAGAGCTGCTGATGGCAATGTGGGGATGGTGGTGTTTGTCCTGTGGTGCAGGCTGGTAAAGAACTTCTGTTTTCTTCAGGTTGCCTTCCAACCCAAACAGCTCTGCAGCTGTTGCAAAGCAGGATGTTAGGCACTGCAGAGCTGCTTCTGTGTGGGCAACAAGGGCATCACCATCAGCTAAGAGCAGCTCACGGACTAGATAGTTTCGAGTCTTAGTGCGAGCCTCAGATGGCTTAAGTTAAACAAGCTACCATCAGTACAGTAACGTATATATATGCCGTCGTCTTCTTCGAGCTCTGCCATAGCCCTTTGGAGCATCATGCTGAAGAAGATTGTAAATAAAGTTGGCGCAAGAACACAACCTTGCTTCACTCTGTTAGTTATTAGAAAAGGCTCTGAAAGAGCATCGCCATATCTGACTTGACCGCGCTGGCCCTCGTGTACCAAGATAGTTGTCTAAGGGCAAATACCATATCTGTAGTACTCCTATTGGCTCTGAAGCCACATTGCCTTTCAGGAAGAAGTTCTTCTGCAATAGCAGGAACTAATCTGTTCAGGAGTATCCTTGCAAGGATTTTTCCAGCAATAGAGAGCAGTGTTATGCCTAGATAGTTTGAGCAATCGGATTTTGCTCCTTATTACTTGTACAGGGTGATGATGACTGGATCTCAGAGATCTGATGACAGTTCCCCCTTTTCCCAGCAATTCACAAGGAGTTGATGGAATTTATTATGGAGTACATGACCTCTGTGTTTCCAAACTTCAGGTGGGATTCCATCAATCCCAGCTGCCTTGCTGTTTTTCATCTGCTGTATGGCCTTAAGGGTCTCTTCCAAAGTGGGAGCTATGTCCAATTCATTTTTCATTGGTTTTTGTATCATATGTTGGATAGCTGAGCCTTGGACTACTCGGTTGGCACTAAAGAGACTTTGAAAGTGTTCAGCCCATCGATTCAGGATGGAGGCTTTATCAGTAATTAATGTTTGACAATCTGTACTGTATAAGGAGCTTTGGACCTGATAAGTAGGTCCAAACATTGCCTTAAGAGCTTCATAAAATCCTCCAGAATCACCCAGATCTGCACAGTGTTGTGTCTTTTCTGCTATATTGATCTACCACTTGTTTTGCATGTCTCTGAGTTTTTGTTGAAGTTTACTACAGGTGAGATGGAAAGCTGCTTTTCTTACATGGCAAGTTGGCTGGGCAAGGTATGCCTGGTGAGCAGTTCTCTTCTTTGCCAACAACTCCTGGATCTCTTGGTTGTTTTCATCAAACCAGTCTTGATTTTTCTTATGGGAGAACCTGAGGGATTCTTCCGCAGACTGGAGGATACTGTTTTTGATATGTTGCCAGAGCGCTGTAAGAGAAGGATCTATAGGATGGTCTTCAAGTTTTGTTTGCAGGTTTGCCTGGAATTTGTCTCTCGTGGTAGCTTGTTGAAGATTGTTGACTTGGAGTCTCTTCTTTAAGATGCCACACTTCTTAGGTTTGAACTTAAGATGAAGGTTTAGTTTACATCTTACGAGGCGATGATCTGTTAGGCATTCTGCACTGGGCATCACTCAAGTATGACGGACATCGTGAATGTTTCTCTGGTGGACTAGAACATAGTCAATGAGGTGCCAATGTTTGGATCGGGGATGCATCCAGGTTGTCTTCAAGCTATCTTTCTGCTGAAAGATAGTGTTTGTAATGGTCAGCTGTTGTTCTGCACAGAACTCTAGCAAGAGGTGTCCGTTATCATTGCAGTTTCCAACATCATGCTTGCCTAAGACACCTTTCCAGGCTTTGGAGTTCTTTCCTACTCTGGCATTGAAGTCACCAAGGATAATAATTTTATCTTCTACAGGGGCTTTTTGTATGAAGTGGTGTAGGTCTGTGTAGAATTTGTCTTTCTCTATGGGGTCGGCTTGCATAGTTGTGGCATATATACTAAAGAGAACAACATGTGGGAGGCGTAAGGAAATAATGTGATCTGAGTGTCCTGTTGGCAAGGTTTCGAGTTTGGAGGCAATGGAGTTTTTAATCATGAAGCCTACTCCTGAAAGAGGTTTTTCGGCTTTGGGTTTGCCAGACCAGTAAAGTGTGTAGCCAGCGCCGTGTTCTTTAAGGCTGCCTTCCTCACGGAAGCGAACTTCACTAACAGCAGCAATGTCAATATTAAGTCATGATAGTTCATGGGCTATTAGAGCAGAACGACACTCAGGCCGTCCACTATCTGCAGAGTCTCGCATGGTTCTGATGTTCCAGCATGCAAGCGTCTGTTTATTTACACCTTTGGAGGCTGGTGTGTGCCTTTGTTTCTTTGCCTTGGTTTGACCGTGTCAGAAGATTTCTGTTGGCCGTGGCTAGCCAACCAGGTAGTTGGGATGAGCTTTCATTAGGCCACCTTTTCTAGGCCCCTCTCCATAAGGAGCAAGCAGTGCTCTCCTTAAAAAAGGCTGCTTGGTCATTCAGGATGCTGCTGAACAAGACTGTCATCTCCCGGGTCAGCCTCAAGAGACCAAAGTCCTGAACCGCCTGCATGCAGGGTTGGGTCTGCGGCTTCCAGTGCATCTTTACACCTGCCGTTTCATCCCTCACCTATCGCTACAGGGCTTTTTTGGAATGGGATTTGTCCTTCGAGCCTGTGCAATGGATTTTTCTGGTGGAGCACAGCGTGCACAGAACTGGCCTCGCCCTTTAAACCAAAGGTTCATCTGCTGGCCTTGCAAGCATGGACGGTAGCAGTGAGGTCCTCAGGTCGTAGGTTTGATTAGAGTTTCCTTCTCTTAGATGGTTGACCTTACAGGGTTGGACAAGCACCATCTGCCTGGGTTTGGGATTAGAGTTTTCCTTCTCCTAGGACAGTTGCCATAAGGCTAGAGAGCCCATCCTGCCCTTTGACGCTCTTTGTCAGACCCTTCGGTTTTAACCTGTCTGGCATGGGAGACCCTACCAGTGGCTATTATGCCACCGCCAGCATAGCTCAAAACATCATTATAGTGCGCAAGCCTCTCTCCCACAACAAGGGGGCATCAATGGAGAGGCAATATAATATCATATCATATAATTTGGTAAAATAATTTGCGCCAGTTCGAACCAGAGTGGCTTTATAGATTTCCCAAGGGAAAAAAAGCAATTCAGAACAAATCTTTAAAGCCCATTTGTAGACTTTCAATGATTTGTTATTTTTATTTACTTAAGAACATTTTATGCTGCTTTCATTTTAAAAATCCCTAAGTGGCTTACAATAAAAGTGGGATACCACAAAATCAGATGATGATGAAGATATACACAATAACATTTGTTGATGCCCCCCCATAAAAGCCAATGGTAATTGACAATGTTAACAATAAAATAATTGGGACAATATCTAGGCAAACAAATAAGTCTTTAGTTGACTTCAAAACACCCCCAAGTGGGGCTTGCTTATTGTCATGGGTGGGATTATTCCATATGGTGGGTGCCACAAGGCTGAAGGTCCTTCTCCATGCAACAACCATCTTGGGCACAGTATGGTAAGCAAGTTCTGCATGAAGTATGGTAATAAAACAAAGTTCCATTGGAATATAGTCATAAACACAAGGCCACTGACAAAAAAATGGAGCCCACCAATTTGAATTTTTCCACTGTGCTCACCAATTCAATTGCTTGTGTTGGTGATCCCACATTAGGCTTCCGAGGATCATCTTAAAATTCAGACAGGTTGACTCAGAGGCAGGCGTCTTTCCAGAAGCCAGGCAAAATCTTGTCAGTATTCACCAGCACGTATCCCTCACTTTCAGAATGAGTAGCAGGGCTGTTCTCGGTGCCTAGCTTCCTTTGGTACCTGCTGGGTTGCCAGTATCTTAGCAGAGTTGACTGCTAATATATACTCTGGTCTCCTGTTAGAAGATAAATAACAACAACAGCCCATGACTCTGTGTGGCTAAATCTCATTTCCATATTCATTTCTTATCAGGGTCTTGATGAACTATCACTCTAATTAACTGTGGGAAATTTAAAAAGTGGCTATACTCAGTGATCCAGTGTTTATAACACTGTTCAGACTACTGTTGCCATTAGGTGAGCCCCAAGGGCTACAATAGTGGAGTGTTTGTTCATTGTCACCATCAGAGCTGCTCCTACTAATTAGGTAGATGAAGGTGGCCACCTCAGGAAAAAAGATGCAAGCAGGAAGCAAGGTGTGTGTGCCATGCAGTCTGCTGTATAACCCCTTGCCTGGCCTATTGCCCTCAGGTGTGGTGAATGACAATGTCTTCTAACAAAGTATGAAGTAAATTTCTCATCTGCATGGAGCAGAGGCAGGAGCTGCCATCTTGTCCTTTTCTTCAGGCAGCAAAATGTCTTGGTCTGACTCAGCTTCCCATCCACCATATTTTATTTCCTCAATATTTTATTTATTCCAAATAAAACTAAATCACATATTTTCCTGGGCCTATTCACACCTATGTTTCATCTCTGCATTGTATCAGACATTGCATTGTAAAACAATGTCCCATGGGAATTGCAGTGAATCAAAAGAAATAATTGTTTTCTCTAGATAGCTGAACTCTTCTGCATATGTGAGTGTCTCAAATATTATTGTTTACCACAGCACTTTCCCAGTTGCTTGGTGAATTGAGACAGGCAGCTGTAAATATGCCTTGGGGTCCTGCCACAACTGCTTCCCTCAAAAGCCCTGCAACCGGGAGTGGTAATCATTTTGCAGAGCCCCTATTCACAGTGCCTTGGAAACCCTCTGGCTGAATTGATGCCTTGCTTAAGAGACAGTTTTTTGGGGTCATGTTCAGTTGTTAACAGCTGTAAACATGAATCCCCAATGTTATGAGATCATAAGCCTGGCTCATAATCTCATAAATACTGTAAAAGGTGCCAGCCAGAATGAAATCCTTTTTAATAATATCTAAACTCATTCTGCTCTCTCTCTCTCTGTGTGTGTGTAAAGTTTAAACATCTTTACTGAGTTGAAGGACTTGTAAACAGCAACTGAGCTGGAGTACTACTATAGGATGAGTTTTAATTTATTGCCTCATTAGGGTTCTATGGGGTTCAGGATATTATTATTATTATTATTATTATTATTATTATTATTTGCTTACATTACCCATCCAAGTAGATGTGATAGAAGGGAACACAAATAGAGATGGAGCATTGCTATGTTGCGAGCATTTGCTTCCCCTAATAGCAAATTTTCATTTGGGAAGGCTCAGAAGACAGGCTTTTACTTTTTTATGCTTGAAGTCAAGATTGGAGAAACCTTCAAACTAGATTGGTAGTTAACCTTCACAGGGGTAATTCAGTCATGCTCTGCAGGCACAGAAGGGGAAGTTGAGCAGAATTTCCTTCCCCTTTCCTGTGTTATGTGGTTCAGGGACTTGCTAATTCTTTAAGTAGCTGTAGACACCCAGTTTCTATGAAGTGTGTGTGGGAAGGGAGGGGAGGGAGTAGGTGGGTGTCAAGATGAAGCCAGGATCATTTATCTCAAGGAATAAAGGAGGAATATCTTTGGTGAATGGTCAGTAAAGGAAACTGAAATCAAACAGTGCCACATGAGCAGAAAACTAGTACTAACATTTTCAAAGTAGCAATCAGAGATGAAGTTCTGGCAGATGCTTCTAATAGATTCCACTGCAAGAGGAACCTTTATTTTTTTACTATGACGAAAAGAGTTCTTTCAAAATGGCACCAGCATCAGCTTCAGTTGTAGGAACAAAGGAACAACAGGTACACAAGGGACTTTATCATTTTATCTCTTGAGGAACAGGAAACAAGAAAGCCAAGTTTCAATCCTGTTAGAGCCAATGGTTGGCGTTCGAGCCAGTTAGAACTGGTGGCTGCTGCCCCTGACCTATTTCCTTGCCTATTGCTGTTCAAAGATTTCTGTTTTTTCCACATAAGACTAGTTTGTAGACATGGATTGGTTGCTTGACACACCAACTTCCAACCTTTAGGAAGAGTGACTGTGGACTCAAGTCCTGACAACCTTGCATGTTTTTAAAGGGAAAAAAACTGGCAAGTAAAATCTTTCTAGACAAAACATTATACCATCTGAAAGACCTTCCCCACTTTGCATGAAGAACTTACTGATAAGCATTTTTCTTGTAAATTCTAGGATTCAACCATTAGAAAAGGACTTTTGCATAATTGTAGTGAGCCCAGGCAAGATAGCTAGATAGGTAAGTAGATAGATGGACAGACAGACAGACAGATAGAAAGACAGACAGACAGACTCTTCGCATCACTTTTTCTAAGGGATAAAAAAAATTTCCCTTACCCTGGCAAGCTTTACAGTCATTTTTTGAAAACAGTTTAGTTTTATTTAATCCAGAATTAACTACTGAGCATCGTGGGTAGGGGGGTGACTGAAGTTTAGCAGTTTGTTTTAATGACAAATGGCCGAGCTCAACTTTGAAGCTGTAGCTTTCCATTTTAAGGCTAATATTGCATTGTCAACTAATTTCAAATTTTAAATCTTAACCACTCCACAACATCACAAAGAATAAACTATACAACATTCTTATCTCCACCATAGTATAAGACCAACAAAATTACTTACTTGTAGGCATCAGGAAATCTGCCAGTTTTTGTTGCACTTGAATTTTTTAAACCTCAAGTTCATTCCATTACAAATAAGAAGAAATAAGCATGTTTTGGCAAATTCTCTTTAAAATCCTGAAACAAAATTCTCCCCCATTGGCACCAGCCAAATTCAATAGATACAGCTATCCCCATCATGAAATATATGGCAACAAGGAACATTTTTTTTTAAAAAAGTTGGGAAATGTATAAGTAGCGGATCTCTCAAGCAGAGTAGTCAAATTGGAAACTGAACAACAAATGATCTCACATCTACCCACACCTGCATAGGGTCAAGCAAAGTTAGAAGCAAGCTTAGTTTTCTTTGTAAAAAAATATAAAAGTAGCTTTACTTACAAAAATGTGTGCATAAGCAAACACATGGTCTTATAGAGGACGGGGAGGGGGGAAGGCTCCAGGTGAAAATTATGTAGAAAGAGAGAGAAAGTGTGCATAAGGTGTGCATCAATATGGCTTCAGGCCTGGATATAGTACATTTGTCAGCTTGGTGGATGACTTATGCAGAGAACTAGACAGGGGGAGTGTGTCCCTGTTGGTTCTGCTGGACCTCTCAGTGGTTTTCAATACCATCGACCATGGTATCTTTCTGGGTTGCCTTGCTGGGATGGGGCTTGGGAGCACTGTTCTACAGTGGCTCCAGTCTTTCTTAGGTTTCTTCCCACACAAAATTTTAAAATCTCAAGTTATTTCCATCCAAACTATAAAGAAATGAGAGAATTTTTTTCTGTAACTTGAAGTCATGCATGCATGCATGCTCACACACACACACACACACACACACACACACGATTGCTTATAAAAATGAACTGAAACTGAAATGGTCACCTGTGACTATGTAATGCATTCGTGTGTGATGTGCAGCTGAGTGATGTTGGCTTTTAATCAATTTGTTCCTCTTAAACACATAATTACAGCATCTCTCTCTCTCTCTCTTTTAAATGCATAGGTTGTAATGCTAAAATCACATGCAGCTCTGTATATGCAGTGATGCAGAACCTTAAAATAATATAGTACAGAAGTACCTCTAAAATGCCTGGAGTTGGCACAATAGTGAAGGTTGTCTGTCCTGCATCTAGGGCTCTTGCAGACCATTTTCCTGTCTATCTTGTGTATTTCCATACCTTTTAAAAATCATTTTGTTTATTAACTTTAAAGTTTTTTTTTCAGAGCTGAAGAGAAAAGTCTGTCATAAGATTCAAACAATAAAGCACAGCTGGATAATAAATTTCTAGTGTGAGATGCTGTCTGCTGAGTTCCAACTGCATATATCAATAAAATAGGACCCTTGCAAACAGGTCATGCTTGCTGGTCTTTCAAGAACTGCTAAACCATTTATCTATTTTCAGGCATTTTCTCTACTCTTTGAATAAAAGCATTTGTGGCCAGAGATATCAGGAATTTTAAAACTAGCTGTGAGTGTTTCAGTGCAGTCCACAATGTACATAATGTTACACACAAAAAAGAGCTATTTTCTGGCTTTTCTTTTTACACTTCCCCTTTGACTGCTCTAGGGTGGCGATTATTCCCCCTGTGTCAACACGTCCTCAGTTGGTATGCTGCTTGGTCTCCATTTTGTAGATTCAAAGACTTCTCATCTTTTTGCTTCTCATTCACAATCCCACCACTCCATATAAAAGTTATTATCATCAACTGTATCTTTTATAGTACATAGGGGGCAGAAATTCTTTTCTCTTTCACAAAAAATATAGACTTTGTGGAGCAATTTTATATAAAAAAATATGCTTTGAAACATGACGGGGGATAGAAATTGGACTACCATCAGACTAACTGGTAGGTGAGGACAAAATGATAGATCAAAGCCGCTTTCTATATTTGCTATATAGAAGCATTAGAATTCATTAAATGAATTATATAGAGGTAGATACAGTGCAAGGCACATGTTATTAAGAAAATGTATACCAGAAACCATGAATGCTTATTAGCACAAACTATTTCAGGTTACTGTAGTGGCCAGGAATGCCTAGGATTAACCTAGGGGAACAGGAATGAATGACTATGGCCAAGAAGAGTTCAGCACTGGAGAATATAACCTTATACTCTTTATTCAGTACTCTGCCAGATTTAATTAAATCTTGCGTAAGAGAACACTGACACCAAAAGTTGCATCTCAGAAATTTATATCACAGATCCAAATGATTTCAATATTGTATGGACAATGCACCTTAGGCCACAGATGATTGGAACACAGCTTCTCTCTTTGGGTGGGTGACATCAGTGGATGTGTTTAAATCATCAGATTTTTCTCTCCTCTCAGCCAGATATCTGAAGACCAGATTGTAATGATGGGCTTCTTTCTCCTTTCTCATTGTGAAAGCCATTCAGAAGGCAACCACATCACAGGATATGGAATTTTCTTTTATATAAATGACACCAAAGAAATCTTTGAACTATAGCTAACTATAGAGTTATAGGGTGCTGATGCTGGTTCTCTAACAAACTGGAACATCTAACGTGCATGCACAAATTTAAAAATTAGAGAGGCAGGTTTTATTCAAATACTGTATCAGGACCAGACAACTCTTTGTCATCTGCACTGGATTTTACCTTACATGATCATGGCAGATTTTTTTCTTCTAAGAAAATTAGAATTTCATGTCTTTGTTTCTTTAAATTGAAAAAAAAAATCTCAATCTTTAAGCAATGATGGTGAGCTTTTATATTGGTTAGGATAGTACTGAGAGAGTGAATAAATCAGGTTACATTAGAGCTGAGTGGGTCTAAGCCCTTACCAAAGTTATATAAGTGAAGATTATCACCAGCTTTTACTCTCAAAAATCTAGAAAAAGATGCTCACCTTTTGCCAACCGATTGCGGAATAAAGAGACCACACACATGAAATGGGGTGAAATAAAATGTATTTATTACCTCAACCTATTTAATTCCCTTCTAATATCTTCAGCAGGGGGAGGCAACCTGGTGAGGGACCAGCTGAGGCAGTAGGTTTATACCGTACCACACCCCTCAGCCTTCCCTGGCGAACACCTGGGCCCTGGAGAGGAACCCTAGTTGCCTGGGGTTGCTCCCTAGCTGCCCCCCATCTGGAAGGTGAACCCAAAAGTCCCTCACCCAAGCCCCACAGATTTGGGTGAAGGATTATCCTTTAGGCCAACCCCAAGGCGGGTCTCCTTCTGTCCCCCTAGGCCCCACGACCTGAAGAGGGCCTTCAGAGACCCTACCTTCACTGAAAATTGGTGCCAAGGTGCCCATCAAAGCCACGCCTCCCCCTTCCCTGCCACTGAAAGGGGCAAGCATCCACTTAGTCCCTTTCCCCCACCAGCTCATACAAAAGGTTCCTCATCCCCTGCTGAAGATCACTTAAGAATATCAAATTCCCAGTGTCCGAAAGGTGCACCCCGTCAGCTCTGTAGAGCTCGGGCCTTTTGGACACTATATCTGGGTGAGGCAGATAATGTCCCAAACCCTGAAACATGGCATTCTTAATTTCCCGGTTGGCTCCCGTACGGGCCTTATGCAGTGAACGGGGATCGCCCTCCCCTCTCCACTGCTGTCTTGGCAGCATGCCCGACCACATGAAGATAACTTCAGGCCACCACGCCCTGATCACCCGTATGTCATGGATCGCCTGAAGGACCAGTGCCTTGCCCTTCAACAGCCCCAAATCATTCCCCCCTAAATGCACAATCAAAACATTAGGTGGAGGCCCTTGGCGCTCCTCAAAAAGCGGTTGCAATAGGCCACGCCAACGTAAACCCCTCTTCCCCAACACTCAACTGTTACCCCATTCCCCAGACTCAGGTGAGGTCCAAAGTGGCCGCCCAGTAAACCATACTGTGGCCATGGGTCAGCACCCGCATCCTCCCCAGCATGACCTAGAATCTGGAAAACAAAAGAGGAAGATGACCCATTAGAAGGTGAGAGAACGCACATAGCGCCGATAGGAGGAGGATCTCCATCGACCAATCCCTTGGCTTGCTGTTGCTGGCATACCCATTGCAGATGCTGTAGAAGCAGCTCCTATGCGAAAGGAGTGTGTTGCAAAGTGTACTCCTTGGAGACCCAACTTACCTAACGCCTTAGTCGTCAGGGTCCAAAACTGGTATTTCATCAGAGGGGTCAAATCAGCATGAACAAAAAGAGGCCTGGGTTGTGGACCCCGGACCCCCAAAAATTGTTGCAAGGCCCTAACTGGGCATAACTCTGGGTCACTGCAAGGCAGCAAGGAACATTGCTTACCCCTTCCATGCTGGTCAGTCTTCGAAAAACGCAGAGTTAAGGTGACCTATTGACTCTAACATAACATGCCTAAATTCAAGGGCCCTATGGGAAGTATCCTTCTTAGATGCCTGCACAAGCTTGTTAATGCGCAATGCACCAAAAAAGGCAGTCAGTGCTGCCGCGTGAAAAAGCGGCACCTCATAAGGGGACATACAAATGCTAGACCAGACCTTAGCCAACCCTTTCAAAATGGCAGGAGAAGACAGAGCCCACCTATCAACCCTACGGCCTCGTTCCCTGGACCAACCTTCTAGGGCTTTCCGAATGCGGAAATCCCTGTAGTATCGGCAATACCCTGTGCTTTTAGCCAAAACGCAATTGCTGAAAGACGAATTTTTATAGATTGAGTGGACAACCCCTTATGATATAGAAACAAGCAAAACTGAAACAGCTGCTCAAAGAGAACCGGCACACTGTGTTTTAAGCCTGAGCACTCCCTAAACTGAAAAAATTCTTGTAAGGCCCTAGTGTAACCCGTTTTTGTGCTCTCGGCCATTGACATACCTAGAGCCCTCACAAGTTCAACCTCCCAAGCCTCCACAGGCTTGCTGGCATCGGATCGCCCTCGAGTGCTGTGTCGGGGGCAAACTCTCTGAAGCGCTCCATCTGCATGCGGGAAAGAGCATCAGCAATCTCATTGTTAATGCCTGCCACATGCTGAGCGACAAACAGAATATTGAACTTTAAACACTGTAGTGTAAAAGCCCTAATGAGCACCATCACCTGAGGGGACTTTGAAGTGAGGGAGTTTATTACCTGGACAGTTGCCATATTATCACACCAAAAGTGAACAGAAGAATTTGCTAACTCCTCTGCCCAAATAGTGGCCGCCACCAGAATCGGAAAGAATTCGAGGAATGTCATATCAGCCACAATGTTTGATGCCACCCAATCAGGAGGCCACTTGGTTGCGCACCACCGTCCACTGAAATAAACTCCAAACCCCGTAGATCCCGCAGCATCAGAAGCTATCTGCAGATTACCCTTGAGCTTACGTTCCTCCCGCCAAAAGGAAATGCCATTAAACTGTTGCAAAAACTCTTGCCAAACCTGCAAGTCTGCTCTCAAGCCCCTCATTATATGGATCAAAAAATAGGGCTGACGGACGCCTTTAATGGCATCACATAATTGTCAAAGGAAGGCCCTGCCGGGCGCTACCACCTTACACGCAAAGTTCAAATGGGCCTGAAATTCAGGCAGTGTAGCTTTGTACTTTGTTAAGAACAGGGAAACTCTACCCCTCAGATCGGTGACCCGAGCGGCGGACAATCTACATTGCTAGTTAACCGTGTCAATTTCCACACCCAAGAACGTTAGCACCTGAGCAGGGCCTTCTGTTTTCTCGGGTGCCAAAGGGACCCCTAGTTCACCAGCCAGGGCTTCATATTGATGCAACAGGTATCCACACCGGCCAGATTGATAAGGCCCTATCAATAAAAAGTCATCCAAATAGTGGACTACACCATTCAAGCAGGTCCTGGCCTTCAAGAAATGTTTCGAATGCATTGCATGAAACCGAACAGCCCATAGGAAGAGCTTGGTCCAAATAAAATTGCCCTTAAAACTGGAAACCTAACAATTCAAAGTCATTGGGATGGACAGGCAGAAGACGAAAAGCAGATTTAATATCACATTTTGCCAGCTCAGCCCCCCAACCGTGCGATCGGACAGCCTTGACAGCCACATCAAAAGATGTATATTTCTTTTAATACTTGCATATACATGATGAGATATCTTGGAGATGGGACCCAAATCTAAACATGAAATTCATTTATATTTCATATACACCTTATACACATAGCCTGAAGGTAATTTTGGATACAATATTTTTAATAATTTTGTATATGAAACAAAATTTGTGTACATTGAACCCCCAGAAAGCAAAGGCATCACTATCTCAGCCATCCATGTGGACAATTTTAGACTTTGGAGTATTTCAGAATTCAAAAGTCTGGATAAAGGATGGTCAACCTGTATACAAAACTTTGGGGCTGTCTAAATGATGGAAATACTCTTAACAGAATGTGAGGAGAATATGGGCTGCCTTAATGGCATGTCACATTGTTTCACCATATTCAAAAGTAAGAGGGGCAAAAATATCATAAACTGAGAAGGGAAAGCCTTCACAGGTTTTCCTGGAATTTTTTTTAAAAAAGCTCTGAAGGAAATGCACATTCCCGCTCGTTGGGACAAGTGATTCAATTTGAATTGCTTTCCCATGGGAGAGAAAGCACAAGTTGATTAGGTGGATGAGCACGCGGCAGGCCTTGCTAACAGGGCAAGCGCCCACTGTTGCTATGTTGGATTTTTGCCTTAGTGAGCAATCACTAAGGCAAGGAAACGGGTGTTGTTTTTTCTATTTTTTTCTTTTTTGTGTGTAAAGGTAAAATATCGCTTATATGCACCATGAATATAGGTTAAAAAAAGTTTGGTGGCAACAAATTTAAAAACGTGAATAATTTACTCATGGCTGCCATCTTGGCTAGAGGGAATACAAAGTTTATGAGGGCTGAAGACCATTAAGACAAGTCACTGCTGCTGTAAATTGTCTTTAATGTGGATCACTCCATGGGGGGGGGTTGTATAGACGAGTCTTTTGTTTTTTGCACAAAGTGCAGGAAACATTGTTTTGGCACAGAAACAACATGTTTGCTTAGAAAACAGTGTCTTGATCCTTTCAAGCTGAAATAAAATCAAAATCAGAAAAACCAAGAAATAAGGTAAAGTCCTCTATAATGGATTATGACAAGCAAGTAGGGAGAAAACAGGTTTTTGGCTCCAGTGCCCATTAAAGCCTTTTTAGACAATATAAAGCCTGTGTTTACACACACAGGGGTGGGGGTGGGGGTGGGAGAGAACAATTCAGTATGTATTTTTCACAAAATGAAAATTATATTGTAGCTGGCTGAATGCCAGCTGAGCATTTTCATTATGGAGAAGCAACACATTGTGTAGGTAGGAAATTTTCCCCAGGATATAAGCGAAATGCATGATAATGATATAAACTGATTGTGTGCTCCCATCATGACCCTTAATGATAAGGGATGAGACAGGCTGCCCCATAAGGGAACACAAATATTATTATTATTAATGAAAGTGTACCATTCTGGCAACAGCAAAGATGAAATGGCTGTTCTGGACCTTTAGGTAAACCTGTCATCCATTCCAATGAGCGGTTCTAGCTTCATGGATTTTCATTAGGTGTGTAGAATGTATGGCTTTCAAGGTAGGAAGGATGGCAGTTTTATTGAAAAATGGCCCAGCTATTTGTTTTGAGTGCAGCACAGGAAATATCAAATCCATTGCAACCTCATGTTAGAATTCAAGAAATCCATTTACATCCATGCAGCCAGTGGCACTACAAGAGTTAGGGGATCTTCATCCTTAAACAACAAAGGAAAAAAGTACAAGTGTTGAAGCACCATTCCTCTTCTTCCTATGATTTATCGTTGACTTCAGGATGTTTGGGAAGTGAGTCAGCAGCTCACCCTTATGCTAGTGTGGTATACATGGTTGTGCTAAGCAGTAACTTTGCTATCTATCTCCCTATAGAATCAATCAAGGCCAATATATTTTAGAAGGTATCACTGTTAGTGCCAGCAGAAATTAAACAAGCAGGTAAATAAGAGTTGGATGTCCAGAGGCCCACTCAGCAGAATGAGCAGCAGGGCCCCCAAAGACAGCAGAGGTGGGTTAACTCACTTAAGTAAGTGAACAGATACATATTTCCCATCTAAAGAGATGGGTGTGTGTATGTTTATCATAAGACCATTAAATCCAAAGGCTAAAACTACATAACTGCACCACTATGTGCAGTAATATCTATGTTGATGTAATCATTTTTTTTAATCTTTATTTTTTAAAAAATGTTTCTGTGGACTTGGAGGAGTTGATGGGTAAGTTCGATAGAGTGATAGATTTGTCACTTACTACAGACTTTATCTGTCTATTTTTTTTTTAAGTTTTAGTTCAAGATTGTTTTCCAATCAATGTTTCTGAAAAATCTTCCAGAAACAAAAAGTATAATGCCACCTGTTTAGATGCTTTCCTCAGGCTAAATTCAAGATGGCAGGGGATCTAACAGCCAGCGGTGATGAAAGGAAATACCTAAAAATGAGAAAGAGCTTTTAAATAGTTCTCTGTGTGGTTGCAGGTATCTGTATCTGTTGCTAAAATCATAAACTGAACTGACATAACAATAAGCAGCAAGTATTTGTGATTTATGAGCGTATAATTTTGTTTTATGGATCTGGCAAGACAGAATCTGTACAGTTAGTTATCAAGCATTTGAGATGGAACTGTAGCCAGATTATTCAACATTACCTTATTGTGTATTAAAGTTGAAATGGCAAGAATACATTATTTGATCAAGCATACAGAACTAGGGCTGGGAATACTATTAAATATGGAGCTTTTGAGTTGATCCAAACAAGGAAGTAAACCATGATATTCAGAAAAGACCTCTTAAGATTACTTTGAATTACCTGGGAGTGAGTAGCTCTAGCGGTTAAATGATCTTTCATTCAGAAAAAAATCTTGTACACCCCCCATAAATAGATCAGAAAAAAAGGTAGATTACAATCCTTCTCCCTTATATATAGGCCATTTTAAAATACAGAGTAATTCATATATAGGGGCCTAAATACCCTAAAGGCATCAGATCGTGTCTTATCTTGAAAACTAAGCAGGGTCAGTCTTTCTGTCTTTCTTAGTACTTCGATGGGAGACTGCTAACAAATACCAGGTACTGTAGGTTAGATTTCAGAGGGGAGAACTGTCAAAACAACATCTGAGTATTCCTTGGCTAAGAAAACCTATGAAATTAATGGGGTCAGCATAAGTAGCCAGGTGACTTGAAGACACATGCACACAATTCAAATATGACATTCTCTAGTCTCAAGTGATACACTCCAGGAAAATCTGCACCATACGCTTAAATTAGAAGGATACATGCCCTATGTCTTTGCTCTGTCTTTTTTGTACTATGTAAATTACATGGCAGAGATCACAGTGGATCAAGTTATATAGATTCTGATGTAGAGTGGATCATGACATTGATTATGACATACATAGATCAATTTGGGCAGGAGTGGACCAAGAAATTTTGCTGCCTTCAGTACATTCAATACATTTACTATAAGGTACAGTTTGACCCTGGTAGTGAATGTAGACATGCAGTTATCATACATATATTCTGCTGTGTAAATGACTGCCTACCCACCACCTCAAGTTTATATTTGAGGGGATAATTTCCAATAACTTAAATAGCAATACTGCTCCACTGAAGACACCCACTGACCTTGGACTTTTTTTTTTTTTTTTAATTGGTATTGTACTGTATTTGTTACCAGCAATGATGACCTTCCCTTCCTGGCAATATTTTGTTGGAGTGCCACACATGTGAAAAACCACAGATACTTCATATGATTTCATATGATTGGCAGGCCTACCAACTCACCCTTAGGTGCTTTATAGTATCTATATTTTGTAATGAGTATGAAAAAAGAAGAAATAAATGCCTGTTTTTGAACTTGTTTTTTGAAAGCTCCTTGTCTTATGGCGATATTTTTCCAGACCTTTCCTGAATTTGTATGTAATCCAGCAAGTCAGCTTGTTTAATCAACCATTTACCTTTTTAAAAAAATCAACATACCAATTTTTAATCAATGGCCTATAAACCTAGTTTTAGTCAAAGCTAGAACAGGTCCACTAAAGTAATGTAAACAAATGATAGCTCAAAACTTACATAAGTTCCATTGATTCAAGGGGTCTACGCTAGTTGGGACTAACAATTGGATTCAGATCAACTGAATGTATGGTTGGGATATATAGTTCATAAATCCTGCCTCTCATTTAAGCATGTAAGGAATTGTGTGTGTGTATCTGAATAGTTAGGGAGATTCTTCCTTCCTCCTCGATTTGATGAGTATTGTGATAATATAAATTAAATGGACTGCTGTTGCAATACAAAGTAGCAATACTGCTGCTTATTTTAATGATGTGAGTGAATGTCCCTGTCATAAATGATGTTCTTTAATACAACAAGTATTAGAAAAAATCACTCTTTGATCAACAATCAGTTGTTTTTCTGAAAAAGGTAGATTTAAAGGAAGCATGTCTCAACTAAATAATCTGGAATCTACATAGAACTATTCAATGTAAAATTGAAAAAAATGTGTATAATGCCAAAAACAAGATAGTTCAGGACATTGATTTGAGCATCCTACCAGGTTCTGGTCTTATATTTGAGCAAGTGGTTGACATAACCTGGTGCCAAGGAATGTGTAATGCTCTAGATGTTGTTGGACTACAATACTATGATCCTTGGTGGTTGCATAGCAAATGGTGCAAAATGATGGGAGCTTCAGTCCAGCGTCATCTGGAGGGCCACAAGATTCTGATCCCTATGTGAGTTATATAAAAAGACAAGGACTTAGCTTCAGGATACCATCACATAGACTGGGTCCTCACAAACAGCAGATGAGTGACAGTAATAAAATAACCAAAATGTACACAATATTTCATAATGCTTGAAAGCTTCACAAAATGTATCTTATTGGTGGAGGTTGAGAGAAATTTGGCCACCAAGGGCCGTTTAATAGCTTTTTGGCAGAGGCTAGGTTTTAAGTGGGGACTTCCTGATTGGTATCTTGATCTTGTTAAATGCCAAAGTCAGAAACATCTATGCTATAATATTTTCAATTTCTATGTATTATTGTGAAAGCTGGACAGCGAAGAAAGCTGACAGCAAGAAAATCAACTCATTTGAAATGTGGTGAAGAGTTGAAATTGAAAAGTTCTATGGATCCCATGGATGGCCAAAAAGACAAATAAACTGGTCTAATGACATTTTTAGACTCCCCCTACCACGCAAGCAGCCTCTGGAGCAGTAACGAGGCTGCTGCACAGCAGGGGGTCAATTTCAGATGACGCCGTCCCTCTCTCGGCATCATCCATGATTGTTCCAGCTAGCATTGAAGGCGATCGCGCTATTTTTTTACTCACGGACAACTTCCGTGAGTGAAAAATAGCACGGCCGCCTTCAATGCTAACCGGAACAGTCATGGACGACTCCGAGAGAGGTGTCGTCTGAAATTGACCCCCTGCCATGCAGCAGCCTTGTTACTGCCCTGGAGGCTGCTTGCGCAGTAAGGGGCATCTGAAAATGTCCTAAGAGCAAATCATTAGAATCCAAAAAGACTTAACTGAGGCTGTTATATTTTGAACACAACATGAAATGACATGACTCATTGGGTAAGAATAATGCTTGGTAATGTGGAAGGCAGTAGGAAAAGAAGGAGACCAGGTTACAAGTGGTTTGATTTAGTCAAGGAAGCCACGATCCTGAGTTTGCAAGATCTGAGCAGGGAAGTTGTGGATCTCACTCATAGGGCTATCATGTCAAAGCTGACTTGATGGTGAATAATAACATCTTGATGCCATAACCACTCTCCTACACAAGCTCTTTTAAATCTGTACCTCACTCGCACTGAAGTAACACAAAATTCCCCCACAGTGTGATGTTGGAAAAATCATGCACGTTTAACTTGCATAGTTCTTTTTCCTTTCAAGGAAATTGGTAGAATAAAAGGTTTTTCCTTGACATGCCAGTGTTTTGGGTTCAGGGAATAGATCTCCAGTCCCCTGCCCCCTTTTATAGAAAAAGTATTTGGTTATGTGACCCCACTTCAAATCTGACATGGTACCATTGAAACCCAGGTTTTCCATCTTATCTGCTGTTTGTGAGATGTAGGACATTATCAGACTGGCATGTAAAAACGTTGTAATTCCACAAGTGAGGAAAGCAGAAACATCATGCCATTATTATACTTACTATTGCACATGGCTGTAATCACCCAAAAGAACCACCATGGACTTATCACACGATGACTGTAAAAATGGGAGTTTATTTCTGCAATTTGGCATGGGCAAGATTTCAGCGGTTGTCGAGAAGACATGGGTGCACGGAAAACTCCAAAAACACCTTCAATAAAAAAGTAAATGAACACACAAGCACTGAAACAAACCTAAAAACATTGAAACTAAATGGGACAGTTCATAAAAAGAGCATCCTGTGCTTTGTTTTCACATTCTCACCCAGAGGTTTTCTCGCTGAGGACCGCCCATTAATGCTATAACTTTGTAATTACAATGGAACGTGTTTTTTCACACCCTCTATACTGCAAAAAAAAAAAGAAAATTGATTATCTATTGATGGCTTGTTCTGTCAACGCAAAGATGACAACATCGACATCATGCAATAACCATGCCCGTTCATGCTATCATGACATTGTAATCCCATGATTTTTGCTGCATCTGATAAAGTCCTTAGTCTGATGCTTGATGGAGATAGAAGTTGCAATCCAACATATCTAGAAGACAACAATGTAGGAAAGGGTGGTGCAAACCATAGTATAATTGTCAAAATTCAGTTTCATTTTAACTAAACATTTTCCTCATATTTGAGTAATTTTCCCCTTCTGAGTTTACATATGACTGTACTGGACTTTCTGGGCAATGTTACATTTACATATGTTGAATCTGAAAGTTCAAATGTATTTGATTCCCTAGTGGCTTGACAACGTGTACAGTTTATGCTGAATCCTGAGCACCACTTAGAGTGCTCAATTGCAGTCTGTTCTCCCCCTTGCTAATTCTGTGACTAAGGCCCAACTAGGATGAGTTTGAGATGAGTACATGATTAACATATGCATCAGCTGGTAGAGTGAGGCTGGAACAGAATACAATGTTGCAACATCCCACATAACAATTGAACTTTACCAAGTTTGTGTAGAAGCTGAAAGACTCAGCAGCAGCCATGCACTCCTTGGCCATATGTAGTACATGCTTTAATGGGTATTCAAGACAGTTATAAGGAAAAACTCTTCCTTCAGCACGTCTCTGCTACCAGCATGTATGTAAATATGATATATTATAGTGACAGCCACCAATTGGGATAGCTTTAAAAATGGGTTGGAGAGTGGTAGAACTGAGGGGCTAATAATCTAGGGCAAGTAGTAGAAATGCCTCCCTATTGTCTCACTGTTGCCACTGTCTCAGGAGGTTCCACTTGTTTTAAAGAGCAAAATACTATTTGCAGGGGAATGCAAGCATGAGGGCGCTGTGGTCCTTGCATATACAGCTGGTTGATGAGAAGACCTTATTTGTTTCATGAGTTTACATCAAACATATCATGGGAACAAGAAAGCCGACTTGCTAAGAAGTAGAAGCCAAGACTTTGAGAATTGGCTGCCAGCATTACAGGCTCTGCAGATAGTAGATAAAATTAACGTAGCCACATCCGGCAACACTTACTCAAGCTGTCAGTCCTTCATCAGGAAATAAACCCAATGTAATTGCTAAGAGCCATATATATGTATGCACTACTGGTGTGGTTGCCAAACAAAAAACATATCTATTTTTCCAGTTGAAATGAATTGAAATGAATTATTCATCACTTTGTGAGTCTCAACAGGGTTTTTTTTTGGAAAAGCAGTGTCTCCCCTTGTATTAAGTCCAAACAATTAATTCCATTAGTTAATATAACTTGTCATATATAGATGCAAGAAACTGTGTAAATTGTTTTGTGCCTAATCAATTACAGAAGGCTTGGGGGAGGGGTGTTAAATATTATTTTTTAAAAAGAAAAAGCTCTTTAAAAAGTCCTCATGTTTAGTTTCATTTGGGCAGTGAAGCTTCACTTCCTTTTACAGCAGTTGGCAGCAATATATTTACAAATGCTATTGCCACTGAGAAGTTTCACTGTAGTTTATTGCCCAGGAAGGAGTAGGCCTGGAAGTACTGATGCTTGTGAAAAGCATGGCAAGAAATTGGCAGAGTAGGTCTAAAATTTATTTAAGAAAACTAGAACTCTGAGCAATGCTCAGTGATTTTCTCTAACAAGCTCAATCTATCACAGGAATAGATTACAGGGAGAACCTATAGATTTCCAGATCCTTCAAATATCAGTTCCTAGAAGTCCCAGCCAACATGGCCAAGAGTTGTAGTGTGAAAAAATCTGAAGTTGTTGTGTGAAAACATCTGGAGGGTCAAAAGTTCCTAGTCCTCATCGAATCATAAAATCTTAGAGCCGGGAGGGGCTGCAAGGGCCATCTAGTCCAACCCCCTGCTATGCAGGAATACACAGTTACAGCACTCGTGAAAGATGTCCATCAAATCTCTGCCTAAAGACCTCCAAAGAAGCAGAGACCACCACCCTCCAAGGCAGTCTATTCCATAGTCAAACAGTCTTTACAGCAAAGAAGTTCTTCCTAATGATTTGGTGGAATTTCTTTTCTTGTAATTTGAATCCATTTGTTCGTGTTTTCATTTCTGGAGCAGCAGAAAACAAGCTCACTCCATCTTCTACATGACATTCTTTCAGATATTTAAAGATGGCTATCATGTCTCCTCTCAGTCTTCTTTTCTCCAAGCTAAACATACTGAAGTTGTTCTTCACAGACTTGGTTTCCAGACATTTGATCATCTTGCACACCCTTCTCTGGACACATTTCAGTTTGTCAATATCCATCTTGAACTGTGGTACCCAGAACTGGACACAGTATTCCAGGTGAGGTTTGATCAAAGCAGAACAGAACGGATTACTACTTCTCTTGTTCTGGACACTAGGCTCCTATTGATGCAGCCTAGAAGAACATTGGCTTTTTTGGCTGCTTTAGCACACTGTTGACTCATATTTAGCTAAGATCCCTGAGAGCCAGCATGGTGTATTGGTCTGAGTGTTGGACTAGGATACTGGTAGACCAGGTTTCAAATTCCTGCTTAACCATGGAAACCCACTGGGTGACCATGGGAAAGTCACACTCTCTCAGCCTCAGAGGAAGGCAAGGGCAAACCCCCTCTGATCAAATTCACCCAAGAAAATGCCATGAAAGGTTCACCTTAGGGTCACCATAAGTCAGAAATGACTTGAAGGCACTCAATTACAAAAACTGCTAAGACCCCTAGATCCTTTTCATATGTAGTGCTTTCAAACCAGATGTTACCCATCCTTTTCTATCAAAAGGCAAGTGATACTCAGAGCGGTTAGAGGCAGAAAGACATGATCCAGCATACTTGGCAGGCCCACTGATTTCAGAGAAAGGAAGTGAACAACTTGCTTCATTCTCTCACTGAAATGAATGGGATTGAGAAAGAACTCTGGTTAGCCCTTTTGCATATGGAGAAAGAAAGAAATGTTTAGCTCCTTCAGCATCTTAGCCTGTTCTTTAGCTGACCCACCCTCACCTTCTATCCTACTTAACTTTATAGCAGATCCAATTAAAACCCCCTTGCTTCCAATTCAGTAAAACTCCTTAGGATTGAATGGTGAGTGTGTGCATTTTTGTGAGGAGATTAATTGTTACGTTCCTTCTCTTTCACAAACAATATTTGTAAAATAAAATGAATGGGGAGAGGACAACTTGTTATGTCCTCTAGTAGTGTGGCATCTGTTACAATGTTATTTCCTGTCTCACCAGATAGAGAGGTGCAAACCTGCCCGTTTATTCCTATAGTGTTTTCTGCATTGCCATCTTGTGTTCTCATATACTGTACACAGGAATTCTGCAAAGTATATCAGATATAATCGTTTTTAAGAGCAACTCTTGCATGCTTGGTGTTCTTGTTTCCCTGCCTCTGAAAAAGTAGTTGAACAACTGGTGTGTGTTATAGCAGCAGGCCAGTGCATGCATGCTGATGAGTTGTGTTAGTTGTGTATAAAGCTGTGCACCAGAATGTGCATTCCCATTGAGTGTAGTATGGTCACAATACATAGCCACACTCAGATGAGCACTCAGTGAACATTGAACCCCTTGGTGTCTGCTTACTTTAAATCTAGCATTTGGAAGAAGTTTGCTCATCCACCATACTTCCATTCTTCTAGTGAAAAGAGACAGTTTGGTATAGTTGTTTGAGTGTTGGACTAGGACTCTTGGAGACCAAGATGCAAAGCCATGGACATGCACTGGCTGACCATGGGCAAATCACACTCTCTCAACCTCAAAGGAAGGCAATGGTAAACCTCATCTAAACAAATCTTGCCAAGAAAATGCCATGATAAGTTCACTTTAGGGTTGCCATAAGTCAGAAATGACTTGAAGGCACAAAACAACAAGTAAAAATTTGAGCAGTATCTGTCAATTTGGGATATTCCTGCCCAGACGTAACAATGGACTTTTTTGGATGAAGAAAAATAACGCAAGCAGCCTCTCCAGCTTGCGAGGCTGCTGCGCTGCAAAGCGCCCCTTTCGTATGATGCTCACCCCTGCTGGTACTGTTGCGGTACCGCAGGGAGAGCTGAGCATCATATTTCATTGATTTTTTACTCATGAAAGTTGATCGTGAGTAAAAATCAACGAAATATGATACTCAGCTCTCCCTGTGGTACTGCAACAGTACCAGCAGGGGTGAGCATCATACGAAAGGGGCGCTTTGCAGCACAGCAGCCTCGCAAACTGGAGAGGCTGCTTGTGTTATTTTTCTTCATCCGAAAAAGTCCAATAGCAAAGAGTAATCAGAAATAAGATCCAAAAAATTACCTCAGCATTTGTACTGCTGGGATAATGTGAGGGGGATGGAAATATGTGGGAGGGAAATATGTTTCAGTTCTTCCTAGGCCAACATCAACTGTAGGCTAGTGTGGCTGTGAGGGGGAAATGTAGGATGGCTCTACCCACCTGGTTACAGATTACTCATATTTCTTGGCTGTGTGTAAAAGAGAGTCACTGCTGCAGCCTCCACAGAGTACCTGAGCAACATAAGAATAAGAACAGAAGTGGAGATATGTTGAGGAGATATTTTAATTTCTTGGAGAAAGCATACTGCAGTAGCTGGGGTTAGCAATGCCAGGTCAGGACTATCCTGGGCCCAAAGACCAATGGGTAACACCATGTGATGTCATAGGAGGCAGTTTCTGTTGATGTTACAAGGGATAGCTCCTGTTCATATAATTAACCGTGATACATTAAGCATGAACAACATGGCATTCAGATGAAAACACCCAAGTCTAGCATATGAGGATACTACTCCCCCTCCCCCACACAGACAATTTCAAGATTTATCCTTCTGCACTTGAACACTGGAGAAGAATAACCAAGCCCTGAGATCTGTGGTTGTTTTCTGTTTGGCACATAGATGAGTAAGCTCAATGAAATCTTGAAGCCTTGAGAGTGAAAGTGGGGTATGGAGTTGAAACGTTGGTAGCTCATGGGCTAAAGCATAAGGAAAAACAATATTTTGCCCCTTAAGCATGAGATATATACAATTTAAATATCTACATCACTAGGCCTAAATGTTATGGTTAGTCTCAACCAAAATAGGTTATTGGAATCAATTGAGTTTAAATAACTAGGTACTGACTTACTAAATTCACATTGATTCAGTAGGTCTATTCTAGTCCAGTTGGATTTAGGCCCTATCGCCATTGTACTCTCCTAGATGTTATTGGACTGCATCTCCCATCTGCCCTAAGCTAGCATAGTTACTGAAGCACCATATGTGTACACCATATTTCAGTTTTAAACTAACTTTTGAAAATCAAATTATTTTACATTTTCTAATATTGTTTTATTGCCTCTACCTTTATTGCCCTGTTCCAGAAGAAGGCAATGGCAAACAACCTCAGAATATTCCTTGCCAAAGAAAACTTTATGAAATTCATGGGGTCACTGTAAATTGATAGGAAACTTGAAGGTGTCTACCTACACACACATGAGGGTAGTGCCCATATGCCACCCTCCTCTGATGTTTAGAGTGGAGAGTAGAGGGAATGCTGGGAGCCTTTCCAACCATCAGTATCCCCCCTTTAAACCAAGAGAAACGGGGGACCATTCAAATGAGCATCAGAATGCAGAAGAAGGCATCTCCAAGTGTATATATCTGTCAGCACAATATTAATTTCACTACAATGTATATTTTGATAGACTTTCCCATCCTTCTTCTAATATAGACCTCCCTTTTGACTCCAAAACCATGCCCTGTATGTGGCATATCCACTTCACTAATATGGTTATGTTATCTTATTTCCCTCCCTTTCTTTTTCTCTGGCTTAAATTTGGAGTGAAAGTAGATGTATACAGCTTATAAACCCACAAAACCAAACACATTGCCTCCAGAATGCATTACTTTGGCTTGCTGAGTACTTGATAGCTTTCTCCCACTCTGACATTTTGCAGTCCCAGACAAACAGGAAAAGTAAGAAGTTTATAATTTCCTGAGTGAGCCACTGTACAGTGTGGCTTACCAGTTATGCACAGGCTTGACTTCAGGAGACTCATTTCTTAGCTGTATGTTTCCACATGTTGCAACTGGAACCAAAGACAAGAATAAGTGTTTTGTGACAATTAAGCTAGTCTGCCCAACCTTAATGAAGATAATGAATTGGCTTTGAAAGCCAATTAAGACTATCATTTGCAGCAAGACTGGTGCCCCTTTCTTGTCATTTACATTTGCCTGTTTTAGACTTTCAGATATTGACAAAAAAAAAAACAACACTGTGAATATGTGAATATTGTAGGTTTAACTCCATACAGATGTTCTTCTGCTGTTTCATGACAGCACGATAGGTTTATTTTTGGCAAGCCTACTGGTGGTATTACACACAGGCTCCTGCCAAGCTTTTATCTTGGTGGCTGCAAACCAAGCTTTGTTTTGTTGATAAAACAAAATAGCACTGATATCCTCTCCCTTGTAATAGTTTGCTCTCTTTTCTCTCTCCCTCTGTCTCATTGGTAATAACTCAAATGCCACTGTACACCTCAGAAATATCTTGTTGTCAAGGTCAGGAAAGATGTTTACAGGTCTGTTGAATTCCCTAGCTTGGGTACCTCACTGCTGTCTCTGAGAGTGGAAAAGGAGTTGGAGGGTAACTGGAGCATGTAATCACATGTTCTCCCAGCTATTGCCTGAAGGCTTTATTTGGGGCCTAAAGTATAGGCTTTCAGAAGTCCACAGCAGACTTTCAAAGCCTCAATCTCTCTCATGGATTCTGTACCATTTTTTTAAAAAATGTAACTTTCATTTCCTTTTGTCTGCTGTCTTCTTGTAGTGCTGTGAAATTTAATTCAGACTATGATAGGAAAATGAATAAAATAGAACTCTTTGACTCATAGCGTTAAAAAATATGAAGCATATATTATTTCCTTGTTAATTGTACTGATGCTTTATAGAACTTAAATGACTGAACACGTAGGCAAAGTATAACGAGTTTTAAAACTGCTTTATTGATCATTGTTGTTACTATAGACAGTTTGTGTGACGGTGTGTGTGTGGCACAATTCAGGTGAGGTGAAGCATTTTTTGACCCCTTTAATCTTAATAGGAGAAACAAGCAGAGTTTTATATGTGTTCATATTTCCCACTTGGGGAAAATGACTGATCAGGATCATGCCCAACTTTATACAATTAAACTGTTGATGATAATAAAGTAGAAAATAAGCAATATGTTTTACAATATAGTTCAAGACTGTAAGTCACTTGTTATGATCACTGTCTTTTTACAATTCATTATATATTACTTGTTAAAAATCCAGAATAAAGTTGATGACTTTAATTATGCACTCAATAAATGAACCATATTATCATAATACTATAATCAGACTGACATACAAAGGAGTTAGAAGTGAAACCTCTTTTTGTATTTATTAAAGTGACCTAAGAAGGAAAAACTAATTCCATTTGCTATGCCCAGCTGCAAATATCTTAGCAGCCAGCATCAGATTCCATTCATGACAACAGCTGAAAATGTGTGTGTGTGTGTTTTATGCTATGCTATACTTTTCTATACAAATTAATTCTCTTTGGGTTATATGAAGCTTGCTCTTATTTGTGTTTAGAAGTGCAGTTTTAGGCAGCAACATGAAATTTCTAAGCACCTAGTGAATATAGGATTTTTCCAGTCTTGCACATGATGACTTTATTATAAGCACTACCATAGCTCAAAGGTTCTCAAATGATACTGGAACAGGCCTCTTTAAACCAAGAAAAAAATATTTCACTTCCATTATTGATATAATAATAATAAAAAAAATAAGGCTGAGGTCCTTCCAAATTACCTTTAAATAGTTAACAACCCCCAACTTTGAAGTAGGAGATCATCAGACAGGAACAAAAAAATTGTTCCTGTCCCACAATCTCCTCTCCCGCCCCTGTCATGCCACAATAACAAAACTTTTCAGACCTACCTTTACTAGTGTTGACAGGGCAGCCCAGGAGTGAATGGAGCTCTACTGGAGCTCCCTTCACTTCCTGGAGTGAAATCCTGCCAGTTCTTGTGAGAAGACGCGAGCACAGGAAATTCAAAGTTGAAGAGAAAAATAAAAGAGGAAAAAGTGATAGTAAGCACAAAACACATTGTTAAAACTTCCAAGTAAACTAGGGAAGTTTTTTAAAAGTGTGTCACTTACCTTGATGTCCCGATCTCACCAGGAAGTGTTCTGACAGGGACCTCCCATTGACACTGGGATCTCACCAGTGAAACGGGACACCTTTTCAGTTGTAGGAACATCCGTGACAGAAACGTATTGACGGCTTTCCAGTCAATAAAAAGCAGTGATGGAGGAACGGCAGCAGAACGGGTGCATTACAAGGGGGGGGATGATGTCATCTGAAAAGGGAGCCCTTTAGTGATCTCCTGGCATTGTTATAATGCCATTTTTAGCATGTCTGATAAACTCAGTACAATTGGCCAATTTTATATTGATTTTTTTTCTGATCTGGGGGGCATTGAGGTTTTGAAAAATGGGTGAATGAAGACCGCTAAGATGCAGGGAACTGCAAAAATGGCCCGCAAGCACACCAAAGATGCCCACTCTCACTCTGCTGTAACCAAAACTCAGTCTGTGTGAAGCTGGAGCAGCCAGTAGTTTCTACCACAGTGGTGTGGTGAACCAACACCGGGTTTTATTCCAGAGTTTAGCTGCACTATCCATGGTGCTAAACCTTATCTCCACCTCCCCCCAAAAGAGAACGCACATTGCATATTCCAGAATAAAACCAAGAGTGGATTAACTGTACTAGTGACATGTGAACTTCTGTCTATCTTTGACTGTGAAGGGATGCTCTACCTGGTGGTGCTCCCAGAACTGCTGTTCCACTAGATCCACCTGCAGGATTGCCACACAATGGTGAAATCTGAAGAAATCTTCACATTAAGATCTTCTCACACATACTTTTCAATATCACCAGGACCATCAGATTTGCACATTCTTTATTCTTAATGGCTGGGATAAGGTTTGAAAAACACATGGCCTGGTCCTCATCAACAGGGATTTTAAAAGGTGTGCAACAAAGACCATAGCTGAGTGGTAGCGCTCATTCTTGGCTCATTCTTCCACACCTACCTTCTCTGGTGTCTTCCAGGTAGGTGTGGAAAAGCCTTGTCGAAACTCCAGAGAGCTGATGCCAGTCAACAGTGTTGTGCAAGATGGACCAGTAGACTGCTTCAGTATAAGGCAGTTTCCTATGTGCCTATGCTGTGTACAGAGAACAGATGTGCATGCTTAAAGCTACATTAAGTCTTATGTGAAGGGCCTTAAGAAATAGGGCTCTGAGAACAGCTATGAGAATTAAATGCTACACTGGCTTAGTTCTTATTGTTTTCGCTTGAGATTTTTCAGGTAATGCAACATGTGCTGGAGGGAGAAGACAAAATCCCCAAAATGTCTGACAAAACCCCCTATCTCTTCGAAGGTGCCACACATTTCAAATTATTTGTTGATACCCATATCCATTCTTTAGCAAGATTTAGACTGCTGTGTACCCATACTCATTTATATTTATTGTTATGTGCCTTCAAATCAATTCTGATTTATGGTGACCCTATCATAATTTTTTTAAAGGCATGATTTATTCACAGGAGGTTTGCCCTCTGAGCTGAGAGTGAGTGACTGGCCCAAGGTCTCCCAAGAGGCTTCTTTGGCTGAGTGGGAATTCTAAACCTTAATCCTGCAATCTTTCTGAGCATCTTTGAGGTTATGGAAACATTGGCAGGGGGCAAATGATATTGTTCCCCTTCCTATTCCACCAGAAGTGTCCATTCCACTAGCAGGATGAGATAATTGTAGGAGGTATGAGTCTAAAAATAAAAATGTATTAAAAATTCCAGGAATCTAGCCCCTTTAAAAAGAAATAAAAGTATCTTCTTTTAAAAAGTTAAAATCACTTCACTTTCAAAGTCATGCAGAGTGCCACTTAAGAATGCAGAAAAGCTCAATTAACATTTAAAAGTGTATTCTGAGGTCTGTGGTCTGATCACTCAGTGAATTAGACTCATTACAAAAACAAAGGAGTCAGTTTAAAAATGCATATCAAAAGTTTACTGAAGGTATATGAATCTTAATCTACATACTAAAACAAACTTTAAAAAAGAGTTCCTAACTAACTAGGAGGATTTAGGGTAGAATGACTCATCCAGCCTTTAGCGATAGAGGCTGCATGGTGAACATCATGGCATGGCTTCATAGCAGCATGGCTTCAAAGCATGGCTACATAAGATGGCTACAGCTGCATGGAGACTCTAACTTAAAAGAGAGTCACACAAAGAGCAATAAAATTTAAATTAGGTCATGTGTTGAATGACCCATCACTCCAGTTGGCTGGAAGTGCCTAGTGAAATAAGAGAAAGGGAGTTTGGGAGAACAGAAGCATGCAGGGAAAATTCCTAGACTTATCTTAGGATGTGTTTTACATTACAATAATTATTTCCCCACATACTACAATAATTGGATTCAACACAAGATCTGGACCAGAAATCTACTACAGTTAGTTTGCTGTATAGGCTGTAAAAGTGAGCTGGCCTCCCCATCTCTGTGCCCCTTTGCATTCTATATACCACATGTATCTTCACGTGTTTATTTCGTTGAAGGAACAGGTGCTAGATTTCTATCACCTAGCAATGGTTAGGTACTTTCTTCAGAAATCTGGGTCATGGTAGATAAAAAAGACTAGCAATGTGGTTTAGTGAGTGCTGTTTCTTGGTCACACAATAAATGAGACTCAAGGTACAGACAAGACGGGAAAGTTGTCTTAAGCTCAGAGCAAGAAATAGCAGAATCCCAAGTGACTGCTCATTGGCAAACAAAGTTCTTGTGCAGGCTTTCCTCTAATGGTCTCTTTTATTGTGGCGATTGTTATGGAAATTTCAGAGCCCTACTGGGAGTACAACAAGCAGAGGAGTACCTTGTGAAATCCAGCATTGTGCGCTACTGTTGCAATACGGCTATGTTCATCTGATTTTTTGCCCATTCAGAATGAAGTTTACCATAGTTCCCTCATCTCCTTCTGCCCTCCTTCACACACTTCTGTTATTCTTGGCACTCAGAGACAATGCAAAATTAAAGTGGAGCACTACCCTCTGAATAAGGGATGGGCCATTGGCAAATTATGGAACACATCTAGCACACAAAGCACTTGATTTAACCCCAGTTAACTCCACCAGATTTTAAGGTCTTGTAAGTATTTTGATCACTGTTCACTCATACAGAAAAGAAACATGTTTGAGAATGTGTGTGAGGCAGACTAGCCCTTTAAAATGGACATGGCTTCAAAATAAAAATATCATTAATTAGATTTTATATCTTCCAAAGAGTTTGGGACAACATAGATTGCTCTTTTCCCACTCCCTGCCACTCTGTTTTGAACAATACTGTAAGGAAAGATTGGGCTAAGAGATTGTTAATGACTATCTCAACATCACCCAGTGATCTTTGTGACTCAGTAGAGATTTGAACACAGTTCTTCCCAGTCCTCATCCAAAGTTCTAACAATGGATCTCAACATCCCTCTTTAGTTTTTGTATGAAATATTCAGGCTGTGCCATGGATGTGCTGCATAAGAAAAAATAAAATTCAGTTGTACTGCCTTTATTATACAGTGAAAACAGCACTGAATAAAAAGAATGAGAAATATACTCCCAGCCTATGGAATGCTGACAACATAGTACAAGTCAATAGATCAATTAACTATCCCTGCTGTCCATAAATGTAGTGTGATTTCTATTTGATTTCAAATAAAACCAAGCATTGTTTTATCATGGTGATTTCTCTATACATTCTTAAGGATCATTATTGAAAGAGGGAGTGAAAGATGAAGAGGACAGACAGCAGTAAAGCAAAGCTGGCAAAAATTGGCCATTTGAATTACAATTCTCACACATACCATGGCTGTGCTGGGTGGGACGGATGCCTAGGCCAAAATATCTGGAGTAATAGGGGATCCTCACTTCTTCAATAAACTACTCATAATTATAAATATATTTGTGATAAATGGTACTGTACTTTCACTAGACTGTAACTACACAGATGTCAGTGTATTCTCACAATCGTTTCTATAGGTTTTAGTTTTGTGTAATATCCATCTATTTTAATTTATAGTTTTGCTTACTTTGTTTCTGATCTTAAGAAAATTAACTATATATAATAATATATAATATATAATAATATATAATAAGTGGGAACCATGCAAAAGCTTTTGTAGATTGCCCATTCACTGCTCAGCCTCTTGGGGAAAAGAAGGTGATATCCACAACTTATAAGTATAGCTACTAATCAGATGGCGATCTGGATCCCAAATGCATTATGTTTGTTACATATCAGATATTAAAAGTTTAATATTGGAAATTGAATACTGAGTACCCTTGCCCATCAAATTCTGTCATATATCACATATTGGGTGTCAGATATCAAAAGCCACAAGCTGCCTACAATTAAATATTGTTGGAGTTCCAATAATGCTTGTCTAATGCTAGATACAAAACTGTTATCCATCAAGTCCTGTCAGTTTTCAGATCTTGACAGTGGATATTGTCAATGTAACATGTTGATCTCAGTACCAGATACTCAAGTTATCTAATCCAATCTGCGTAGAGGGATTTAAGGGATACAGTAGTTTCAGTTTTGTCAATTTCCCTATGTATTACTGAAATCCTGATTATTTTAATTCAGTCTAAACACCATTGTTTATTCAAAATTATTGAGGCTACCAACAAGATAAGTAATTGAAAAGACTATATAGTAACTCTAGCTCAGGTATTATGCATGACTGATAGTGCAAATGCGTAAAATAATCATAGAAGCCATTATAGAAACAACCATGGACTATACCAGGCCCCAAAAAACCTCCTATGGAATTTTTACCTCTACCAATTATGGTAGGTTGCAAAATCTAGGTTTTGGGCAATAATCACAACTGGAAGTCTTATGCTACACCAGTAACACCTAAGATTCCTAAATATCAGAGCCCAGCCCTCTTTTCTGGTCTACAGAGTGAGGGTGAGGAATCTCAGGAGAGAGAACATCCTTGAAAAGTGTGTGTGTATATATTTTCGCATTTGCTAGACTTAGCCCCCCAACCCCGTGACATATTCTGAGCAAATGTCCTTTATGCTCCATGTATTGTACTTAATGACATTATCAGGGACCATGCCTTGTGACATCACTAGGGACCATCCCTTGGTCTCAGGTTCACTGTGCATTCTCAAGGCCTGGGATGGTGCTAATCTGGCCTAATAACAACTGAAAGTTGGATAATATGTTGTTTCCCAAGGAACAAGAGACAAGGTATTATTTTGAATGACACTGAATGACAGTGCGGTGGAAAGCCTTACTAATGTAATAATGCTAGATCACCATGTCTGGCTTTGTGTACATGGCTTTCACCACTGGTAATGATGGGACTTCTGGCTAGTGCAATTAGGACCTTCATGTTTCACTGAGTGAATGGCAAAAACTTCAAACCATTCACTCTGCTCTCCCTGGCACACAGAGAAAGTTATTTTACACAACACCTGTCAAAGGCAACTGTTCTATTGGACAAACTACAGTTGGCCTTCTCTATCTACAGATTTGGTATCCACAGATTCCACCATCCTAGGCTTGAAAATATTCCACCCCCACAAAAAAATTCCAAGAAGCAAACTTTGGTTTGCCAGTTTATAGAAGGGACACCATTTTATTATGCCATTGTATATAACGGGACTTGAGCATACACAGATTTTGATATCCACAGGGGGCATGGAGCCAAAGCCCAGTGGATACCAAGGGACCACTGTAGTTTGTCCAATAGAACCATAGCCTTTGTCAGATGCTGTGTAAACTAACTTTCTCTGATTGCTACCACACGCTCTGTTATCATTGTGTGGTAGAGCACATGGGAAACCCATAGCGTTTCGCTTTAACACACCATTAAATATTTTAATCAAAATATTTTGAGCTGGACTAGAAAACTACACCACTAAATCCAGAGATATATACCAAAAACGAATTACATTGGATAAGGAAGTATGAGTTAGGTACGTTTGCACTGAAATGCAAAATGAACAATGCATCATGCATGGATGCTTTTTCTCCCTCCCTCCTTCTTCATTATTTCCCTCTCAAGCCAGGTCTGCATCTTTGTCTGCTTTGGCCTTAACAACTTGAAATCAGCATCACTGGAAGCAGGCAATTTTGCCATGTCTGGCATCAGATGTGACTGATGGTTCAATTACCCATCATGCAGATCCAGAGCAAACTACTTCCCTCTGAGAGTGTTGTTCCTCTCCATGAGTCATTTTGCTGGGTTGGTCTCTTTTCAATTGGTGGGGAAACTGACGAGTGACTAATGTGTAAACAAAAAAGAGTAGGCTCTTCCAAGGCTAACACATGGTCCTTTCATAGTCAAGAGAAAATCTTTTCAGGTCTCAGTGATCTGACTCCTAAGTTTAATACAAAAAAAGGGAGCCTCAGCCACCAGAATTTTGTGTAACACTGGTATAACATTTGAGAAGAGAGACATTGGTATGCAGTGGTTAGAGTGCTGGACTGGGATTTGACAAATGCAGGTTCCAGTCCTGACTCAGCCATGAAACTCACTGGGTGACCTTGGAACAGTCACTCTCTCTGAGTCTTGCCTACCTTGCAGGGTTTTTGTGAGGATAAAGGTGGGGAGGAATCATAGTTTTGGCCTTTAGTTCATGCAAGGAAAAGCAGGATATAAATTTAAACAATAAATAGGGTTCAACATGTACTCCCACCGATGAACAAAATGCAGTGGATATAGAAATCTTCCTATTCCAACGAAGTACTACATCCTTGCATTAGGAGAGCCATTCTCATATGCTAAAGAGTTTATGAAACTAGACTCCCCTTATGAGCTGTTAAATATACAAATTAGGACTAATTCAAAAATATATGATGTCTCTCTTGTCCTCTGGAACTAATGGGGTACTTCACAGTTATCTCTGGTTAAAAACACACACACATATAAATGAGTATAATTACAAGCACACACATGTAGCAAATACATTGAATCAGGAAGCCGACAACTTCACTGGAGAAGTTGTGGTTTAGTATTCAGAGTGGGCTGAGGCCTTGAGCATGCTGATGCTATGGCAACCAAGTTTCACCACTTAGAAGAACTTACTTCTAAACCACAATGTGATGCACACCCTCTTCCTCTCTCCCTCACCCCACCTTGACTTCTGAAAGAGAGAAAAACTGAAGTAGACCAAAAAAAAAAAAAGCACCACGAAAAAAGTGTAACTATGGAATAATTCTAATGTTACTAGCTGCAGCTATACTAATTACCTGATACAACTGGTCTAGTTTAGCAAATGCCAGACAGTGAGGATAGTCACAGTGTGCCCTCATTTGGAACTGGCCGATAAGCTTCCAGCTTCCTCAACAACAACTTTGAGTTAATGGCCTAGTGCAAGGCTTGTTGTGCTAGCAAATAATTCTTGAGTCAGGCCTGCACAGCTTGTGAACCTCGAAGTCAAATACAGGCTGCCAGTCATGCATGGCAGACTAAAACTGCGCTATCTCCTTGGGCCTGCAGAAACAACCTGGCTGTCAAGCCCCTGACAGGCCACAGTACACAGCTTGATGGGCTCCATTTGACTTGGCGAGTTACTAGTTGCTCAGGCCTCACTTGAGGCCTCTCCCTGTCTCAGGGGCACTTTTGCATTTTAGCATTTTTTAAGGCTGAGCCAGTACCACAAATGTTTAAAGTCAGAGTGAAAAATCCAGAAATATTCTGTTTTCAATATTTGTCACTACTGTGCCGGTGGCAAATGCTAACATTTAGAACATGGTGTATCTTCTTCTCAGCTCATTTTGAAAAACTTCTAGGGATTACTGACCACAACCACCAAAAAACATGTATTCACTTAGACACTCAAAGAAACTGGTGTAATGTGTCAAAGATCCTAAGACTTCCCTCTGTCTCATCAAACATGCTGTCTATATACCAGCATGGCCACCACCTGGGAGCCACATGGATATTATCTATACAGAATCGTTGCAGAAAAACTTTAAATGGCATGCTGGGAAGGTAGTTTGTGGTCTCTAGCAATGAAGAAGGAGCAGAGTGCATGGGGGCAAAAATCACACAAGAGAGGGCACACGTTCATTATTTATTTATTTATTGCATTTGTATGCACCTTTCTCTCAAAATGAGACCCAAGGCAGCTCCCAAAGACAATAATAAAAACAGTAAAACCAGATAAAATGGTATAAAAACATGTTAGAAAGAAACAAATTTTAAAAGACAGATAAAACATCCCCATAAAAGCTCCCCCACGCAGATGTTGAAAGCCTGCTTGAATAACTTTATTGGCTACAGCAGCAGAAAGCCTTGGTGTAGCATAAGCATGAACTCAGGGTGCGTTTACACAGGCAAATATTCCTCTAAATATACCGCAAAGATAGCTCATAGTTCACACGGGTCGAGGCACAGCATCACCTCATTCAGAAGGGGGGAAGGTAAAACACCCAAATATAGTGTGGCAAGGGATGTCGCTACTTTTGCAATGTAGCGCATTATTGGCAGTGTAAACAACCATTCCGCTAAGGGCTACAGCACAGCTGCACTGTGATTGGTTGCTATGATGCAGGGGTGGGCTTAAAAGAGGGGGAGTGAGGGAGGGAGAGTCAGTAGCGATTAGAGGAAACTTTGAAAAATCCTCTCTGCTATTTTGCAAGCCAGTTTGCAAACAAAAAGGATTCCCAACAATTTTCAGTCAGGGAACATTCCTTCTCCTCCTCTCTGCTGTTTTGCAAGTAGGTAAAGCTCCGTTCGTCAGCTGTGATCCTGCGCTTGGGGGAGGGACAGAAACCATTTCACTAAGGGCTGCAGCAGAGCTGCACTGCTATTTTGACAGTCTGTTTATTTGGCTAGAAAATGCTGTTAAGCAAGGAGAATAAACCTTCTGTTTGATTTGTGGGCAGGGAGCGGGGGGGGGGAAGAGGCAAAGAGTGACTGCCTCTACGCTGTTAAGCACACGGACTTGGGGCCAGGGCAGACATTCCTCTGGCATTCCTTTGTCTCCTCTCCAATGCTTGGCCATGCCCCCAGCACATTTGGCTGTGTGAATCTCAAAGTGAAAAAGATCAAAGAGCCACAAAATATAGCTGTGTAAACATATACCGTGTAAACTACCCACCACTGATGCGGGAAAGCGCTAAAGCGCAACTTAACACAATAAAACCTGCTGTGTAAACGAGCCCTCAGACATTGAATGATTTGTCTGTCTCTTCATGAACTACCTTCTTACCTGCCTCCCAAAGGCAGAAGTTTGAATCCCACATGGGCATAAACAAGCTGGGCAAGTTCCTGTAAGCCTTTACCACCAAGCTGTGCCTCATTCGAGTCTGGTCCAGCAGTGGCACCCTGGTCAAGCTGGATCTCATTGGTCAACTGAAGAAAGCCACTGTGGAGGCTGCACAGGCTGTGCTACCTCTCTCCATCATTCACCACTGCTGGGGAGGCTGAGAGGACAGTTCCTCTTTGCCCTCCCTCATCTGGATGTAAACAGGGGGCTCAGCTAGACGGGAGAATTAATTGCAGAAAATAGTGCATTAACTCACCGATGCAGCAACGTTCACTCGTCTCCACAATACATTTGTAAGATTGCTGGCATGTTTGAAGTTCTCACAGAGCATGTCTATGAGTAAAGATTGTGGCCAAGAGTGAATTGCATTTGTTATTATTCCCCAAAAGCTCCCTCCATTTCCCTGTCCTCCTGTTTGTTAAATCAGAGACACGGAAGAGTGATTCTCTACTTAAATATATATTTGGCTCTGCTGCTTGAAAATATCCTATGATCACTTCTGTGAAAATCAACAATGGTGGCTCCGGCCACTTCGTCGCTGGTAAGCACACTCTCACACACACCCAACCAATCACATTTTGATTTCCATGATGAGCCCCTATTCAAATTGGTGGTTCAAATGAGCTGGAATGCACATTTTTGCATATTTTTTAAAAAAAGATCACGAGAAAGAGCAAAGGCTGTTATTGCGAAGTACTTGGAGTTTTTGGCCCCCCTCCATTTAAATATGGTGAATCCCTGTGGGAGATCATCTGGACTAAAGGTATCCTCCTCACATTTTGAGAGGATTTTTTTTTCACCGTCTAGATAACATCCATTTCAGATGATCTGGGCCCTTGCCTTCAGCATATTCCAAATGCTGAATCATATTTTTTTGAAGTGAAGAAGCATCGATGTTTGCATATAGAGCAGTTAGGGACAGAGGGTGCCTTGAAGTGCACACCTGCTTTCCTGCCCTCTGTTTCTTGCATCTATGGGCTCAAGTCTTTTCAGCTTCCTGCATGCTTGGAGAGGTCACTTCTCCCCCTGCTTCTAAAAGAGAGTTAATATTTTATGATCCTTGGTTTGGAACGGAGAAGCACCATGAGGCTTCAGCCTCAGCATGCTAAGGGCTTGTCTAAACAGTGAAAATACACCTCATAGAATTTGAGGAGAATACCTTTTGTCCCAATGAGATCCCATGGTGATTCCCCTTATTTGGAAGCAGGATGGGGAGAGATTCCATTTACTGCAGGGGGAAAGCCTTTGCGGACTTTCCTGATTTTTTTTTTAAATTATACATGGGAATGAGCATTAGTGCTCATTAGGACAACTGATTTGCTTTGCTGTACATTCTCGGAACTGGAGATAGGATTGTGTGCATGGGCAGGATTGTGTGCATGGCAAGGCAGCATCCGGAAGTGCCCTATTGGATTTTCACATTAGCAATTGTGCACTTTTTTGTGGTACCAAGGTGCTTGGGCAACTTTGCTTTAAAGTTTTTTTTAAAATACTATGCAGCAGCAGCAATGTATAACACACTCATTTACGGCTGCCATCTTGATTCATGGGTGTGTGAACTTCAAATGCAGATAGCTTTTGTTGAAAGACAATGGAGACAAAAGAACATTGCTGCAAATTTGCAATAATGAGCAGGAATGAGCATTATATCCTCTTGTCTAGACTAGCCCTTAGACTCATATATCAGAGCCAGCCTTTAGGGACTCTGGTACCAAAGTATAAGGAACTTTCTTTTGTCTTTCTGCTTTTCGATCCAATTACTATATTGACTTCAAGTATTTAATCACCTGTTTGTTTATGATTAAAACAAGTTTATTGCTTACAACTACAACAAAATGCTTCTACGTCCTTGATATGATAGGGAGAAACAACAACATCAGATTGTCAACCCAGATAAAAATGTGCAGTTTTGCATTTTAAACTCACTGAAATCATAACACTTTTGTGACTAAAGGAATACAATGACTAAAGAAAGCAGGGGTTGCCAGTGCTTCCACAATCCTTAGTAATTTAAGTTGGGAATAAGCTCCATTTTTTTTATAGAGAAGGGTAATATATTTTAAAGGTAAAAATAATGAACTAGAGCATTGCACTAATAATCATCTGTGTGTCCTGCTGAGCACTCTTTTCCCCTGTGGCCCTGGCTAAAATTATTTTTTTAAAAAAATCAGAAGAAAGCATGTTGTGGCAACTAGTTGCCACCTCTAAATGGAGGGATCAGCATGCGTATGCTGGACCAGATGCTGCTAATCCCCATTACCTGCTGCTTTCTGTGTGGTCATTTGTGGAAGGGAGGGAAGATGGGCTCTAAGGCTTTTGACTTCAACCACCAAGTTCAGCCTTAGCTGCACCACTGTTTTGACATAAACCTGTGATGGACTGAACTGCACATTTCACAGTAGGCTTGGTTGTGGTTATTAATAGAATAGCTGAACATTTTCAGCAATGCACACTACTCTGGAAAGAGAATTGTCTTGGGAGAAAATGAAAGAAAAGTAGTGACGTGGGAATTTTGCATTTGATTCAGGATGGATCTGCACCCCAATCCCTTTCCTCCCTCTCAAGACTAAACTTGCAGACATCTGAAAGATCAAGATCAAACGTAACAAGGAAAGGAAGGAAAACAACACAAATCTTGAGTCACTACTACTCTGAGCTGCAAGAAAATTACTTCCTGGCCTACAATATTGGAATCATCTAGATCCTGAAAATGTGTGAGAGAGTCCTACAGACTTACTGAAAGACATTTTATTAGGGTACATTTCAGTTCCATGTAACCTTCTCTAGTCATGATTGTTCACAGTCCCTTTCAGAGAGGACACCAAGATCTTAGGAGCTTTAGAAGTCCAAATGTAAGTCTCCTTGAACTCCCATGGAATATGCAAAATTAAATTTCAGTTAACACTCCCTCAGATTTAACATTTTGGAGATTATCAGATGCGGCTAACATGGTGCCAAACATAATGCCAACATAACGCAAAAGGACGCCAATATCAGACGACACCATCCTTTTGCATTCCTCTGGTGTTATGCTGGCTTTTTTTAAATTGATGGTTGAAGCCATAAATAGATCCCCCAGTTCTGTTTTGATGCTGGCGTTGCTGGTGTGTGAAACCTTGGGCCATTTAAATCTCATCACTGCAGCCAGAATGGCCGGTCTGACGTGAACACTTCCAGGTGAGACTGGGACATCCAGGTAAGTTTTGCTCTTTTTATGACCCTCCCCAGGATACTTTGGAATTTTAAAGTATGTTTAGGTGCTTGTGTAAACTTTTTATGCTTTATTTTTATTTTTGAATTTCTTGTACTTGCATCTTCTTGCAAGAACGGGCTCCGTTAGACCTCCGTTCATTCCCGGGCTGCCTCAGTGACAGGAGAGAAGGTAAGTGTGATGGGGAGGGTTATTGTTCCAGGACAGGGCAGGATTTGAAATTGTGGGACAGGAACACTTTTTGTGTTCTTGTCTGATAATCTGTGTTATGTTCAGTGATTCATATGTTCCCTGAAGCTCAAAAATGTGAGGGACATATAGCTACTAAGGACCACATCCACAACAGACATGTTATTTAGGCATGACTGGTAGACCCAAATATCAGAAATACCTGTCACTGGAACAGATACACAGGCTATCTCTCCTGTGATTAAATATGCTGACTAATCCTGATGGGAGTTGTAGGACAAAGAGATATGAACAATAGAATAATAGAATCAGATTGCTGGAGGAACCACAAAGGCCATCAAGCCCAGCTCCCTGGTGTTCAAGAATACACAATGAAAGCATTCCTGAAAGATACCTATGCAACCTCTTTTTCAAGACCTCCAAAGATGGAGAGTCCACCACTCTCTGAGGCTATCTGTGCAAATGAAGCTATCACACAACTGATATTGCCATTTCACATTACAAGGAACTGACCAGCAACCAATACCACCCATATGATATTCATCTTACTAAACTCTAATTGTAAGCCTGATTTGCCCACTCAGTGGAGAATGTGGGAAGGGGGGGGGCGCTTAGAGGCTATAAAAATTGAAGAGGAACAAATACCTTAACAAGCTTTGAGAAAAGAACCATCAGCATCAGAACTGCTGGTCATTGTTTTGTTTTGTTTTGTTTTTTTCTTAGAGTATGCCTGCTCTTAAAAAAATATTTTTGAGTTTAGAACCTTGTAAGCCAGGTGCAGGCTATGATCTGAAAATCCACTCCACAAAGTGGAGTGGCGACTAATTTAGAAGAAAATTTCACTCTGCATAAGATGGTTCTTTATGGTTTCCATATTAAAGAGTTGTGTTCTTGCAGGAAAAAAAGATGCTACACTGCTAGTTGGGATCTGGAGTGCCCAACTAGCAGTGTAGCATTGTGCTTCCTCCATGTACAAAGCTGTGATGGCACTGGTGCAAAGTAAGGGGGTTGTTTCATACCACAGAATTATACTGCTATGGTTCCACTTTAATTGCCTTGGCTCCATCATATGGAATCCTGGGATTTTCAGTTTAGGGAGAGGTATTTAAAATGCTCAGCTAGGGAGATCTGATGTCTCACCAAACTACAAACCCCAGGACAATGGAACAACAGGACCGTGAATGTACTACTTGGTTCACCAGCAGATCTTGCCTCCCTCTGACAATGCATGTAGCCTTATGCATACATTCACTTGCTATCATCATCATCATCATCATCATCATCATCCTGGGTCTGGTTCTTGGGCCCCAAGGTGTCACTTATAATGGGCCAGTAAATTGTGTTGATTGTTGGGTTCAGTGTGGTAATATGTGACCGATCTTCCTTCTTAGTTATACAATCAAAACATCCTGGTAGAGATATAGAAAACATAACCAGTTTTTTTCTGCACAAAAATGCTATGTGGGAAAAGGGAGTATTCTATTAACATGGGTTCGGTACCAAAAACTTCACAGGTCTGGTATTTTCTCAAGAACAGGAATAGAGTCAATTTTCTTAGTAAAGTTGACCAAAATATTCCAGATGAATAAGTAGTATGTAGACAATTCAGTGGATAGCAACAGCACAAATCACTTAAACCACTGAAATAATATTTGTCTCTTTTTGTCAAGATATTTCTACTTCCTTGTGGAGTAGAGACAGTTTCATCTGTCTGTGTGATGGAATAGACTCTGCACCTCCTCGCCGGCATTTTCTGTTTTCTTCTTAGTAACCAGACACACTCTCCTATTCTATTCCCCTCTCAGTTCTTGGGCCCTTTCACACTACAGAGTTATAGCATTATGATTCCCCTTTTAACTGCCATGACAATGTTGTAACGAGCCCTGGGATTTGCAGTTTGGGAGGCATTTAGAATTGTCAACCAGTGAACTCTAGTGCCTCTGACCAAACTATGAACCAAAATGTCATAGAATGTTGCCATGACAATTAAAGTACAATCATAGTGCTATAATTGTGTAGTGTGAGCCATATAAGGGTCACCCAATAGGCAAAACAAACTAAATACATGCATGAGTTTCATAGCCTAGAATGGGATTAAAAATTTGTTTTAAAATACAAGCTCCTTACATTACTACTCACAAACTCCTCATGTTACTACTCACACATAGCTCATATTAGACTCTATCCCTCACCTAACAGAATGGTTTCTCAAAAGATACTACATGTACAAAAGAAATCAGTTGGAATATCAAAATTCAGAAAAAGACTGTGAAAGAAAACAATGATCAAACTGCAGGAGGTAAAATTATGCACAATCATTTCCTTCTCCTTCCAGCCTCAAAAGCAGCATTGACTATGTTCACATCAACCTCTCCTAAACTGCCAACTTTCACCTTAATATGTTGAGCCATTTTCTGAGGATAAGTGGTAGAAACTATTCCCCTTGCCCTTGATTTCTGACTACAAAGGTGAAATGTGATTCATTCAATTCAATCGTAACATGGGTCTGCAACTCAAGCTCTATAAGAAATTTGTAACTGATCAGCTGTCCTATGACCCCCCCCCTTAATTTGGGCTTTTTTGTTTGTTTGTTTGTTTAATAAATATTTTTTATTATACATCGAGGTTGCATTCATTTTCAATTGGGCTAGTGATTCACTTCTCCCATTTGCTACAGATTTTGGTGCTATGGTGCCATCTATTGATTTCTTACTACATTTTCTATGCATTACACTGTTGAGAAAGGAAAAGGAAATTGGAGACACGCGTAAAAACACACACTGTGACATTGCCTTGAAAAACTGCAAGAATAAGAAAAGGCAGTATGAGTTCATAGTGGCTGTGACTGTTCCATATTCACAGTCATAGTGGCTGTGACTGTTCCATAGAAGCTGATGCTTCAGATGGTTTATAGGCATACATACGTACATACATACTCTTGATGTTTCTGTTTCATTCCATTCAAATCCTTCTGACTCACTGCAATCTTTTGTCTTGCTAATCGTTGACATCTCTTTAAATTCAGATGTGAAAATGAAAAATTAGGAAGTATGACTAAAGTGTGTTCACCAGTAACTCAGTGGTGAATTCCCATTTCCTCTTTTTTTAATAAGGTGCTTTTTAATCAAAGAGTTGGAAGGGACTGAATTAGGTCTCCAAGAGACCAGGTTTTAAATCCCCACTCAGTCATGAAAACCCACTGTGTAACCTTGGGCAAGTAACACTTTCTCAGCCCCACAGAAAGCAATGGCAAACCCCCACTCAACAAATCTTGCTGACAGAACCCTGTGATAGGCTTGCCTTAGGATCACCATAAGCGGGAAATTATTTGAAGGTATACAACAACAACAGCAAACCTGTTTATGCCTATTTTTCAAAATATCTATATTTTTAGTCACACACACTTTTTCAGTTGTACACATGGTTCCCCCCCCCAACCCCGCTTCTGGAATGTAGGCCGTGTAAATTTATGGGTTTCTGAGGCAAGATGGGTTCCATTGCATTTGCAGTCTTGGGAGGTGGAAAATATATATTTACATAAAGAAATGTGAATCTTGTTGATTTCTTTTCCATCCTTACAAATTGATGTATCTGGAAGGACAGTGGCAGCTGGTGGCTACCATGTCAGCGGGCTTGGAATCCACTCCAGGTTTTAGTAACATTTAAGGATTTGTCCAAGGTGCTAAACCTATTTTGGATATAAGTTTTGGCACCTTGGATAGCAACTTTAAAGTTCAGACTTAAACCAAAAGTACATTCCCAACCCTACCAGAATGGAAGCTGCCAGCCACTGTTGAAAGATGAAGGAAGAGATTCTCCAGTATTTACCTTCTTGAGATCCTAATTACTTCTCAAAGATAAGCAAAAGCAAAGCAAGCTGAATTTCATCTGGGGAAATCATAATCTTATGTTTCAATACATACATTTTTAAAAGATGCACCAAGGTTTGCAGACCCTTTGGCTAGATTTGCTCCTTGGCATGACAGCACTTTGATACCAATCACAATGGCTGTGTCATGTTGTTCAGTGGGATGCTTGAAAGGAGAGTTATACTTGGAGGAAGTGGAACAATTAATTTAAAACATATGGAATGAGATGATCTTGATGGCAAAACATCATGTTGGGAAGGAGAAGTAAAATGGAAACAAAATAGGAAATGAAGCAAGATGGGAAAAACACTAAAACCATGAGACACCACAGGAACATAATATTAGAAAAGGCAGAGAATTAAAGGATTGGCTTTTGTAATCTGTTTGTGTTGAGTGAGTAGATCTTGGAGAAAAAAATAAACCTCATAGGGCACAAGCGGATATATTAGAATGAAAAGAAAGGGGCAGCTCAGACCTTTGCTCTTTTGCTGAGTGCTACATGTGGTGGTTTTTGTATCAGAGCCAACACACAAGTAATTCCACTTGTGAACTGGGAATTCTTTTTTGGGAGATAAAACAATTGGAGAAATTGGTTGATTTATACATGTTGTTGTCCCTCCCACCAATATGGTGGGGATGGGTGACTTGTGGAAAGCCAGAAATTGTTGGACTACAGCTCCCACCATCCTAGCTACCAAGATACAGGAATTGTGGTTCCAACAATATCTGGAGGACCACAAGTTATCCATCCTTGTGATATGGCAAAGAACATTATAGCAGTGGTTGTGCACAATTCCTAGGTGTGAGATGCCTCCAAGGTGAATTTCTCCAATGACTCTTTGTGAGCCTTTCAAACTTGAATGTTTTAGTAAACCCTGTGTATATAAACAGTACTGCAGAAGGAACTACTGCCTTCTTTGTGGTGATGTAAAACTTGGGTTCCCAGAAAAAGAAGCAATGCATGCAACTTAACTTCATGCATTTTTATTCCTTTGTCAACTCTGCCACATTTTCAGTGATTGTCACTTGATGGTAGGATCCAAAGCTTTCTGTCATTATTGTTTTATAGAGATGATAATTTCCTTTTACATCCACTTCAATGTAGTCTTTATATAAGAGAAGTGAACAAATTCATTCCCAAGACCAAAGAAAGATCTAACCTTTTGAACTTCAAAAAGGCCAGGATGTCATGACACTTTCATTCTAGCAAAGTTAAATCATGACTATCAAATGCCTGAACTATAAACGAGGCATGGCACTTTCTTTGGATATCATAGGAAACAGATCAGTAAAACTAGCACCTCTGCCTTAATTTTTAAAAATATGTACTGCATACTGTTATGTGCTAGGCAATATACTATGTGATGGAGCTTTTAGTGACAGGGTGAAAGAATGAGACTGGAGGGGTTGTCTGAACGGTGAAAATAATCTTCACAGAATGCGAGGACAATCCTACCTGTCTTAATGGCATTCCACATCTTTTTGCTGTGGGATTGGGAAGTAGGGGAGCCCAAAACATCAAAAACCCTGCAGGAAAAGTCTTAGCTGATTGGTCGGGTGAGCATGTGGGGCACGGCTTGCTATCAAGGCAAGCGCCTGCTGCCACCATGTTGGATTTTCACTTTAGCGAGCAAGCGCTAAGGTGACAAAATGGGGTGGTGGGCTTTTTTGCTTCTCTGTTAAATTGAAAAATCGCTCTATGGCACCTTGGATATCATGTTTTTTTTAAAAAAAGTTCAGCAGAGGCAAATTGAGGTATGCACAAACATGAGAAAATCACTTGTGCCACCATCTTGCATGCAAAGCTTATGGGGGCTAAAACAAGTCGCAGCTGCTGCGAAATGCCATTACTGGGAGGCACTCTGGGTTTGAGGGTTTTGTTTTGTTTTTGCCTTGTGTAGACAAGTCCTAAATATATAATCAAGTCTTGATGTGCGGAGTGTATTATTAATACATACACAGTATGCCTGCAGTTAAATAATATTGGAATTTAAATTTTACAGCTTGGTGGTTGGTAACTCTTAGTACATGTAGTTATGTATTTTTTTAAAAAAAAAACATAACTCACAGCATCCTTTTAATTAAAATAATTTTTATTCATTTTTAAAAAGTACGTATTCATAAACACACATATAAAAGAAGAAAAATCAAAGAAAGAAGAAAAAGAGAAATGTGTGTGTGAGAGAAAAAAAACCCTGTACAAATAGAGCAACAAACATGAAAATCAACAATTAACAATTAGCATCATTAATCAATACTCTGGTTTCTCTTCAGATTGTATAAATCTTCTGTCTTTTACTCACTGCATCCTTAATGGCCCAGTCTTATTTGTCTTCACTGTATTTTAACTTCTGTGCAGCTTTCAATGGGCTCATTAAGTCTGAGATGTATGGTTTGTGAATCAAGCGAAGTATATCTATTTTGGGATGAGGTTCCCTCTCTTGGTCCATAATCTACCATGGGTCAAAAGCTTGCTGTATTTATTGTCAGAGATTTATCATTGCTCATTTAATATGTTCTTTTTCAAAATTATACAAGCAGAAATTGTCTTCTGTCCACCATTTTGTTGTTGTTTATATTTCTTTGTCAACTACCACCTTGAAGAATCCATGTAGCCATCTTGGCAGGATATACAGTACATTTAAAATATTGGTGCCGGATAATTCTCTATCTTTTTAAAAACATACTTAAGGGGAGCAAAATCCCTTCTGGGAGAAAATTGTAAGTATTTCAGACTATAATGCTGTCATCTTTCTTCCTTTCTAGAGCAAACACTACCTCCTTCTGTTGATTCTCCAGATGGTAAGAGAAGATCTTTAACTGAATTACGTTTCTGTGAAATGTCTGCTGTACATTGGGCAGGATCCAGTTCTGTGATGGTGTTCATTTTCCGTCTTTTTTTTTTTTTTTTTTTTGCAAGCTATGCTTTCTGTATTCTGGATTGGGGTGGATTAGGAGGGCAGCAATATGGGAGGGCAGTTCTCGCGGAACTGGAAAACCCTGTTTGATGGTAGACGCAGCAATGAGGAGACCAGACACAAATGAAGAGACCACACATATAGCTGGGATATAAAGGACCACTTTTATTTCACTATAACCTATTTGATCCCATTCTGAGAGATCTGCAATGGGGGAGCAACCTAGTGTGGGAATTGATGGGGCAGGAGGTCAAGTCCAAGACCCCCCTCCCCAACTTCCCTTGGGCAAAAACACCTGAACCTCAGGAAAAACTCATAAACTGGGTTGCTCCCTAGTCAGTTCGCTTCTGGAAGGCCAACCCAAAAGTCTCTCACTCAATTTGCATAAATTAAAGGGAGGGTTTATCCCTCAGGCCAGCTTCAAAGGAGGTCACTTTCCTCACCCCTCAGTTCTCAGGACCTAAAGGGGCAGTTCCAGCTCCCCCCTTCACCTCCAAAAGGGGGAGGTGCCAAAGTGTTCACCAAACTACCAAAATTGCCCCCCTACCTGCCAAGTGACCACCTATTGAAGACACCACCATAAGCCAATTGTCAAGTCTGCATCCACAGTGTGGGGTGGGCAAAAAGACCCCAGGTAAAAGGGAAAACATTCATTCCTACCTGGCCCTGAAGCAACCAATTAAATCACACTGACTCAATGGTGGGAGGGTGGGCCAATCAAAACAATGAAAAGGAGGAGGCAGAAGCGGTTAGGCTTAAATCCCTTCTACCCTGCCCTCTGCTCAGGGTGACAGCACAGGGGCTGAGGCAAAGTTACAGGTTTCCATCCTGCACTCCCTCAAAAGGGATTCCTACAGCACAGTCATGACCATGCTGGGAACCTTTTGTAGTGAGTGGGAAGGGAGAATAGAGGTACTGGATCAGTTCCCAGACTCAAAGGTGGGAAATGTTGCTTGATGTCAGATAGGATTTGTTTTGGTCACAAAGACCACCAATTATAACCAATTTCATCATACGGCTACAGCCTATCTTCACTGCTTTGCTGTTTGCCAGCTATTTATCACTCCCTGCTTCCAGCCTGATTGGGTATTGTTTGAGTTTGATCGTATTTTGAGTGATGTTATACTTTTGCTAGTTTTATACTGCTTTAATGGTTTAAAGTTTTTTTTTTTAAACTGTAATCCACCAAAGAGAACATTGTTGACTGAGGAGATTTTCAGACCTGCAAAATGCCGGTTTGCCGCGCGAGCAGCCTCCCGAAACTGCTGCGCGGCAAGGGTCTACTTCGGACGACGCTGTGCCTCTCGCGAAACCGTCCGTGTCACTTCCGTGAAGCTTGGGACGGCTCAGCGCCATATTTCAATCACGGAGGTTGCCCGTGATTGAAATATGGCGCTGAGCCGTCCCAAGCTTCACGGAAGTGACACGGACGGTTTCGCGAGAGGCACAGCGTCGTCCGAAGTAGACCCTTGCCGCGCAGCAGTTTCGGGAGGCTGCTCACGCAGCAAACCGGCATTTTGCAGGTCTGAAAATCTCCTGAGTGGTGAATCTCTGTTATTGTATATCAATAACATTGTAAATCAATAGTATTGTCCTTTTTCTGGTCTTTTTCTTTGATCCTTTGTCCAGGAACCCATATTTACATATTTGCTTGCAATAGTTGTGCCTTCCTTGCCTTTTTTGTTCACAAATTTAGTGATCAAAAAGTGGGACCTCCTCCCTCATTTCATGACTATAGATGAACCGAATCTTACATTGTCTTCAAAAGAGAATTCAGCTGTCTGGAACCTTTGTGAAAGAAAGTTGCAGCATGATATCAGTACAGCCTGCTCTAAGTAGAATATATATTTGCCAAAGTAGTTTCCCCCCTGTTCAAATCAGTGGCAGACGTAGTATGCACTATATGACACCTGTTGTGGGTGATTTTTTAACCTGCCCTTCTCTCTACAAAAATATTATCTTCAGCTATAATCAACACTGTGGTCCATCTGCCATCCAGTAAAAGCTTTCCCTGCTGCTGCCACACTTACTTTGGGTGTGGGCATGCCCTCATATGCCTGCCTGCCTGCCTGCCAGATCTTGTTTGAAGTCTCACAAGACTAAAAATCCCATGAGACATCACACAAGATTGGGCGGGCATGCGAAGTCAATGGCCATTGTTGGCTGAAGACTTCTGCTGTACAGTGGTGGTTCCTTTCTCTCCCCTGGGCCAGGGGAGAGAAAGGAACCACTGCCATGTGGCAGTTCATGCCTGCCTAGAAGGGGTGATCCCCATGTAAGTGGCACAGTGAAGTAAGCATGGCGGGGGTGGTGGTTCTGCGACGGCAGTAGTGCCTTTCTCCCCTCAGGCCAGGGGAGAGAAAGCAACTGCCGCCATCACATATCCCCTGCCATGCTTACTTCACTGTGCCTCTTACTTGGGGATCACCCCTTCTAGGCAGGCATGACCACTGCAGAGATTCATACCTGCCTAGAAGGGGTGACTGCCTGAGTAAACAGCGCAGTGAAGTAAGCATGGCGGTGTGGCATGCCATAATGGGGGTGGCTCTTTTCTCTTCTTGGCCCAGGAAAGAAAAAGCAACTGCTGCATTCCCTCCCCCCACAGTGCTCACTTCACTGTGCTGCTTTCTTGGGGATCACCCCTTTTAGACAAGCAGGAACCACCACAGAGGTTCATGCCTGCCTAAAAGGAGCTGGGCTGGGGAAAGAAAGGAACCATCATTCCACTTGGCCCACTGTGCTTACTCACTTTGCCACTTACTTGGGGATCACCCCCTCTAGGCAGGCATAAACCAATGTGTAGGTGCAACCTTGGAGTAAGCAATGCAGTGAAGTAAGAGCTGGAGGGGTTGCTGGTGACACCCCTCTAAAGGTGTCACCTGGTGTGGTACGCATTCCCCCCCCCACCTAATGACACCACTGGTTCTGATTGTGTTCATGTTAGTTGTGAGTAGTGAACCTAAGAGTGGAAATTACTCTGGATTAATTACCAAGGAGTATACAGGTCCATTCCTGTTCTATTGCATTCAGTTGTAATGGCCTTAGGAAGGTTCCTGTCACTTTTCATTTATTACATACAGTATATTTTTCTCAGCACCAAGAATTACCCCAGGCTTCTAAATAGCCACCTGCCTGATAGCCTTCAGCAAGCAAGAATTGTCTCCAGACAGCAAGCAGATTAGCAGAAATGGAGGGATGGAGGGAATTTAAGGACCACCAGTGTGCCAGAAAGTGTGCTAGCAGTAAAACTGGTAACATTTGAGGGTATGAAGAATAATAGTGCTAGAGTGGGACCATGCACACACATTCTAGGTTCTAAGTAAGCTTCCTTGCATCTAGCAAGGCCCAAATGAAGTAGCAAAGGTAGTCTCAATGGCCAGACTTCCCACTGCTTCACTCTGAGGAAGTACTCTTGAGAAATTAGAGCCAAGGAGAAGGGAAGGCTGAAAGAGGAAACTTGGGAAGAGGCAGTGGATAAGAGTGGAAGGGTGGATGTAGCAATATGGTGTGCCCCCCCCCTCACGTGCCTGGGACCCACTTTTGCTTTTGTGTTGTTCAGTGCAATGGTACTGAAAGTAGTACCATTGTAACCTCTTGAACTCCTAGAAATCCTGATGCCTTTGTTTTGTGAAAAGTAGCCTCAAGGGCCATGAATTGGCATGTGTTCCTAATATTTTATCCTTCCACACCCATTCCCCGATTCAAAAATCCAACAAGCTTTGTTGGTCACAAAAATGGGGAAAGCAAGTGGACTATAGTGCTTATGTCTTTAAGCTTTCTTTCCATGGATAAGAACAACTTGTGGGGGAACAATTGGATAGGAGCAATGGTACAGAGGCAAACAGACCATACTCCCATACAGTGAATCTTTGATTCGGATTCCCCACCTTTTGTAAAATAAAAAGAAAACCGGCATTCCAGTCAGGAGACCTAACACCATAAGATATAGTTTTATCTCTGAGAAACCAGTTTCCCCTTATTAAACAGTATTTGGACATTTCATACCACTCTATTTCAGGTTCTGTTGTATAATGTGTCTGATTTGTTGTTCCCCTTCCCCCACATCTGCTCACCTTAGGAAAAACAAGTCATTCTCCAACTTCTGGCCCTTCTTTCATACCTCCACACACCACACCATTCTCACCTGCAAGCACCCTGGAAGGGAAGCCTGGCTCAACAACCAAAGACACAGTGGTTCCTCCTTACCAGACCTCTAATTCTACTGAAATTTCTGTTAGGAAAATGAATGCCACTTCTCCTCCTGCCACAACTGTTCCCATCACCATCACAGGTTTGCTTTGGAGAGTTTTTCTGATCAAGATTATCCTGACTTGAGAATACTATGTTCCTTGAAGGGTGGGGAAGGGAGAATATTAAGTTTTACTGTGAAGTTGAAGTAACTTCTGAGTGTCTAGAATAATTACTCAGAGCCTTATCACACAAAGGAAGGGAAGCAGAAGTGAAGCCTGAGAGTAGCATCACCCACCTTACATTATCACATGACTTCAGTGTGTTTCAGCTGTTCTTCCATTCCGATCCCATGGGAGACAGTGGTATATATGGGTCTTTTTGCTAACAGATTTTTCCAGTTAGCAAAAAGGTCCACATTTACCACTGTCTCCCATAGGACCAGAAAGCGAGAACAACTGAAACATGCCAATGTCATATAACAATGTCTTATAACACAATAACACAGTTGGCACTATTATTGGGGTGAACTGCCGCTTCCTTCCCTTATGCGATATGCCCCTCAGATGAAGTGGAAGGAATTATGTGGTATTGCAAGGCAGTGTAACAGACAATAAATGACAACTAGATCTGCAATCAGTTGACAGTTCACTGGGGGTTGGGGTGGGTCGGTCGGTAGGAAGAAGGTATATTTCAGTATGAAATGGAATGAAACAAGAAACAATGGTACTGCCATTTTAGGCGATGGGGCTGAGAAATAAACACCTACATACATAGCTGCTGAGGACAGTCGGTGCCCAAACACTAGCAAGAAGGAAGCTGTGGCTATGATGATTCATCCTTGTGATGGAGGGAAAATAAGCCTTTTATGACACTTCTTTGCTTGGCCAGCTATATGTATGAAAGAACACTCGTGTGAGCTGGGCCAATTATAACAACACTAGAGAAACCCATTATGGTATGTGCATGTGTGACTAAGTTTTCTTGCAGTGTACTTAGAGTCAACCTTAATCACATGGGCAGTACACACAGTTGACACACTGGACAGCAACCCACCCTGTTTGGCACCATTGATGCTCTCTACTATGGCTCCTAAGACTTTAAAAGTAGCTTGATCTGCTCCTATTTGCAGATAATTCCTATTGTCATGTATGGAAAAGATGGGGTTTGTTTCCAGTGTATCACAGTGTTGTCAAAGGCAGATGTACTAGGTGGACTGTGTTCTTTCCCCCTATCAGTTGACAGACCTAAATACTATATTGGTTGTATGCGAGTATACATGATGGAAAACATAAATCACAAATATGATTGTATGTGCATTGAAGTGCCTGTAACAGTCATGGCTCAAATGAAAGGGAGGGACAACAGGAGAACAAAAATACCATAGTAGTTTATATGACTCTAAGATTCTGCTGAGACAAGTGTGTGTGCATGCATGCATGCACGCACGTGTGTGCGTGTGCATGCATGTGTGCATGCATACTTTCAAGTTGCCTGTCAACTTATGGCAACCCCATAGATTTCATAAGGTTTTCTTAGGCAAGCAATACTCAGAGGTGGGTTTGCCAGTCCCTTTCTCTGAAATATTACAGCACCTGGTATTCTGTGAGCCCCCAATAATGAAGTGTATATAACCTAAGATTCCAAAAAGCTGATTCAGAGAATCTTGGAAAATGGGTTAATGTGAGTTGAGTGAATGGGGTCATGGAATTCTTTGACTATGCATTCAGGTTCTAGGTTTTTCACCTTGATCAATATGTCGTAGTCTCACAAGTGAATTAATTTCAGAAAGGTTTACAGAAGATCAAGGATTCCATTATCTCTTTTTTTGTTGTTGTTAAGGTTCTATTAAACCATTTAATACTTGACTATTGTATCCTAAAAGTGACAATAATAAGCTGATTGCACTTTTGTTACTCCAGAGATTCTTCCACCAAGCAACTCTTCCCTCACCACTCACATGGATTCAAACTCTTCCAGTGTGCAGGCATTCAGCAGCACTACTGCCTTTCCTCCACTCTCTCCCTCCACTGTCACGCATGCACCATCAGGTTTGCTGTGTTCTTTTCAGTGCCCCCAGAACATCCGCATGTGTAACTATTTGGTGTACATATTGATACTTTAAGATGGATACAATATGTGTTATCAGAATGCAGATGTATAAGCTGCCACAGTCATCTAACCCTGCTTGAACCATGACATATTGCCTACCAGATATGCCCATGTGGACATTGGCTTCAAGCGGGGTGGTGGTGGCAATGGCAGGGTCCCCAAGATCATATCTGCACCAGGCCTCTTAAACCTTTTGGGTGATTTTGTTTGGATATAAAGATAAGCAACGGCTTATTGAGAGAAGATATCCTGCTTTCCTGACTTCCAGGTTGTCACCCCTTCTTCTGACACCCTTTATTTTCAATTAACCACATATAGTTTAGCATGTCATTTGAACCCAAAATTGCCTTAGTCTACAGTTAATTGAAACAAATTTGCTTGCAGTAATTAGAATTTGAAGTTGGCATATTTCAAACAAGCAATAGTTAAGATTAACCACAGTTTATTTTATTAAGAATCAGAAATGAAAGCAAAAACTACTTGAACTTCTCTTTGAGACTATATGTCACATAAAGCAGCAAGGTACTGCAGAAACCCAAGGGTTGCCTACATTTGGGACTTTATCAGACTAGCCCCTTAAAACATTCTTTTGCCAGAATAAAAATAAATTATGCTGCTGAAAGAACGCTCCCCGCACTTACCTTTCTCTCCCAGCAAAGGCAGTTCTGGCAATAAAGAAGAAGTGAATGGAGCCCCATTCACTTCCTTGTTCAAAATCCCACAAGACTTTGTCACATGGGAAATTTAAAAATAAAAACAAAAGTATTAAAAGTGTTAATAAGCACACACACACACTTTAGGGAGGGTCATAAAAAGAGCAAAACTTACCTGGATGTCCTGATTTCACCCAGAAGTGTTCACACTGGGCTGGCCACTCTCGCTACAGTGATGAGAGTTGAATGGCCCGAGGTTTTGCACACCAGCAATGCCAGCACAAAAGTAGCACAGGGGATCAATTGATGGCTTAAGCTGTAAATTAAAAACTATGGGTTTAGGGCTGATTTTAACCTCGAAAGGTTGATGACATCTAATCTGCGCACCCTTTCACAATTATGTGGCATCATTATGATGCCTTATTTTGTGTATCTGATAAATTCTTGGTCTTGCCATGATAATCCATACTTTGCTACGACATCAGAATGCATCCCTGTATTCAGTGGGACTATTCCTAAGCAAATCTGCAAATGATTGTACTTTAAATTTACACTAGCAACAGACCTCTAAGCATACTTAGAGTGGGTAAGATAGCAGCCAAGGGCCAAAATCCTATTGCTAGAATAGATCCATTGAATAAGTGGAAATTTGGTAAATTAACACTCATGTAAGTTCCAGTGATTTTGGTTGGTCTACTCTAGTTAGGGCTAGCAATAGTATTTGGCCTATGAATTCTAATGTTGTTTTTAAAAAGAGAAATGACCAATGTTCTCTTCTTGCAGCTCTGCTTCAAGGTTTTTACCATTTATGACAATTTGATAGTTATTACTGGCTTTGATAGTTATTACTGGATGTAATACTAATGTTCTGTTTATTTCCTGGTAGATGATCTGAATAATTCTACCATGCATGTCGACATCTCAGCATCTACTGACACTCCAGCAAGCATCTCTCAAGCTCCTGCAGACACCACCTCTGGTCCAATAGGTGACAAACCTGCACACATTATAGTGCCATTGTACCACTGCATGCATGCATATAGCTTTGAAAGCTGTTCACATGTCTGTGGTCATTTTCTTGTGCGAGGTCTATAGAATGAATGGTGCTTGAACCAGAACTGTTTCTTAAGACAGATTTCAACTAGCAGCTGGTTTAAGAGCTAGAATTCACAGCTGGTCTTAAAGCCGGGCTTGCTTAAGAGCCAGAGACCCAACAATTTGATTTTTGTGATCTTAAACTCTAGGGACAGAATTCAAGTTCTGTTGCTCAAGTTCTGGTTTCATTTAAATAAGACTTACATAGGAATTCTCAAGAAACAGACATAAAGTTAAAATCAATCATTATATAATTTTGAGTGACAGTGAGTATTGCCATTACATTTGACATAATGCCTGCCTATGAGCACAAATGGCAATATCCCAGTAACATCCCCCCAAAATGCATAAGATCCAAGATGGCCCCAGTAGTTGTGCTAACTTTGTTGAGAATGGCACAGCTCACTGGTGAAGCTGCAGCCACTCCTAGTCCAGCACAGCAAGTCAGTAATGTACCCCAATTGGTCATATACTTTCATACCCGCTGAGAGACCAGGTGCAACAGAAACCTGGCATAAGAGACAAATGAGGGCAGTGGTGATCCTACTCTTTCAGCAAGGGGGGCACTACCCACCCAATTCCCAATACCCCTTCCGAACACCAGGTGGGTACAAGGTTTACTTAAACCTTGCAAGGAAGGATGTTAGATAGTAAATTTGGCACCACAGTTAATAGCTCCTTGGTTTCACTCCTGAGGACTCTTGTCTTCTCTCCAACTTGCTCCAGAGGGCACCAGCCACCACAGAATAAGGGGATATTTAACTCTGAAATTTAAGTATCCCTGAGATTTGCTAGTACTGGAAGAGATTTGACAGCTAAACACACTGTCTGCATTTAAAACAGTGCTAAAGACCTATCTCGTCTGGCAGGCCTACCCAGTTGATCTTAATTCATGAAAATTTTAAATTGGTATTTTAAGTTTATGGATGATTTTAATGGAATGTTTGTTTTAATCCTATGTGTTTTAACCTTTTAACACCTTTTTAACCTATGTTTAAGTGATTTTATGTTTTAGTTATATATTATATTTTAATTCATCTTGTACCCTGCCTCAAGCCTTGGGGAGAGGCGGGTAAGAAATAAAATTTATTGTTATTATTATTTGACTATATTTACTGGGCCTGGGGATGCAGATGATAGCCCACCATGGTCTGTGGATCACATTCCACCTGCTGTGTTTATCTTTCTCTGTCCATGCTGAATGCCAATTCATTAGCTCCAAAACAATTATACAATTTTTATTAATCAATAAAACATGTAGTTAATTCTTTCTATATTTAAATACGAAACACAAAGAACAACTCAGCCAGAGTATAATCATACTGTTCAAGGTATTTTGTTTTTTAGCTATCGCATTTATTCAAGCATATATCCAAATATATCAAAGCTAAAGTATATACTAAAGAATACTCAAGAGGTCTAGTTAAAGCATGATATTTAACCCTTCCTCTCAAGACACTTTCAACAAATTGCTTTCTCATATATCTTTCTCTCTTTTTCTTACAGCACATACTACTCCCAGAAACTGTGGTAAGTATTTCTTATTCCCCTGAAGGTGGCATCTACTTTTGCAATAAGAAAGAACATCTACTGTATTAACTTTATTAAAGGCTGCTTACCCTGTTAGTTCTTTTGCAGGCACAGTTAATTCCCAATAATCATCTACATTCACAAAGAAGGAACATCTTGTATGAATTATTTATGCATAGGAATGATTATCTGTAAACTATAAGATTTGGGAGTTAGAAGCAGATACGAGGCACTGTTGCATGTCAGACTTATTCATACAAAACCTAACTTTGTATCTGTGTATACATGGCTAAAACATGTACAGTTGTTCCTCCGTATCCACGGATTTAAGTATTCACGGTTTGAAAATACTCTTAAAAAATAATAATCTAAAAAGCAAACTTTGAGTTTGCTATCTTATATAAGGGACACCATTTTGCTATGCCATTGCATATAATGGGACTTGATTTGATCACGGATTTTGGTATCTACAGGGGGTCTGGGAACCAAACCCCAGCGAATATGAAGGGACAACTGTACTTCAAAACTCATAATTCCCATTAAAGTGCCACTTATATCTATTGAAACACCATGAATCCTAGTTCTCAGTGTTTTCTTCATTATATTTTTATTAACACCAACATAAACATGTAATTTTTTATTTAAAAAAACCCCAAAGTGTCTACTTTGGGATTCTTAGTTCTTTTTTTTTCTTTTCTTTTTTGGATGTTGTTGATGTTGTGTGCCTTCAAGTCGTTTCTGACTTATGACAACCCTAAAGTGAACCTATCACGGTATTTTCTGAGGCTGAGTGTGTGACTTGCCCAAGGTCACCCAGTGATCTCAATGCTCAAACCACTATACCACACTAGAGCTGCGCCTCCAGGCCTTTTTTTCTATGGGAGACGTGAAGTGGAATATAATATATAATAATAATAAAATTTTATTTCTATCCCGCCCCTCTGCAACACAATCGGGGCGGCTTACAATATAAAAAGTCCATAATTACAATACCCTTGCCCACCCACCCCTTAAAATAATATTAAATTATAAATAATTATAAATTATAAAGGAATACATTGCAGTCATCTCATTTAGCACACCTAATGTTTAATATGATCCTGAGGTTGTTTGTTTGTTTTTTAATGCATGAAGCATAAAATACCCCTTGTTTTATTCAGTTTGTTCTGTGAATATATAAACTCATGAGCCAGAATGCCCATTTGGTTTACAAATGCCTTTAACTCACACTTTTGGCTAACAACATGACAGTAAGGTAAATAATGTAAGAGAGTATAAAAGACAATTTCACATAGGAGGACAGGTATATATTAAAAGTGATTGTTTCATTCATGGAATTGGCCCACAAATAGTTTGGGAAAGGAGATTTAGAAAATTTAAAAAGCAATTAAGAAAAATCTCCCCTGGATGATTTTGCTACACAAGTTAAAAAATAAACTTTGGACTTCCGGTCGGCAACGGGGTTGCGAATGGCTGCTAGCTGCACTTGAGGAGCGCCAGCAACCACCTGGTGGGAGAGTTATGGCAGTTTAATAACTTCTTGGCTGCCAGAAAATTTCTTCTGGATAGAGAAGAAGCAGAGTGGGCTCGAGGAAGACTCAATGCCAGTGCACAGCCCTCCTTTCTTCCCTCTCTGGACCGAGAGAGAGGAGGAGGGCAGAAGACGCTGAGGGAGTCGGTGAGCTGACAACGCTCTCACCAGGGAATCCCTTATTTGGGGATACAAGTAACCCCACCGATTTTTTAATTTGGACTTCATTTTAGTTTCAAATTGTCAAAGCAGTTTAACAGAATTTTGAGCTCTGGAAACCTCCATGAATTAATATCCATACATTCGGTAAGCAAAAGATAAACGCTAACTTTGCTGAAGAGGGGAGAAGAGGGGAGAAGAAAGGAGAGAGAAGTGAGAGAGACTGAGAGAGTGACTGAGTTAAACACGGAAGAAATTAAGGCAGTGGAAGAGAAACAAAGCGGAGACTGAAACCAAGCGGGAAAGTGGTGGAGGAGTAATTCTGTTTATACATACTTGGTTATATGTTGCTGAATGGAAGCTAATTTTGTTTGGACTCTGAGCTCTCTGGTGAGTTTTGACAGAAAGACTGCATAGAAGGAGGAAATACAGGAGAGATTAGTGGCGGTGGATAAGTGAACGCAAGCGGGTAGGTGAAGGCGGAGATCCCGAGAGTAAGAGATAGAGCGAGAGAAAGGACATATACGATGGTGGAGGAAAAGACCCGACCTGGAGTAGAGTAGGATCAGAGTGGAGAAGGGAAAGCTAGCAGAAGATAAATGTTAAGCTCATAGAAGTGAGGAGAAATTAAGGAAGAGAGACAGAGAGAGTTTGAAAGAGAGACTGACTTAAACGTAGAAGAAATCAGTGAAGAAAAGGTAGTGTTAAAGGAGGAAATATACGGGCTGATTTGCGACGGCGGATAAGCAAGTGGGGAAGGTGGAGAGTCCGAGAGTGAAAGACAAGGAGATATAAGACGGTGGAGGAGAAGACCTGACCTGGAGTAGAGCAGGATTAGAAGAGAGAAGGGAAAGGTGAAAGCAGGAAAAAAGGAGCTGACGCGAAGCAATGGAACAACGAGGAAGAGAGAGTCTCTGCGGAACTACTAAAGGACTGTGACAGGAACAGAGGGAGATATTGATAAATAAGTACTGAGAGAATATAAAGAACAGAGCGTTTAAGAGGGGAAGAGAAGAGAAGGAATAACGGGGGAATGTCAAACTATCAAAGGGTAAAGCTTGGTAATATATAAGAGATAAAGCTAGAATAGGAAGATAGAGAAATTGGAAAGGTGCTGGAGAGATTGTCTTTACTGTCTCTATTGTTTAATTGAATTAATCAATATTGGCGACAATTAGAGGGATTTAAGGGGGAAAGTTGGATTTGAATTGGGGTGCATTAGTGAAAGTATAATAGGAGGGAGGGTAAAGGAGCTGAAAAATTTAGAGACTTAAGAGAGAGGCCAGAAAGCATAAAGGAGGATAAAGCAATAGCGAGATACAACCTATATTAGGGATAAGGAAAACAAGAGATAAGCAAAATAGGACTGATAGTGAATCTAGCTGGAAAAATAAAATAGAATCAAAGATGCCAGTAAAAAAGAATACACATATTCAGACATTAACAACAACAAGAAGGCACTCTATAGAAACTCCTGAGATAAAACAAGTATTATTACAAGAATTTAGGAAATTTAGAGAAGAAATGACATCCGAAATGAAAGAAATAAGAAAAGATATTAAGAAGGAATTAGAAGCTTTTGGTAAGAAATTAAACAAAATATCAGAAGACGTGGAACAACTAAATGCAAAAGTAGAAGAATTAGATACTAAAACGAAAAAGCTGGAAAAAGCAACAGAATATTGGAAATCAGAACATGAACAAGATCAGATTAAAGATTTGGAATTTGAAATGAGACTAAGAGAAAAATGCTTAAAAATAAGAGGCCTGATTGAAGTGGAAGAAGAGAATTTATATGAAAGATTAGTACCAGGACTAGCAGATTATGTTGAGATACCTCGGAAGAAGATGGAGATGGAGGTGGATAAAATGTTCAGAATAAATTCAAAGGTGGCTTCACAAAAGAGGTTACCTAGAGATATTGTAATCTATTTCATAAGAGGAAGAATGAGAGACAAAATATTACAAAAAAATTATGAAACAAAATTAATGATAGAAGAAAATGAAGTACAGATATATAAAGATGTTCCACCACAAGTTTTGAAAAGAAGGAAGGATTATCAATTTATAACTTCTAGACTACAAAGATTGGGAATACAATATAGGTGGGAAAGAGTGGAGGGAATATCCTTTACTTATCTTCAAAGGAGATTTAAATTGAATACGATAAAAAAGGCCAAGGATTTTCTCACAAAATATGGAAAGGATATGAATGGAACAGAAAGAAAGGAAAGACAAGAAGAACAATTAAAAAACGAATCACCTAAAGAAGAGAGGACTAAACGGAGAATGGAACTAGAGGGAGAAATTGAGAGAATGAGAGGAAATAAGGAAGACGCAGAAGAGAATGAGCAAGAAAATAAGAGCGAAGATGAGGAAGAAACAGAAGGGGAGGAACAGGAAGAGGAGGAAATGGAAGAAGAACAAGAAGAACAAGAAGAAGGATCAGAGGATATAGAGGAAGAAGAAGAAGAAGTAGATAACGGAAGAAGGAAAGAGATAACTAAACAAAAGCAGGATAAATTAATATTAAAAAGATAAAAGACTTACTATTAAAAAAAAATGGACCTCAAATTAATCTCATGGAATGTAAGAGGGATAAATTCCCCGTATAAAAGAAACCAGATATTTCATTATCTAGAACGACACAAAGCGGATGTGATTTGCATTCAAGAAATACATATTAAGGAAAAAAATAAAAATTTACTAAAGAATAGGAAACTAGGACAGGAATTTATAAACTCCATTGGAAAAAAGAAAAAAGGGATAGTACTTTATATAAACAGAAATTTACCTGCAAAAGAGGTGTTTAGAGATATCAATGGAAGGTACATAGCGGTAGAAACTATAATAATGGATAAGAAAACATTGATATTAGCTGTGTACGCACCATCAGAGAATCGTGATAAGTTTTACCGAGAGTTGTTGAAGAAACTGTTAGAGGTAGAACATGACAGTTTAATAAGTATAGGAGATTGGAACGGGGTCTTAGACCCTCAAAAAGATAGAATGTCAAATAGGAAAGTAAAAGAGAGGCAAGGAAAACTACCCCGAGCATTTACAGATTTCATGGAAGATTTGACATTGATTGATGCTGGAGATACTTGTATCCAAATACTAGAGAATATACATATTATTCAGAGAGTCATAAATCCCTCTCTAGAATTGATATGATCTTTGTATCAAAGAATATGGCAAAAAATATAGTGTCTATGGAAACTACACCAAGAACAATTTCAGATCACAACATGATAGAAGTGAAGATGAGAAACATTGGAAAAAAATACAGCTGGAGATTAAGAGAATCCCTGATACTGGAGGAAAAAGTGCAGCATAGAGTTTAAAAAGCATTGGAAAACTATTTCAAAGAAAATAGAGAAGGAGAGGTCGCAATGTGTAATATATGGGATGCGAGTAAAGCAGTAATTAGAGGCTTGTTAATGCAAATAAATTGTGAAAGAAATAGAAGAATAAAAGAAAGAAGATTGCAACTTCAAGATGCCCTGAAAATGAAAGAAACACAACTTAAAAAAGATCCAAAAGATAATAAAACACTTAAAGAAATTAAGCTTATACAAGACCATTTAAATAGAGAAATGGAGTTAGAAATAGAAAGGAAAATGAGATATGTAAAACAAAGATTCTATGAAAATGGAAACAAAATAGGAAAATGGTTAGCTTATAAATTGCGAAAGGAACAAGAGAAACAACAAATTCTGAGAATAAAAATAAAAGGGGAAGTAATAACAAAACAAGAGAGAATAAGAAGAGAATTTCAAGAGTATTATAGAAACCTGTTTAAGGAAACGGATGTGAATGGAGACAAGATAGAAAAGATGAGAAGATATTTGAATGATCAAAATATCCTGAAAATAACAGAAAAACAACAGGAAGAACTAAATAAAAGTATTACAATAGAAGAAGTAGAGAAGACAATTAGAAGATTGAAGAGCAATAAAACCCCTGGACCAGATGGATTTCCAGCTAGCTATTACAAGATTTTTGAGAAGGAAATTAAAATACCATTATGGAAGACTTGTAATAAAATACTATTAGGAGAAGAAGTTCCGAAATCCTGGAATAATGCAAATATTGCATTGATATTGAAGGAGAATAAAGATCCAGAGGAAGTAAAAAATTATAGACCGATTGCATTACTAAACACAGACTACAAGATCTTTACATCAATTATGGCAGACAGATTGAAAACAATTCTAAGCGGATGGATTAACATTGATCAATCAGGATTTTTGCCAAAAAGACATTTAAGAAATAATATACAGAAGATCTTAAATTTAATAGAATATTTTGAAAAGCATCCGGACAGGAAATTAGGTTTGGTCTTTCTGGATGCAGAAAAGGCTTTTGACAGCCTTAAATGGAAATATATGATGGAAGTTTTTGAAAAAATGGGATTGGGAACTAATTTTGCACGGGGGATACAGGCAATTTATAAACATCAAACAGCACAAATTATAATAAACGGGCAGAAAACAACAGAAATAAAGCTAGAAAAAGGAGTAAGGCAAGGGTGCCCACTTTCACCTCTACTTTTTATAACTGCTTTAGAAACACTCTGCAGAGTAATAAGGGATGATGGAAACATACAAGGTGTGAAGATCAAAAAACAAATATATAAGATAAGTGCTTACGCAGATGATATGGTGGTATCATTAGAGGATCCACTAGAATCTATAAAGAAATTACAAGAAAGGCTGGAGATATTTGGCAGATTATCTGGGATTAAGATTAACAAGGAAAAAACAGTGATCTTAACAAAAAATTTAGATAAAAAAGAGAATGAGAAATTAATAAAGCTGTCAAACTTCAACGTGGTAAGGAAGACAAAGTATTTGGGAATAGTGATAACAAATAATAATTTAGATTTAGTAAAGAATAATTACAACATGAAATGGAATGAAATAAAAAAAGATATAGAAAGATGGAAGAAGTTAAATTTATCGATGTTGGGGAGGTTAGCAGCTGTTAAGATGACGATATTACCGAAAATACTTTTTTTACTTCAGAATTTACCAATACTGAATAATAATAGACTCTTTAAAATATGGGATAAAGACCTCTCAAAATGGGTTTGGATTAATAAAAAACCAAGAATAAGCTGGAAGGTTTTAACAGATGAAAAAAGCAGAGGAGGAAAGATATAATATGGATAAAAAATTATATGATATAACGAATAAACAGACAGAATTGGATATACTGATAATGGAAGACAAAGAAATGATAATATCTAGAATATATAAGTTGTTGCTAAAATTAGATCTAGAATCGTTAGTCGTAAAGGACTATATGATAAAGTGGTCGCAAAACATTGGACATGACATTTTGTTAGAGAATTGGGAAAAGTTATGGAAAAGTAATGTGAAATTTACATCTTGTATGGAATTAAGGGAGAATTGCTATAAAATGCAACATAGATGGTATATGACACCACAAAAATTAGCGAAAATGTATAGAGGCATTGATTCAAGCTGTTGGAAATGTGAAGTAACCGGCACGTTTTACCATATGTGGTGGACATGTAGAAGCGCAAGGAAATATTGGATCGCAATTCATAATTTGATAAGGAAAATATTGAAAATAAACGTGAGATTTAAACCTGAAATTTATCTATTAAACATCATAGATCAAGACTTTCCAAAAGAATTTAGAAATATCATGCTATACATGACCACCACAGCAAGGATCACTTATGCTAGATACTGGAAGAAAAAGGAAATCCCAAGCATAGAAGAATGGATGACAAAACTTCTAGAGATAGCTCAGATGGAAAGATGTACTTGTTGGATTAAAAATAGATCATCGGAAAGGTTTTGACAGAACTGGGAAAAATTGATAAATTTTTGGAAAACGGAATGTAGTAATAATGTAATTACTTGGTTGATGGAATAAGATAGAATATGATAATGAGTGAAAATAGATTATGGAAAGGAAGCACAGCATTGTTAGATGGGTTATGATATAATTGTAATCAATGAAATTAGAAGAGGATAAAGATTAATCTTCATAACTGACACAAATTGTGTGGTAACAATCAAGGAGATAGACAAATAATGGCAAATTGAATATGGTAATAGGGATAGACGTAGAGGATAAGATGAATAATAAATATATAGCGGTAAAGGTAGAAGGAAATATTTGTATGATAAATTGGAAGGACAGCAAAGAAAACAAGAAACAAGTTCAAAACCTGTTAAAAGGAAGGATTAATGTATGTAATGTAATCATTAATATATTGTAATGTATTGTCTCTTATATGTATGTATGGATGGATGTGTATAATCATGTGTATGTATGGGTGTATGTAATTATTTGTTTTTATGTATTGGATTTTTGATGGTGAATAAAAATAATAATTTAAAAATAAAAAATAAAAAATAAACTTTGGACCCCTGGAGATACATTCAGCTCAACAGCACTATGCTGAGGTCACCAGGAGGTTGAAATGTCACTGTATTTTGTAGCCTCCATTAGGCAGAGGAATAAAAAAAGATTAACTGAGCCTTGTGGGGACCACCATATAGGGCTGCTAAGGTCTGTGTGACTTACCAGTGAAAGGTGTTTGTGAGAGACACACATATCGGAGGCCTTAGTAGAAAATCAGTGTTAGCAATGTTTATTGCTAGCAGGCTGGGGGATCCTTTAGGAGGGTAAGCTTATATAGTTCTACCAATGAAAAAACTGCCCAGAATCCTGTTGCAAAAGAACTTCTACAGAAGTATTTGGACATTTTTGCCTGATGGAGAACATCTGCATTCAGTTCAAGACTGTGGAATCAGAAGTGTGCATTACTACTACTACTATGCTATTACTACTGCAACATTTATATCCCACTTTTCTCCCAAAATTGGGACTCAAAGTGGCTTACAATTTAAAAACATACACAATACAGCCAAAAATGTATTAAAAAATGAACATTACAATATGATTAAATTACTGACAATATTAAAATGATTTAAATCTACATTTTAAAAGACAAAATACCATTAAAAGATAAAAAGCAATTAAAACAGTTCCATCTAAAACAATACACTAGAATCCCCTTATCCGTGGAACCAATATCGATGGTTTCAGTTATTTACAGGACACAATACAGAACACATACTATACAGTCTCCCTAGAAAATGCCTAGAGAGGTGTCCTTGCTAGACATTTTCTAGGTCCTCCAAGGCCTATGGTATTATAAACCTGAAAACCCATTATTTTCAATGGTGTTTGCTGTTATCTGCTGTTTCTGGTATCTGCGGTAAGTCCGGGAACTAACCCCTCAGCCCATTTTTTTAAACGTTTCTGTTTTAAAAGCCTGCAGGAATAAAAAGGTATTTACCTGGTGACAGAAGGACAGCAAGGAGTGAGCCAGTCTTTTCTCCCTGGAAAGGGAGTTCCAGATTCTAGAGTCAGCCACTGAGAAAGCCATGTCTTGCATCCCCACTAGCTGTGCTTCTGCCGGCAGTGGGAGTGAGACAAGCACCTCTCCTGATGATCTCAGGATCATCATGCATAGGATACCATCACACAATGAGCACAGTTGTGCATGCACACAGATGTGTATTATGCATTCTACACTGATACACCTTGCACCTTGTGTATGGATATATGTGTACACTTGGTTGTGTGTCTGGTTGCAGGTTTTATGTCTTGGGTCAGTTGTGCAAGATGGCCAATCAACACAAAGTTTGCATGGAACAATTAATGCAAATCTACACTACACAACTCTCATGTAGAACCTTGACCACTCTCTGGATCTTCTATTCCTTAATGAATTTTCTTTGGTAAGGAAAAGATGAAAGTTATGATGGGAAAACATAAGTGGGTTATGACCAGAAGATGATGACACCTGAACCCGCCCCCACCCCCTGAAACATTGTGTCAATGAGGCTTGGCAATTAGACAATAAAAACACCATACACTTTGATGTATGGAAGTGGTAGGCTCATTTGTAATGCATAGTCTGAATCTTGGTTGAAACTGTAATGTACATTTAAAGGAAATCTTATCAAAAAGTGTTTGAGCATAAGTTTCTTTCTCATTTCCTAGATATTATTAGCATTTCGGTGGATAAGTATGAGTATGCTGACCACCATGTCAGTGCAAAACTTACCATTCTGGGAGCATCAGATCTACAAAATGTTACCTGCATACCTTCAGCACCAAGATCACAGAATCACCCTTGTCTTTGGAATAACACAAATGATCTTATTGGACTTCAGGAATGTGAAGAATACACAATTGAAGCATTTTTTCAGGGATGCAGTAAATCAGAATTAATTCATGTCCCACCTGGTAAGCACTTAATCTCATTATTTATTTAAGCAAAATCCAGATTATTTGTTTTATCAGCTGTCTTAACCCTGGTGTTGGATTGTTGAGAGAATTTACTGAATGGTTATGCTAGAGGGGCAGTGGATAGCTTTTTCTACATATATATGTTATGATATCCTGCATTTCCGTTTTAAGGGATTTTAATGAATATGCATACTGACTGCGGAGTTGGTTGTTATGTGCCTTCAAGTCAACTCTGACTTATGGCATCCCTATCATGAGGTTTTCTTGGTAAGATTTATCCAGGGGAGGTTTGCTGTTACCTTCCTCTGAGGCTGAGAGTGTGTGACTTGCCCAAGGCAACCCAGCAGATTTCCATAGTAGTGGAATTTGAACCCTGATCTACCACAATCCTAGCCCAACATACAAATCAATATACCATATTCATACACCCCCCACAACTGGAACATGTGTGACTGAACAACAGCAGTGTGTGGTCAAAAGGGTGTGACTAATCAACAAGAGGGCACAAGTTATTAATTAGGAAACCCTCCAAACCACAAATATTTTAAAGAGAGAAACCCTGAAGTATCCCTGTGTCAAGTATTCACCCTCTCCTTATTAATATAACAAGTTAGTTACCCTCTGAAAGACAATAGGCAGTGGAAGTGACTTCCAGAAAGGTAACCATGTCAGATTTGCAACACTTTAAAATCTTCATGGTGTTGCAAGTCTCCTTATTTTATTTTATTTATTTTATTACTTGCTGTAACTGTAATTACACTTGCTTGGTGATGTTTTTGTGAAGAGGACATCTTGAAATTAAAGCGAACTGAAGTGCCCACTCTGGATGGAGCTTAGATGCATGAATATTTACATATGATTTCAATGTTTTACTTATGATTTCAATGTAGATAGCTTTTCTTCCCCAATCTCACTTAAAACAAAGGAAGGAAGGATACTAAATTCCACTGGAATGGAAGATAAATTGATCTTAAGGGCATTTTTGCACATGATGATTTTTCTCCAAAGATGTCACTTCCATGTAGAGAAAGGTTATATGCTATTGTCATCTGTTAAATATATGCGTGCATGTGTGAAGCTTCTAATCACATTTACCTGAAGTGGTGACTATATAGTTCCATTCATGCATTAATCTTGTGAAGGGGATCCATGCATAGAAAATGGCATCATCTGCGGGTCCTAGCTCTATACATGCAGCTTCTATGGCCTGCCTTTGGCATCCATACATTGTGTGGGGACATATCAAGGGGAAGCCTTTGTTGGAATTCTACTTGGGGTTGTATTTAGAGGTTTACATGTAGAGCTTAAGGATGGACAAGTCTATCGGTTTTGCTTTCTCCTGTATTTAGATTTCTTACATCTTATGTTCTTTCTGTCATGAACAGGAAGACATTTGTGGCGTAAACCCAATTGTTGGTCTAGGTAGAATGGACCCATTGTATTGATGGGATTTACTGAAGTGTTTGCTACCACTTGATCAGATGATTCTGGTGGGCCTACTGCAGTTAGGGCAAGCAATTGGGAGTTAAGCCAGTAAATGTTAGTACTTTTATTAAAAACTGAACTGAACTGAAATTCTTATTTTGGTAGTCACCCAAATCAATAGGATTTGTCCCCTGTCCCCTGCATGGGGACAGCCATGTTATATTTGCTTGGCATAAAGCTTTTGGAGATGTGGAGCCTCTCAAAGATACAGGAGAAAAAACCATGAACACTCTGATTCTATCTCATATGAGGCTGGATATACTCAGATTCAAAGCCAGGCTTGGAAGAGTTTAAGCATTCAAACTCCTAAGCCCAGCACAGGCTTCCACTTCTCAAATGTCCCTATTCAGTGCATGGACAGAGTGGGACAAGGAAGCTGCCCCCACATGTTATTAATGTTTCCACTAGTCATGACAGGGCACATGATTTTTCTTGACAGAATGTGACATTCATGTTGGAAAATGATCATGAGCAAAGGTGTCTAATAAATGCATGAGGGGGTAAGAGGTGAAAGATTGTACGGTAGTTTATATTGTAACTGATATGCTGTTGTAATGATTAGAGTTAAACTGAGGGGCATAGTCCAGTACAGGTTAAGTACTCTTAAATCCCAGTGAAATTGAAACATATGCTTCAATTCTCTTCCACTGAAATTAGCCAGGACTCAAAAGGCATGAAAGTATGCTGAGGTCTGCTCAGGGTGCTTGGTGAGCAACTTGATTAATATGAATTTGCTAGATTTACCATCCTAATCGGCTTTTTAAAAAGTTGAAAAATATTCCTCCCCACCCCACATGACATCCCTGTTAGTGAGGTAATTGATAGTATTGTGCTTATACAAAATGAACAGAAGAGCAGTTGAAAACCACACTGAATATATAGATGTTTAAGTGGATGTAACCTATAATTTCATCCGGCATTCTTTCAAAATGTCATTGTGGAATTTTTCTTTCTCCCCCCTCCCTTCCCCAGTTAGATGGAATTTAAGCAAAAAGGATGAAAGTGACACCGGTGTGACTTTACTTTGGAATATTTCTAAAAATCCTGGATGCCATTTCAAATATTTCTATTGCTGTCAGCCTCATGGTAGGACTTTAAAGAAACTGTTTGCAATTTTGTCTTAATTTGAGGGAGAATTAAATTTTACTTTTTCTTTTTCAAAGTGTCTGTGTGTATGTTTATATATATAAACATAAAGAGAGAGAGAGAGAGAGAGAGAGAAGTAGTGAGATGAAAAATAAACATATTTTAACAGTGTAAGCTAATATGGAAATGTATGGATTCTACCTGCCCACGCTAAAGGAATATCTATGTATTTTATGTACCAAATTTGATTCATTTTTTAAAAACAACAACATATGGATCGGTAGTGGGGAATTTTGTCTCTCCTGATATTGTTAGACTGCAGCTCTCATCAGCCACAGTCAGCATCATCAAGAATGTAGGAGTTGTAGTCCAAAGCACATGAAGTGCCGCAGGTTCTTTATATCCAGTGCAGATGCTTTCATCCTCCTGGATGAACAGATTGATGATATCTTACCATTTCTTACAGATGTTAAGCACACTAAAAATTGTCTTAAGGAAACGTTGGGACCAGAAATAAAAATTCATACATTATCCCCTAACAAGAACTACACTTGTACATCACAAATACGTTTCAGTAATTCACAACAGAATGAGAGTATCATCATGGTAGAAACAGATTTTGGAAGTGAGTATAACATGATTTTCCTGCACTTTGCTTCTTAGCTACAACTCAGAAGCCAAACGTTTAGAATGAGAATGTTTGAGCATGCATGTGATTAAAAGTTTTATGTATTACAGGAAGGGAGGGTACCATCAGATCAAATCCTCTAGGGCAGGGGTGGGCAAAGTATAGACCAAGGCCCACATGTGACCTCAGGGCTATGTTTGTGTCCCCATGCTGTCCTGGGGATAAAAAATATTTTGATTAGTTTCCCCAAATAGTTTTGTACTACATGCCCTCTAGTGGGCATGGAAGCATTTCTGTCACATTATTTCCACTGAGCCATTTCAGCCTGGAGAGGCTTTTTCCTAACTTCTGGCCACTTCTTGTTATTAAAAGGGGCATCTCTTGGGTGTAAAATAGCCAAGGGGGACAAAAATATGGCAAAAATACCCCCATGGCCCATAGATGGGTTATTCAGAGCAAAAATATATATTTTTGTGATGGTGGGGTGCAGTGGAGGATGCAACCCTCCAGTGGGGGACCTTCCCTAGTCCCCCACTGTTGGGAGCCATGAAACCCTCGAGATGTTGTGGGATTGCAGCTTCCAGCATTCCTCACTATTGGCTAGGACCACATAGAGTAAAAGTCCAACAACATCTGGAGGGCCACAGAATAATCCTGCCAGAGAAAGGCTTCTGGCCCAGACCCACCCCGAATCCATACTCTGGAGGTTAATGGGAAGAAGAAATCCCATCATCTCAGATAGCACCCTTCCTCATTATGGTTTCCTGTGCATGTGTTACAATGACAGAATATAATCTAGGCATGAATATCAGGTGTTGGTTTTGTGGGTTTCAAGGTAAGTGCCATTAAGTGAGCCACTCTGTCATCATGGCTAGATATTTGCTGGCATGTTTTTTCTGGGACCAGTCTGAATAGCAAACAGAGTCTGATAATCTTTCTCCTCATTCCCACCATAGCTTGAGTGCTCAGGGCCAAACTACAATGCCGTTTGCCACACACTTCCCTTTTCTTTTGATGGCACTGGTGGTGGTGAGGTAGCGGTGGAGAGTTCAGCCAGACTATGACCTAGAGCCTGGAAATATTTACTTTTTGACATGTGGCCATGTGGGCTGGATGATGCTGGAATTTATAATCCAGGCATGAGGTGACCTTTGCTGGGACAACAGCATAGTGGGGGGTGGGGTGTTAATTCTCTGCTTCTGTCATGGTTTCAATCAGAACCAACTTACCCAGGCCTGTTATCACAATGGAAGGGGAAATCCCATTGGTGTAATAAAAGCTTTGCTGTCCACTGCAAGCAAACAGGGTGAGAAAAGAGGTATGTGTGTGTATGGGAGGAAGAGGGTCTAGTTGGGGTGGGGGGTTAACTGCCCCCCTGTCCCAACCCCATTCTTCTCTCCCCAACCATACAATCTATTTATTAAAAACAAAAATAGTTGTATAAAGGGCAAACTATGTGAGAAACATCAGATACCAGGTGAACAGCAAGGAGGGTGAACAGCAGTGGCTCGAATGGACCTTAGCCTAAAGATATTGACTCTTGATGCTGGCCTTTCTGGGCACTACATATTATCTAAGGAAGCAGATGAAGTATGAGATTGATATACTTTTATTCTCAAGAGGAATTGTGGGGGTAGGTGGATTGTAATAGTGATAAAGGAGAGCTACCTCATGTTACATCATGAACAGAATACTTTGTTAGTATTTCAGAAATTGCAACAGTTAGTCGTCTTGCTTGTTCCCTAGTTCACTTGATGCATGTGCCCACCTTGCAGAATATTAGGAAAAAAGGCTGTGACTGTGAAAATGTGATGTTGAACTAGGGTGGTAAATTTGAATTGTGTTTTAGTGAGAATATAAAAGGAGCTATACAAGGTGCTGATCAGTATACCATCAAATAGGTTCAGTACCTAGATAGTTCCTTTTAAATTTATACTATAACCAAGAATGGATTTGCTACCTCATTGATGTGGGAGCCAGTACTAACTGATTGCATAAAAACTTTAAATGGGAGAGAAGAATATTGGTCCCTTTGGGTGTTTTGGACATAAACTCCCAGCTCAGAAACCCTAGCCACAATTGCCAGTGTTACAGGATTATTACAGTGAAAAGTATTCCCCAAGGAACAATTTAAAGCAAATCAAGGCTTTTCTTTAGAAGTGTTGCTTTGGGGGTTCAGAAATAATTATTTTTTCTAGCCATCTGAAGCAGACGCTATGCAAGTTGGTTCCATGGATACTCTCTTGCACTTTAGCAATAAATAAATAAATGAATAAATAATAAAAATCCTTTGTAGACTTTGGGCTAAATTAGACATTAATTCAGGCACAGTCCTATATATATCTGTCTGTGCAGAAATAAGTGTCCTTGAATGCAATGGGACTTATGCATTGGTAAGTAGGTATAGGGTAGCTGCCATAAAAATATGGTGGCATTTAACATTTTAAAAAGTACAAATAATACTGCCACACTGGCAGGACTGGTAATTATTAAGATCATAAGATATTAACTGTGGAGTTTAAATGTTTTGTCTCCTTAGCTATAGTCATGAGAAAATTGCTTTTTTGAAGCTGCTATTTGCATTGGCAGAAATTCTCTTGTTGCTTTCCTCTCTTACATTGAACTTACCATTCTTGTTTGAAATCCCAACTTCATTCCCTGTTTATTCCCTTTAACCACTACACCATGTGAGGATTTTCATAAATCAGTTGCTTCTGTTAAGACTGTATTTTATTATGTTACCTGCCTTGACAAAGTTTTGAAAACTATTTTGGCGTTAATGTACAGCGTGGTTCATGTGCTATAGTATTTTTGGGGGGAGGGGGATTTTCTCATGATTTTTATTGCTACTGTTTCAATAACAAGGGCTATCAGTATATTTTAAATGTATATTTTCTGCTAATTTCCTATCTCAGAGCCAAACAAACCTGAAATTTTTATCCTGAACAAAACGGCAAAGAGTATATCAATTCATTGGAAGAAGCCAGAAAATGAAAGCAATGGCCCAATTGATGGATACATAGTCCAAATCAATTGTAGTGATCCTCAGGTCTGCAAGACAAAAAGTATGTATTTTATAAATACAATTTCCAGAAGACATATTACACCCTATCATAGTTACTTTTGAGGTGTTATTTTAATCCTTGGAAATAATTTTTTTTGTGGGGGTGGACGACTTATTCCCCACATGGAGGAATGTACACTTTACCGGGGCCTTCTGGACCAAAGAGGCCCAGTCCAGAGAGGCCTATCTTAGTTGTTGTTGTTGCTGCTGCTGCTGCTGCTGTGTTCCTTCTGTTATAATTAGAAAAAATCGGGATAAACTGGAAATCATGCCTGAGGGTATTTATTTAAACTTATTTCCTTGTATTGTAACTTTGTACAGTATCTGTTGTCCAGATCTAGTGAGATTTGCTAAAGCCAATTGGAAGCAGTGTTAGGCCAGTGGCAGTGGCATCTGGCAGGAAGGGAAAGGCAAAACACAATAAGAAGGTAGGAAGAATTACTGGTGCTGTTTCTGATTTGCAGGCCTCTAAGTAGGAGTCTAACTCACTCCAGAGCCACAGTTTCAGTGCAACTTTGGACATGTCCTCTGAGACCTAGAGCAATGCCTCTCAAGCTATCTGGTGTGGGAGATCAGCATCCCCCCCTTCCGTGACTGGGATTAGTACCATATTGGTGATCAATGGTTGCAATTGTTTCTTTCTTTCCTGGAAACTTGCTAGGGACAAATAGCCAATGGCTTGTGGAGCAGCAGCAATCCAGACCACCATTTTGAACAGCATTGAATTACAGAACCAAGTGAAAGCAAGTAACAACACTTGTATATTCTAGGGAAGTAGAAGAAGTTTTGAAAGGTCTATTTCAGATGTATCTCACAGACTTTTCTTGGAATCCCCTTTTGAAATCTTGAAAAAAAAAGTCTACATTTGGGAAAGAATATGATTTTTCCCTATGTATAGGACTAGGAAGCAGCCTCGCTTATATTACTAATGAGATTTACAAGAATCAACTACAACCAATTTTCAGTGAAATGTGCATGGATAGCCCTACAGACTTTTAAAAATTATTCTTATTAATTTTCACACATTTTATACAACAATATTACTAACATACATACATATGACACATATTACTACAAACACATATTAAACATAAAAGACATATTACACTACTTGGTTTCCTCCTCTCTTAGCTAAAATCATTATTTTCAAATATTTTAAATTTCCTTGGTACTATAAACAATCTTTACAATCTTATCCTTACCGCTATAATCTTTATAAATTTTTGTATCACAAAATCTCCAAACGTATTTATGTCTTCTTTCTTTCTAATGTAATCTAAGAAAGGCTTTCAGTCTATGAAAAATTTCTCTGTGGGTTTCTCCTTTATTAATATTGAGAGTTTGTCCATCTTTGCTATCTTAAATACTTTCAAAATCCTGCTTTCTTTAGTTGGTATCTCTATACTGTTCCCTTTTTTGTGCATACAGCAACCTTGCAGCAATTATCATATAATGCAACATTTTATAATTTTGAATTTTTAGCCATACAGATTTTTAGTACACTGTGCAGAAGCTGAAAGAAGTTTAAGTAAACTAGCACTCATCAAAAACTTCAAGTGTTCTACAGTGGGTCAAGAACAGTCAGTCCACTTAGCTATCTTGTTGACTGGTGTGCACTTGTAAAAGAAATGTTCGTTGAGTGGTTAATTCATGATTTTACAACTAAAAAAGTCATAATGCCTTGGTTGTGGAGTTCCCTCCCCTTGGAGGCTCACCTGGGACCAACATCAGATCCCATCACTCAGCCAAAACATAGCTTTTATTAAACCTCTTGAGGCTTAATTATTTCATCCAAAACTGTACAGTTTAAAACCTTTTATATTTTAAAGTTATTAAATATATTTTAGAATGTTAATATTATTTTACTCTTTCATATTTTAAACTGTTTAAACTACTTTTATTGTAAGCCACTCAAGCATCTGATGATATATGGTAGGATACAAATATTTCAAACAAACAAACCCTTTAAAATAAATTGATCTAATGCGTGCAACCACATTGGCACATTAGAATTTAAAAAATCAAATATTGACAGGATAACTGCTTTATTAATGACAGAAAAGTTACAAAGTAGCTAACTTGCAGGACTCTCAGTGTACATGTTTTAGTAAACAAAAGTAGCAAATGTGAGTGCTTTCCAGAAAGGTAAAATATGTGTCTGTACTTTCAAATATAAAGCAAAACCATTTTTCATGCCTTATGAGATTGTATATATGGAATGGGGTACTGGGGTATCAGTGTGAGAAGTAAGAGCATGTTACAAGATTTTACTGGGCTCCTTAAAATGGTGCTTGGACCTGGTAGATGAAGATGAAGATGAAATTTTGTTTTTATCTTTGCATTTGGCTGCCAACTTTTAGTAGGGCTTTGCTAAGTTTCCTACCTACAAGTTGAAGGGAGAGGAAGCCAAAGGCCCACCCCCACAGGACACCTTCTCATCTCAAAGATTAAGTTGCTTCAGCACTTCAAGGCAGTCTCCTACAAAAGCAACAGAAGAATGTCTCTTGTTTTTCTGGTGGCTATTTTGAAGAGATACTTAAATTTGTTGAGCAACAAACAGTGTTAATTACTGAGCTGGACATAAATGGCTAGACTCATTTCTGGGCTGTTCCAACACAAGTTGAGAGGAGCTTGTCCATCTCTTCTTTTTAACCCTAAACAGTTCAACTCATCTGAAGGACTGTATCTTTCCATATATTGTGTATATTCTGAGGAGGGTCCCCATGAGATCTGCTTTTTCACTGAGGTACCATTACTGCCCAAAGGATTCCTATTGCAAAAGGCTTAGAGATTTAGGTGTGCAGTTTGGCTTGTGGAAGGAGATCCCACAACCCTCCATCCTAGTCCTTAACATGCTACAGGTCAGTGCAAATGCATTGAAGTGTGTGTGTGGAGGGTTTGAATAGATCCCTGAATTTTTTTTTTAAAAAAACACCTTCTGTAATGGGCACATACAAGTTAAGTCCTGGATCCAACCCATAGTATACATCTCATCATTTTAAGTTACTGGATAATTGATCCAGTTGCAAAACAAAATAAGTAAAGAATTATAGGCTTTACTACCAGGGAGTAGGAAATAACTAATTAGATGGCCAACTTGGTAATACAGCAGTTGTTCTGAATATGAAGAGCAAGTTGCTCAGATGAAGGAACCACTTCTAAAGAAATGGAAAGAGATTTCTGAGTTGCTACCCCAATAGTACTTTCTTAGGATGATGTTCGACCAAGGCAATGAGACCCTCTTCTGAGTATACCCATGGTCTGTTCTGAGGGATTTGCACTGTGGAATTCTTAGTGGGCATATTATGCTAGCTTTTGTGTGGAACGAAACTCTTAGCCCTATTTCAAACCTATTTGCCTTAGCAAATTGTGGAAGTATCTTGTGTCCTAGATTGAATCCTTTTTGGTTTGACATCCAACAGGCAGCAGTTCCTACGCAGATAGCCCTACTTCATCTTATCTTCACTGCTGTTACCCTTCTTGATTTTGTTTTGTTTTGTTTGGTGTTGTGCAATCTTGAGAACTTGGTTTCACACTACAGTTGTCCCTTCATATTCGCTGGGGTTTGGTTCCAGGACCCCCAGTGGATACCAAAATCCGTGAATATTCAAGTCCCAGTATATGCAATGGCATAGCAAAATGGTGTCTCTTATATAAGATGGCAAAATCAAGGTTTGCTTTTTGGATTATTATTTTTTTAAGACTATTTTCAAACCGGGAATACTTAAATCCATGGATACCAAATCCATGAATATGGAGGGACAACTATATTTGATTATTTTAATTTATGTCTTTAGATTCCAGTACCTAATATGTTTTTTTAAAATCTATAGCAGAAAAAGATGTCTCAAAAGCCACCTCTCATGTGGAGTCTGACCTAGACCCTTTCACAAAATACGATGTCAGCGTATGGGCATACACATACTCAAAGAAGAACAGAACCAAAAAAATTGAGGGGATAAAAGTTATTCAGGATATACAGACAGAGGCAGCAAGTAAGTCCCTTTTTCTTAATAGTGTGTTAACTTTCAAACTAATAGTTCTTTGCATATTCAAAAAGTGTGCTGCATATGTGCTGCATATACATTCTGTTCTGCATTTAAATACCTGAATAGAACAATATTTGTCTAGGGTTCATTTATTTTTAAAAATCAACATTCAGCTTTTATCTACCTTGGTGACAGTACTGACAGCATTGTATGCAAGCAATTTCAAAACTGCATATCTCCTGTTTTTGACACAAGTCAAATCCCAATTGGATGCATTCGTTGGAGCTGCTTCAAGATGTTCTGTTCTTCAAGCTATTATAATCTGGGTCTCAATATGATGTGCTGATTCTGTAGGAAGGTTTATGGTATTGGGGTCACCTAAGTAGTCCATACCCTCCAACATTTCACAGATCAAAACAAGGACACATGTGGTCCCGCAATGTCCAAGTGTGGTCAAGATTGCAAAAGTTATTAGTGAGGAAGAACACAGAAGCTAGCAGAAACTTCAGCAGTTTGAATCTACAGGGAAGGGCAAGATTTTCCCCTCCACTCTCCTCTCACCTCTGCTGAGTATAAACTGCTTTTGCACTTTTAACTCAGTTTGCAGCAACTGAAGTAAGCTAATGAGAAAAGGTGAAAGTCAGAGGGGGGAAGAGAAACTAGAACATTTTAAAAACAGTTGAAAAACAGGGATGACAGAGGATTAATTGGGACTATCCCTGCTAAATCATGACAGTTGGAGGGTATAGTGGTTGTGCTATTCACACACGTGCTTCTGGAATGAAGGACTTGGATCATGATAAAATAGTCCCTGTACTATAATGTATGCAATATGAGGAAGGGGCCAAACTGATGTAATTGTGTATACATCTCACTAATGACACAAAAGTTACAAAGCAAACAGAGGTTAAAGATTGTTCGTAATCATCTCTCTTTTTTTCAGAGAGATAAATAAAAATTAAACTATGGCCTAAAACCAATTCATAGAATCATAGAATCATAGAATTGTAGAGTTGGAAGAGACCACAAGGGCCATCCAGTCCAACCCCCTGCCACGCAGGAAATCACGATCAAAGCATCCGCGACAGATGGCCATCCAGCCTCTGTTTAAAGACCTCCAAGGAAAGAGGGAGTGTGTTCCACTGCCGAACAGCTCTTACTGTCAAAAAGTTGCTAGATTGAATAAGCCCTGTTCAAGGCCCTTTCACTTGGTTAGAAAGGAATAATACTCTCAAATCTCTACATACTCGGGTGTCCAGTCTGAATCCAGTTTGCTCATGTAAGCTTCTACTAGAATTTTCTACTAGAATAGAAAATACTTTTCTTCAGATTTATCCTTCTCTGTACCCTTGAAGAAATATCAGTTTCCCAGCTTCAGAGCACAGAAATAAAATACAGCACATTTTGACTAAGGAGATTATCATACGACCAAATTAAACCATTACAGGGAGGACAGGAGATCGCGAAAGGGCTTCCCATTCATAATCCAATGCTCAAACCACTACACCACACTGGCTCTTGTTTTAAGTAATACTCGTCCCTTAGATATATTTTCTTTTTTTAAAAAAAGAACTCAAGATTTCATTATGTCAATGACATTATTAATTGGTTTACAGAAATCTGAACCCTCTGAGAGGTTTAGCTCTGAAAAGGGTACCTCCCCACATTTTTGGAAGGATATTTTAAATTGCTTCTTTTCTGGACATGTATATGTTTATTGCTATTACCTTTTTTGTTTTTGAAAAGAAGAAGGTAATTTCTAACTTTACTGCATGAAGGCTACATTAAAAAATGTTGACTGGAGTTTCACAACCTTAAATATCTCCCTTTTGCCACATTCTCTTTGATTTCACACCCACCCCTGCTACCTTTCTCTGCATGTTCACCCCCAAGCACAATGCAGTGTTTTGACTAGGAGCAGTCAATGCTGCCTCTTACCTACAGTTTGGAACCTAGGCATCCCAGCTTACTCTTTTTGGAGGCAACAGGCTGAAATAGTTCATTTAGGATTTAAAAAAAAAAAAACCTCAATGTATTTTCTTTTTTCAAAGCTTTTCCATATTTCTCTTTTCCATGAGGCCTCTGTGAAGTATCAGCACTTGAAGATATTCTTGAAAACCCTAAAATATCTAGTCCATTTGCCTTTTCAAACAGGTATGCCTCTGATCACCCATAAAACATTGCAACAATAGGAAATCTGAGATTAACAGTGGTGCAAAGAGGGCCAAGATAGGACCAGCTGCTAAGTACGTATACATGTATATATCCAGAGCCATTTATCTGGATATGTTGATGAACTTGTCTCAATGAATGGCCACTATATCAAAGAGCAAGTATGCAACTTGCTATGACTGAACATAAGGATTTAGTGGATGCTTGAATATGGCTTTCACGTTTTTTACATTAAAAATGGGACACTATAGCTCCAAATATATTCGAATTAAGCCTTTTGGGGTATGCTCTTAATCCTGACATGGGATAAGATACCTTTGCTTTCTACCTCTTATTCCTTATGTAACACCCAGCTGTCCCCAATGCAAACTGTTTATGCATTCAGATATAATAGGTTCGTGGGTTAATATAGCAGATGACTTTCTGTCACCTAAACATTTTGTATGCCAAAGAGCTACTCAGTTATAAAATGTTATGGCAAGCATTTGGTAATTCGTCAGAAGTGCTCAGACAAAGAATGGCTGAGTGTGAAATACTGAACAAATCCCAAGTCAGCATCCCTCGATATTATAAAAGTACCTGTGGATTTTCACATAGGAAAATAGATTCCTCAAAATTGATACGGTATATTCTTAAAGACTGTGTCAATCCTTTCTTTCTGCAAGCTGGGCAGCATTCATCTGGACTTACTTCAGCAGAACTACAATCCTAAAATGGTGTAAAATAAGCAATAATCATGTTATGCCTGAAAGGCCAAACATCAAAACATGGTAAAATAAATTTCATGCCACAGAAGTCATTTATGTGTTGGAAGAGTTACATCTGACCAGAAAGAAACACAGTAATACATAATAGGACTTTCATATTGACTGAATATTCGTTGTACTTACAATAAACAAAAGACTTTACTACCATTCTGAATGCTAAAAGATACCCAGCACTAGAAGTTTTCATAAGTATGTTTGTAATAGCTAACAATATTTGGAAATTGTAAATCTTTCGCCATTTCAGTGAGATTTCCGTGGAAAAATAATTTTATGAAAATATTATAGATGCAGTAATTTTGTAATATAGCAAAATCTGACCAATAGAAATTTAAGACCCTCTCAAAATTGAGGAGGAAAAAAAAAAGGAACTTTGCACAATGTGAAAGAGAACTGAACTGACTTTTCCCAAATACCCCACCATGTGGAGTGCAGATGTCCCTATATCAGTCACTTGCAAACCATTTCCAATCTTCTGGTAATCCATCACTCTGAGGCACTGGCTAAATTATGTTAGTTCTGACTAGAATGTACTCGTTGAATCAATGATACTGACTGAGATGATGACTGCTTATGTTTCCTTTGCTTTGGTGGTTCTATTCTGCTTGGGACTAAAAAAAGAAAAAGAAAGATTTAGACCTCAATATTACAGAGTCTACATGAACCTTATTTTACTCTATCCATGACAATCCTTAACTGCCTTTCTAACAGCACAGAGTTCTCTATAGCGAGCGGTTGCCTCGTGTGAAATTCTGAGACACTGTTAGAGTTCCTTTAAATAGTCAATAAAACTAACAAAATTTTCTCATGGGTTATTCCAAATCCATCTTAAAGACCCACAAAAATAATTAACACAAGCTGTTAGTTAAGCTGTGCAGCTTGCCTTTCACTAGCACAGTATTATATTCTGTCTTCTTGTGAGACAGCTAGAATTAGGAATAGGAGTGCCTAAGAATTTTATTTCTATCCATATTGGGAAAAAATGCCATATCCACAAACACACTCATATCTGGCACAGAAAAAAAAATTAAAAACATCAAATGTGGGAAGAGTACAATTGTAAGATTCATCAACCCCACCTCAGGGGGTTTGAGTTCCTATCTCTTCACAGTCTTAGTTTGAATTCCTTGAGTTTTTAACCATGTTAATGCTGAATTAGTGTTGCCATTTTTTTTTTCTGAGACTCACCTCGTCTTTAACACCTGTATGGCAGGAGGCACAACACAGTCATCTTCATGCTGGCAGTACCTGTTTCTATTGAATTTGGCTCACACAACATGGGAAGAATTTCATTTCAGTTCATTTTTGAAGAAATTGTCAGACTTCAGAAATTTCTCCATATTTTGAATGGAAAGATTCAAATACAGGAGAATATATAGCTGATAGATTTTCCTATCCATATTTGGCAGTGTAGAAATGAGGAAGAAGCAATGCATAATAGTGGTTGATAAGATTTAGTCCTAAAGTCTCCCACATCATCTGTGGTTTCCCCTCCACTTATGACTAGTAACATTGAAGTGAGAGTGATCCCAACAGCACCATGCAGGTGGCTCTCTGTTCCACCTTTTTAGTTACTCACAATGTGCCAGAAAGGGAAGGGAAGGAGAAAGGAAAAGAAAGAAAGAAAGAAAGAAAGAAAGAAAGAAAGAAAGAAAGAAAGAAAGGGTTCCCAAGTAGGCCTCAGCAATGGGTACTGTCAGGTTGCTGCCAAGGAAGTCAACTGGTGATGCCAATGCTGCAAATAAATACATAATATACAATGTGTAACTTGAAAGAACCATGCTGTGAATTTCTCTGGCCACTTTCTACTTAAGCATAATTATGTTGTGGCTAGTAATACAAAACATACAGCATTACTACTGGGTATGAGTGTAGGAGGTACAGGGCTGTTTTCAGCAGCTTTCACATATCTTCAACAAAGCTAAGTTCTTGTGGAAACATTTGGAATCTGTCATTTAGGAAAATAAAAGGTGGACATAATATAATAAGAGTTCCTATTCTTTTCTTTTGATATGAAACTTTTTAATTTTAACAGAACCACCATCTGTGAAAGATCTCGAAGTCAGCTTGTCAGACAAAGCAAACAATGCTGTAAAAGTGACCTGTACAGTACCAGCACGACTAAATGGTCCTAAGAAAATCTTTATCGTGACCTGGGATGGTAGGAGTATGAACGAAAGCAAATGTAGCTTTCACATAACAGAACTTTATCATTTGAAAACATATAATTTCACTGTAAGTTGCATAAGTATATTTTTTGACATTGAGATGATTGCATTTGCCTATTGTTGACTCATGGGAGAGGGGTGGAAAGGAAAAAGCAGAATATAGATATCAAAGGAGTTATCCTAAATATATAGAAATGCTTAAAATAACAAGTGACACCAGGAATATAGGTTCAAATGAAGTGGTCAGAGCAGGAGATGTTAGTTTCTGTCTGATAAGTGTGTGTGTATGTGCCTTCAAGTTGCTTGTTGATTTATTGCAACTCCATGAATTTCATAGGGTTTTCTTAGGCAAGGTATACTCAGAAGCAGTGTTGCCAGTTTCTTCCTCTGAAATCTAGCCTACAGCACCTGGTAATCATTGTTGATCTCCTATCCAAAGTACTAACCAGAGTTGACCCTGCTTAGCTTCCAAGATCAGATGGGATCTAGTGCCTTTAGGGTGTGTGTGTGTATTATGTAAGCCTTTTAAATAAATCATAGAATCATAGAATTGCAGAGTTGGAAGAGACACGAGGGCCATCCAGTCCAACCCCCTGCCACGCAGGAAATCACGATCACAGCATCCCTGACAGATGGCCATCCAGACTCTGTTTAAAGACCTCCAAGGAAGGAGACCCCACCACGCTCCAAGGGAATGTATTCCACTGCTGAACAGCTCTTACTGTCAGAAAGTTCCTCCTAATGTTGAGGTGGAATCTCTGTTCCTGGAGCTTGCATCCATTGCTCCGTGTTCTAGTCTCTGGAGCAGCAGAAAACAAGCTTGCTCCATCCTCAGTGTGACATCCCTTCAACTACTTAAACAGGGCTATCATATTGCCCCTTAACTGTCTTTTTTCCAGGCTAAACATACCCAGCTCCCTAAGTCTTTCCTCATAAGGCATGGTTTCCAGACCTTTCACCATTTTAGTCTCCCTCCTCTGGACACACTCCAATTTGTCAATATACTTTTTGAATTGTCACGCCCAGAACTGGACACAGTATTCTAGGTGAGGCCTGACCAAGGCAGAATAGAGTGGCACTATTACTTCCGTTGATCTAGACACTATACTTCTATTGATGCAGCCCAAAATCGCATTGCCAAATTTCAAAGTGGTGATTTGCAGGGAGGTTTTATCATGTAAACAATTCACCTGAAAACCTCAGCATGCTTTGATAAATAATCTTTGTCCAAAGCAATGAGGTACAACACTTTGCCTGCAGAAGGGATGCTTCTAAATGAGTACATGACTGAGGGAGAGTTAGATGCTGGTGCCCTGGTGGGGCAGTGGTTAAACACCAGTACTGCAAGCCACAATGTTGTGAGTTCAATCCTGCAGGGCTCCAGGTTGACTCAGCCTTCCATCCTTCCGAGGTCAGTAAAATGAGTACCCAGCTTGTTGGGGGCAATTAGGGAACACATTATAAACAGCTTAAGAGTGTGCTTAGCACTATAAAGTGGTATAGAAATGCAGGTGCTATTGCTATTAGATCATAGAATATAATCTTAGCTTTTTTGGGAGACATAGGAGGGGGATTTTTCTCTAGAACTGTCTCTAAGAAAGTAAAATTCATTGTTAGGGTTCAGGCACCATTTCCCCAGCTTCCTCTGTCTACCCCCTGAAGATGTGGGGCGATAATGTCACTAACTTTGGAATATACTTGATTTAAAAATGAGTGGGTGAGTGTTATTTATTTCTGATGAAGTGGCAGAAAGAGCTTGGTTTTCTCCACCTTCCCTGCAGGGTGGGGTAGGGGACATTTTTAAAAAAGGTAAAGCTTCTGCTCAGTAGCAGGTTAAAGTTGCATTTTCAAAATGGTCCATAAGTGATGTTGCCTCATCGCCTAGCAGCATTCCTAAAGAGAACTGTCATTTGGGGTGATGGTATGGACTGTAAAGTGTACAGATTTCAGGGGAGAGGAATTCCAAGCACTCCTGGGGGTCAGCTACACAGGAGGATTTTTAGTGAAATGTCATGACTTACCTTCCTTTCGCTGTAGTCACCATTTGTGCCCATGGCTGATTAGGAAGCTTGGGACAGAATATTTTGCAGTCTTCATCCCCAAAACAAAAAGGGTGGCTGTGAGTGAGTTGAGTCCAGAAAATGTCCCTCCCTCCCCACCTTTTTTTCTCTTAAAGAGACAGATGTGGAAGAGTTGCTTTCTGTTTAAAAAGAAGTTCATACTTTTGCTCTGCTACTTTACTGGGTGAACTATCGTGCCTGTAAAAACAAAAACAATGGCAGCTCCATCATTCCAAGCCCTCCCTTGTAAGCCAACCCCCTCCAAGGGCCAACCAATAAGCTTTGGGCTCTGCTGTGCCCCCTTTGTGAATTGGTTGTACAGATGACCTATTTTGTGCAATTACGCACACTTTTTAAAATAGATCACAGGAAACAGTGAAAGCTATTACTACGATCTATATGAAGTTTTTAGCCCCCCTCCTTCTGAATATCATGAATGTGGGCCATGATCTTTGAGGACCAATGGCATTCTTCTTGGATTCTTCTTGGATTTTTTTCATTGTGTAGTCAACCCCCTGGTCTGTTCGGCAAATGTAAGTATAACCCTCACAGTTAACAGTGTGGAAATTAGGGTTGTAAATACTATTAACAAGATTTCCCATCCTTGATCAGAAAATGTTTCTTGACTCATTGAGACATTCCAATGTGAGTGTTTTCACTTTGTACTTCTATTGTGCTATATGTTTTGTGCAGAAAAACATTTTTTTGTACTGAAAATAGAATTGTGCAAAACACTTTGCTACACAAAAAGGTTTTTGTCCAAAATCATAGATGAGATCCTACACTGTGTTTGCTTTGTGTACATCTAAACTCACATTGTGACATGATGATTGTGTTACACCTCCCTTCTATGCAACTGAGAGTGAATCTGACAATGAGCATACTTATTGTCCTGTTGTGCAGTGGAAGGATACAAGGTGACTGTTGCTGCAACCCAAGTGAAGAAAGTGGACATGGAAGGCACCAACAAATAATTATGTATCACCCAAGAATGTGCAGCTACATGGCAGGAATCCTGTTGGCAAGTCTCAACTACAGCTGAGCCACTGAATCAATTGTTGAGTCAATTTACAGGCAAATCTGCTTCAATGGCTCTAATAAAGTTGGGATTAATAATAGCATTTAGGCCAGGGGTGGGCAAAATTTAGGCCAAATGTAGCCCATGAGACCCCATAAATCCCATCTCTGAAGCCCCCATGCCCACCAAAAATTTAATGGGAAGGTAGGGCAAATTTTGATTGAAAACTGGCCAAATGCTGCCCAAAGCATTTGAAAAATGAAGTAGCTTGCTTTCCCTAACCCACCTGAGCCCCCCCAAACCTCAAAAAAGAAAGAAATTGAGAGAGAGAGGAAAATAAAATTAAAGAAATTGGCTGGAAATTGACCCAAATGATCACTGGAAATGATGTCATTTCACTTGAAACATGCAGAAATGTGCCAGTGCAGTGTGTTAGCAGATGTGGGGAGGAAAAATGTCCCCATCCCCAACCCAATTTAGGCCCATGTGAAATGGAACTCCACTTATGCAACCATGAAATGAGTATGGTCTTTGCACAATTGTGAAAAGAGGAGAGCAACATGTGTATAAAACTTATAAAGGTGCATGATACCAGCATGTTATTGCCCCACATTGTTAGGACAATGCACAAACAGATTTTTACACAAACACATTTTAAGTGAAAAAGTCCTGAAATGTGAAAATGCACTCACAAGTCCACAAAAACCTCTGTAATCTTACCTAGCAGGGAGAACACTTTTGAAATAATTTGTTGTGGCATGCAATAATGGAGCCTTGGTGGCGCAGTGGTTAAATGCCAGTACTGCAAGCCACCACGTTGCAAGTTTGATTCCAGCCGGCTCCAAGGTTCACTCAGCCTTCCATCCTTTCGTAGGTCAGTAAATTGAGTACCCAGCTTGTGGGGGGCAGTTAGCTAACACACATTGGAAACTGTTTAGTGCAGTTAGATGTGTAAATAGCTATTGCTTAAAACAATTTGTAAGCCACTCTGATAGCCTTGTGGCTGAAGAGCGGGGTATAAATAAATAAATAAATATATGAAAGCAGCAAATTCTTATATCCTTGGTAGCAATTAAAGGATTTCACATCCTCCACTCCAAGATATACCCTCCCAAAACCCTAAACATTAGTCCTAGTCTTTATGAGATAGATGAAGTGTCCAGAAACCTGCTTCATTCTGGAGATATGCTTTGCTAGACTGACACATCTAAGTTTAACATAGACGCTCCATCTGTCCTGGTGATCCCTCATCTGATAATTCAGGAGGATACACTGCTTGCACAGATCAAGGTTCAGGGTCTGAGGACTGCAACTGGCCAATTTTACACCTGCACCCAGACACTGCACCAACCTACTTTCTGGGAGGCAGAAAAGTATGGCGTGGGGGGATAGACATTTCAAGCTGTTTGAGGTGTGGAGGGGGTTGCCATTAAATGGAGAATCATGCCTCCTCTGAGTGTGTTATTCTACATGTTTGGCTGAAAATGCCTGTTGGGGATGGGGCAGCTTTGGGAACTGCATAGAAACCTCACTAGGCTGCATGAAAGTGTTGGGCTGAACAGTTTCTACCCTTTGCCACAGATACACTGGTAGTAGTTGCCCCTAGCATGAGCACGTTGAGACATTATGCCCCCCCCCCCCGGCCACATGCTATCCTTACTTATTGTAATGTTCTTGGGCCTTTGTTTGGGATCTGCTAGGTTCTCTGTTGCCACAGGGATATATGGCCAAATAGACCATTAGTGACATGGTCAGTAATTTGCTTAAAAGCAAATTTGCTTAAAAGCAAAATACTGAGTCCTAGTTTTGTCATATTAACCATCTTCTTGTATCTTCAGACTTATTCTACTATATGCTCCTCTAAAATGAATAACAAAACAAGGAGGCAAGTTCTAAAAATAATTTCCTAGACAGTTTGTACTCTTGATTTTTTTTTTACTGTCAAAGGTTACAAAAGTTACACAAGAAAGGGAAATGATTTCAACTTCAGGACCTCAGGGTAAAAGGTCCATCTTTTATTTAGACAGAAGACACTTTCTGGAAGGTTTCCAAAATAGTTTGTCTTTAGTAATACATTTTTGAGGTTAAATTAATCTTTTATTTACTGTTGTTTCTGTTTTTAAGGTTTATGTTTTCAATGGAAAATTTTATTCTGATGGTTCGTGGAAGACAGTGAACACCAGATGTATGTTCGAGTTTAAATCACTTCTTTTAATTTCTGGATTGCTTAATGTACCTGCTATGGAAATAAAATATTTTTTATATATATATTCAACACTCTGCAATGTTGCTGTTTTCATTTCTCGCTTGATTTTCTTCTTCAAACAGATAACGCTAAAGCCCTGATTGCATTTTTGGCATTCCTGATTATTGTGACATCTTTGGCTTTACTCATTGTTCTGTACAAAATCTACAGCCTTAATAAAGAAAAGTCCAGGTAAAATTGTTTATTATCCTTACCACGTATGTGCAATAACAATGAGAAGGCTGTAAGCTTTTCTTCCAGGTGAAGGCTGAGGCTTGTCTCATTCGAGATTACTGTTGATGAAGTGAAATGGGACTTTGTTCCCCATGTCCCTGTCAGAGACCATTCCAGTGCAGGGACATCTGTTGGCTTCCATGTCAGTAGGGTAGTGAATCCACACTGGATGTTAGTCTGAATTTCAAAGGAGCTGTCCATGGTACTGAACTATATATGGTACTGAACCTTAAAAAGGACTATCCATGTGTTCAGAACCTTGGATAGTTCATTCGATATAGGGAACCATGGTTCAGTACTATTCTCCATGGGAACCAGATGAGGGAAGGAGTTACTGTATGTTATTCTGTCCACCACCCTCCTCATCACTGTTGCTAGAACTCCATAAGACCAAGACACAGGAAAGCAGCTTGGCATTTATTAGGCTCTCACAAGTGGGACTAACAAACAAATATTGTAGTCCAGAGTTCCAGCAGCAAGGACTACTTCCAGGATATGCCATTTCATCTCCTTTCTTCCTGCTTTCTAATTTCCTGTCACCAACAGCATTCTGTGGCTAGTGACCATGCCCATTCCTCAGTGGAATGTTTGGGGTTTTCTTGCTGATTAACTCTCTCTCTCTCTCTCTCTCTCACACACACACACACACACACACACACAATTTCTGCAAACCTTTGAGTTTTCTGGAGCATGCCAACAAGCTTTCCAGCACTTAGAATGTCATTTGGGGGGATTATATCTCCCAGTTTGCACCAGCTAGCAGAGCCACTGGCCACGCTGGCACAAGGATTCTGAAAGATGTTCCCCCAAAAGTAACTTTTCCAGGGGCTCGCTGTCACTTCCCTCTTGCTTCTCAGTAGATGCAGTTCATCTACAACTCAGAATATGAATTTGCTGTTAGTATATATGCTTCCAAACTCAACTGTTTAAAGCTACTGTTTGGTTTCAGAAGGTTTTGATATCACGGAATGTTGTTTTACATTCATAACTGTTTATGCTTCTTACAGAAATTCAGATGAAGCAGTGGTGCTTGTTCCCAGAGGTAAATATTATGGAGGTAAATATAGAATCATAGAGCTGCCAAGGACCTTAAGGACCATCTAGTCCAACCTTCTGCCTTGAAAGAATCCACTGCTAAAGCACCCTGGACTGTAGGCCATTTAATCTCTCTTCAAAAACTTTGCTATAACTTTGACAAGTACAGAAATGATGTGGATGTTTTTGTCCAGCCCACTGTAAAAGTGACATCTTGATACCTAACCCTGAACCAGACACCTTGGGTCTGTAGGGTGGAAATTTTCCCCAGGGACCCATGCAGGTATTACAAGAACAGGGAATTACCTATTCCTGAACAGCTCTTCAGGCCAGGGATGTAAATCTTCATTTCACAGTTAATAATCCTTCCACCCTACCCAAACATATATAGACCAGCATCATTCAGATGATGAAGCAGACAGTGTCCCTGAAAGCATAATCCATGATAAAATGTGATCATTTTCAAGTTGCTACAATACTGTTGTTTCTGCTTCAAAAGATTAAAGAGAGACGGGAAAACATTTTTTTAACAACTCCCAGAATTTCCCATCTGTCCTAGTGCCTATGCTAACTGCAGAGCTTGGGGAAATTTGTCAAAGCTCTAATATAGCTACCCTCTGGGGAATTTACATCATGTTGCTTCCCACATACACCCAATATGTGAGAAGTTCCAAGTGCACACTTGGTTTATCCTGCCTCACTGCACATTATTAACAGGCAGAAAATGCCATGTACTCTCATTTATACTATCATTTATAGGAGAAAGTATTACGTACAGTTTTTGTAGAACAATAATGAGGCATGGCCAATGCTAAGCATTCTTGAACATGTCTCAGAAGGATTCACAGTGTGCAAGTTCTGTACAGGCAGATACAAAGGAGTTAACTCCATAGATGAGTTCATATTGCAAGGTTTTTCAGAAGGGAAAATGAGTAATTGCTGCTATAAATTATGATTGCATGTGCCATATTAATTTAGAAGGTTTTTTAAGTTTTAATCCAGGTGTGGATATGGTGAGGGCTGTGGGCCACATGTGGCTCTTGAATGCCACTTTTGTAGCCCCTGAATCCCCCCACTAGTTCTCCAGAGCCCCCCAAGCCCCCAATTTTCAGGCATTTTTGCCCCAAACCATGTATAAAGCTCTCAAAATACATGAAACACACAAAAATATCTCACAGAAGCATCCCAGAATCACACACTATCCCCAAATTCCTCTGTTTTCCTCTGCAGTACCTCTCAAAATGGCAACAGGAAATGATGTGATGTCACTTTCTGTTATTAATTTGAGAGAGGCTGCAGAGGAAAATAGAGGTATTTGGCTTGCTGTGGAGGGGCTGTGGCCTATGTGAGATCTGGAGGAAAAATTGGCTTCTGGTCCCCGCACAGATGTCCACTACTGTATTTAATTATAGTAGGGTGATCTTGAAGTCTTAAGTGTATGTGCTTTAAGTAAAGGTTGTTATCATTGTGTTCAAGAAGTAAAATTTCTGCACACCTTTCTACACAACTAAGCAACATGCAGTTTAACATGCAGTTAAACTGGACATTATTCTTAATAAAAGCAATATGTTTATCTGTCTGTTTTAAAAGATGATGAAAAGCATCTGATGAGCATAGAACCAATTCCTGCAGAATTGTTGTGGGAAGCATATAAGAGAAAGATAGCAGATGAAGGAAGACTTTTTCTGGAAGAATTTCAGGTTGGTGCTCTATTAAAAACAAACAAACAAACTGAATGTTACAAATTTGAGTATTCATAGTTGGGTTTCCTTTTGGTGTGGAGTATGAAGCACCCAACCTAAGTCTCTTACAAGAGTTGAAAACCTTTCACTGATCAGGAACAGGGACCTGGGGAGAGTCTCGAGGTCCACATTGCAGCAGTGGGTTGGACTGAGGCCGGCATGGGCCAGGGCCAAGGACCAAGCCTATAGGGCCTGCAGCAATGTGAGTCAGGCCAGGTGTGACCCTGACCTTTGTGGACATTTTCCCACAAAGCACAGCTCAGCTCTGTGCATGTCTACTCAGGAAGTCTTCACACAACAGCTTTGAACCATGCCAAGCACAACTCAGTTGTATACAGATCTACTCAGTGGTAGGCCCCATGCCACAGGCTTCAGGAATGCAAAGCAGAGCTACAGATGTTTACTAAGACCTTGAAATACCTGTTTAGCATGTAAAATGTATTTAAAGAGCAGGATATTTAAAATGTAAATGTCTATAAATATCCTTACTTTTTTCTTCAGAAATAACAGGAATGGGGTGGGGTGGTTCCCTGAAGTACACCGAAGAAAAGCCCTTTCTCTTTAGCTGTTGGCATTTTTCAGCTCTTTTATCTTAATTAAGATGACTGATTAGTTGGCCTTATAAATGACTAAGGACTTTATCAGACGAGGCTAAAATTGCATGATTACAACATCACGGTAGTGCAAACAGGTTCCCGCTATTGCACAACATAGTTGTCCTCCTGTGGTCACTGTGTGAATGGGTGGTTCTCTTTTCCCCCTCCCCATTTCCAGAGCAACAACTTCCAGGTGAGAATGTGGAAACAATCTACAGGACACTCTTTTAATGAACTGTCCCATTTTGTATGCACATTTTTAGGTTTAAGTGTTTATGTGTTGATTTAGTTTGCTAATTAAGGGGGTTTTGGTGTTTTTAAGTGAACTCGTATCTTCTCGTGAGAACTGTCGAAATCTCACCCATGCTAAATCATGGAAGTAAAATCCCATTCTTAAAGTGCTAATGGTGGTCGTGTGATAATTCCAAGGTGGTAGCATCATGCAACTATGGTGACATGCAATACTTGGTGTAATAATGCCACTATGTTTCCACTTTCTCCAATAGCGGAATTACAGCATTTTTAGTGTGATAAAGCCATCCCATATCAGCATACCTCCCTTTATTTCTATTGGAGGTACCTCCTCCTCCTCCTTGTTGTTGTTGCTGTTGTTGTGTACCTTCATGTTGTTTCCAACTTATGGAGACCCTAAGCCATTCCTATATGGGGGTTTTCTTGGAAGATTCATTTAGAGGGGGGTTGCCATTGCCTTCCTCTGAAGCTGAGAGAATGTGACCTGCCCAAGGTCACCCAGTGGGCTTTGTTGGCCAACCAGGGATTCAAACCCTGGTCTCCAGAATCCTAGTGAAACATTCACATCACTGCACTGTGCTAGCTCTCCTCTTTACAGCTTTAGATATTTGCCCCAAACATTTTAATGGTTCCTTTATTTGAGCCTGCTGCATTTTGATTATCCCAGGATTTCTTCTGTAAAAGTGTCCCTTGTCCTTTCCTTTAATATACCCTGTGAGTAACCCCATAATTGTTGTAAAGCATCATCATCATCATAATCATCATCATCATCGCAGTTTTGCTATTTTTCCTCAGTCAGCATTGAAGCTCTGTTTTATATAGAATATAACAGATAGGAACCTCCTCCGTTCTCTCAGAGACCTGTGTTGTGTGGGCAGTCCATGATCAGCTTGAAGTTTGTGCATCCATGGAAAGTATCTTAGAGCTTTCTCTGAAACAGCACCTTTTGCAAAACCACAAAGGCCCTTTCTGCTGTTGCCTACAGTCTTTAGATGTTTCATACCTTTTGTGTTTTGTTAATGTTAGCATTTAATATCGCAATCTCCAGTCCAGATCCACAGTGTCCACACAAGACTGGATGCAAACACCATGAGAACTGACACCACATCAAATTTAAGAAGGTCTACATCACCAAGAGAGCCAGCATGGTGTAGTGGTTTGAGTGTTGGACTATGACTCTGGAGACCAGGGTTTTAAGCTCCGCTCATCCATGGAACCCCAATGGGTGACCTTGGGCAAGTCACACTCAGGGCATGTCTACACAGTAAACAAAAAAAAATATGTACAGCATTTGGAAGATTGATCATCCGTACACACGGCCATTTGGATGCATATGTGTCATTCAGAAGGGGGGCTAGCGTTTGGATTCTGTGTTTGGGAGCATTAGCAAATCTCGACCTAAAATCCATACAGCCATTCGTATTGTCAATGGTCTGTACACCCTGTTTGCACACATATAAACAGGCAGTGTAATCTGATTAGCTGGCCGAGCACAGGGGGTGGGGCTAGCAAAGAGGGGAATTGGGAGTGGCTGCCATGTTGGATTCCCAGCTAAGCGAGAGTCCGGTAGGTCCATGAATTTTACATTTATTCCTTTTTATTTTATTTTGTAAATATGGAAAACCCACTGTCTGCATAACAGGCACCTTTTTAAATTAAAAAAAAAGTGGTGGGAGATTCAAAACCGTTGCTTGGATCGCTCACTCCAGCCACCTGGGCAAGGGGGGGTCATATGGAGTTTAGGGGGGGTAAAAATCATGTAGGCGGGTCGTACATCTTTGAACAGCTGCCTTTTTGGATTTTTTACCCCCCAAATTGATTTTTTAAAATCATGTAGATGGGGCCTCACTCATCCTCAGAGGAAGGCAAGGGCAAACCCTATCTGAACAAATTCTGCCAAGAAAATCCTATGATAGCGTCTCCCTTAGGATTGCCATAAGTCAGAAATGACTTTAAGGCACACAACAAGAACAACAGCAACAACAGAATCACCACAAAAAGGCATCATTCTAACAATTACATACAACTTGAAATGTAATTTTTAATGTATTCATTCACATAATGTAAATATAAATAAGGCATACATGTAAATAATGTATTATATTATTTAGAAGGTCCTCATACTCTGAGGCTCTAAAGTGTCAGTTATCTCTGTGTTGTATTGTTTTAATTGTATTGTTCTTAAACTTCTTTTTTAAATTGTTTTAAAGTCATATGTTTTAAATTGTTATAATACTGGCTAATACAGTATATTAGGGCCCCCCTATCCACTAGGGATTGGTTCTGGGGCCCCCGTGGATACTGAAAACAGTGGATAATAGTGAACACCATTGAAAATAATACAACTTCTGGTTAAAAATACCATAAAGTTGTCTTGGAGGACCTAGAAAATGGCTAGGGAGGACACATTTTATAGGAAGACTCTATGGTAGGTGTGCTGTTTTGTGTCCCATGGATAATTGAATCAGTGGATAATGAATCAGTGGATACAGGGGTCCTATTGTAGTTTAATAATATAATGCTGATCTTTTGTATGTTTTTAGCTATATTGTACTCATTAGAATTTGTAAGCCTTCTGGAGTCCTAGTTTAGATATAAAGAATGATGATGCTGATAATGATACTAATAACTGTAGTAGCAGTAGTAATAGTAACTACTGCATAACCTATGAATAGCCTCAATTTATCAAGAATCCATAGCAAATAGCCATCATACAAAAGTCATATTCTGACATCAATTCCCTTTATGGCGCTAGGACTCTGTGACAGAAAGTGTTCTAGCTGTGTCCCTTTCTTGTCCTCCACAAGTTGGAGGGTTATTGTCCACAGTGGGGAGCCTGCCAAACTTAGCTTCCCAAATGTTTTCAGATGGCCACTCACTAACTTGTGGAGGCTGACAAGAGGATGAAGCAAACACACCCATCCTCTTTTCCCCTCATGGCATGGGAAATTCAGGACATCAGGACAGTGGGTATAAGAATCCCTTCATAATAATAATTGTAAAATATTATGCACACATATAACACCATAGAATTAATAGATTCCAGGCCTTTTCTATGATTGTTGTTTATAATCATTCCCAGGAGACATACAGCCCAGTTCAAACTATACACTAATATATACAGAGACTCTATAATATATAGAGAGTGATCTGATTTTATTTCTCCTTGACCTAAATTCTATTATTAGTCCTGACTAGAGTAGACCCATTGTCTCATTGGTATATACCTACAGGTTGACTCACTATTCAACAATTAATTCAGTTGGTCTATGATAGTTGGGACTAATTGACAGGATTTAGTTAGTTCCCAAACTAACCAAATTTAGTTTCGTTCATCCCTTGTATGCTTTTTCCTATTTATGGGTGTGTTCAAGAGTGCTGAAGACTCTTTTGGATAAGGTCCATTATAAAACCATGTGATGTGTTGAAATTCATATTGGGGTCAGAAAATACCTCACAACTCACACAATGCAAGTCTTTTTAGATCGTACTTTTAAATTCAAGTATGTTTATTTTTTATCCTGACAGTGGAATGTGTAAAATTGTATTTGGGATAGCAAATTATTATGCTAAGGAAAAGAGCTGACTATCTTATATCTCTCTAGACATAATTGTTTTTGCTCAGGTGGGTCTTGTCTTTTGCAGAGCATTCCTAGAGTTTTCAGCAAATTCACTATAAAAGATGCACGTAAATCTTACAACCAGAACAAAAACCGTTACGTTGATATCCTCCCTTGTAAGTACCTGTATTAAATTGGATTTTTCATGTCAGTGTTTCTTAAGCACCCTCACTCCTGTCTGAAATTATATCAAACTGTACCATCTGAAGCAATTTGTCTTTTTGTTTTTGTTTTTGTTTCAAATGCCTATAGATGACTACAATCGTGTGGAGCTTTTGGCAATATCCGGTGACCCAGGATCTGACTACATAAATGCAAGCCATATTGATGTGAGTCATTTTCACCAAGAACCCTTTAAATGTTGAAATGATAATATTCATAGTCTTGTAATTCTTGCAGATATGCAAAGACCAGTATTCTTTAGCATTTATGGTATAGTAACTCATGACTTTCTATCATAGGGTTTCAAAGAACCAAGGAAGTACATTGCTGCCCAAGGTTTGTTATTTTTTTTTCTTCCCTCTTTCTTTTCATTATCTTTTGTACCTTATATTTTTCAGGCAAGTAAAATAAATATACAGTACCTGTATCATTTCTACCTTATATGGTTTTGATTGCATGTGGAAATAAATTATCGATAATGATAATACAAGATATATGGGCTTTCCAATACATGCCTTATGTAGAATAAATTCTACATGGTTTTATTTATTATTTTTGATGTTCAAAAATTATTTTTGAAAGGAATTTTTATTGTTGCTTATTCCAAAAATTAACTCATTGGTACTATACTTTTTGATAAATGGAAGCATTAAGTCACTCATTATGTTGGTAATTTATTTAGTTCCTTTGTGGTGGGTGGAATCCATCTAAAACAGAAAAAAATGGACTAAAAATTGAACAAAATCTTCTTAAAATTTGCCCCAAAGCAATTTCTGCCCACATAAGTATGTATATCCATTATATAAATACTACTAAATACATGAAAAGTTGTTGCCACTTGTTATATAACTTTCAAAAGGAACATTATCCCACAAAGTAATACAGTACAGGTAACATTATTACCCATATTGTGTTACTTTGAAGCTCTGTTTCTTTTATTTGTCACCTTTTCTGCTCTTTAGCACCTTGCCAAAATGAAGTTCCTACTTTTTCCAAAATTAAGTTCCATTGATATTAATGAGTAACTCTAAGCATGTAAATGATTGCATTTTTCTGTTCAAATTAATGGCACTTAAAAGTACTTATCTTTTACTAAAGTTTCAACTATTTAAAATAATCTTTCTGCCAGGTCCCAAGGATGAGACAACAGATGATTTCTGGAGAATGATTTGGGAGCAAAAGGCAACCATTGTTGTCATGGTGACTCGCTGTGAAGAAGGAAACAGAGTGAGACAAACATACACACTGTATTCTTATGGCTATTGTAAAATATTTACCTTTGTGTAGTTTATTTCGTTCATCCATTTCCTTGTAGGAACCTTCTTTGCCACCACAATAGCTGGGACAATGTACAAAGGCATCTGAAGCCTTGTGATTTTGTATTATGTCTTATAAAAAAAAGTTACTAATTGTTGCTCATAAATTTGCCAGCCAACCTCTGTTATCTTAAATTAGGAGGACCCCACTTCCTTGGTCAGCAATTATGCAGTGAATTTTGGTGCCCTGTCTCAGATATGTTTACATCTAATTTCCAGACAGTCCAAATAGGTTTTGACACAAAGCATTGCATATACCATTAGCTGGAGGGCAATATAAGCTCCTTGCCCTGGCCCCCGGCTTGTGGGGTTGACATCTGGCTATCCACAGTGGGAAATTAAATGCTGGGTGAGGTTGGACATTTGTTCTCATTCAAATCATCTGTATTCCATCAAGGATGAGAAAAGCAGTGGAACAAAGAAAGTGCTCCCCTATAGTCTTTGAAATAGGTAACCAATGACAGAATAGTTCTGACCAGCTAAAACAAAATTCTTCTGAAATGTTATTGGGATTGCTATTGTTATTTGGTAAAATAATTAATTTATATAGCACCTCAATGGTTCTTTAGAGAGTAACATAGTAAAAAACAAAACAAAACACCAATAACATCTGCTCTAAAAAGGCCACATGTTTCCAAGGGGGTTTGCATGTTTTGCCAGTGGGGAAACAACAGAGGGAAGTCATCATGGGAAAGAATGGAGGCAAAGGGATGAATGGGAGACAAGAAAATATAGTTACAGTTGTCCCTTCATATTCACTGGGGTTTGGTTCTAGGACCCCCTGTGGATACCAAAATCCATAAATACTCTGGTCCCATTATATGCAAGGGCATAGTAAAATGGTGTCCCTTATATAAGATGTCAAAATCAAGGTTTGCTTTTTGGATTATTATTTTTTAAAGAATATTTTCAAGCCATGAATACTTAAATCCGTGGATACAAAATCCGTAGATACGGAGGGGCAACTGTACATTGTCTTAAGTTTCCTTGGGGATGGGGACTAAGGGTTTACAAAACAGGAGAGAGCCTTTGTTTTAGAGAATTGCTTTGGAGAACAAAGAGAGTTGGCACCAGGTAAAGGTTCTGTGAGTTTCAGCTATGGGGAACAGCACAGAAGAGTATATCAGCACAGGCAGCAAGTAGCTATGCTACTCTGAGATGGTGAATCTGTGCTGGGTTTTATGGGAACTATCCAAGGTGCTGAAACCTATTCTCAGTACAGGTTCATCATCTTGGATAGCTCTTGTAGAACCCAGAGTAATTCCTGTAGAACACAGCATGGATTGCTTCCATAAAACCAAAGGTAGATTCATTGAAGCAGTGGAGCCACTGGCAGCCTCTGTATGTCAGTATGGGAAATGAAAGAGACAAACAAATACTCAGAAGCTTCTAAAAAGAACCAGAAAGGGAGGAAAAAACCCCTCAAAATGTGAACATGAAGAGTCTGGAGTGTAAATCTGTAAATGGGCAATTTGCTAATGGAACTCTCTAGATGACACTGGTTTCTACATTATGCTGTTTTTCTCTCCTTATTTTTCCTCTCACTTTGATCTCTTATTCCCAGTGAAATTGTCAAAGCTGTTGCCAAGTCATAAGGCACTGCATTCTACTTTGACTTCTGTGCTGTGACAAAACATCTGCCTCTCTTCATCTAGTCATTCTCCCAGTTCTCCTACCTGCTAAGTTTCAAAAAGAAACTTAGCATTGCCTTGCAGCTGGTAGAAAAGAAGAGTAGAAAACAGGTCTAGGCAGACTGTTGGAACATGAAGAAATATGTCCCTATCCTTATTCCCTGCTGCAGATCTCTTAAAGAAATTTCCGTTGGTTGTGACTTGGCCACTTAAAGTATTGCAGCTGTTTTTGTGGATAAGCACCAAGGATAATTAGATTCTTACATAACTTTGGATTGTGGCCTATACATGCAATATTTTTATTTGTCATTATTTTCTACTCAGCAAATTTTGTTGGATACACATTCTTCACCTTGGCATTACGGAATATGTGTGTTGTGTGTGTGTATCCCTGTAATAATTTTTTTTTATCAGGTCAATAAACATGAGAAAAAGTGGATAGTTTTGTCCTGTTTTTTCAGACAAGCATGATTTCATTCTGAAATTCTATCCTACCATTTATCTCAACAAGAAGAAATAAAGAGGAAAGCAAAGATTATGTTCCCATTATGGCTCTTGACATTTGATGGATTTGTATTTCTGTAGGTCAAATGTGCCAAATACTGGCCATCCATGGAGGAGGAGTGTGCATCTTATGGTGATATCATTGTGAAGATAAATGAATGCAAAGTATGTCCTGATTACATCATTCAGAAGTTGCATATCACAAATGTGAGTAATAATAACACTTCATGTACATTCTTGAAGTAATCCTTATGACTCCATAAGTTAAATAACCAGTATTGTTATCTGTACAAGGAGATCACTTGCCTAGCATCACCTAATATGTTCATTGGCTGCAACAAAATATGAATCAAGGACATTATCAGACCACCATCCTGAAAAGTTCTTTTGTCAGCATAAATTGTGACACTTTTATGCCATCAAATGAACTCCCCCCACCAGACCTTACCTTGCTCACATGAAAGAGGCTTCCCAGGCACTAACGGGGAGTGAACAGAGCTCTGTTCACTTCCTGGTTTAAGATCTCACCTAATCTCATGAGAAGATGCTCGCACGGGGAATTAAAAAAACAAAACAAAAAACCCAAAAACAAAATAAACACACAAAAAGTTAACACAAGCACATACACACACTTAAAAAATCCCAAGTACCCAAGAGGGGGGGGGATCATAAAAAGAGTGTACCCTACCTGGCTGTCATGATCTTGACCAGAAGTGTTTGCCCATTGGCGCTGCATTCAGATGAGTACAATGGCGCAGGAATTCACCAGCAATGCCAGCAACAAATCACTAAGGGAGATCTATTGACAGCTTGAGCTGTCAATAAAAAGGAATGGGTTTTCAACCAGATATGTACACAAAAGGGCGACATTGTCTGGTATGTGTGCCCTTTTGCAATCATTAGGCGTCCTTATGATGCCTTATTTGCTGCATCTGATAAAGTCCCAACTCATTGTATCCTAGCGCAAGGATATTCTTCATTCATATTCTATTCTTTTAGCCACTGCATTGTGGCATCTATAATATTCTACTAAATTATTTGCTTTTGGGGAAGAAATGAAGTAAGAGAGGAGGTACCAAAAGTAGTGTGGGGGTGAACAGAAGCAGACCTACTGGTACTTTGCAGTATATTAGCAGGGATTTCTGACTCCCAATTGTTTGACCAATACAATGACTTTCTGCATATCCTAAATGAAAAAACTGAAATCAGGAAACATTGTGGTAGTGGAGTTTTGTGTGCAAGAGTGTGAGCTCCCTTTAGTTCTAGTCCAGTACTAAAAAAAATACATAGTCCGGAATTCTAATTGTATGTCTTTTGCTACAGGCTCTGGGTGATGGATTACAGAGTTCATGTAAAAGACAAAATAGATTCTGGAATCTTGAAATCTGCCCTCCTCTTATAATGTTAAAATGAGGAAGTCATCTGACAGGCTTTTGTTACAGTGTTAGCATTCCACAACAGTTTTGCTTAAATTTGGACCAAACGTCATCAGTTCAGATTGTTGATTACCTTAGCCTTTTCTGCTGTTCTTTGCTGTCTGTCTTTGGTATTGAAATGGCAACAGTGAATATTGACATACACACACTCATCTTTCTAGAGAAGGGAAAAGACATCAGGAAGAGATGTGACCCACATTCAGTTCATAAGTTGGCCAGACCATGGAGTGCCTGATGATCCTCATCTCCTTCTCAAGCTACGCCGCAGAGTTAATGCTTTAAGTAACTTTTTTAGTGGTCCAATAGTGGTTCATTGCAGGTAAGATTTAAATGTACAACAAGGTTTGCTAATACTTACGGCTAGCTGAGTATTGGTCTGCCCAGGTAATAAGATTTTACACTGTACTATTAAGGAAGGGAACATATACCCACCTCTAGAACCATCATTGGCCATTATTCATGCAAAGTCTGTCCCTTCAGGGCCAACAGTGTACATCTCCCTAAGAAAAGAGGATCTGTCCAATCAGTTCGACTCATTCACTTCTCCTTGTTACAATCAGAAGTGTTCATCAAGATCAATTGCTTCTCCACTTCCATCCTAAAATTCTGGTTGTGTCAGGATCGGTCCCAACATTCCCTGCCAACAATTTTGATTTCTGGTTGTGTTCAGTCACGGTGTGCTTTCATGTTTGATGTTTTTGCATTCTTTAACAATGTAACTAGTTGGTGTGCTAGGAATAGACATGGGAGGATAGAGTGTGTTCGGTAATGGCCGAGATGGCCTTACACCTGAAGATGTTGTGAGAGTCAATAAGAGGAACCCTGGATGGGTGAGAATGGGATGGGTGGATGACAGGTAGTCAATGGCTCATTTGCCCACCAGATTTTGACTGATTTTATTTTACTGTTTTGCCAATGAACTTCATTCGAAGCAACAATTTTGTACATTTTGCTCTTTAGTTTCCTTTGACAATAAAGCTTACTGTTTAACCCTGAAGCTGCTGTCCACTGACTCTGAAGAAGCAGTTACATGGCAGGTTGAGATCCTACATCATGCTTCTGTAGTATAAATCAACAACCATATAGTTACATCTCCCTACTGCAGAATACTGATATTATGCAGCCAATTTTATATCTGCCAGTCTGCCCGCTTATTGTCCATTGTACAGTGGGGAATGTTGCAGTGGCTGTTTCTGCAATCCCTGTGAATAAAGTGATATGTTGAAGCCATTGACAAGTAGTGTCAATATAGAAACAGAATGTGCAACTGCTCGGTTGCAATTTTGTTGGTTACTCTCAGCTAGAGTAGACCCATATGACATCAATTGAATGGTGAGTCAGCACATAGGTAAACTCAATTGATAAAATGGTTCTGCTCTTGTTAGGACTAACAATAAGATTTAGGTTTGTGTGAAGTGATTATGCATGTGGAACACGCCCAACTGTGAACTGAATAGATCTGTTGTGCAATGGCCAAAAAAGTACAACCACATGTCTAAGGGAACTTATACATGTGTTTCTCACCAAGAGGATTTTGGCCACTATATTAAAACTTTCTTCCTGCTATGCTAGATTATATGCAGGGACCTTTCTTACATAGGTGGCTGTTAAAAATGTAGCTCTACACCTACTGTACAAAGTAGTATAGTCAGTTCTACCACCACAAACTTCGCTTGTTATATATATATGGCCTATGCAGGTATGAATCTATTGAGAAATTTAAGTCAGGGAACATTAACATCTATGTAATTTTTCTTTGCAAGTATTGTTACCAACATTCATACACACACACACACAGAGGCTCACCCCTGCCTCCATCCAATGCATGCAATTCCTATGAGTATTTACAATAAGAATTTGTTATTAATTATTGTCAGGTCAACTTTGAGTTATGTTGAGCCTATGAATGTGAGACCTACAAGTCACCTTATCATCAAAAGCACTGCTCAGGTCTTGCAGTTTCAGGGCTGTGGCTTCCTTGTTTGAATTAATTCACCTTTTTTTCTCCTACTACCTTCCATTTTGCCACACATTATTGTCTTTTTTAAACCCCAAAACCTGAGTCATGTCATCTCATGATATGACCAGAGTACAATAGCCTCAGCTTGGTTCTTTTGGCTTCTAGTGAAAGTTCATGCTTGATTTGTTGCAGGACTGATTTATTTGTCTTATTGACAATCCTTGGGATCTATAGAACTGTCTTCTAACACCACATTTGAAATAAGTTGGTTTTCTTTCTGTCAGCTTTCTTCACTGTCCAGTTTTTGCAGCCATACAAAGGAAATAGAAATACTATGGCATGGATTCTCCTGACTTTTCTATTCAGTGATATAACTCTGGACTTGTCTTGTCTAGTTCCTTTATAGCCACTCTTCCAAGTCATAGTCTTCTTCTGATTTCTTGACTACAATCTCCAATTTGATTTATTACTGAATCAAGGTATAGAAAGTCTTTAACTATTTTGATGTCATCATCCACTTTAAAATTATGCGTCTAAGAGGTAACCCTGTGATCAAACATTTGCTTGAATTCCTAAATAGGAAAGGTCAATATCTTCTATTTAATTTGTATGAACATCAGGAATTTGACAGACAGTTGTTTTCTCCTTTATTACCATCTTCTCAGTGCTGGTGTTGGGCGCACAGGAACCTATATTGGAATTGATGCAATGCTGGAGGGACTGGAGTCTGAAGGAAGAGTAGATGTTTATGGCTATGTTGTAAAGCTACGGCGTCAGCGATGCCTTATGGTCCAAGTGGAGGTATGCTTCCAGATAATTATTGTCCATAGACAGCAATCTTGAAATGCACAAAGACAGATCTATTTTTGTCATGTATAAGTGCTAGAGCAGTGGATGGAGACCATGTGCCCCTTACAGACCTTGTAGGACTTCAGTTCCCATGATATCCCATCATTGCCTGTGCTGGTTTGAGTTTATGGGAGTTGCATTCCAACAACACATTTGCCACCCCATGCCAGAGCTTTGTCTATGCTCTATCAGGGTGGTAGATTGCATAGTCAGTTTAGTATAATAATTATGTTGTTTAGAAAATAATCTAAACATTCTTAGTTTATGCATTTCCTCCCTTTGATGAAACATATCTGTGTATTGGGGGAAGTTCACATTATATTATTTGAGATGCATGTCTAAGAAACTTTAAATGTTTACCTTAAATATAAATGTGATGAGCACACAGTTGGAAATGCAGGTATCATCTCAATACACTGATTACAGAGCTGGGACTGCTTGGAGTTATGTGGTCTATTATACAAAACGGCAAGGTCAAAGTTTGCTTCTTGGAAGTTATTTTTTAAAAAATATTTTTGAACCATGTTAGGTTGAATCCGTAGATAAAGAATCTGTGGATAAGGAGGGCCAACTGTACATGTTTATTCAGAAATAAGCTCCACTTGAATTCAAGGGGGTTTACTATCAAATAGTTCTGAAAAAGCAATCCTTTGCACATTAGTTTACCAAGAAAGGATGCTTAACATGCACAGCTTTTGTGTGCTGGAGAACAAGATTTCTGGCAGAAAAATGTTACTCTGTATAATGTTGTAATAATGGAATTTTAAAATCTATTTCTTTAAATTTCAATTTCTTTTAAAACTACACACTCTGGGAATCCTTGGGAACATTAGGCTCAGTACATTTTGATCCATCAAGCTTTGGTTGAATATGTCCAGTATGGTGAAACAGAGGTCAATATCTCAGAACTGCACAACTACCTTAATCATCTGAAGACAACAGATCCCCCTAGTGATCCATCTCTATTGGAAGCTGAATTCCAGGTAAATTGCTTCTCTCTAAGTCCTGCACAGACCCTGGGTGATGGTAGAAAATGCTGGAAGAGTGAACTATGAGCTCAGGAGGTTGCCTTATCCTTGCTAAGCTAGCTTGATAATTCCAGGTGTGGTAGAAGATACTGTTTCTGAGCCCTGGTGTTTAAGAAAGATTCAACTACTCCTTCAGTTGGCTTTTGTATATTGAATAAGTGGGGGTGTTACTTTATTCTTCACCTCAGGGAGCAAAAATTCTAGGGACAATCCTACTCCAGTCCCTCTAGTGTTATCACAAAAGATCATTACAAAAATTAATAAAAAACACAAAATGCCATTATATAGTTTTAAGCTGGGCATGTATATAATCTGCCTCTGCCAGGCACAATTCCCTTCACGTTTAAGTTTCTCCTGGGGCTTGTCTAGATGAGGCAATATAATGTGGATTGGTACACATTAATGCCAATTCGCAACAGTGTTCATTTGTCCCCATGGATTTTTTTGGCAAGATTGCTGGTGTGTGAAGCTATCCATGTTTGATGTTCATATAGAGGCACTCCTGATTTTATTCCCCACAAGTTGCCGGCTGTTGAACAGTATTTTTCAAACAGTAAATCTAAGATGCAGAAGTGTGGCCTTCCACTTAAATGAGCTTAAAAAAACCTGTTTCATTGCCTCAGCACTGCAAAAAGCGCACAATCATTACTGCAAAAATCCAACCTGGCAGTTCTGGACACTTCATTGCCAGTAAGCCCCCCCCCCCCCCCCGCACATCCAACAAATCAGCTTTCCACTTCTGTTCTTATCTGGAATATGCTGTGATCTGAATTGGTTGTCCCAATGAGCAGGAATGCACATTTCCCACGCATTATTTTTAAAAATTGGGAAAAGCCGCAAGGGGGCTCTTCCTATGCAGTATATTGTGGCTTTGGCTCCCCTCCTTCCAAATATGGCAAATCACCACGGGATCCTGTTTGAACAAAAGGTATTCTCCTTCAATTCTATGAGGAGTATTTTCACTATTTAGACAAGCCCCTAGTAGTGGAATTGGTGAAGATAAGAAGCTAACTGGAGTGTAAAATTAGATAATGTAAAGAAAGCATAATGCTGAGAGATGATTTAGCATTTTTGCTTAAACCGCACTGCGTAAAAACCTTTTATTTGGAGTTCATTCTCAAATTGTCTGTATCTTTTTCTTCAGAGGCTGCCTTCATACAAAAACTGGCAGACTCAGAGAGCTGGCAAGAGAGATGAAAATAAAAGTAAAAATCGAAGTTCAACAGTTATTCCATGTGAGTACTGGAAGGAGAAATCTTGTGAGGAGCATTTTTTTCTTTTTTAAAATTATAAATAAGAAGGAAAATACATTTTCAATTATGAACTTAGATCTTTTATCAAAAAGAAAAACGTCTGGGATGTGCTTCTGCTGTATAAAAGCCACATGGCTCTCCATATCATTTTTAAAAGTTCATACATAAAGTTGATTTTTGAAAAACCATCATTATTTGTCATTGTTTTAAAGCAATGAGAGCTACATTACCTCTGATGACTGAATGCATCTCAATTATTTTGAAACATTTATAAACAGAAGACCTTCTCTCACACACTTCTCTCACACTCGTCTATATCTGGACGTGGCACAGGGGTGCAAGTGAATGTTTTCTTCCTGAGCCATGTTCCTGTCAAACTTTCCTGAATCTGCTGTATGCCTCGATGGAACAGAGATAGGTGTGCATTTATTTGTTCCAGGTCAGAAATGGATCCAATAGTATCAAGGACTCTGATTTGATTAGGAATATGGCCAGGGAGCAAAGGGTTCAACACCCATGCCTGTGCAATAGTCCCAATCTGGAGAGGGTGGTGGGACAGGGACACCCCCATGGCTGTTTTGTTTAAAAATCCAAAGATAGTAAAGACCTTTCAACATATATGTCACCATGTCCAGTTTCTTACAACAAAAGAGCAGGCCTGAGAGATGAAAACAAATTGCTACATTTTTGACTACAGTATTTGTAAAAGTCTGCAGTGTTATCCACGTAGCTGGTTTCCCCCCCCCCCACACACACACAGTAGCAAAAACAAACTCAAAAAGGTGGCACAAGGGGTGGTGGCAAATGTAACAAGGATAACAGAACAAATTCAGGCACTCAGCTTTTGCTGCAGTTGAATTGAGGACTCATTACTTAGAAGGGCCTTCCAGGTGGCTGCTTTCAGGCTCCAGAGCTCCCTACCTAGGGGGACTCAACTGGCCCCTTCTCTGCTCTCTTTCTGCTGGTGGAAATGAATGGTCAGTAAGGAAGTGAATGGTCACTAAGGAAGGGTTTCAACTGAATGGGAGCTGTATTTTTTTTTAGTTTCCTCAAGTCCCATTTCTGGGAAAACAGTGAGAAGCAAATGCAATAAACAAATAAAGCAAGGAGGGAAAATGGGGACTTGGAAGTAGAAGCAGAGGACTGGCAACCTGTAGATATCATGGTAGGGAGAACCAGGCATAAAGGGAAGCAGAAGATGTCAGTGATATTAGAGAAGTAAAGATTAAGGGAGCAATGTTTTTAGAAACAGGGCAGAAGGACTAGTAGACAAGTCTGAAATATTTTTTTTATCCTAGAATAAAACATCACTCTCTATATTTCTTTTAGTTTTTTTTTTATTTAGTTAGTTAGTTATACCCCGCTCTTCAGCCACAAGGCTATCAGAGCGGCTTACAAATTGTTTTAAGCAATAGCTATTTACACATCTACACTGCATTAAACAGTTTCCAATGTGTTAGCTAATTGCCCCCACAAGCTGGGTACTCATTTTACCGACCTACAAAAGGAAGGAAGGCTGAGTGAACCTTGGAGCCCGCTATTTCTGACTCAAGCTGTGAGTGGTGTTGCTTATATAACCAAACAGCACTACACACACAGAACAGGAAGATATCAGAACACTTGTGGGAGCTCCTCAAGTACAGAATTAGAAGAAATATTTAGAAGAAAACCATAAATGAGGGGACTCCCACCCCCACAGGCTAAAGGATTGCTGATCCTGTTAAGTAGCCAAGGAATGCTGACTGATTGTTGGGAGAACGGAGACAACTTGAAGTATTTTAATAATAATAATAATAATAATAATAATAAATTATTTCTATCCCACCCCTCTGCAACTCAATCAGGGTGGCTTACAGCATAAAAATTCCATAATTACATTAGTAACCTAACCCACCCACCCCTTTGGAGGAAAACATGGCCAGATGATTGACAGAGCACATACTTCAACAGTTTGATGCAGGTATTAACAACCCATTTATTGTTAAAATCCTGATTTGTGTAGTGTCCTTACCAGCAGACTTGGACTGCCATACTAGGCAGACTGCTAAATAGTTGTAGCATAGGCATACTTGTGTCATGACAGAGTGATGACTGGTGTTAACCCTTCATGAATCTATTGAACTGAAACACTTTTCCCTCCTGGACTTCCTGGCTATATAGATGACTACAACAGAGTGTTATTCAAACATGAAGAGGAGGGGAGCAGAGAGAGTGAACATGATGGCAGTGAATGCTCTGATGATGAAAGTGACTATGATGAGGAACCCAACAAATATATCAATGCTTCTTTCATAAGTGTAAGTGTGTTTCGATAATTTACCTACCCCAGCTTGCTGAAATTTTTAGAGGTGTGATTTAATCCAGCTTTAATTGCACAAAATAGTAATTTATTCTCTCTTCCTTTTCGAAATTAAACTGAAGTCTGTAGGGTTATTTAAAGAAAAACAATGGGCACTAAAATATGCAGTACTGAAATTAAAGCATTGTACAACATCATGTATGTGTAACATTTTGCATGGTAATGGTACAAGCCTGTAATTAGGTAGTGTTAAAGATACATGGGATGTAAATAGTATTGGCAATTTATTCAAAACCTAAAGCCTCCGTGTGAACTGACAACCAGTAGCAATGTGTCAACCCACTTTTTTTGATGAGATTTCACTTTCTTGGGTTTAATATCTCAAGAGGTAAACAGGTCCATATAGATTTACCTTCTTTGTTTTATTTTGCTCTATCCCACCCATAAGATGTACAGTTGGACTCAATATATTATTCTGAATTTGGTCTTTAGTACACATAGGGGAATTCATGCAGTGCATTTTATAGATATTACACTGTGAAATAAATCTTTGTATACTGATAAGTGATTCTCCTGTCTATCTCCACTTATGATTTCTTTAGAATGATTTCAGATAATTGTTTTCCCTTTCCAGGGCTACTGGCTTCAAAATGCCATGATAGCAACACAAGGGCCACTCCCAGAAACCATTAGTGACTTCTGGAACATGGTTTATCAAAGGAAAGTGAAAGTGATTGTCATGTTAACTGAACTGAAAGATGATACTCAAGTAAGCTGCTTTCCAAAAATCTATACCGTAACATGTCTCAAAAAGTCATCTAAAGTTCAGATTCCCTAATTTACAAAATTGAACAATTTACCTATGTATTGCAAGAATAAAAGTTTGTGTTCTGTGCGGTTACTTCTAGATAAATGTGCAAAGGATTGCAGCATTAAGACATACATTGTACAGGTACATCGCTGTTTTGCAGACTTTATTCATAGATATACCCACACACATGGACCTGCACACTCAAACTGAAAAACATAATTTACCTTATGCCACACATGCTGAATGCTGGAATCCTTGACTATCTGGTCCTCTATTGAGCATTTCCATGCATATACACTCTTCATAGCACTTCCTCAGCTACATAGTACTGATATTCCACTCACCTTGATGGCTTTTCCTTCTCCAAACAACAAATAGGATACTAAGTTGACCCCATGAACTGCTAACTAAAGTGTAGTTGTCTTTTCTTTGCAACTATCTTCCTACCTGTATATTTTAACTCAAAATGACCTGTGTTGCCACCTTGATATTGCAGATTTTTTGCCTTTCCCCCCACTCTAGGAACTTTGTGCACAGTACTGGGGAGATGGACAGATGACATACGATGGCATCACAGTTGAACTGAAAGATGTCAACTCTTGCTCCAGTTATACCATTCGTACCTTTGATGTAACTCATGTGAAGGTAAAATAAGAACTGAATAATAGGGTATGTTCTTGCTCCTTGAATCCCTTAAGGCAGATTTCCTGGTGTTCTTCAGCTCCCGTCATGGGAGTTGCTTTGGAGGCACAGGTGCCAGACAATAATGGCAATTCCACATCTACAACCCATGTGGTGCACACAAAGATCACAGTTATTCAGATCCTTTGTTTTGCAGAGGCTGAAAACAGAAACTGGAATCCCGTTGAATGATTTACATTGGCAAAAGTCATTTTTAAAAAAAAACCAAACTGTGTGTGGCAGAAGCAGAGAGACAGCATCAAAAGCTATTTGTAGGGAGATAAAAGCCCTGCCAGTTCCTAAGCAGCTTGGGAACCCAGAAGGCAGCCTTATCTCTTGATGGGGACAGCTTTTGCTGCCACCACCCCTGTCATCACAGCACCCATGGGTCCTTCTCCTTTGCCAATGCACTTCTTTCTTGACTCATCCTCTCTTCTTAGAGCAGCATAGTTATAAAACAGGTCCTTAGGCAAACAATATTTTTAAGAGAGCTGAAAGTGGTCTGAGAGAGCTGCATGTAGGAGTGGGAGAGCCAGCATAGTGTAGTGGTTTGAGTGTTGGAGTAGGACTCTAGGACACTTCAGGGTTCAAATCCCCATTCAGCCATGAAAACCCACTGGGTGGTCTTGGGCAAATCAACCTATCAGCCTCAGAGGAAGGCAATGGCAAACCTCCTCTGAATAAATCTTGCCAACAAAACACAATGATAGGGTCACCATAAGCCAAGAGTCAACTTGAAGGCACATACCAGCAACACATATGAGTAGTATTCACATTTCAGACCCTCTTTTAATAGCAGTTTGCATCTGAGAACAAGTACTGAGAACAAGTATAGTGAAGCAGCTGTCTTCGGAAAGGGAGCAGTAGTGAAGTGCTGGAGAACAGAATTGTGTGTGACATCTAGCTTGTTTGTTCCCTATGTTGACCTACCAACTTCAGATGGGGATAATCCACCATCACTAAAGTTAAGATTTACCTACTACCTTGTCTGATTTGTGTTCTTGGCATGGAAGTGGGGAGGGTCCACCTTAGGCAGAGGATGTCTTAGGACTACCTTCAAATCAAAAGCTCAGATTTTTATGTGGGTAAACCTGACTATGCAGCTAAGTCAGAGATGGGGAACATGTGGTTTTCAAGATCTTGTTGGATTCCAAATGCCATCATTTCTCATAATTGGCTGTGCTAGCTAGGGCTGACAGGAGCTGCAGTTTGTCCATATCTGGAAGGACATCAGTTTCCCCACCTCTTAGCTAAGGGATTAAGAACACCACTTTTACAGAGTCTGCTTGGGTAGTTTCTAGGGTTTTAGGTAACTTTTGAAATATTTTGAAGAACCATTGGTTTGATTTTTTTCTTAACCAGAGATAGGGAGGAAAATGACTTCAAGTATCTTCATAACAGATCCCCACGTGTGTGTGTGTGTGTGTGTGTGTGTGTGTGGTTTCCAGTCGCTTTGACTTATGGCAACCCAATGAATTCCATAGGGTTTCCTTAGGAATGAATACTCAGAGGTGGTTTGACAGTTCCTTCCTCTGAAATATAGCCTATAACACCTGGTGTTTGTTGGTAGTCTCCTATCCAAGTACTAACCAGAACTGACCCTGCTTAGCTTCCAAGATCAGACAGAATCTGGTGCCTTTAGGGTATTAGGTCTTCCTTCTTATATATGTACTCTATTTTATGTCATTTTCATTCTCTAAAGCAGGTGACCACTCAGCTCTGGCCCTACTATAGCAGACTTGGGAACCTCTTAGCTCTCTGGATCTTTTCGATCTTAATTCACAAAATCTCTCACCATTGGCCATGCCAGGTGGTGATGACAGGTCTTGTTAGTAAAAATATCAGGAATGTCATATGTCTGTTCTAAATGGTCCTCGGCTGTATGACACTTATTCTTCCTTGATTGCTCTGTTGTCTTTTGATGAAACTCACTACTTATATTTTTTTCTTGTAGAGGAAAGAAGCCCGAAAAGTGTTTCAGTATCAGTACCATAAATGGAAGGCCTTTGCTCTTCCTGAAAGCTCAAAGGACTTGGCCACCATGATCCAAAATTTCAAGCAGAAGCTCCCACCACCAGACGAAGCACATGTATATAGCAAGAATGCTCAAGTTGTTATCCATTGCCGGTGGGTGTAAATGTCTCAGATAATATTTTCAAGCTAGTTTTCGGCTGAGTGTGTATGCATTGCATGTTAAAAATTCTTGTCTTTGCTTTTGCATCGTTCATGTTCAGCCCATGTTATTGTTACTACACACATGGAACAGGATTAGAATTTTATGTGTACTGCCCCACTCTCAAAAATCTTTGACCATAATTTGGTAAGAATGGTGATGGGTCTTTAGGGATAGTGAAATGATCACTTGGCCAGATAAACCGCTGTGAAAAAAACACATACACCCTAGTCCTGAATTTTGTCTGTTGTGTGAAGTTTCTTTTTTACTCTGTGCCTCCTATTCTTTATTCAGTTGCTAACCCATGAGGGGTGCTATTCTCTTTTCCAAATCCTATTATTTTTACTCAATAGACATTGGTGATGCATTTTGCCATGTCTTAGATTTCTCTTTACCTCCAATGCGGTATCTGAAGGCTGAATGCTGGAATACACAAGGATATAGTTTTGCTTGGCCTTCTGCCCATACCAAACCTCTTAATTTTCATTTTTCATCTTGAAAACTTGCTTATTTATTCAGTCAGGTTTGTCTTTTTGTCAAATGTTTGTTAATCTGTCTTAACAAAAATGGCTACCGATAATAAAATACAAGTTAAAAAAATCATGATTAAAATATTCAAGCAAATGAATTAAAATATAGTGAAACTACTTCAACAACTTAGATTTTCAGGTGATTAATGAAAATCCAGATATCAACCAGCTCAGTGGCTTAGACAGGACTGAGCCAGCCAGAGTGATATTGTTGTCTACAGGGAGTGTGACATCATCAGGCAAATGAAGGGCTGTGGGGAGAGGGGAGGGATTTAACACTCCCCCACACACACACTTTCAGTTCCCCAGCCTTGTTTTAAAGTTTGCCAGGGTGCTTGGAAAAAACTGACTGGTATGGCACTCTGATTTGTAGTAGCAAGAAATCATAGAATCATAGAATTGTAGAGTTGGAAGAGACCACAAGGGCCATCCTGTCCAACCCCCTGCCATGCAGGAAATCACGATCAAAGGATCCCTGACAGATGGCCATCCAGCCTCTGTTTAAAGACCTCCAAGGAAGGAGACCCCACCAGGCTCTGAGGGGGTGTGTTCCACTGCCGAACAGCTCTTACTGTCAGAAAGTTCCTCCTAATGTTGAGGTGGAATCTCTGTTCCTGGAGCTTGCATCCATTGCTCTGTGTTCTAGTCTCTGGAGCAGCAGAAAACAAGCTTGCTCCATCCTCAATGTGACACCCCTTCAAATACTTAAACAGGGCTATCATATCGCGCCTTAACCGTCTTTTTTCCAGGCTAAACCTACCCAGCTCCCTAAGTCTTTCCGCATAAGGCATGGTTTCCAGACCTTTCACCATTTTAGTCACCCTCCTCTGGACATGTGCCAATTTGTCAATATCCTTTTTAAATTGTGGTGCCCAGAACTGGACACAGTATTCTAGGTGAGGCCTGACCAAGGCAAAATAGACTGGCACTAGTAACTCATTAACATTTGGAGAGCTGCAGGAATTCAAACCAATCTGTTACCATTTGGTAAGAGAATCTGTAGGTGTGAGATCCCAGATCCTGTTCAGGAACGCAGATAAGCCAAAGGCTAAAGGTCCCCTTTCCTCCCATGATCACAGATTAGCAAAGGCACATAGTGCATTTGGAAGACTTTAAAAAAGAGTCTGGAGTAACAAACACCTGAGACGAAGCACAAAAATCAGTGTGTATAGAGCCATTGTACTGTCTATTCTCCTTTATGGGTCTGAAACTTCAGTCACATATCGCCAACACTTACGTCTCCTCAAACACTTTAATCAGCACTGTATACGCATAATCCTAAATATACACTGGACTGACTATGTGACAAATGTTGCTGTCCTTGAGCAAGCAGGGATCACCAGCATTGAGGCCATGATATTGAGAACACAGCTGAGCTGGGCAGGGCACATTTCTAGGATGGAGGACCATCACCTCTCAAAAATAGTACTCTACGGTGAACTCGCCACAGGTCAGCGTAAGAGGGGTGCTCCAAAAGAGCGATACAAGGATTCCCTGAAACAACATCTCAGGCTTGGCCAAATTGATCACCAACAATGGTCTGCCCTGGCTTCACATCAGGAGGCATGCAGACACACTATCCACAATACTGCAGCTTTATTTGAGAACTCACGCCGAACAAGTCTTGAAGAGAAACGACAATGCAGAAAGAATCACAACCCGAAAACATCACCCAAGGAGACCCTCTGCTGTGCTTTCTGCAACCGGACTTGTTTATCTCAGATTGGCCTTTTTAGTCATCAGCGCACTTACAGAAAGCACAGGATGAGTACTTCCTGAATCTTCGTTTGCGAAGAAAAGCCAGAGAGACAGAGAGAGACAGGTGTCCCCAATCCAGATCAGGTCACCTGCACTTACTTTACAGCAGGAGTGTCCCTGGGGCAATATGGAGACTACGAGGCTGTCTTTGCAGCCCTTGGCCCCTCCAGACCACACTTTTTCTGGATTTTTTCAAAGCAGCTTCATGCTATATTTTAAACTCATCCTCTGCTAGACAAGGGGTCAGTAACTAGGCAAGCTCCAGGGGCCATACCCATGCCATTTTCAGCCAACCAGTCACAAATGGCAAAAGGGCTGTTTCTCTCACACACCTGTGTCTTCCCTCCCTTCCGCTGGGAATGTTGCTTGATTTTCCTTCAAACACAGGGCAGAATCAATAGTACACTTCTAGAGGCTGGTTGAATATATTTCCACCTTCTTATGTTCAATTCACATGATAACCGCCGTCTCTCAAATAAAGCAACAGTAATTTCAGCAGTACTTTTTCCCCATCTGCAATAACACTGCTAATTTAAACTGTTCCAATTACAATCTCTTCATGGTTTCTCTGTGTTTCACAGTCCTGATAATGTCACTGCACTATTTCCATGTCAAGATGATATCATGGTAAGCAGGATTTTACTAAAACTCTGCTTGTTTGTAAATGCTTCCCTCCCTTCTTTCCCTCCTCCCTACTTTTAGTTAGAAGACTTCCAGGCATGTTGCTGAATGAAACTAGAATGCCCTTCTAGTTATGTCTAGAAATCCAAACAGACCAAATCAAGCAATCACAAATGCCTAGATGGGAATGCATACCCTCCAAACATTTCATAGATGAAAATGGGACACATGTGGCCAAGTAACATCAGTGTGTGGTCAAGATGGAAAGTGTTATTAATCATAGAATCTCATAGAGTTGAAAGAGAGCACATGATCCATCCAGTCCAATGCCCTACCATGCAGGAATAAACAATAAAAGTATTCCTGACAGATGGCCATCCAGACTCTGTTTAAAAACCTCCAAAGAAGGAGACTCCACCACACTCCCAGGCAGTGTATTCCACTGCTGAACAGCTCTTAATGAAGAAGAACAGACAAGCTAAGGAAGGCTACAGCAGTTTGCTTTTGCCCGAGTCTACTGCAAAGGGTGCAATGCCATCCCTTCCTCTCCTCTCCCTCCTGTTGAGTTAACTGAATGAAAACAACATTTGCATTTTGAATTCAGTTTGTAGCAACTGAAGCAAACTGAGAACAAAGGGGGAAAGTGGGAGTACGAGAGAGAAATTGGAACATTTTAAAAGCAGCTGAAAAAAATGGGACAGCAAAGGATTAATTGGGGTTTCTCCTGCCAAACTGGGACAGTTGGAGAGTATGGGAATAATGTCAGAAGTCAAAAAATCCCAACAAAAAAACACAGATTCATGTACATGTTTGATTTTTTTCCCCTCTGAGGCCTTTTCTATGCTGGCTAGAATACACTGGCTTCCTGCCTGTGTATTCTGTCCCCAGATCAGGCTCATTGCTCCCCGGTTACCTGCACAAAACAGGCAGGAGTCTGTACAGACACGCCAACCCATCCCTGCAGCAGCTGCCGCTTCTGTCTGCATCACACTCTCCAAAGCCAGGAAGGGGGCCCACAGCACGCGACCAAGGCCCCCTGCATCTGACCAGACTTAGTCACATGTTGCGGGTCCGCCTCCCAGCCTCAGAGAGTGTGACGCAGACAACAGCTGCAAAGACAGGCTGGTGTGGTGGGAGACCTGCGGGGCTAGATGCATTTTTCCAGCTAGTGCTTTGAGACAGAGCTTCCTCTTCCAAAGGAGAGGAATGAAACCTCTTAGTGAACTATGGGATTGGTTCATTTCTTTTTTGGTCACATTACTGTTATAGACTAATATGGTGGATTTCCTGGAATGTTATTTTGTAGTGACGGTTCCCAGCAAACAGGAGTATTTTGTGCCTTGATGAACCTCTTGGACAGTGCTGAGACTGAAGGTGTAATAGATGTTTTCCAAGTTGTGAAAGCTCTTCGTAAAGCCAGGCCAGGAATGGTTCCTTCTTTTGTAAGTAAACTGCAGTCAGTTATTATTATTATTATTATTATTATTATTATTACCACCATTATTATTAGTGTTAGCATTAGCACCATCTTTATTTAAATTCCACCTTTCCCCTTAGACTGGGACCCGAGGCAGATTACAGATTAAAATGATGACAATTAACAACATACAAAAAGTCAATATTTTAAAACTAAATTAAACTATTAACCGTATGAAAAACATAGACTCTAAAAAGATTAAAAAGTTACACAATACAATTTAAAACAATACAGCATTTACAGCCCTTTTTAGCCTGTCTGGATAAAAGAAGTATTTGCTTGATCATAGAATCATAGAATCATAGAATTGCAGAGTTGGAAGAGACCACGAGGGCCATCCAGTCCAACCCCCTGGAAGGACAGTAGGGATGGTGCCATTCTAGCCTCCCCAGGGAGGGAGTTCCAAAGTATAGGGGCAGCCACTGAGAAGGCCCTCTCTTATGTTCTCACCAGCCATACCTGTGAAAGTGATAGGACTAAAAGAAGGGTTCTCCTGTGAACCTCAGTGCCCAGGTAGATTCATATTGGGAGATATGGTCTGTCACATAGCCTGAACCTAAGCCATATAGGCCTTGGTAGGACTTTATATTCCCTTTCCTCTTCTACGCTTCACTTACAGTGGACCCTCATTATTTGTGGGGGTTTGGTTACAGGACCCCATGAAGATAGCAAAAATCCCAGATGATCAACTCTCTATTAATAAAATAGCATAGGGCAACAGTAGTGCCATTGGTAAGCCCAGCCACCAGGTGCAGATTCTTTGAGCTCCCCCACCTCCAGGGAGCATGGCGGCTACCCTCTTTGGCCTTTAAGTCAGCAGCTGTGGCACTTCTGATCATTCATTCTCAAGGCAGAAGTATCTCTAGAGTCAAGAGAGCACGAAGAATGCATGTATGGCACCTGGGGCTTGCTGCTGCCTTCACTGCTGCCCTACGCCATTTTATAAACAAGTGACTTACAGTTAGTTTGAATCTGTGGTTGGTGAAATCCATGGATCCTGAGCCTGTGGATATGGTGGACCTACTATATTCTTTAGCCATACTGTGAGCCTTTACAGTTCAGCAGATGGACTGAGCTTTTCTTTCATCCACACTTCTAATATACTTATGGCCTGTTCTTCTATAGAAAGTACATTGGACCCTTGGTAGCCACTGGGGTTTGGTTCCAGAACCTTCCCTGTCTACCAAAATCCGTGGATGCTCAAGTCCATTATATACAGTGGTGCAGTAAAATGGTGTCCATTATATAAAGTAGTAAAATCAAGGTTTGCTGTTTGGAATTTTAATTTTTGGAATATTTTCAAGCTGTGGATGCAGAATTAATGGATGCAAAGGGTTGACTGTATCTCAGGCAACTAACAAAAACAGCTTAATACAATAAAAATAGGGATGTAAATCTCCATTTATTTCATTCTCTCACACAATAATGAATTATTTCAGAATTTGGTCTCCCCTCTATGTGAGGCTACAAGAGTTTTTGTACATTTTTGATGATTATTGCATCATCCATGGATCCTAAGCATTTAGAAATTTTGCATAAACCACTGTTTTTAGAGAAAAAATATGCATTTGGCAAACAGTATATTGTTTTCTGTGCAAAAGGGTCCCAAATCAAGTGTTTCACAAAAGAAGTCTAGAAATGCAAAAAATCTAGTGACACTGGACAATTTTCTCAGTGGAATGCCTTCTTGTATCATACATCCTTTTTTGACAATGAAGAGAAAACTTGAGTGTATCCTTTACATTTCAAGTTGTAACTAAAACTTCTATAGGCAGTGATGTGAGCTCATAAACAGACCTGGCTTGCTTCTCACCCTTGTGTGCACGTTATCTTTTTTCATGAAACCAATTGGTGAAAGGAAAAAAAAGCACAGGATGCTTTTATGCATATACTCATTTCTTTCTTTCTTTCTTTTAAAAAATTCCTATTTAGGAAAGCTATCAATTTCTATATGATGCTATTGCTAGTATCTATCCAGCCCAGAATGGACAAGTGCAAAAGACCCAATTCCAAGAACACAAGATTGATATTCATAATACTGTGGAGAAAGAAGAGGCTAACTCTATCGCAATCGATCTCTGCCTTCCAGTTCAAGAAAGTGGGAATGGTTTGGAAATGAAGGAAGATTCCAAAGCCAAGGATAGCTCTAGGGAAGCAGAAAATTCTTCTAATGGACCCAAAAATCAAGTTTTAACTGAAGTAGCCAGTGGAACCCTGCCAGTTAAAGATATTTGTACATTGTGAATTTTATGTGTCAGTTTATGTGTAGATTTTCCATTTTCAATTGTTTGATATAATTTGTACTCTCTAATATTTTTAAATGTCTAGAGCTGAGTTCTTTTTTTTTTTTTTTTGAAAAAAGGGGGACTTTTGTATAGGAAAGGAAATCTACATTTTGCATCTTTTTTTTTAAAGAAGTAAGAAAATAACTACAGTAGTACACAGGTTAGATGCATACCACCAGTTGTATACAATCTTAAATGTGACTTGTTCAAACAGGCATCCAAAGCATAACACAAATAGTACCCACGCAGTGGTGGGAATGGAGCATTTTCTTCCAATAACAGCCCAACAGGCTACACATCTAGACTGAATTTTAAAATAGGGTTCTGTTATGGTTCAAACTTTTGTTCTTTAGATCACAACCACAGTAATAAAAATGTTAATCTAATGTCCTTCTCCAATGGGAAATAATGAGCCTGATACATTGGCTCCCATAAGAAGATAGCAAATCTGGTAAAAAGAATATGAAGCTCACACAGAACAGAATACCTATTGCAGACGTAGGACATGCCTGGATGGTGAACTTCTCCAAACAGGCTGTGATTCTTCAGGACTTTGTGAGTACCTAGTATATTGAAACCCTTATGGAGCATAGGGGATACATAATAAATTATACCATCATAGAATCATAGAATTGTAGAGTTGGAAGAGGCCACGAGGGCCATCCAGTCCAACCCCCTGCCACACAGGAAATCATGATCAAAGCATCCCCGACAGATGGCCATCCAGCTTCTGTTTAAAGACCTCCAAGGAAGGAGACCCCACCACGCTCCGAGGGAGTGTGTTCCACTGCTGAACAGCTCTTACTGTCAAAAAGTTCCTCCTAATGTTGAGGTGGAATCTCTGTTCCTGGAGCTTGCACCCATTGCTCCGTGTTCCAGTCTCTGGAGCAGCAGAAAACAACCATGCTCCATCCTCAATGTGACACCTCTTCAAATACTTAAACAGGGCTATCATATCACCTCTTGCTCAGAGATCGCATAACTAATCATGAGAAAACTAAGCAAAGACAAATATAATAAAGGTATGTTATGTACTAGAATATCACAAACCAGGGCACTAAAATAGAACAAGAAGCATTTGCAAAGGGCAAGATTCTGATAAACATTTAAATTTTGTATGTAGAGAACTAGCCTCTGGGTGTCACTGTGTTCACAAAAATTTCAGCTGACTGTTCTACTCTTTGAGTCTCTAACAAGTTTGATAAGTTATGAAGAGGGAATGTTTTGAAAAATGCTGAAGAAACATTCTTCAGCTGACATTTTGATTCTACATGTTAGCACAGCTGGGCTTTTTTTCCCCTTTAAGATATTGTTTTCTCTGGCTCAAATAGAATTTTCCATAGAAGATGTTTTCCTCTCTTCTTTGGTTCTTGTATATGCTCCTCAGTCTAAAATATTGCAGGTTTCAAAGGTTTGTATGAAGTTACAGTTTTCTGTATTATATTTCTGACCATTTCCATTTTGAAATAAAAATGATGTATCAGCTAAGAGAGAAGCAAGAACATTATTCTGAGACAAATATATGTGTAAGCTGGGCTGAATAACACGCATATACAAATACACACACTATAAAATGACCCATTTATGATATATAGACTTAGTTAGATGGGCTATCATAAATAGGTGGTGTGTTGATTTTATAGCATAAATCTATTCATGCTCATTTGGTTGTACTGTACGGTACATTCAGTTGTGCAATTTCACAATTCATGAATGAGGCAGCATTGTACAACTGACTCATAATTCTATAAGCATAAAGTTATATTCCGTCTTCTCAAGGCAGGATGTTGGTGACGGTATTTCTCTACTCAGCTTAAATGATGGAATTTGCTACTATGTGATGTGATGCCCATCAATTTAGATGGTTTGAGAAGGGAACCCAACAAATTTACAGGGAACACATTCATGATAACGTTATATTACTGCTATGACCAGAAGCAGCATGCTTCCGGTATCAGTTGCTGAGATACATGAGCAGGAGGATGCTACTGCATACATGTCTCACTTGTGGGCTTCTCATAGCTATCTGGTAGGTGGGAAACAGGATGCTAGACATCTCTATTTATTGTGCCTCTGTGATATATACAAAAGTAAACAATCTGGCATACATATGTAAGTAGCACTCTCATCACTTTTCAGTTAGCAACATCTTCTAAGAATCATTCGCAGATGACATCACTAAGAGGTCAGTGTTAGATTTTTATTATTTTTCTTTAAATTTGGAATTTATCAAAAATCTACAAAAATGGCAGAAAGAACTTGATTTTATGTGGGAAATAGCGAAGCTGACCACTTTGTCATTTTCTAATTGTCACTTTTGTGTGCATGCTTCCCTAAAAATTCTTCAAATGTTTTCTTGTGGGCAGAAAGTTAAAAGGCAAACGTGAGTCTTCATGACTTAACCAAAATTTGGCAGCAACTAGGGTCCCAATTTTGCTTTCTTCTTGGAAAATATATTTGCCATTCTGGAATTCATAATGGGTCACATAGTGATGACAGGTGATAGAAGGCATCCAATATACAAGATTTCTGTGTGGCAGAGATTTCCCTTCTAAGTACTGTTTTCCCAGAGCTCTGTAATAACCAGTTACCCCAATTCATTAATATTTTCAATAACAATATTTAAACCCCTTGTTTTAATCATTACATTCCAATGGCATTATGTTAAGCAGCAATTAATGGTTCATCATTACTTGAGTTCATTGCTGGGCTCTTTTTTTTTAGTTTTTTAAAAATAACAATTTAACAAAATAAATTAAATTTATTATTCCTTAATAGTTTAAAGTTAATGAATTAATGTTTTCCCCCTGGTTTAACACATTAGCCTGGTAGTACTAACATGGATTTTTCCCCAAGTTCTGAATTTCATAGGGGTAAGAAGCAACTTCAAAGCATTGTGGACATAATTTCAATTCTGTAGGAGTGCAGCAGATAGTTCCACAGCTATGGTGAAAGAAGAAGTGGAGAACTGCCTCAAGAAACAGAAGATATGAAAAGAGGCCCAAATACATGAAGGTTTCCATAGAACTACCTTCCTAGTCCACCAGGTTGTGCTAAAACATTTCAAATATAAATCAACCTTTCAAATTCCATTGAAACTGAGACAGTAGCAGAATAACCCACAGTCATTGGTGCAACTGACAGTGAGATTAATAGAAGACTCCTAAACATTTGTGTGTGCCTGTGCCTGTGCCTTCAAGTCCCCTGTCAACTAATGGCAACCACATGAATTTCATGGGGTTTTCTTAGGCAAGGAATTCTCAGGGGTGGTTTGCCATTGCCTTCCTCTGAAATACTATATAGTCAACAGCTCCTGGTATTCTTTGGCTGTCTCCCCTCCAAGTTCTGACTAGGATTGACCTTGCTTATCTTCCAAGATATGATGGGATCTGGTGCCTTCAGCATTTACAGAGACTTTATTCTTATTTCAAGCTCAGTACTTAGAGGTGGTGATTATCTTAGTTGGCTTGAACCTAATGGAAGGTATGTATGTATGTATGTATGTATTTATATTTACTTAGTAAACAAACTTCATATCCCAGCAGCTATACATTGAGTGTAGGCCCCATAAACTTAGATTACATCTCTGTATAATGTGTGGAATTGCCCAAATGGAAAAGTCCAATATAGTGGAATGTCTGTAGCTATGCCAATGCACTGCAGCCCAACGCGGGGGGGGGGATTTGTTCCTTTCCTTCACTCATGGAGATTATCAGATGAGCATCTAAAAACATTCGTCTGGCACAATATTTTACAGCATAAATATCGTGGCATAATAACATTTCTTTTCGCAAACTGCTGTGATCACAAGACGTAGACCCTTAATTATTGCAACACGACCCCTTGCATTGTTCACTTCCACATTTTTGCATGGGTGAGATTTCAACGGTTCTGGCAAAAAAAAAAAAATGTGATCATGCTTAAATCCTAAAAATACCTAAATAAAAAACCAAAATGATGCACTGAAACACAATTGGAAACGTGCCAGCAAAATGGGGAGGTTCATAAAAAGAGCGTCCCATACCTAGTTTTCGCATGGTCACCTGGAAGTGTTCTGGTGGGGACCACCCATTGATGCTGTAATCACACCAGCAGAACAGGGCACAGTTTTGCACACATGCAATACCACAAAAATACCACCATGGAAGATCAATTGGTGGCTTCTTCCTACTAATATAAAATAACACCTTCTTAACTGCTGTTAAGAAGCACTTTCAGCAGAGCACTTGCAGAATGCTGGGGCATGATGTGTGTTAGAGAAGCCCTTTTGCATTCTCATTTCAACATAATAACACCGTATTTGCCACGTCTGATAATCTCCATGGATTCCAACAGGGGATAAATAACTACACAGAGATGGCCTGGTGTCAGGCATTTTTTTGCAGTGGAGGTTTGTGGCGGAATCAAGGCAATATCGTAGCTGACATGTTGGGAGTTGGACTTGAGAGAGTCACAACAGGGTGGTTGTGATGAAGAGAGCAGGGAGCCATGTACACAGTCTTGAAGAAAGGTATGATTGCTGATCAGTGTAGCTAATACTAGAAGATATTGGGCAACACAGGGATTTGGTACCCAGATGAGCTTGGACACACACACACACACACCTCCCTCAGAGCTTCCCAGTGGCATACCTAGGAAATTCTGACTCTGCATTTTCTGGAGGCTCTTTAGTCATCTTCCTTGTAGCTTAGGTTCACCAGAGCTTGGGAAAGTTACTTTTTTGGAGCATGGTCACCAGTATTTCCCAGCCTGTGTGACCAGTAGCCATACTGGCTAGGGGATTCTGGGAATAGCAACCCAAAAATAACTTTTCCAAGTCTCTGAGGATCACTCTCTAGGTAATAGAATGGGAATTATTCTGCTGTTAAAATACAGTATTTGCTCAAATAGAAATTCAAATGCAAAAGAACCCAGAGTAAATAGTTGTAATTAATCAAACATGAAATTAAAGAAATACTCCAAAAGTTAAAATCAACAACAAGATGGATTTTTTCTTTTACAAAACACCTTTATTTGCAAGGCATTTCCTATCCCTATCAGCATAATTTTGAAACACAATTTGCCACACTGATACTCCTATATAGCAGTGCGATACTCCTCAACCGACAGGGTATCTACAAAGAGAAATGTGCATTCTTTGGCTTCATGTTTTGAATAGACTTATACAACTACTGAATATGACCATGCTTTCAGGAGTAAAGCAGCAAATCAGCTTTAAAAGGGCCCAGGTAAAATAAAACATGAGCCTAAGAACAGGATATAATTTGTGCTGAACCATAAAAAAGAAGGGGGAAAAATAGAATCTCTGTCTATGCAGGTGCTCAGCTGTTAGCTTGCTGGATGACTTAGGTGGAAGTGGGCATGCCAGATTAAACAACAGACCTTACTGCCAACTCCATGTTTGTGTGGCCTCATTTCAGTAAAACCTTATGTAAGGCAAGCAAGTGGTCATTGCCATTATAAGTGCAACACTGATAGTTCTGATAACCAACTTACACACAAACATATGTTGGAGCCAACTCATGGTGTGATTCTCTTCCCCCGCCCCCAACCCCAGACTGGCCACCTTTCATGGTACTGACTTCACAGAGGTTGGTATATGGCAGCAGGGGGAGGGAAGATTCAATGCCTTTCATGTTCAGGATACAACACCAACCTATAACTTCAGCCCTAGCCAGAAGTGTGGGAGGATGGCAGTTGCTGTACAGCACTCCCCATCCTGGAATATGCTGAGAAAAAAACTGATCAGTTGTAGAACTCGGTATGGTTCTGATACACCTCTTCATGATTTGATTTTGACATCAGTCAGTGACTTGTATGTGTGGCTGAGTCCTTGTGCTCCACAATGAATTTTCTGCCAGGGTTTTCATCAAATAGGTCAGTTCTAGCAGTTGCCAGTCACAGTTGGCCATTGACTACACCGTAGTGGCAGTATGTTTGCTATCATCACAGTAGCTCCCTTTTCACAGCAAAACCAGTAGAACGTTGCCAGCAGGAACATTTGTATCACAGGGGCATGGTTTAGAGGTGAATCACAGAGTTGGAAGGGACCTCTAGGGCCATCGAATCTAACTCCCTGACATGCAGTCCTGCTCTAGGACCAGTTCAAGGTATTTTACTACCTCAGGAAAAACAACCAATATCCTATCCCCTCCAAAATCAAGATACCAAGTACTGAAAGGCAGCGAAATTATTTTGGCACATGAGGCAGAAAATCCCACAAGGAACCCATCCACAGTTCAGGTGGTAAAACAAACAAAACAAATCACAATTTGCTGCCCTTTAACTCCCTGACATGCAGTCCTGCTCTAGGACCAGCTCAAGGTATTTTACTGCCTCAGGAAAAACAACAAATATCCTATCCCCTCCAAAATCAAGATGCCAAGTACTGAAAGGCAGCCAAATTATTTTGGCACAAGAGGCAGAAAATCCCACAAGGAACCCATCCACATTTCAGGTGGTAAAACAAACAAAACAAATCACAATTTGCTGCCCTTTCATGATGGCCAAAATCTGCCTGAGGCAGCCACATCACAGGGCCAGCCCTGCTGCATTTGTTATGTGAACTGCCCAAAGGTGAACTCCCTCAACTCTGTTAGTCCTTTCAAGCAACACAACAGAGGAGTCAAGGTGATGCAGTAGTTGACATGTTGGGAGTTGGCTTTAAGAGATCTGGCTTTAAGTCAGAACAGGGTGGTTGTGATGAAGAGAGAAGGGAGAAATTTATGTATGAACTCTAATCCCTAAAACCAGGCTTCAGACATGCAGTGATGCTGAGGGGGGAAATTTTATCTAGATCTAGATATATCTCAAAGGTGGGGGGATTATATGTTGCTTTAGCTACTCTGGACTATTGGTTGATACAACTTTTTTAGAGCTGGAAATCTGGACCAACACATACAACACACTCTATTTTTCTCTGGTGCATAATTATTTCTAAGTGTCTTTGAAAGCAAAATTGAGTGCAACTCCCCCCTTGCTAGCTCCCTCACATCTTCCATGGCAGCTATTAGTCCATGTATATATGTATGTGTGTGTGCATGTGTATCTTCCAAGAATAGCAAATATAAGTTGCAAAGGGAAAGGAAACAGTTCTCAAATGCACAGATAGAAGGAAGACAAGATGGAAGAAGGAAAGGAGGAAAAGGAGTGAAAGCCAAATCTGGAAGAGGACATGCTCAAACAGTACAGATGTGAATGTGCTCATACACCAGCAAAAAAGAAGAGAGAAATAAACGTTGCTATAAAATCATTTCACACAATAAAATAAAACCATTTCTTCCTCCAGCACTGTTATCCCTAAGATAAAGATAGTCAAAGAAGAAAAGTGCTAAGACAGGCTTACTGTTGAAAATTAAGAAAACAAAAATAATGACCATGGAGGAGCTACATAAATTCAATCTAGATGATGAGGAAATTGAAATAAAGATTTTCCATACCTTGGACTGATCATTGACCAGAAAGGAAATTGCAGTCAAGAAGATTAGGACGGGGAAGGGTAGCTATGAAAGAACTAGACATCCTAAAGTGCAAAGATATAAAACTGAACACTAAAGTTAGGATCATCCAAGCCATTGTATTTCCCATCACCATGTACAGAAGTGATCTAGACAGTAAAGAAAGCTGATAGAAAGAAAATCAACTCATTTGATATGTGGTGCTGAAGAAGCGTTCTACAGATACCATGGACTGCCAAAAAGAATAATAAATGGACTCTAGAGCAAATTAAGTCTGAACTCTCCCTGGAAGCCTAGATGACTAAATTGAGACTGTCATACTTTGGCATACTTTGACTTTATGAGAAGGCCAAAGAAAAGACAATAATGCCATGAAAGGTGGAGGGCAGCAGAAAGAAAGGCAGGCTGCATACCAGATGGATAGACTCAAGGAAGCCACCACAATGAGCTTGCAGGACCTGAGTAGAGTGGTTGAGGACAGGGGGTCTTGGAGCTGTCTCATTCATGGGGTTTTCATGAGTCAAAGGTGACTTGAAGGCAGTTAAGAAAAACAGGTTGTCTTTATGCTAGTGAGAGGATTTGTTTTGTTTTGTTTTGTTTTGTTTTCAAATTGTCAGCTACAGTGCCAGGGTATTTCATTGCATGTACACTATGAGCAATGTGCAATGAGGTGAAGGCCTCGTGTAAGCTCCCCACATTCATTTTTGGGTTTGTCTAGACCTGCCAGAATATACCAGCTTCTCACCAGTGTACTCTGGCCCCAAGTCAGGCCCATCCCCTCTGATTACCTAAAGGAAATGGAAGGAAGTCCACACAGACATGCTGGCCCGTAGTGGCAGCCGCCTCTGCAGCTGTCTGCGTTGCTCTTCTGAAGCCAGGAAAGAGGCACATAGAATGTGATCAAGGCCCGCTGCATGTGACCGTCTTGATCACATGCTACTGGCCTCTTTCCTGGCTTAAGAGGGAATGATGCAGATAGCAGCGGAGGTGGCTGCAAATATAGGCTGGCATGCAGTATGGATTCCTGCATTCTTGTGGGGCCTAATCCATTTCTTTTTCAAATGCGATGAGCTTTCCTGGGTGTTAAAATAAAATGGCTTAATGGGCTTTACACTGTCTCCACCCCCCAATCTTTGCCCTGGGCATCGTCAGGACTGCTTGGGGGTGAAATGTGGCAAAAGCATCCTATGGAACTGCAGGGCTCCAAGACAAGACTGGCACTCTTTCTCTACAGCTAAATTTAAAGAACACCAAAATGGAACATTACCTTATAAAGGTTACAGCACATGACTTTAGCTTTCACGATTTTATCTTCCTCTTAAGGATATAGACGTGGAAGAAATTCACATTGTCTAGGGTTCTTTGAATGTTTGTTGTGGATTTACCAAATCCATACTTCTAGGATTGAGCATGGAAACATTCAGCTGGAAATCTGCAGCCAGAAATCCATGCAATTCAGCATTGTACAAAAGGAAAAAGATGTACCCATCTGTGGGGAAAGCAATTCACAAAAATGTGCATTTTTTAAAAAAATGCACACAGACTTGCTTTAGTCAATCATACCTGTTTTGTTGGTTTTAAAATTATTTTAAGGACTATTTTAGTTTGTTTTTAAATGTGCTTAAAGATTATTTTCATTTTTATAAGTTTTTATCTCTGTGTTTTTAAAAAAATATTTTACCTGTTATGTGTCATCTCAAGGGCTCTGGTGGGCTGGGAGGCAATATATAAATACTTTAAATAAATACATTTAGTCAATGGAGGAATGTGTCCAATATGTGCATTAGAAAAATGGACACAAAACATGTATTTTATTCCTGTACTAATTTTCATTATTGCACAAACAAAAAACAAAAAACCCCAAAAACATCCACATGGATTCAGCATAGGACAGGTTTAGGACTGGGAATGGACACAGAGGTGACAACAGGAGAAAGTCCATGGAAGTGGACTTGAGAGGCTGGCCTATTATTATGGAAGAGAGTTTATTTTCTCAAGGACCCATTTTCAGCTTTATCTTCCTTGATAAAGTTGGAATCATAGAATTGGAAGAGACCACAAGGGCCATCTAGTCCAATCCCCTGCCCTGCAGGAATACACAATCAAAGCAGTCCGAGGTAGCACATTCCAAGTTCCAGTGGTTCTCCTCACTGCTATCTCTACCATGGTCCCAACCTGCCAGCACTGCTATCTTTCTATTTCTTTGGGAAATAGAGCATAAATATATAGCTTGAACATATGTGGAGAAAAGAACAAGAATATTTGTCAGGATATTGGGACATACAGTAAGTAGATTTATTTTGTAAATATCTGGAATGTAACAAACAGTCTGCAGAGTAAAGTAGAGAGAATGCTAGTGGCAGTTGCAACTGTATCAGTACTGATGAGGTTTCAGCTCTGGTTAGAGATGACTGGGGGAGGTGCCTGGAACTCTACAGAGCTGGGTATTTGGTTTGTCCTATAGAGCTGAACTGAGTAGTTCTGTGTTGGATTCCACAGAGTGAAGATGTTTTTCTCTTCATGTTGTATATTACTGTAAATATTCTTTATTATGCTCAAGTAAACAGAAGTTTAATTTAGACACCAAGCTATGTGTCTATGCCTTTATTCTGATGCCTGAAGGAACAACACTCTGCCTGGGACCTGTTTCATTTCCCAGTGCGCACTACCACCTGACAATATTGTCCTGGAGGCCAATAAGAAGAGCCCTGTTGAATCAAACTAAAGGATCATCTAGTCCAGCATTTAGTTCCTCACAGTAGCATATCAGATCCTTCTGTGAAGCACACAAGCAGAACAAGAAAGCAATAGCCTTCTTCCACTACTGACTCCCAGAATGTAGTAATCTCATATTTTTTTTATTCAACCTGATAAATAGAGATTATGTCCACATAAGTGGGTACAGGATTGCAGTCTAAGTACATGGAGTTATCTGTGTTAACCTCTGATTAGCCTCCAGGGAACTCTGATGCAAGCCTTCCATTAATGCCTTCATCCAGCCTTAGCCTTTGATTCGTGTATTTGTTCAAAAGGACAAAACTACCTTGCATTATCATCCAAAACTAACAAATACCCCTTCCCACCCTACTTTGAAAGTTCCTAATATGCTCAGTTGGGATATAATTGCAATGATTTGGACTAAAATCTCTCATCTTGGTAATTAATGAGTTCGCCCAAGCTTGCGTGAGATTCCATCTGAGCACCAGTTAACACCACTACAATAGAACATCACAAGGGAGCAATCCCACAGGCATTCTTGACAAGAAGCAGGCCTTTGCATAGTCATGTATGTATTCTGGAGAACATGGGGGAGAGTAACAAAGAGACATTAAAAACAACCTCAGCTAAGCACTTTCGTCCTTGACTTCTGTAAAAGGTGTTCCCTCGGCCTTTCTTCTCTGAGATTTCTGAGTGTGAAGTACTGCGCCAGTCATGTTTGCCAGTAATCTTTGGGGCTCACTGGGGAATTTGCCTGTCGCAGGCTCTTACTTGCCCTTCATGCAGCACACAATGGAAGACGAATGTTCCAAGGAGTCAGCGCCTCTCATTACAGGCTTATCTGGGGTGAGTGAAGGCAGCTGTTGAGTTTCACTGGCTACCCTCATTAGGAGTGTAAGGGTTTTGTCTGCAGGAAGGAAAGAGGGGAGGACCTGAGGGGGCAAAGCTTTGCATAATTTCATGGTTCCTTTAAGGAAGCCTAGTAGACTTTGCAGAGGGAAGGTGTGAAGAGAGGTACTGATAAAGACACACAGTGCACACACACACAAAGGCAAAGAGATGTTTGTAAGAAAAAAAAACCAAAAGAGGAGAGAATTAACTAAAACAGAAAGAAAAATCCTTTCTTGAAGAAAAAAAATAATATTGCTAACATTATTATCCATATTTTGAATTCTACTGCAGCCCCATCAAATGACACGGAGATAATACCCTGGATGAACATTGCTTACAACAACTAATACATTGTTCATTCCATGTAGGTGGTGGTGATGATCATTTGTAATAACATCTATATCTAAACACTGTAAAGTCATTCCTCCTCCTGCTAGAAAAAAAAATGGGTGAACCTGGTTGCAGTCTATTTTTTCAAAAGGAAGAAGAGAAAGGATAAGTGACAGACAGGGAGAGAAATATCTAAATTATTTCTACCAGACTTGTAAGCCTTATATGTTGCAATGTGTTTACGACATGATTACAAGAAAACAAGACTTTCAGCTCTGCTGATCCATCCCATCTGGTTATTTGAAATTAATTTCATTTTCTGATATTTTTGAAGCAACTGTTATAGAGGCTAAAGCTGTCCCCCCACCTCACTTCTTCCTTAAATTAATGCTTGTTCACAGGAAACCGTTGTCTTGGAAAAAATAAAGCCCATATGGAAGTAAGCATTTACATGTTTACTCAACCATTTGGAAACCAACATCAGTTGTTCAAGAGTCAGTCTTCATTCACATCAATGAGGTTATCATGTACCTAACAGCAAGACTGAGAGCATGTAAATCTGTGTTTGATGAAGTTATGGGATTGTTAATTCAGGGTAAAAATGTCTAGTAAACAGGCGACTGTCAATCTTTTGACTTGACTTCTTACTTCAGTCTCCTCTAACCTGGCATCCCCAGATGTGCAAGGATGATAGGGTTTGTTGTCCAGATCATCTGGAGGATGCCATAAACCAGCTTAATTCTTCTTCCTCTGCCTTCCCTTGGCAAAAGATTTCTCAAACAGGGTTCCCTGGAACCCTAGGGTTCCACAAGAAGTTGATAGGGGTTCCACAAAATAATGCAACTGAAAAAAAAACCAAAACATTTTTTGAGCTGTAGATATGATAATTTTTAGGCAGGATTTCCCTGAGACCTGAAAATTGTTTCAAGGGTTTCACCAGGGTAAAAAGGTTGAGAAAGGCTGGGGATTGGCTTGGCATATCAATGTGCTCTAACCGTACAAAGGGAGAGCATTGCATACTCTTAAAGGGAATATGCATTCTTCCTTAAGATCATAAGAACTGCCTAGCAAATCAAATGTCATGGTTGAAGAGGACAGACCACTCAGTTATGCTGGGGAGGGAGATAGTATTGTAGAGAGCACCAAGCACTGGGAACAATAGCCTCAACAATAGAGGGGAGAATTGAGATGATAATCCAAGAACTCACCAATGGATTAAAAAAAAACCCAAACAAATAATAAGAACAAAGTTGAAGAGAATGTCCCTTTGTTTTAGATGTCTCTACACTAGTGCACAATGCATGGGAAATAAGATGAACTTGAACTTTTAACACAGGAAGGTAAATAAGATTTAATAGTCATGAAATGAAACCTGGTGGGATAAATCTCATGATTATAACATAGTAATTGAGGAGTACAGCCTATTCCAAAGAAACAGAACAAACAAGATAGATAAGAGAGTAACACTATATGTTTACACCTGTGAGAAAATCCATGATGTAAAACAAGGAAAACAGGTTGAGAGCATTCTGAGCAAAAATTAAAGAGGAGTGAAACATCAGTGACATCACTGTATGGATCTTCAATGGAAACCCAAGATAGATTGAGGGTTGGATTATGGTTTCCTAGAACAGAAGACCAAACACTGAAAAATGAGAAATATGCTGCAATAGTAATGGGAGAATTCATCATCTTGATATTTGTTGGAAGTTAAGCTCAGCCAGAAGTGAAAGATTCAGTAAATTCCTCTGATGCCTTGTTGACAACTTCATTGTCCAGAAGGTAGAGGATACAACAAGGGGATCAACTATCTTAGACTTGATCATAACCAACAAGAAATAACTGATCCTCTCCAGATTTGCTATACATAGGAATATGGAAGCCAAATGTAGTTTCTCTCATCTCTGCGGCTTTATTTTCCAAAATGGAGATATGTAATTGTACCACTTTCAATTTTATTTCAGTTGCATTAGTCTTGTAAAGGACTATTATACAATTCAAAGACACCATTTGTCTTTGAAAGCTCCTCAGGACATCTTTCAGGTGAATTTGGAACTGACTGTAGGAAAAGACCCGCTAAAAACCAAGAATTGTTTTCATTCTGTGTAGAATCTTTTCAAAGATGACAGGACAAGAGCGGGAGCAACTTTGTTTTCTTTCCAAGGACACATGTAATTCCAGCAATATGGCACATTTTTAAAAACAAACAAAAATACTTACTGCTTAAGTCAATGTATGTGATGGAGACTCAAGTCTCTGTTGATAGGTTTGGTAGTAAAATCTCTGTTAATCTTAGACATATGTTTGTATCTTTAATTGCATTCCTTATAAAATATATACTTTGTACAGTTATTACTAACAAGCAGGCAATTTCTTATTTATGGCCTGGAATGTATGCTTTTAATAGTAGCTCCTGCTGTTTGAGTAATTCATAAAGATACACAGGTTGGTGAGTAAGTTAGATATTTAGAGATGAAAGTGAAGAAATAAAGCAAACTTCCCCCACTTACTATTTTGTAGTCATTCAGTCTACAAATGTGTGGTGTACAAGCAGATTTTGAGACATCCAGGCACCATTCTTAGGAGTTGACAACTTTCTCTCCCTCTTCCCCCTGACTATTTTTTCATAAGGGGGTTTGATAAATTTAATGGAAATGTGTGAAAGATTGCTTCAAGGGCTGAGGTCTCTGGTTTTGTGATCTGAAATATAACAACAGCAGTGCCATTTTGAGTCATTAGGAGAGGAGTTGTGGACATGGCAGCCAGTATTTTAGCATGGTGCTACAGTTTCCTGTGTGGGATTTTTACCAGTTTGGTTAAGATACAGGAGAAAAAGATTCAGGAACTTTTTCACATCTTTCCAACATAACCAAAACCCTCTGTGAATGGAATCATCACTGAAGGATATGTAAAATAACAATCTTTTTTTAAAAGTCTCATTGAAATTATTTTTGTTTCCCTCAAAATCTGGAAGTTTTGTCTCATCAGAAACTTCTATGGCCCATCTACACTCCAAAATTATAGCTCTGTTATTCCACTTTAACTGCCATGGTTCTATCCAAAGGAATCCTGGGAGCATTGGATTTATATCCCACCTTTCTCCCAAGATGGGGTTCAAGGTGGGTTACAATAGTTAAAAAAAATACAACTAAGGAGATTTTCACAAAGGGGCCAAATGCCACATTTCTGCTCCGCAAGCCCCTCTCCCATCCCTGATACGGGATTAAGGAAAATGTTCACACACTAACCTTAATCCCTCAGCAGGAATGTCCTCCCTCTTCCCTCGGCTTCATTGCTGTAAATGCAGTTGCCATAAAGCTGCTTTTACAGCAGTGAAACCAAATCCCGCTTGTTCTCACAAGAGAACGGGTGGGAGGGAAATTTAAAAATTACCCCCCCCAAATGTCAAAACAGTACACAAAGCATGAAAACACATACAAAAACATAAAGGTAACCTAGGGAGGGGGGAAAAAGGGTGCCACTTACCTGGGTGTCCCGTTCCTGCCCGGAAGTGTCCAGAAAGGACCTTTCCCCCACAGCTGTCATTGTGAGAGAGGAACGGCACACCTTTCAGACCCCCTGTGATTCCATGACAGAAATAGAATGGGTGGTCATTAACGACTTCTCCCTGTGATTGAAATATCACGGGGAGACAACAGAACAGTCACATTGAGGGCACGGAATTGGGTGACATTGTCTGAAAGAAAATTCTTTCAGAGACCCTGTTCCGTGCCTGCAACGGAACATATCGCTGGTGTGAAAATCTCCTAAAACTACAAACCCTAGGATTCCATGGGATGGAACCAAGGCAGTTAAAGAAGAAGAATAGCGCTATAATTGTGTAGTGTGAACAGTTACAAGTAAAATTACAAGTCATCCCCAACACGTAATGTTTGTTAGGCTGAAATTATCCCTGTGACCTTTTTGAAGAGAACATTTCTAGAAATTCTAGAGACTTACTCTGTTTCTCATTCTTATCACTGGTTCTACCGTTCTTTTCTGTTTATGACTACACCTTCCCTCTCGTGCTGGATTTTCACTTCTTGAAACATGATGGTAGGCCCAGGAACTTAAGTTCAACCAGTTTTACCATGAGGCATCAAATTTTCAGTAGTTTGAGCCCAGAATATCTCAGGGACAGAGCCTGCAGAAGCCACTTTTTAAGACCAAGATGGCCACTGGAACAATTCCTATTCCAAATTTCTCTCTTCAGTGAAGCTGCATTTCCTTAGAAAAATACAGTCTTTGGGTTTTTCCTCACACCTGTGCATATACCTCACCGTTTCCCCACATATCTCTCCTTCCCCAAATTCACAAATCTGTGAGGGAAACTGCATGCAGGAGAAGCTCCACCACCAAAGGGTCATAAAGTTACTCTGCCTAAGCCCTTGGAACAGACACGGCTGTTTTAAGTAGGATTGATACATTTTGTTAATCATTAATAAGCTTCAAAAATCAAAGTTAATTTTATGTATGTTAAAGGGGAAAATTTAACTTTATATTACATAACTATTTACATTTAAGTTCCTGCACTAAAATCCTTACTAGAATCAAGTAGAAAAAATGCATTATTTTACTCCTGTTCCCCAATCCCCACTTTGAGCTTTGAAAAGCAGAAAAACAGATGCATCATCATTATCATGATCATCATGGGGAAAAAACATCTCATGCACACACCCACACACCAAAACCTCTTCTTTTGCTCTACCTTCTGCATCACTTACAATCTCTTCTACTTACTCCCCTTTATCCCTTTCTTTAGCCCACTTGTTTCCTCGGGATATTTCAGCAAAAGTCTCAGGGTTAAGAATTTCACAATTCAGTTTCCTTGGACTGATGAGAAATCTCTCCACATGAGGACCATCTAGATGGAAAGAGGACCTCACCTTTCAAAATGCCCCTCATCACATGTTGGTTGACAATCTTTTCACCTTGGAATTAACCGAACTATTATACCATACCAAAAGATTGTGTGGTACTGTGGTATACATGCGCTAGTAACCTCCCGTCTCAATTTCTGTAATGCGCTCTACATGGGGCTACCCTTGTGCTTGACTCGGAAACTTCAACTAGTTCAGAACATTGCAACCAGTTTGATTTCTGATGTTTCCAGAAGAAAGCACATAACACCTGTGCTAAAAGCTCTCTTCTGGCTGCCTATTAGTTTCCAGGCACAGTACAAGGTGTTGGTTCTGAACTTTAAAGCCCTACATGGCTTGGGGCCAACTTACCTCAGGGACTGCCTCCTCTTGTATGAGCCTCCCTGCGTGCTTCGTTCCTCTGGGAGGAATCTGTTACAACCTATGAAAAGAAGGCTGTCGGTGACCTCCCAGAGGGCCTTTTGTGCTACTGCTCCCAGATTATGGAATGGCCTGTCGGACGAGATCCGTCTTATTACCACCTTAGACAGCTTTGAAAAAGCTGTCAAAACGGATCTTTTTTGGCAGGCCTTTCCTGAATAAGTATCCCGGCCCGAAGATTCAGCTGTATTTTTCCCTTTGAGCTGCTATTGAATTTTTCTTCTTCTTCTATTTTAATTATTGTATTTCTTAAGATCTTTTCTAATTCAATATTATTTTAAGGGGTGGGTGGGTTAGGGTATTGATGTAATTATTGAGTTTTATACTGTAAACCACCCCGATTGCATTGCAGAGGGGCGGGATAGAAATGTTATTGTAGTAGTAGTAGTAGTAGTACTGTAATTCGTCAACTCTGATCAAGATGGGGCTTTTAGAGCAAGAAACTTCCCCTTCCCTCACAGATGGTGTGAGTCCGGGAGGGCCAAGGAAGTAGTGCTTCCTCCATCACATACCCACATACAAAAACACAGAAACAGCTGGCTTTTAAATGCTTTTAAGCTGAAACAGTAATTTTTGAATTCTGTCAATTTTATTTTTCTTTATTTTATTTTTTTGAAGAATGTTTGATGTGTCTGGGTTGTACAAAAAATGCTGACATGCTCCCGCAGAAACAATTTTAAAGCATTACTTTTTTTTAAGCTGGCGTTATGAATGTGATGGTGCTCTGTTGATGTTTATTTTTTCCACAAACTCATGAGTGCACTTATGGAAAATAACATACATGAAGCTTACTGTATATTTCCAATGGGAGGTGAATCTGCGGTTGAACCTGCTGAATCTGCTGTAGTGAATTCGCTGTCCTGTTGTTTCATTATCTGTGGGACAGGAAATGGGAAATTGCATTTTCTTCTCTCTTTCCAATGATAAATGGGATGAATTGACTAGACCAGCTGTTAGGCTCCATTTCACTCTGCCAGTGGAACATTGCTCATGGAACATCTGCATTGGCAAAGAATTCTCCTGGCTTGCACAGGGAGGCATGTTTGCAGGTATAAATATCATCCACTAACATGCCCTACAACTGTCCTGATTTGACAGGGGCAGGCCTGTCCTCTGCCGTCCCATCTTTACATCTGCTTTTAAAATGTCCCCAGTTTATTTCTCCTCTTTCCACTTTTCCCCTTTGTCTTCAGCTAACTTCAATTGCTGCAAGCTGAGTTCATAGTACAAAAGTTGTTTGCAATTGGCTCAACAGGGAGGAGAGGCGAGAGGAGGGGAGTGGAATATTGCCATTCCCAGTAGTCTCAGGCAAAAGCAAACTGTTGCAGCCTCTCCAAGCTTGTGGGCTCTCTTCATTAATAAATGTTGCCATCTTTACCACATTCTGACATTGCTGGGCCACATCATGTGCCTCCCAGGGCAAAAGGAGTACAATAGTTTTTAATAAACTGTATTATATATTGATTTTAATTTGTATTAATTTAATAATGTTTTAAGGGGGGGAAGGGATTTTGAGCTGTTTTATATTGTGTATTATTTTATTGTTGTAAGCCGCCCTGATTGCTCGCAGAGGGGCGGGATATAAATAAATTTTATTATTATTATTATTATTATTATTAGTCAGGGTTTATTGCTGTTTATCTTGCTTAGTTTTGGCTGTGCTGTTGCTTCCTCATTTTCTCCCACTTACGCATTCTTCCATCCATCCCTCCTTTCTTTCTAAGGCTGCTACCACACTGTAGAAATAATGCAGTTTGACACCCTTTTAACTATCATGGCTCCATCCTATGGAATCCTGGTATTTATAGTTTGTTGTGGTGCCAGAGCTCTCTGACAGGTAAGGCTAAATCTCTCACAAAACTACAAATCCCAGTTTTGCATTGAGCCATGACAGTTAAAGCAGTGTCAAAGTGTGATTTCTGCAGGGTGGCAGCAGCCTAAAGACTTTATCAGATGCATCAAAAATGCATCATAAGGATGGGGCGATAGCCCAAAGGGCTAAATTATCAGACAACACCATTACTCATCAATTCCCATTGCATGGTGTGGGTGTGAATAAGGCATCACTTTTTATTGACAGCTTTTCCCATCAATAAAAAAATGATGCCTTATTTACATCCATGCCACGCAGTGGGAATGGGTGAGGATGTGGGTGTCTGATAATTTTGCCGTTTGGGTTATCGTCTCGTCCTTATGACATGCTTTTGGACATGGTTTTTTGCCATGTTTCCCCACATCTGATAAAATCCAAAGTCACATACTCAGTGCTAGCAAATCCTTTTCTTTTTTAAAAATAACACTTTCTCTTTACTGAAGATGGTATTTTGCTGATGACTATGAACATCAGAATCTATACTGGTTAGCAGTATGGTCCCTCAGGCAGCTTTCTGCCCCATATTTATCCCCTGCCCCTGTTTCTAGGCCATTTTATAAGCAAACTTTCCCAGGGTGGTTTACAATTGACTTTTAAAAATAAAATAAAATAAATGCTCTCTTCCTCCTGTTTTCCTTGAAGGAGTTTAATCTTTTATTACCAAAGATGTGTCTATGTTACACAGATAAACGAGGTCATTCCTACAGAAACTACTTTAAATAGAAAAATTTGGAACAAAAATTGAGACAAAAATAGCTTTAAAAAATAAAAATACAGAGGGGAATTTCTGTTTTAGTTATCTGTTCATTGTTTCTATACTTTACTGGGTTGTTGACACAAAAGTGATTTTTTCCTCAGGGATTTTCCTTCTTCCTTTTTAAAAAGTTAAAAAAAACTCACATGGTTATCAAATATATATATATATATTTGCTGTGCAATTTTTTTTTTAAAAACATTCAACATTTCTTGTAATAATGACAACTAACCATGAATTCATAATGTAACAGAAGGGTGGGATGCAATCTACCTCTTCCTTAGAGCTGCATACACTTTTGTCAACAGAGGCAGATTTGGGGCCTATTCACTCTACACTATTATTTCACTTTCACTGCCATGTTTTTGTCCTTTGGAATCCTGGGATTTGCAGTTTAGAGAGGGGCATTTAGAATGCTCAGCCAGTGGCTCTAGTAGCTGAACAGATTACAAACTCTTAGTTACCCTTATTAACACTTCATATTTCGCATAGGCTATGGTTCACCACTACTCTCTTTCCTCCTTTGCTTCATCAAAGTGCTTGACCATCTCAGCCTAGAATCCTCCTGGTGACTCGTGCTTGCATAACGTGGGATTAAAGAAGTCCTTTCTCTAAAATGTGCATGGAAGTATCCAGATCTTCCTTGTGCAATGCTTTCCCCAACCCCCAGCAGTACAATAGCAGGCATGTGACACATGGTCCAGGTCCATGCCTGATCCAAATGTTCAAAGAATGGCTGTGAGGGGAGGGGGCATTGTGGTTGTTCCTTATGCTGGCACTCATGTTGTGCCTCGCTGGCTGATATTTTCCTCCCACAGCATAAGTACATCTTCAACAGATACCTCCCTCCTCAGTTTTGCTAGTGGAACTTTATGCTCTGCCACCATTAAAGAGGATACCAGCCTAAAATGTCTCTTGAATTTCCTGTTCAGACCTTGTGTATGTGTGTGCATGTGTCATGGAATCATAGAGTTGGAAAGGGCCCTTTGGACCTTCAGGAACAACCCCCTGCTCCATGCAGGATCTCCAGCTAGAGCATCCCCAGCAGGTAGCTGTCCATCCTATTTTTTAATATGTCCAGAGAAGGAGACCCCACCACCTCTCTTGACAAATGGTTCCATCGCCAAACATCTCTCATTGCCAAGTTCCCTCTAATGTTCAATCAGAATCTAACCTCCTGTAACTTAAAACCATTGGAGCCAGTTCTATCTGGCTGTTAATTTTTCTATTTGTTTTTATATGTGATTTTAGTTTAGATGGTTTTTAATTTTATACGAGTTTAATATCTTTTTATGGGGGTGGGTGGGCGTGGGTGGTGCTTAGGGATTTTAGCCAGCATTATTGTATTTTAATTGTTGTAAGTTGCTCCGATTGTTTTTAACAGAGGGGTGGGGTAAAAAAATAAGGGGACTCACCGACTCAGCAGTGGGGCCTTTTGTGGCCTGGCCAGCTTCCGCCCTCTCCCCCGCCCCCCTTGCAGCTTCCTCGCAGCCGTGTGGCAAGAAGGGAGGCCACCATTAGGCCCCTTCTTCTTCCCAGCAGCCTCCGCAGGCTGGAATCGAGGCGAGAACCAGGAGCCAATCGGGGCTGGTTGGCCATGCCCCGATTGGCTGCCAAGGGAGAAGGGTTGGGACATCCGGCCACTTTTTCCGGCACGGCCGGATGACATGGGGGCAAGCGACAGGGCCGGTATATAAGCTGGCCCCGGCGCGTAACCCCCTCAGTTGGCCTCCAGGAACCGAAGACCCACCCACCCTCCCTAGGATGTTTTTATCATCATTTGTTGCAATTTGCTGGGCAAATGGCATGGGTTGTGTTCCGGGTAAGGGGGAAGAGGGGGGGGGTCTCCATCAAGTTCAAGTTCAAGATGGAAGTCAAGTTCAAATTCACAGAGATCCCCCTTTTTCTCCCTCCCTTTTAATTAGACCTAACATGCTTGTTTTCAGGGGAGGGGAGAGCGTCAAGCGGGTTGGCTTGGCCAGGCTGTCTTCTGTAGGAGGGGCGGTGGCGGCCAACACAGAAGCCATTGCCCAACACTGGGTTGGCCAATGACGGGATCCCAACCCATGCAATGTTGCCAACCATTAACAGCCATTAGCAAGTTGTGGCCATTTTATTGCCAATAATCAATTTCCATCAATTTATCTATCTCCTATGATCTTATAGCTTCTATTAAAGATTATCCTTGAGCAAGCAGGGATCACCAGCATTGAGGCCATGATATTGAGAACACAGCTGCGCTGGGCAAGGCACGTTTCTAGGATGGAGGACCATCGCCTCCCAAAAATAGTACTCTACGATGAACTCGCCATGAGTCAGCGTAAGAGGGGCGCTCCAAAAAAGCGATACAAGGACTCCCTGAAACAACATCTCAGGCTCGGCCAAATTGTTCACCAACAATGGTCTGCCCTGGCCTCACATCGGGAGGCATGGAGATGCACTATCCACAATGCTGCAGCCTTATTTGAGAACTCATGCCAAACAAGTCTTGAAGAGAAATGACAACACAGAAAGAATCACAACCCGGAAACATCACCCAGGGAAACCTACTGCTATGCTTTCTGGAACCGGACTTGTCTATCTCAGATTGGCCTTTTTAGTCATCAGCGCGCTTGCAGAAAGCACGGGATGAGTCCTTCCTGAATCTTCGTTTGCAAAGAAAAGCCAGAGAGAGATACTAATCTGTACCAAACCTTTTATATCGATTTGTACTCAACACATTTGTTAAGAAAAATGCAGTTGTCTGTGTATTATTGGGGACAGGGAGAGTGGGAGTATGGTCTGGGTCTGCAATTATTATTATTTTTATTAGTAGTAGTAGTAGTAGTATTACTATTATCTTCTGAGGCAGCAGAGAACAAGACTGCACCCTCCTCTTTGTGACAGCTATTGCCATATTAAAAGAAGACAATCATGTCATCCCTCAGTCTTCTCTTCACCAAGCTGAACATGCTCAGCTCCTTCAGCCTCTCCTCATATGTTTTGTTTCCCATACTTTGTTATCATCCTTGTTGCTCTTTTCGGAACTTGCCCCAAATTGTCTATATTCTTCTTAAAAAGAGGTGTCCAGAACTGAACACAGTGTTCCAGATGACACCTGACCAGTGCAGAATATAGTGGGAACATTGCTTCCCTCAACTTGGAAACTATGGGCTTGTCTACACTGGCCAGAATACACTGATTTCCAGCCAGCATATTCTAGGCCTGGAGCTGGCCTGCCCCCACCCACCATTACCATGACAAAAGGAGAGGAACTCCGCACACACATGCTGGCCTGTTCTCTACTTTATCTCCACTGCTGTCTGTGTCAACACTCTATGAAGCCAGGAGTGAGGCCCTCAGTATCTGATCAAGGCTGGTCACATGCAGGGAGCCTTGAATCACATGCTGGTGGCCTCCTTCCTAGCTTCAAAGTGACACTGTCAGTGGCCAGAGATGCATTGCAATGTGCAGGTATGGACTCCTGCATTCCCATGCCAGACCAATCCGTGCTTTCCCACATGACATGGGTTTACCTGGCTTTTTTAAAAAAAAAAAAAAGTTGTAAAGAGGCTTCCCCCAGCTTCCCCCTGGCTTCCTTCTGGCTTTGCCTTAGGTGTTATCAGAACTGCCTGGAGGCAAAACGAGGCAAGAGCCCTGCATCATATGGACTGCTGGAGGGAAACCGAGCTAAGTTGCCCATCTAGACAAACCCTATGGTTCTATGAATGCCGGTAAAGAGAGCATCTGCCTTCTTTGCTACAGCATCACACAGTTGGCTCATGTTCACCTTATCATCAACAATAATCTCAAAGTCCTTTTCATATGTAGAACTGCTGAGCTAATCACCTACCTGTGCATTCGTTGTTTGTAGCCTAAACATAGAATTTTCCATTTTTCTCTGTTTCATTTTATTAATTAGAGCCCAGTTTTCTACTTTATCAAGGTCCTTTTGAATTCTGTTCTTATCTTCCATTGTGTTAGCTACCCCACTCAGTTTTGTATCATCTTCAAATTTTATAAGGATTCCCTCCACCCCATAATCTAAATCATCAATTAAAATAATGAAGAGTGTTGGCTGAAGAAGAGAATCCTGTGGCACTCCACTTTTGAGACCTTCTTCCAGTTTGAAGCACAGCCACCAATGACAACTCTTTGAGCACCGTTTTCCAACTGATTGTGGATCCATCTGTGCTGTCCTCATGGTGCAGTCATACTTAAGTGAGTTATGTCTTCTACACCACTTCATACCACAAAAAGTTCAAAGGATACAAGACAGTTTTTCCCAGTAGTTAGCTTACTCATCCTAACAGCAATAGTTTCTTCTCCTTTTTTGCTGGAGGCAGATTTCAGCAGTGAAGTATCTCCTGGATAGAAGCCATTCTGTTCAGACTGTCTAAAATATGGTAACCTCAAAGAACAGGGCATTGTAGCAACACACACATGCATGCACGTGCACACACATTGAGGCAAACTGTCCCCCTTCCCAAATTAGCAACCTCATTCCAGGTGGTAAAAAAGGAAGGGCACTTTTGAGAGAGCATCCAGGAAAAATCTCTTAAAATTATTGGTCTTCCCTTGTCTTTTATGGCAGCAACAATATCATCTCCATCATCTTTGAAACTGAATTCTCAGCAGAATTCTCTATGATGGAGCAATGGACCACAACAGCCAGAGGTTTCCATTGTCTTACCATAAAAGAACCTTTGCAGGATACTATATCATAACATAATCTCAAGGAAGAGGTGGAACAGCAGGTTCCCTGTTTTGTTGCTCTACATCTTTTTGTACAGAAGACATTAAAAATGTTGTCCCTGCAACACCTGAAATGGCACATCACACTCCTTGTATGATGTGTGAAGCATATTAGGTCTAAGTAAAGTTAAGATTTGAGGACTTCTAGGATTATAATGAGAGATTTCCATTCTGAAGCTGCCTAAAGCTTGGCTGTGATATAGTTAAACAGTATTTTTCTGCAGGATTTTTTTTTTTTTTAGAAGTACCACACATATGAAAGCATACTTAAGGAGAACTGTGTGCTCTTAGTAAAAAAAAGTAATAAAAAGAAAAACACAGCTGCTTTTGCTGAGCTATAACTCTGAAAGGGCTACAAATTTATTTGATTTATTGTGTATCAGTGCTTAAAGTGGTAATGTATAGGTATTAGCACCAAGATGTGTCCCAATAGGGTTATACTTCACATCTTTTACTGATGCCAGTGGGGAAATCTCCATTAATCACATGTACGTGGAAATACCTTTAATTAGGCTAATAGAGTAAACATTCTACATGAGCATTTGGGATCGTGAACACTTTTTCTTCTAGGGAAAAGCAAACTCGTTCTCTCAGGAGAGTGATAAACCCTTAAGGGAGCAGGGTGATATTACATAAAATATGCTTAAAACACCGAACACCTTGTATTTATACATTTATTTTATACATTTATACTTCCCAACATTTAGGCCAAATATGGGCTCTTGAGGGAAACTTGCATTAAAAACAAAACAAAAAGCATTTTACAATTTAAAAGCAACATAAAACATAAAAAGAGCCAGAAGCCCATATGGCAGTGGGGGGAAAATGAAAACAGCTGAAAGAATTACACTGGATAGGAAAATCTTTGCTGGGCCAGCATATGAATTTTAACTTTCAGGGCTTGTCTGTCTTTCAGTGACCGTAATGGCTGAGCAGCTAAAAATACAGTTTCCCCCACTAGCTTTTGTTGATAGCTGAAACACTGCACCTGTGTGTCGCTTTTAAAAAATGGCTTGACATTTCTCTCTCTCTCTCTCTCTTTCACTCCCTAGGCTGCGTATTAACAAAGACAAAGTAATTGGAGCAGAAAATGTCCTTCTCTGGACAACTTTTGCCTCTTTTCTGTGATCTGCACAGCTTGAGACACATAGCTGAGGTCAGGGTGTGAAGGCTTTTAAGGTTAGTATAACGACCTCTCTGTTTTCTTCTGTTTTCCTTCTCAAAAGGGTATGTAATGGGAGTGGGAAGGCTTAGTAAATGGAACTTTTAAACTGATACCCGCAACAGCAGCACCTGCTGGAAACTGGGCATGTTAGGCGAGCAAACATTATTTTCCTGTGGTTGAGAAACGGACCCAATAATATCACGTGGTTCAGATAATCTATTATTAAGGCAACAAGTGGCTTGTTCTGTTTTTCATATGGATTGCTTGATGGAATCATCTTCATAAACTGAAATAATTACGGACTGTCTCACACTGGTGTTTTTCAAATGCTGAGGAACTTTCCGGCAACCTTTTAAGCCCTGACTGCTGAGGAAATTTGTGTGGGACTGCCAGGGAAAACTTGCATGTTCCAAAGGGATTCACATTCATGTCCCAGGGAACAGGGTCAGTTCAGCCATGCTATTGATTACTGTGAAATGAGAACATGGCTGGTCTTCTGATTTTGCAGTGTCCTAAGCTTCAATGTGGGACTCATTCTAATTTATTACTTTTTTTTTACTTGTGAACGTCAGGCTTTCTCTCAGCTTTTAAAGCTAAGAGGAAAGAGTCACTTAAAGGAAGAGGGGAATGTTGATGGGTACAGGCCGTCAAATACAGGAAGTCCCTGCCTTTCTATGGCTTTGTTATCTGACGACTCTGTTTCAACACTTGCAAACTAAGGACAAGTTCCACTCTTTTGACAGCTCTTGCCTACGGAAGCTTGCTTGGGACTGATGTCACATGTGTACCCTGTTTGCCAAGTGAGCTAAGAAGCGGGGGGGGGGGGAATCATCAAGCTGACTGGGAGATTTTGCAAGCAGCATGTCTGTAAGTGGGTGAAGATGCCCACAGTTAGGCGCAGGCAGTCCTACACAAACAACTGTAATTCCTTTATGTTCTAGTTTTCAACCAATTCCAATTTCTGACGCTGCTGCAATCCCTAACCTGTCAGATAAGCAGGCGCTTCCAGTAAGGGTAAGAAATGAGAAGCATTTTGCATATCTGTTGCATATCTTCCTTCACAACTATTAACAATAAAGGAGGTCTCTCCCAGTCCCATTTCAATCCCCCCAATTCCTTCTCTTACAATGTCGTTTTTAAAACAAGGCAGGAGAACTCTGGTCCATAGGTTTAATTTGGACCCACTAAGATTCCTCATTCTGCTCTTAGAGATTTGCAAACAATCCTTAGCCCACTTCACCCCAAGCCATACTCCAGGGCTACCCCAATTTGAAAGAGTAAAGACTTTTTTTTAAAGCATCCTCCTCCTCCTCCTTGCTGGTTATGAATTTTAGAGCCCTACATGGCTTGAGTTCAGAGTATCTATGAGTGTGCCTCATTTTTAAGGTCTTTGGGGTAGGCCTTTCTCTTAAATCCACCACTACCAAAGTGGATTTGGTGAGGGCATGGCTGAGAGCTTTCTCAGTTACTAGTCCCAAACTGTAGGATTTTGCCCACTCCAACAGAAAGCTCTGTTGGCCCCCTGTCTGCCACCTTTCCACCAGCAGGCAAAGTCTTTTAAAAATTTATTTATCTAAGCAGGCCTTTGACTTTTAATTTACTGTGGCAAAAGGGTCTTTTAACAATGTCTTTATGGGTTTTACCCCCTTTACTGCATTTTAATGTGCTTTTAAATTGTTTTAATTCAGTGTTTTATTTCTATTCAATGTTTTAAACTTTTACATCAAATAGATTTTAGTTGTCCTTTGTTTTAATTTCATAGAACCATAAAATCATAGAATTAGAAGAGACCACAAGGGCTATCCAGTCCAAACCCCTGCTCTGCAGAAATACACAATCAAAGCATTCTTGACAGATGGCCATCCAGCCTCTCTTTAAAAACCTCCAAAGGAGACTCCAATACACTCCAAGGCAGCGCATTCCACTGCCAAACAGCTCTTATTGTCAGGAAGTTCTTCCTAATGTTTAGGCACAATCTCTTTTCCTGTAGTTTGAACCCATTGCTCTGTGTCCTAGTCTCTGGAGCAGCACAAAACAAGCTTGCTCTATCCTCAGTATGACAGCCTTTCAAACATTTAAACATTGCTATAATGTCACCTCTTAACCTTCTCTTCTCCAGGCTAAACTTAGCCAGCTCTGTAAGCCACTCCTCATAGGGCATGGCTTCTAGACCTCCCACCATTTTGCTTGCCCTCTTCTGGATACATTCCAGCTTGTCAATATCCTTCTTGCATTGTAGTGCCCAGAACTAGACACAGTATTCCAGGTGAAGTCTGACCAAAGCAGAATAAAGTGGCATGATTACTTCCTTTGATCTAGACACTATACTCCTATTGTAAGCTGCCTTGGTTGGGTACCATTGCAGGAGAAAGGAAGGATAGGAAGGTGAGATGAAGCCAGGCACTCTCTCAGCTAGGATTTGCAAGCACTGGCTGAGAAGTGTTTCATTCCTCTTCCCCATTCTCCACTTGTTGGGGGGAGGGGACCAAAGATAGTTTCTCACCAAAGTAATAAGAGAAGTCCTCCTGATGCATTTGGCCAGAGAGTCAGCAATATCAGGGAATGTGGTCAAGTCCCCTGACATAATCGGTCCCATAGAGTGCTGGTGGGAAGTTTCATTTCGAGGTCTCCAGCCCCATTTTAAAGTGATATTGGCTAAAGATGGCAATTCAGTTCATTGGATTTACATTTCCTCGTTTCTTACCTCCCATGACAGGCAACAGGATGGAGCACATTTTGACATGGATGGACATATACAGTATTTCTTAGACCTACAATGTTTTTTTTAAAAAGTGTGAACACAAAACCATGAATATTTTACACAAATGCACATTTGAAATATGCCCACAAACACACTTCAGTTATTGGAAGGGGGGAGTTCAAAATGGCATACATAAGAATAATGTGTACAAAAATGTGTAGGTTTGGGGGGAAAAATTCAGGCAAAAAATCAATTTCTGTGCAGCACAAAAAAAAGTCTCACATTGAACTATGACAGGAGGAGAAGGAAAATAATATTCTGAGAAATGCAACAAAACTGAGACTGAAAGATTTTCTAGAATACTACAGGGTGTCAGAAAATTGTCTTTACAATTTCAACTCTATATACAATTGAAATGGTAAAGATCATTTTCAGACACCCTGTATTGTTGAATCCCAGCTTCACTTAGGATATCACCCACATCCTAAGGAAAAGTTTCCATTTAAGGACAATATGTGTTATGTACATGTTTGCATTAGGGGTGCCAGGAGAAATAAAGGACAAGGCTTGTCATGCAAGCAACACCTGCTGAAATTTCATCCTCTACACAACCATTAAAGAGACAAGAGGCTTGTCACTTATTTGATTTGGCAGCCCTAGTGTGTATACTCCCTCCTTCCCACTCCCCCCCCCACTCTCTCACACACATTGATAAAATCCTCCACAAACTGGATCTGTATAACGTGCTTTTCACTGAGCAAGAAATCAATTATATAGTTAGTCCCAGTTTCTCAGATCTCCAGTTAAAAGAATCTAACACAGAAGGCATGGGAGGAAACCTGTGAGAATTCCCTGCTTCTAGTCCTAAGCAGTGGATAAAGGGAAAAACAGTCTGATTCAGTTTAAGTAAGTTTCATACTGTATGTCTGTAATGCTGCTTGCCATCGCCATTATCATCTTAGGAAGAGCCTCAGCTTCATAGGGCTGCATGGCATTCATTCATTTCTGCTTCCAACAACTCCCATGTATGTGTGTGATTAACAGGAAGAGTGGCTCAGCTTAATGTTCCCCACCCTTTACTGTGAAGTCCTGGCAACTGTCTAGAAGGTTCAGGCCAGTAAAATTGCAGCAACTTGAAATCCTGCAGATGGATTACATCAGCATAAATATTATTTCTCCTCTGAAGGATAATGCCTATTCTCTGGTTCTCTTCAATGCTGTCTCCCTTGTTGAACCGGCCAACCTATTCCATGCAGTCCAGTATAAGCTCCCTTGAATAATTAAAATACGCAATTTCACATAAGTGCAGTTGCAGAAGCATATATTGTCAGAGCAGAAGAAGTGGGGACAATTATACGCTGCCAGATTGTGACATATATCTCAAACATTCTTTGCTCTGCTCTCAGACTCAAAAGAACAGGCAGAATATATGCAATACAATTATTTTTTCATAGTATGAGCAAACAGCAAATATATATTTCCATGCCATTTTTTATTAACTATTGTACATGTGAGGAGCAAACACAAAGCATATTGGAGCTTTTCAAATGAGGCATTTACTACGGGCTTGTCTAGACAAGCTGTTTACCCCATCTTGGAGCCCTGAAGTCCTGATGACACAGGGCATTTGCCCCACTTTGCCCCTAGGCAGTCCTCATGATCCCCAGGGCAAATATGGGGCAAATATGGGGGGAAAGACAGGGTAGGACTCATTACACTATTTAAAAATAATACCTGGTAAAATGTACTCCGGCTGGCAAAAACAAAAAAACAAAAACCAGATCAGGCCCTACATGACCACAGAAGCCCATTCCAGCATGCCACCTGATCACTGCAGCTGCCAACTGCCTTCATTCTTCCAAATCTCAGAACCAGGCCTGCAGCATATTACTAGGCAGGTCACATGCAGGGGGGGGGGAATTGCTCAAGTGCTGTAGGCTGGCTTCCTGGATCCGAAGAGTGGGACGCAAGTGGAGGCAGCAACAGACTGGCATGGAAGTCTGGACTTCCTCCTGTTTCATCCTGGGGAGCTGGTTGTATTCTGGCCTGTGTAGCTTGTACCCCTCTTAGTCACTTTGCCTTCTTTGCTATTAGCCCAGTAGTCCTGGAGTTTGGAGTCCATTTGTACTTTAAATGTGTCATCATAAGGAAGAGAAACATTCAAACACCAAATTCAAGAGGGGTTGGCAAAATCAAACTACAACAGTACACCAGGTTGTGGTCTGCTTCATTCACAGAATTTTATTAGGGGGTGGTCTCTGACAACAGTGTTTTTCACATCCTGTATTTTCTCAGCAATTCTTCCATCTTGTTTTCTTACTCTTCATTAAGAAGGGAGTCAATAGGAGTACTACAGATATGGTATTTGCCCTTAGACAACTGCAAGAGAAATGTAGAGAGCAGAACAAGGGTCTCTATGTAACACTTGTCAACTTCACCAAAGCCTTCGACACTGTGAGTAGAAAAGGTCTGTGGCAGATCCTGGAAAGACTAGGATGTCCCCCAAATTCCTTAAAATGATTATCTTGCTACACGAGGGCCAGCATGGTCAAGTCAGATATGGCAATGCTCTTTCAGAGCCCTTTCTAATAACTAATGGAGTGAAGCAAGGTTGTGTTCTTGCTCCAACTTTATTTACAATCTTCTTCAGCATGATGCTCCAAAGGGCTACAGCAGAGCTTGAAGAAGAAGATGGCATCTATATACGCTACCGTACTGATAGTAGCTTGTTTAACTTAAGCCGCCTGAGGGCTCGCACTAAGACTATAAACTATCTAGTTCATGAGCTGCTCTTTGCTGATGATGATGCCCTTGTTGCCCACATAGAAGCAGCTCTGCAGCACCTAACATCCTGCTTCGCAACAGCTGCAGAGCTGTTTGGGCTGGAATTCAACCTAAAGAAAATGGAAGTTCTTTACCAGCTGGCACCACAGGACAAACACCACCATCCCCACATTGCCATCGGCAAATCTCTGCTCAAGTTCATTCAGCAGTTCACCTACCTGGGAAGCATCATCTCCTCAGATGCCAAGATTGACAAAGAGATCGATCACAGATTAGCAAAGGCATATAGCGCATTTGGAAGACTTTACAAAAGAGTCTGGAGTAATAAACACCTGAGGTGAAGCACAAAAATCAGTGTGTATAGAGCCAGTGTACTGTCTATTCTCCTTTATGGGCCTGAAAGATGGGTCACCTATCGCCACCACTTACGACTCCTCAAACGCTTTCATCAGCGCTGTATATGCACAATCCTAAATATACACTGGACTGAGTATGTGATGAATGTTGCTGTCCTTGAGGAAGCAGGGATCACCAGCATTTAGGCCATGATATTGAGAACATGGCTGCTCTGGGCAGGGCATGGAGGACCTGGGATGGAGGACCATCGCCTCCCAGAAATAGTACTCTATGGTGAATTCACCATGGGTCAGTGTAAGAGGGGTGCTCCAAAAAAGCGATACAAGGACTCCCTGAAACAACATGTCAGGCTCGGCCAAATTGATCACCAACAATGGTCCGCCCTGGCCTCACATTTGGAGGCATGGAGACGCACTATCCACAATGCTGAAGCCTTATTTGAGAACTCACGCCGAACAAGTCTTGAAGAGAAACAACAATGCAGAAAGAATCACAACCTGGAAACATCACCCAAGGAGACCCTCTGCTGTGCTTTCTGCTACTGGACTTGTTTATCTCGGCCTTTTTAGTCATCAGCGCTCTTGCAGAAGGCACAGGATGAGTCCTTCCTGAATCTTTGTGTGGGAAGAAAAGCCAGAGAGAGAGAGAGAGAGAGAGATTAAGAAGGGAAAAATGGAATAGTTTCACAACATCTCTTGCTTGGCATCTATGTGGAAGCTCCCTTGTAGAAAATGGCTAGATTAGTGTCTTTGGTCCACATTGTTAGTAAGCATTTCTATAACAGAGAAGGTATAATAAAAATATACTACCCATTTACCTATACTGTCCTACAGTCCCCTCACTGTATCATTTGTTCTATTTTCACCTGTTAGAGCACCAGTTAGAGCATGTTCTTGCTCTTGCTCTTGAAAAAGAAAAAAGAAAAACTTTAAAAAATGGAGGAAAACAGTGGCCCACAACTCCCCAAATTAAAAGAACCCCACATGACCCATTAATGTGTTGTGTTTGTTGTCGTTGTTAACTTTATTTATATCCCACCTTTTGTCAAAGACAGGAACTGAAGGGAGTTTAAGGTGTTCTTTTGTGTGTTACTACTGAGTAGCAAGCAAGGATAAATGCAAATAATTTATTTATTCAAATGACTTACACTAACATGTTAGCATTTCTTGCCTAACATTTCTTAATTCTCGATCCAAATCCAAATCAATATTGATGCTTTGTTTAAAAAAATAATAATATAAAACAGAAATACACCATAAATGTTCCAATGGGCTGTGTATCTGTGTCTCTGTTTCAGAACTTTTAAGTTATTTCAATGTATCTAATTTAATTACCAAAAATAACAAATACACTAGAGGCAAAAGCTACTGACCTAGAATATTGCCTTCAGCTTCTGAGCATGGCTGATCATGGAATGATGTAAAACGACATGAAAGCCAAAGACATAATTGCTCATTGGGTCTGTATTTTTCTCTCTACTATAAAAGATGAAAAAAGTCAGTTGTTTATTTTTGGCATAATTTCCCTTTAGCAAAAGAGCGCACAGCCTATGTTCTCCCCTATTGCTGCAGATAAATCTGAGTTAAATTCCTAGGGATTTATTTAATGTCCTTGTAGACCAAAACGTAAAAGTGGCTTCTACCCAAGAGCTAATTTAGAGCTTTCAGAAAGTTAGCCCTTTCTGTGAAATGAACTGTAAGTGGGGGGCGGGGGGAGCCAATTAGCATATAGCCAAAAAGAGGGCGAGGGAGGGAAACTACAGTTATACCAGCTAGAGCTGGGGTAGAGAAGCTGCAGCCCCTAACCCTTTTTTTGCACTGTGAACCCCTCAGACATCCCTCAATGTGTTAAAAAAAATAGTGGAAAATTGTCTTTTAAATGCTCTCAAATGCCCCAGGCTTCAAAACCATCCCCAAACCCCAACTTATGTAAATGATCATAAATAAGATGAAAATCAGCTGATAATCCCAGAAACATGAACCAGCAGTACACCTCAAGTCACTTCTGAGGCACAATTACACTTGTTTGGGACCAAACATGTGCAACTGTGGGGTAAAAGTTGTGCCCACAGAGTTGTACACTCCTGAGATAAGGGATCCCAAATTCCATGTCAGCCTACAGTTACACTGAAAAGGCAAAGGGTAAATTAGGTATCAACTGGTAGAGATGCAATTGTTAACCACACACACACACACACACACACAAAATCAAAATGCCACAGAACACAAAATAAAGACACAAAGCATAGAGTTGTGCTGAAAAATATCTAGAGAGGCATCCTCTCTAGACATCTTCTAAGTCCTCTAACGAAACTCTATTCTATGTTTTTACTGGAAGTCCTGTATTTTAAAAGGGTTTGCTGTTATCCATGGTTTCCAGTATCTGTGGTAAATCCAGGAACTGAACTCCCATGGATATGGGGGTTTGGTTGTATATTTCTGGCTGCTATTAAAGTATCCATTAGACTTATCCCAAAGCAAAGACTGCCACGAAGGCACATCAATCGAAGGGAAGCCCTTTATTCAAGCAATCTTAAGGGGTTGTCTAGATGGTGAAAATAATCCTAATAGTATTAGCAAAGAATACCTTTTGTCCCAATGAGATCTGACTGAGATTCACAATTTTCGGACAGGGAGGGGGGACTCCATTTACTGTGTAGGAAAAGCCTTTGTGGCTTTTCCCAAGATTTTTAAAATAATGCGTGGAAATGTGCATTACCGCTCATTTGGACATCCAATTCACAGCACAGTGCATTCTCAGCGAGGACAGAAGTGAAAGGCTGATAGGCTGGATGTGAGCAGAGGGGAACTTGCCAGCAATGAAGTGGCCATAAGTGCCATTTTGGAGTTTCACATCGTGTGCTTTTTTTGCTGTGCTGAGGTGACCAAACAGCTTTTTAAAGCAGGAGGGCATACTTGTGCAACTTTGATTTACAGTTTTTAAAAAATACTGTGCAGTGGGGACAACTTGTGGGCTAGATTCATGGGCAATTTGGGGTTTGTGACTGATCTTGTCAAGCCCATAGTCCTTGGTCTAGGAATAGCCCTTTTAGCTAAGATTTCTGTCTTAATTTCCAAACAGGAAATTCTTTTTCTTATGCTGCATGCGTGTATGTGTTTGCATGACAAGTTGTGAGCAATTATGGTTGGTACTTAACACATATATAACACTTAGTGTTATCATCAGTGGCCATCCCTGGGCCTCAGGTTTTGGCCCAGAAACCTCAAGACCTTAGACAGTCCTGGACTAGTAAATGTACATGATGGGCATAGACTGGCCTTAGGCCTTTGAGGCCTCTCCCCTGGAAGATTTAACAGTCCAGACAAAGCCTCAGTGGGTGAGCAGCGCAAACTACGAGGAGCATTTTTACTCCCTTGGGCTACAAGTTTCTCCAGGGACCTGAAATGTCACCTTCCCAGTACTCCCAAATAAAGAGCTATTCTCACCCTGGTAGCAAGGATGCCAACAGAAATATTAACACATCTTTCAACTCTAGAGAAGGCCAGGCCAGATGAGCCTGATGGTCAAGGTCCAAGAAGACACTGAGAAGGAGATTGAAATGGAATGACCTGAGATATGGAGGGTCCTATTCACACCAAATCTGGGGACAAAACCTGGTTCTGAATTAGCTTTCGACCAAGTTGCTTCCAGTGAATCACATGCACCCAACACTGTAATTGGAACTGAGAGGTTGTCCTTGGGAACTTTGGAGATAGCCCATGGATATTCTGGCCTCCTCTGATTGGCAAGGCCCACTTGTGGGAATACAAGGAATAGGAAATGTGCAGAATCTTAGTGGCCAGGTTTCTGCAATCATCTGGTGATTCTTCCTGGTGGCAAACATGTCCATGATATATATATAGCCTGTTACCATGCACAGCAAGATACAAAATATAATACCATGCCCTTGCAGGATATACCATGTGGTCACCAGTCATTGCCATTCATTGTCCACCTTTTCCCTTCCACAAGGAGCATATTTGGAAGGGGGAATGTGCCAATGTTATCAAGCTGTTTTGAAGGAAAAGAATAATGAGAATGGGGGAGGAGAGAACAGGGGGAGATTGTGGAAATGAAGGGCTAATAGGATGTTGGGCAACTGGTTGCTCAGATCCCTCATTTATGCAGGGGTCCTTGGGGGGTCAGAGACTGTTGCCCCAATCAAGCTGATGGACAATATTTGTGTTCTGAGCTCAAAACTGGGTTTAAAATACTGCTCAAAGGAGAAAGATACCCACATGGAGCTAGGAATTTAAGGTCAGTTCAAGACCTTGAGAAACTAGTTGAGGTTATGCCCTCTAGCTGTTCCAATCTGGCAGGGACAGTCCCGATTAATCCTCTATTGTCCCACTTTTCCTGCTGCTTTCAACATCTCCTGATTTCTGTCTTTTCCTTCTACTTTCCTTCTCTGTCCTCGCTTATTTCAATTGCTGCAAACTGAGTTCAAAGTACAAAGGGAATGTGAACTTGGTAAACTCATGGCAGGGGAGAAGAGGAGGGGCTAGCATCTTGCCCCTCCCAGTGGGCTCAGGCAAAGTGGGCTGAGGCAGCCTCTCCTAGCCTGTGTTTTTCCTCATGAATAACATTTGCCAACTTGACTACTCTCTGGCATTGCTTGGCCACATGTGTTGTGGCTTTCATCTGTGAAATGTTTGAGTTTATGTGAGGGCAAGGAGAACCAAACAAAACAAGAAGTAGGCCAAAGGTAGCATTTTCAGCCCCTTTTCAAGTCTCCAGGGCCAAACCTAAAAGTACTGTGCCAGGCTTTCAACACTCTAACCTCCAGATCTCCCTGAATGATGGGATGGCATTTTCTACTGTTGTTTGCAGTTTAACATTTTGTTTCTTGTGAGGCATGTCCTTGGGTTAAATAACACCATCACTGATGCTCTATGCCATTAAGATAAATTTAGACAGCTGGCTCTGGGAGCTGAGGTAACATGAAAAGATGTCTCTGGAGCTGTGAAAGGCTGGAGGACTGAAGCAACAAGAGCCATCAGCATGGCTTTTTTTGCTGAGTACTAAAGCAGGCTACATTAGTGCTATACACAAATTTGTGTTGTTTAGGAAGGACTTTTCATTAGAATACATGACCTATCTGAGTCAAATAACTTATACAGTACTGTGTGTGGCTAAGGTACAGGGGATTGGCTGTCAGGCCTGTACAGGGTCCTTGGTTTTAAGAAAAAGCAATAGGGTTATTGTTATATTGTATTATTATATACATTAGCATCCAAATCCAGACTAGGTCCAGTACACATACACTTTGAATGGGTGGATGATGTGGACCGAGGCATGGCTGAAACCTACTTCTTTAATGTATAGCTTGACCTTCAGGATATGAAGGCCAGTGTTTTATCCAGCAAGGCTTTCCAGAGTGATGGAGACCTACTAAAGTGAGGTGGTTGTGTAGTCATAATATGAAAATTATGTTCAAAAACAGAGTGGGAGCTAACTAAACAATCTAAAAAATTTTTAGAAGGAAAGGTGCAGGGGGGTTGTGTATGTGCATCTGTATGTGGAATAGTAGTGCTTAACATGTTTGTGTATGCTTTGCCTCGCAATACTCCACATTTGTTCTGTCAGCTTGCTTGGAAATGGAAATGCCATGGAGTGCTTCTAAGCAAGAGCCCTTCAAAATTTCAGAAAGCTAGGCGCAGGAGCTAAGATGTTATGATGAAAAAAGCACACCCTCAATTAGACTTCTTTCATTTTCAACTGGCTTCTGAGTCACTGAAAGCATATTTGGACCCCCTTATCCATGGGGGTTCAGTTCCTGGCTTACTGGAGATACTGGAAACTGTGGATAACTGCAAACCCTATTAAAATAAGGACTTCCAGTACAAACATACTATAGAATTGCATTGGAGGACCTAGAAGGTGCCTAAAGAGGATGCCTCTCCAGGCATTTTCCAGTGTGACTCTGTAGTATGTGTCCCTATTTTTTCAGCTGTGGATAACTGAAACTGTGGATATTGGTTCCATGGATACAGGGGTCTGACTGTACACCCCTAATAAAAAACAGGGCTGCATCCTGTTAGCAAACATCCTTTTTTGGTTACTGAGGAGGGAGGAACTCAACACCTCCTTTGTGAAGTCACCTTACTCCCTGAACACTTACTTGCCACTGCCTGCCTGAATTTTCTTCCATAAAAATATTGGAGAAAAATCAGGGAGAATATAAAATTTCTATGGGCAGGAACTGGGGGAAAAACAGAACATGGGAGGCATCCGCATGGTCAGAAGTGGTCTAAGCAGCTCTGAAACAGAGATACAAGGCAGAGATGCAGCATTTGTTTCTCACTGTAACCAAAAGAGAAAACTACCAGGAGAGTAATTACATAAGCCAAGAAGCCTCTTTATAACATTAGGCCAAATGGATCAGTTGGCACCCCCCTCCAACGTCTATCAAAATTCTCAAATTTAGCATGCCCGTTCATCTGAGCAACTAGGTGATGTTGCTCTGGCTACTCCATGTAGGATATAGTCTGGACTGGCTTTCAACTTTCACTAGAGCCATTGGCAAGTCCACGTGATCTTGGTGGCTGTGTAGCTAAAGTATTTAAAATAGTTTTAAAAAGCAGATTCCACAAGAGTAGTGAGTTTTTTATGATTCCTTATTTCATCACAAATGCATCAATTAGCACTGCTTGTACTTGATAATTAAACTGATTTACACGTCAGATGGTGTTATTGACATTTGGGCAACCACCTGTGCTGTCTCATTGGAGCCCAAAATGATGACTTTGGTAGTGGCTTTTTTCTTCCCTGTTACAAGATGGGGAAGAATGATTTAAAAATGTTTTCTTTGGCCTTAAAATATCTGCCTTTTTCATCTAAGTGGTATATTACTTCAAGGTCATTTTTCCCTTTTGACAAAGCTCTCTCTAGGTTTACGCATCTTATTCTTGGACCGTTTCCAGTTTGGAAGTAAAAGGTAATACTGATATGAATATATTTCTTTTTCTGCTTTATTGGCTCATATACCTGAAAAATTCTGAATGCTGGCATCTGAGGAGCAGAAGACTGGCTCGGTCTCAACTTTCTTCTTGGTCATGGAGTTCTACTGAGAAAAGTTCAAGCTTCATTATAAAGAGAAGTAGGAAGAAATTAATGGATGCATGCTTGTAATTTTCACAGTAGTTATTGTGCATCTAAAGGGGTTCCTCTCTTTCCCTTAATCTTACCACTTTCCTGGTGCCTTTTCAGTGTGTATATAAAATATTCTGTCCACCATTCAGCAATTGTATCTTTGTTTTTGTGTACCTTCAAGTAATTTCCAACTTATGGTAACCCTAAGGCAAACTTATCATGGGGTTTTCTTGGCAACATTTGTTCAGAGGGAGTTTGCCTTTGCCTTTATCTGAGGCTGAGAGAATGTGACTAGTTCAAGGTCACCCAATGAGTTTCAATGACTGAGTGGGGATTCAAACCTGCATATCCAGAGTCATAATCCAGAGCTCAAAACACTACATCACGTTAGCTCTCTATAATTTAATCTTTACCGAGGGCCATTTCACCATAACTGCTGTCACCAAGTTCTTATTAAAGGTCTCCCAAATGCAAACAATTAAACAAAATCTATTGAGAAGAATATTTTAAACTACTAAACTTGTATGTCCCAGCCAAAGTTCTGTATTCTTCTTTTTATATGGGCAAGAAGGGTTTTTCAAGGGAGTGTTAATCTACAGAGTCTTTCATTTAACACTTCTTTCAGACAAAACATTATTATCAATAGGCAGAGCCATAGATCTTTATCAGATGTGGCAAAAATTGCACCAGAAGAATGCTACAAGAACAAGAATGGGGACATTACCTGATGACATTGTCCTTCAGCCATTCCGGAGGCATAGCACGGGCATGAATAACACATCCTTTTTTATTGACAGCTTAGGCCCGTCAATAAAAAGGGATACATTATTTATGCCTGCGCTATGCCCCCGGAATGGCTGAAGGATGTGGGTGTCTGACAATGTGCCCTTTTCGTTCTTGTAGCATTCTTCTGATGCAATTTTTGCCACGTCTGATAAAGACCTATGGCTCTGCCTATTGATAATAATGTTTTGTCTGAAAGAAGTGTTAAATGAAAGACTCTGTAGATTAACACTCCCTTGAAAAACCCTTCTTGCCCATATAAAAAGAAGAATACAGAACTTTGGCTGGGGCATACAGGTTTAGATGTTTAAAACATTCTTCTCAATAGATTTTGTTTAATTGTTGGCATTTAAACATTTCTTGGGGACACGATTTTATGCTGCGTTCCACCACGTCTTATAAAGTCCAAAGTGCCTATAGAGAAGTAAACAATGAATTAATTCAGAAGATTTTTTTTTACTTACCTTAAAATTGATTATTGGTGAGGTATATTTGCTGAAATCAGTCAATATTATTCAAATCCTTATGCACAAGCCATTATGACAAAAGTCCAAAATGGCCCTAGTTACATGGCTTTCAGGCCAACTGTAGTGAAATCATTTTTCTTTTGCACAAGTATCAGACTGAGGAAGTATGAAGACAGAACCAGCTTACTATTTGGGGAAACTAGAGTGCTGTCCTTCATCAATAAAAGGACTTAAGAATGACCACACCATGCACATATCATTCCTCATGCAAATGATGGTTGATTTGCTGTTTCTAATATACAGCTCTTTGGATGTCTCTGTTGAATATACAACACCTAGAGGTAACTGTTCAGTCTCAAAGATATACAGCTCAAACCATGTGTGTGACTGGCAAAAGAAGAAAAACATTCTTTCTTGTAAAATAATACTACATATACTTCTTCATAAAATCTGCATGTTCTCCAGGATTTGTTGACTCCCACAATGGATGTTGGGAACTATAAAATGAATATTATGCAAGGTCAAGATAATCAAGTTTCATTTATACATTGTTACCAAGGATTGTTTCAAGAAGAGTTTGTGTCAGTGTTTCAAGAACATTGATGAGGCTGAGACTTTGGTTAAGCCAGAATAAATTTAATAAATGTGCCTGAGTGCTTTTCAATTATCTTAGCTGTTTCCACCGAGGTAGTTTCCAAGATGAGCTCTTAAATTCTAGCACACCCACATCTCAAAACACTAGTGTTGTATGCTCAGGTTGGAGCATGGGACATGCAACATATTTAATAGGGCTAACCCTACAGAATAAGAGAGCCTTCTCAGGCAGTGGGGACTCAGGAGGAGACAGGAAACTGCAGCAAGTTGTAGGCTGGAGCTATGTGCCATGTGGCCTCTTCTGTATCGCTTCATCCAGCCTTCTGTCCTCTAGGTGCCATCAAAGACACTGCCCCATTGTCAGTGTTGAAGTTAGATGCTACTGCCAGTCTGGTCAGCTTGTATGCATTAAACTAGGACAGGCAGACCATCATGTCTCATCCCTCTAAAAGGTCTTGGGCTGACCCTGTATACACTGCTGCAAGACTTCACCTGTCTCCATAAGATGCATAGTAAAAATCGTTCTTGCTACTTAGTGGTATTATGGAGCTGACACACTACCCTGGTGTACGAAAGCTCACCTGGAATTCCATAGGTGGTTTGTGGACAAAATAAGGGGGATCTCATGACGCTGTTTCAGATGAGGTGATCCACCCCTTAACAGTTTGCAAGGTGTCAGTGTGGAGCAGTTGGTTTTTCTGCATGGTGTTCTGTAGTTTTATAGTTTTATGGATTGGTAGTATAATAGAGTCACAACTATTTGTGCATGCTAAGTGCTGAAGCTTCCTTTATCCATATCTTCAATCATGGGGAAAATGGAGTGATGGCCCAGGCTGCAACTGGATAAAACTGAAGCTTACTTCCATAATTACAACTACACTTCTTGTAGTTCTTGTGATCCATGGTCATACTGAAGTTTTCTTTGTTGTGACTGTATCTATTTTATGGGCTGGGGCTTATTTACATGTAAGAAAGGAATTCAGGTATCTCCACATGCTGTCACATTCCATGTTTCTAGAGTCTGCCCTACAACTTCCATGCCAGAGTGAAGCCACACAATTTAAAAAAAACCCCAAAAAACAAAACAAAACACCAAACCACCCAACCTCCCCAAATATAGTGGTTTGGGTCCTTCCCCACAAGTTGTTTTTCAACTCAGTTCAGAACTGGCTTCGACTTGTTCATGAACTAGGGATCTGAGGATAAGTTGAGAACTAGGTCTAGCATGGTACATCTCAGATCTGTTCTGCAATCAATTTTGCCACCATTGGAACCTGGTTTCCCAGACAAAAAGTTATGTTTATCTATATCTGTGAGAGGCTATACTGAAAAGGGGTATTCACAATGTACAAGCTGGTAGTGGATTGCCATTGTTGTAGATTCACCTGAAAACAATACACATCTTTGTTTAAATCAATTCCCAGTCTAAGCTATCTGTTCCAGTTCTTACACAAACTTTCTATGTATGATGACACTTGTATGTGTTTTGACCCTTTTAACCTCATCAGTAATGCTACCCATACACTTTGGCAGCCCTTATCCACTTCAAGATGAAAAAAATGATCTCTGTATATGCTGGAAGATTTGCTGAGGATTTGAATGAGCTGTTTCTCATTCTCAAACTATAGTGCAGAAAAAAAAATCACTATAAATTATTAGCTGTGAATTTTTCTGCACATATTAATCTTTCTTGATCACAGCCAAACACATACACACACACACACACACACACACGTACGTGTGGAAAGCATCCTTTTAATGAATGCTTTTTGCTTTTTCCTATTCTGAGGGAACAGCTTCCTCATCTGGCTGACTAAAAGACACCTTGATACTCTGCTGAGGGCTGTGCTAAGCTTTTTCTTTCCATTACTTACCCCCAAATATGGGAGGGGGGATTGAATTTCTCGAAGTCCTTGGGTTGGAACTTTTTGTTGTTCCTACAAGAGGAATCAGGAATATTTGTAGAACATTTAATATTTGTAAACTGAACCATTGCCAATGCTATAAATAAATGACTATTGGCTCTGCGTCCCCTAATATTGCAGGAAAAGTATCTCATTACTGATCTCTGTGACATATTTTGTCTCTGTTTTCCTCCAAAACCCGTAAAGATTGTTGTGGTTTGGCCTTCTATTTCTTTCTTCTTTTATTTGAATGGCTGCTTTGAAAACAGGAGGGAAAATGGCAAGGCAAGTTCATTTATTAACTTGCCCTATGATCTAGTAAGAATTATTTTTTAAAAAAATTGCTTCATGGTTGAAAAATGTTCACTATTAATTAAAAATCCCTCAGACCCATAATCATGCATCCATTTCATTTCATGCATCAATGAAAAATACACCTAGGATCCCTTTGCCATATTTTGTGTAGAAAGTGATCTTTGCATGTAGGAAATTTTCCCCTTTGGATAATTAATTCTGGAGCTTTACTTGAAAATGCTCTGTCCTATACTGCAAAAACGAAGAGAGGACATCACCAAGGAACCTGAATAGTGCCAGTTACAAAGGCACTTGCTTTATACACTGATTTCATAAATGGACAAACCCATCAAATTTAGGGGTGGGAATCATGTGACCCTTCAGATGTTGTTGGACTGTAAGTCCCAGCACCCTTAGCCAGTATAGCCAATAGTGAGGCAGGCTGAACATTCCAGTCCAACAACATCTGGAGGAGCACGATTCCCGCTCCTGCTCTAGTGCCATCAAGAGAAGAAATTTGTTGTTGTTGTTTCTATTATGGCATTCTTCATATTCAGAGTAATTTACTTTATTGACAATAACTCCAAGCAGTGTATTGCAGGTAAGACTCCTTCACTAAAGGCAGTGTGCCTCAAAATACCAGTTGCTGGTGAACATGAGTGGCCCACTACTATTGCCTTGATGACTTGTTCATAAGCTTCCTATAGACGCTGTGGGAGCACAGTTTGGAACAGGTATGCTTTCGATCTCATTCAGCATGGGCTCTTATTATATTCTTAATTACAAGGAAGAAATGATGACATGGACTAAACATCTGATGTTACAATAGTGACCCATAATTAAGACATTTATAAGAAAATAGCATCCCCCACCTTCCATAATAAATGGACTTGAGGACAACTTCTTAAGTTAATTGCTTCTTCAGATACTGCACAATGAACTTAAGGAGTCAAAAGATGTGGAAACAACTGCTGGTTGGCATCTCTCTCTCTCTCTTATCCTGCCTATCTCTAAACATTGGAACCAAGGCAGTTCACAGCATTAAAAAGTTAGAAAAAATGGAGACTATCTTATTAAAGCCCATTGATTTAAAACAGCTTAGAAGTATAAAACATAACTATGAGTGTACAGCTCTCCCACATCAAAGTACACTTTCCCAATGAACAGTTGATTATCAAAAGCCCATGTAAATAAAGAGAACCTCACCTGCTGGCAAAAAGGAGAACAGAGAGGAAAGCCTAACCTCCTGTAGAAGAGTTCCACATCCAGGGAGCAGGCACTGAGAAAGTCCTCTAGTATGATCTCACCAGACATATGTGTGGCAGTTGTGGGAGCAAGAGAAAGCCCTTCTCCAAGGATTGCAACCCAGGCTTATATAGGAAGATATATTCTGTACCCAAGACATAGGACTTGTCTGCACTGGCAGAAACCCCACACCTACCTCATAGCCACAGTGGATTTACTTTGTCTGATTGCACTGGAGTAAAAGGGCAGACCTATGCTGATCACATGTCCCATATATCATACAATGTCTGACCAGATGGCTGGGGCTACTGTCTTGTTGTTTCTGTGCATGCCAATAAATGAGCGTATGTGGTCCCAGAGTACTATATTACTAGATAAGAAGATATATGCTTATCCAGATATGTGCACAATTGAATTTTTTTTAAAATATAAAAAGTATCAGAACAGAGTCCTGTCCACCAGAAGTCCAACCGGAAGCTCCAAAGCCAATACTTGGCCAGCACACAGCCCAAAATCCTGGTTTTCTCCCAAAATGCAGACCAAACCACCAATCTTACAGATCTTGGGTTTCCTGCAAAAATGCCAGTGAAAATACACATCACTGAAAACGTTGTGTGTCAACTGTGCCAGGAATATGGTGAGAGAGCAGGTTTTATTGCCTGTGTAGACAAGCCCATATTGGAGCCTTATAAGTCATAACCAGTATTTTGAATTGTGTCCAGAAATAAATTGTGTTTCATTAAAAGGATTGTGCAAATTCAAGGTGGAGGATATCTATATTATTAGTATTAGTATCGTTATCTGTAATTTCTTTAAATTGGTTTCAAATTTTATGATGGTTTAATTGCTGAACTTTTGCATGCTATTAATTTTTAACGATGTTTGTTTTAACTACTGTAAGTTGCATTGAGTTCCAAACTGCAAAAAAGGCAGGATATAAATAAATGGAAGAAGAAAAGAAGCAAGAGGAGGAGGAGAAGTCATCACAGCTAAATTGACACCAGTCCATGATCTTTACCTCCGTTGCCTGGGGCTGATGGGAACATCTGCAGGGCCATATGTTTCCTGCCTCTCAATTAGGTGGACTTGAAATAAAGATCCAGGTAGCTGAAAACCATACATTTATGTATGGAAGAAATGCCATGCCTGTTACAAGCCTTTCCTAGATTCACCACCACTACTTATTTTGACACCAGGACAACTTTTCTCTTTGCCGCCTGTGAAGACTCTTTGATAACCTACCTTTCATTTTCTTTTTCTGGCATAATTATAGTCACTTAGCTTACCTGAATTCCACTATTGCTACACTTATCAACATTCTTCAGTTTGTTTTGTTTTTTTAATCTATTATGTTCTAACAAAAATTAAGAGACCACAAAGTTCCTGGCTTGGGACAAGTGTTAAGGCTATCTCATGTTGGCTCAAATGCTATAAAACTAGTAAACTGGAACTGAAGACTGATGCCATAGCAGATGTAGTCTCTGACAAGTATCCTGCTATAGCTGTACTTCCATACAAATATACTCCATGCACTTACATTTTCCCTATTGTACTGAAGTCCAGATCCAAGTGGGGAGGCATGCCTGGGACCACCAAAGAGCAATGGAAGACCACCTTGTTGTCCAGCACCTGAGCTTTACTGTATTGGTAGAGAAATCATCCTGTATGTTGTCCCACGTCTCTGTTGGTTTATTTTTGACCCTCATGAGCCTTTGTGGGGGAGAAAGGGGAGGAATTTTTGATGGATCATGTCTATGGCAGAGTGGAAGACAGGAAAAATAGACTTTAGGGAGCATAAGTCAAGGAAAGAATTGCAGCTGCCACCTACTATGATTTGAAACTGTGTAGTTGGGGCTAGCACAAGACATTTTGCAACCTGAGGCAGAATAGTACATGATACCCTCCATCTACCACCAAGATGGATAGGTTGGCCAAGTTATTTTCTGAGGTATTCCCTCCTGGGATTTTTATGGGAGTATTTTTTTAAAGGGAAATAGTTAATGATTTGATGATCTTTTATGATACCCACAATACACTGCCTGAAGCAGCTGTCTCACCCTTGCCTAGTGGTATGTTTCTTCATTTTTTTTAAAAAATATTCCAATTAATTTTCTTCTAAATATAGGAACAGAAAAAAGCCAAAATATTTTTTTTCAAAAACACATGACACGAACATTACTTGATTCATAGTCACAATAATGCTCCACTCTGTTTTTATAAGAGAGCAATAAAGACTGGAATCAGAACTCATTCCCATGGTCCAGTTATCAATACATATGTTTTATTTACTACTTCCTTGCATCTTTATGGATATAGAGTCTACTGGAGTGTGTGTGTGTGTGTTTATACACACATACAATATATTTCCAAAATTTCAGGTAGTGTTTTAGAGTATGTCAAAAAGGATGTTCTGCATTTATAAATGAAATAAAACTAAAACCAAATTTCTTCAAAATTATCCCCCCTATCTCCTTTTGTGTTTTTTAATTTCCTTTTTCTGATAGGCTGGTTGTCCAAATTCTATTAAGCCAGTTGCACCGAGTCCATTTGAAGTTTTCCATCACAGAGCATTTTTCAGCCTTGGGTATAACAAGGAAAACTCCAGTAAAATCTTTATGTTTAAGTTGTTCATTCTGTCTCTGTCTGCAGAATATATCCAGCATTCATTGATTCTCCTTGAGGAGGTATATTATGGATTTTCATGCATGAAAGGAAAGAAACCATTTCTTCCCCCCAAAGATTTCACTGCTGGACCTTCTAACCACATATGTTCAGGGCACCCACTTTCACCACATCCTCTTCTGCAAGCTGTAGATATATTTCTATAGAAACAGAAAGGATGAACATGTCCTAAGTGCCTCCTATATGTAACCTTCAACACATTTTCTTTTGTCTTGGCTGAGACAGGAGAATGCTCCATATTTTCTTTTAATTTTCTTATGAAATTTCAGTATCTGAATCTTTTCAATGGAAACTTAGAGCAGCACAGTGTACCAAATTTAGTTTCCAATAACCAAGGCAGAATTTGGCAGAATTTACATTCCAGTCATATTCGTAGTAGTAATACAGCACCTTTTACAACGGCTTAAAGATCCTAGTGCTCTATTAGTATGAGGGTGGTTTTTTTTTTTTTGCCAAATAAGTTAATCTTTTATAGAGGTTCTAAACTTCCTAGTCAATCACTTAAGTGTTGCATTCTTAAAGCCCTCCTGCTATAAGAAAAAATTAATCTATATATTCTTCTTTTTCCATTATGCAAATTGAGTATATTTATCTTGGAAAGAAAGATCTAGATGTGAAAGGGTTGTGGGGCTAAGATTTTCATTAATTGGTATCAGTTTTTCATTGTTTATTTTTACTTATTTATTTATACCCCACTCTTCAGCCACAAGGCTATTAGAGCAGCTTACAAATTGTTTTAAGCAATAGCAATTTACACATCCACACTGCATTAAGCAGTTTCCAATGTGTGTTAGCTAATTGCCCCCACAAGCTCGATACTCATTTTACCGACCTATGAAAGGATGGAAGGCAGAGTGCACAATAGAAATGGATTTATAAGTTTTTGAATCTCTTTAGCACTCCATAACAAATATGGTGGCATATAAAGATGTGGGCAAACACCATCAGTATTCACAGATAACTATTTTGCAGTATGATATTCAACTATATAAGCAGTAACATACATTTTCACCAACATTTGACAGACATACTTATTTTTTTTTAAAAAAATAAAATTAAAACTAAAATAAGTATTTGAACATTAAAAGTTATACATTATTAAAATAAAAATAAAAACCGTATTGCATGTCTGCCAATATTCTCACTGATTGTTCCACTGTGCAATAGGGAGTGTGTAATGCCTATTTCCATAATCTCAGTGAAACAAACAGTACAATGAAGGTGCTGATAAATAGTTGTGCACCATCCAAGAATGTGCAAATGCATGTGAAATTATTATACTTGTGGAACTTGCTTATGAAACTGTGAACTGAATGTGCCTTTTATGCAACAGCCAAAAAAAAAAAAGAAAAAGAAAAAGAAAAAGAAAAAGAAAAAGAAAAAAACAACCAGCATGTAAGGCAAATCATGACACCAATAAGATTCTATCCGTTATCTTTCAATTACTTTTATACCATTTTACCCATGAAGCCCTGAATGTTTTACACGAATATATAAAAACATCATAAAAACATATATAATAATACATGTGCACGGAAAGAAATGAAAACACCACCAAAGCAGGTATCGTATTAAGGCAGTGTTCTGACATTTATTTTCAGTGGTTGAGGGAGGAACTGAAACCTGTGGCTAGTGAATGTGTAGCATTCTTTCTCTGCTCATACATCCACATGGTAAATGACAGTTGGCAGCAGAGTTCTTTCAGGGAGGGAAGGAAGAGGCCCATTCTGACTTTTCTTTTTCCTGGAAGACATGTGTGTGTGTGTGTGCGCGCGCATATACATATATACCAGCAGCCTTTGGTCCTCTGGCTGGTGTGAGGAGTCATATTATCTTTCCCCTTACTTTTACAATGATGCATAGTTACTATAAACACTTCATATATTTGGGGAAACATACCACAACTTTAAAAAATCTATTTTAGAGTACAGACCATTTCACTTAATTTTGTCACCCAAATATGGTGACATAACAAATATATCATTTTTAAAATCCAAAATGAAGGTCATTTTATCTGGATTTGTCATCTTAAGACTTTAATTGTGGTTATTGTATTATCAAAGATATTAATTTAAAATTCAACTTAATGAGCAGGGCATTTATCTTCATGAGACTGATCAGCTGCTACCTTCAGTGTCTTCATTCTGGTTAAAACTTGTAACATATAAGGGAAATAACACATGTGCAAATATACCATAGCCAAGAATTTGTAATTAATGTTTTGTGAATTATTGTTTTAAAATAAATTCTCAGAACTATCCGAAACTGTAAGTACTGTAGTAATCATTCTTTTCAGCTGGAAAGGATCACTCTCAATTCTTTATGAACAAGAAAATCTCTTGAGGATGTGGCAAGTGAGTGTTCCTACTATGCACTGCATAGGAAATCTCCCTGTCAGGAAATTGAAGGGACTCTAGAAGCATATATCATCAGAACAAGAATGTACAGAATAAAAATCCAACAGATATAAGAATAAAGCACCCAGGGACAGGTTTGTAAAGCTTAACATACAATAAATTAATCACAAAATCATAGCAAGCATGCCATTAAAAAACACAATAAAAATAAGCAATTGTCATTGGTAGCACACATGGGTTCCATACCACCACGAAGGTAATTCAGCTATGAAACAATTTCTTGGAGGAAAAGTGAGTATCTTTCTTTCTGTTTGTCTCCTAACCCACGTGAGAGTGTTACTCTGCAGCAGGCTTTAGCTCAGCAGAAGAGCATGTTTTGCATGCCAAATGTCCCAGGTTTGGTAGAACTATGGAAAACATCTGTACAAAACCCTAGATATCCAGTGCCAGTCAGCACAGACAATACTGATTGAGATGATCCAATAATTTGATTCAGTATAAGGCAGCTTCCTATGTTTGTGGTTTTTCTTTTTCTTTTTGTGTTTTGGTGGGATCAACAGTTCTAAGCAGGCCTCACTAAAAAGAAAGAATCTCACTAATCCCTCCCTGTATTTATCTCAAGTGGCCTTCAAAGGCCTTTGATTGGCCCAATCTGCAGTTTAAGGAAGTCATGTTCTCCTTGACCACTGTTGATAAACAGTTACAGAACAGCTCTTGTATCTGTTCCCTACAAGCTCTTCATCGTTGATTTTAAAATATGATATAGACAAACTCAGTTATGGTCTTTCTTTTCTTTTTTACCTTTTTCATTTTACCTCTGCTCTGACACTCATTGAGCAAAAACAAAATACAAAACTTGAGAACCTCCAATATAGATAAGAAACAGCAGAGAAAAATAAAATACTTTTGTTTGACATAATGGTAACATGCCATGTTCTAGCACCTTTGGCTTCTCCCCTCATCCTCCCAACCCAAGTTTAAAACAGACAGCTTGAAAATATTTTGGCCTCTTGATTTAAAAAGCATAGCTTTTCAGTCAAGGAGATCCACTTCAGGTGCTGCTTTCAAAGCCAATCTTCTTCTTGACTGTGATTGTAAAAAGTGGGGCCACAGTTGCATTCATTGTTCAGTGAGCTTGTCCACATAGTTAAACCCACCGACAGCAATGAATGTTGATTGTGACCTTTTGTGTGTGTGTGAGGCTCTGTAAGGGAAGACAAAACAAACAGACAAACAAATCTGGTGTGCTGGTTTTGTAACTGTCTTCAGTGAAAGGTCTGAAAGCATGACGAAGGGAGGAGGATGGTTAGCTGGAGGGTACAATCAACGGTCGATGGTTTTCACTTTAATCCCAAACTCACCGACAGCGTTGAATGTTCACTGAAGCAACCACAAGTAACAGAACTCCATGGACATCACAGCATCCATCCTTAAATTTCTGAAAGTGGCATGGGTGGGGTGGGGGGAAGAAAAGGAGGAGAGATAAAAAGGACAATGGCCTACATTCCATAGATCATTCACTTTTAAGTCACTGGTCCCATAGCACTTGACCATTGACCCATCCCATTAAATTGTCCTATCACAGGATTCTCAGTAAAGAATGGCTCTAACCCACTTAGTGTTCAGAAAAATCTATATTTGACCTGTTTGGGGAATTTGGGCACAGGAATAAAGGGCAAGATTGGCCATGGAGGAAAGTATAATGTTGAAGCAAAATACCTGCTTCTCACACACATACAACTGTGAGAAGAAGAAGAAAAAAAACATCTGTACATACTAGGCTTGAGCTGGGTTTAATCTATTGATCCAGTCTAACAGTAACAAAACCTAGTATTCATAAAACATTTTAAAGTTTTTGAAAAACTGCACATAGATGTCCTAAATAATGCTTCTAAAAGTTCTGTAAAGCAGGGCACTATTTCCATAATAATATTGCCTGCATATAAGTAGGTTTTCCTTGGGCCATTGAATGAGTTCCTGGAAGAAACAGATTTGCAGTGGGGAAATCTTGCGAGACAGCTCACCTCTTTTTCCCTCTACATCATACCATCCTGCAGCTGTACACCTTAATCCCCCCACCCCCATTGATTTCTTAAAAGATAGCATTCCTTAAGCAGCCAAATGTATGCATAACTCTCCTCAATATACCATATAAACAGATGGCAAGATTTCAAGATTAAATATGTTAATATCCAAGTGACCCATCTGCTCTAATGTTTTTTTTTCCTTGATCACAACAACATAATTGAAAAAAGATCCTCAAACAGCATAAATCTTTGGAAGAAACTCTATTACTTTATGGTAGCCACCAAGAACTCTTTGTAAAGTAATTGCATGGTATTCTTCCCCCTTTCACCCCAACTTCATGCATTCATAACACTGGGGTCGTTTACACGGCAAAAATAATCCTCAAAGAATTTGCCTAGAATTCTTATAGTTCCCACGTGTTCCGCATCTGCATCACCCTTTTCGGAAGGAGGGGGTCTAAAACACCCGTAAGTGGCGCACTTAATGACACCGCTGATTTTCTGCCTTTTTAAAAAAAGTGCCACAAGTTTGCGCATTATCGCATTTGGGAATGGTCTGTCATTTTTAAATTTGCGATGTTTAAAATTAGGGATGTGGGCGGTTTTTTATAGTGACGCCACAGAAACCCGCCAACACATCCAGCTTTCCTATCTGCTTTGAAGCATTCCTGTAAACATCTATCGTTTTCCTAATGGAGTCAGTTCAGAGAACAAAGAAGGGGGGCAGGGGAATAGCTTGGAGTCATGCCGAAACTCTTGATTTACTGGATATTTGGGGGGAAGAGAAAGTACAAGAGCAGCTACATCTAGGTCACCGGAATATCGATGTCTTTAAAAAAATAGCCGCAGAAATGCAAAAGTGTGGACACAACTGAACCCCAGAAGAATGCCGCACGAAATCGAAAACGATGCATCAGAAATACAGGGAAATTAGAGATCATAACTCTAATAGCCAAATACAAGCAGGAAATGAGCGTAGCTAAAACCTCCATGGCTGCAATAATTTAATTGGCACCACTGAAGAGAACAAAGCCCATAAAAGATGACGAGATCCCCAATCAGAAGCCCAAGAGGGGGGAAGTGGATGACCAATGGGAGTATGGGTGGCGGGAATTCCCGAAGGAAGTACGTCTAGAACAAATGACGTACTTCGTTGATTGACAGGTAGGGTTGTCAAAGTATGTGGAATATCAATGTCGTGGGAACTGAAATATTTCGATGTGTAGAAATTCGCACATTAATATACTCCACATTATAAGCACATCAGAACTACATCACGGAACTAAACAGGAACCGAAATTTTGCCATGGGAACTCCGCGATGCAAAATCGAAAGTGCGTTAATGCGATACTTTGCACAACAAAAGTTGCCGTGGAACCGACCCCACTGTTAAATGAAACTGCTGAGGAGGGGGAGTACTGTAGACCCACCCCTCTTTTGTCATTCCTTTCCATCTATGGAGAGTATGAACAGACCTGCTGTTATGCATGGAAACTCTCCCTGTGATCCAGAGCACTAAAAATCAGGGCTCTGGATTGTATGTTCTCTTTTACAGACTGTTACACCACACATGGGGACTGATGACGGAGAGTAGGGAGTTGAAGGATATTGGAATATGTGTTTCTTGTGTTTGAGAAACCCTGATGAGAATCCTGAACTGATGAGAATCTTTGCAATATGGAATTTACTTGTGCACAATTTGCACATGGCTCTTTTATGCAAACATTATTTTCTACACAGAAAAGATTGTAATTAGGGATTTACTCTGCACAAAATTAGCACATGGTTGTTTTGCACAGAAAACACAATTTTCTGCATAGGAAATACCATTGTCTACACAGAAAATAATGTTCCTGTGCAGAAAGCACTATCTCCTGTGCGGGAAAGTCTATTTTCTGTGCAAAAATAATGTTATGTCTAGTCCATGGGCGAATTTTGTGCAAATAAGTCCCAAACAGTGAATAGTCTTCTACAATTGCAGTTTTTGCTGCAGCAGGAAGAAAATTGCTAAAATTGCTTATTGCTTTCTTTGAGAAGTAAATTAGTGAAGAATCGCTTCCTTACTGGAGAGAGCTGGGGCCAGTACGCTTGCCCCTCTTACACGTTCACGTTAGTAATGTTATGAATACCTGGATAGGGATTACATTTTTCTACCTTTCCTCTGTTGTCATGCTTGTGTTAATATCTAGATTGTAATCCCTTAGTCAGGACAAAGACAATCCCTTTATTTCTGTTACATGGTAACTACATGGACGGTGCTATATTATTAATAGCAGTACTCTGTTGTTTCAGAAAGCAACAGTTAATACCACCTTATTGAGTGGTCCTAGTGAGTTCAATGGAACCTAGTCACAAGGAAGCATGTATAGCATTTTAGTCAAAACTTCATAAAAATATCAGCAAGCTCAACCAGCTCTAAGAGTCTTAATGTTGCTATATATTCTTCAAGCTTTGGCATTTCTCATGTCTGCTTAGGTTGAATGTAAAATAAAAACTATGCAATGAAGGGGTTAGGACCCTTTCTAAGAGGAAAAGTAGCAGGGAAACTGCTACAGTGAGTCCTCTGTATCCACGGATTATTTATGCACAGATTCAACCATCCAAGGCTTGAAAATATTTTTAAAAAATTCCAAAAAGCAAACCTTGCTGTTTACTGTTTTATATAAGGGACATCATTTTACTATGCCATTGTATATAATGGGAACTGAGTATCCATGGATTTTGGTGTTCACGCGGGGTCCTGGAACCAAACTCCAGCAGATACCAAGGGACCAGTGTACAATGTATCTATCCTATGTCAGCACAACATGGAAATATGTGGTTACTGGTCTGTCCCACATGTTCCTGGATGTCTGATGTTACAGAAATGGCATAAGAAGGACATGCCAGTGGATCTTGTGCTACACTGCAACATCAGAAGGATCCCATGGTTGTCGGAATTAGATAAGGTTTGTTATAGCAGGTCCCATTTGGTAATAACCATATCCTTCCTGTGTGATTTTGTTTCTCACTGGGGGCTGTTGTGTTTCAGAAAAATATATAAATGCATTAGTAGCCCTTTTGACCCAATAGAAGGATATACAAGTGTATTACAGTGGCTAGAGAGTCAGACAACAGACCCAAATACTCATATAGTAAGGTCACTGGGTCACATTTGGCCAGCCATTCTCTCTCAGCCTAACTCATATTACATGACAGTTGTGAAGACTGAGGAGGGGGAAAACAGTGCCAGTGAAGCTATAATATCACACTGATGGTATGATAATTTGCCATGGATAATTTAGTCATCTGACTTTACTAGTAGAGTGGTGTTATGTCTAGTCCATGCTTTAATTTAAAACTACTCCAATATATGTTATGTGGAGCTACCCTTGAAGATGATTTGGAAGTTACAGCTAGTGCAAAATGTAGCAACAAAAATGCTGACCAAAATACTATAATGACAGCATGTAAAACCAGTCTTAAAGGAGCTGCACTAGCTGTTAATTTCATTTCTGTTCTGAATTCAAGGTGCTGCTGCTGATATTTAAGACCCTAGCCAGCTTGGGACCTTGATACTTGGTGCCTCTCCCTATACATAACCTGCCAAAGAACTATGGTCTGAGGGAGGGGCTCTTCTCCATGTCTCACCAATGGGTGGACATGGCAGGTGATGGAGAGGGCCCCCTTGGTTGTGGTATACTGAGGAATGTCCACTCCTTAGAGGTTTGGCTGGCACATTTGTTGGGTTCTTTTGGGGGACAAGTCAAAATATGGCTTTTTATTAAGGTCTCCAGAGATTAAATTACTTGAGTGTTTATGTGCATGATTTCAAATTGTTATAGCTGTTATTTGGTTTAAAATGTTTTTATCTTGTTTCACTTATTTATGGTTTTAATGTTTTAAATTGTTTATATTGTATGCTGCCCTGAGAGCCCATTTTAAAGTTTGGGATAGAAATATTTTAATAAAATAAACAAAATATAATTGCCACTAGGAATGCTGCTGAAAATGGTCTCCTCACTGAAACCACCTCTATCCAGATCTATGACAGCCATACATAGCAAAACTTCACATGAAAGGGCTGTAATATACATATACATTTCTGTATGTTACAACTAGTATGAGGGTGATGATTTATCAAGGTTAGGCTATTTCCAGGTTTTGTATACCTCACCTATTATTGTTATGTATATTTTAGCTGATAGTACTTGTCAGTGATAGGGTTGTTTAATGTCCATTCTATGGTAAATGCCCACAATGTGGCTACTTATGACTCATTCTAATTCTAATTAAAGCCATAACAATAGCATCAGGAAAGTGTAATCACTAGCACGTAAGTATTTGTTAGAATATGAGAGTTTCATTCTCTTAGGATGACAATAGAGACTTGAAGAGTTCACCCCCTCTGTGTGTTTTTGATATGAATCTAAGCCTGCTGCAACACTGCAAATAAAAAGCAGTTTGACACTGCTTTAAACATCATGGCTCCATCCTATGGAATCCTGGCATTTGTACTGTATTGTGGCACTAGAGTTCTCTAACAGAGAAGGCTAAATATCTCACAAAATAACAGAGCCCAGAATTCTATAAAATTGAGCCATAGCAGTTAAACTGGTATCAAACTGCATTATTTCTGTAGTGTGGCAGCAGTTGAAGTCGAGTCTGTATCAGAATGCTTGGTCTGAGAAAGGTTCTTTGCTGGGTGAAATGTCTACAAGCATATCTACATGGGCAAATTCCCCCAACTTGCTCCTGGCTCCAGAGCCCTGCAATCCAGATGATGGAGGGCATTTACCCTGATCTGCTCCCAGGCAATCTTCATCACTTCTGGGGGCAGATACGGGGCTGGAATGGGGGCGAGCTGGGTAGGGCCTGATACACTTTTAAATGAAAATATCCAGTTTTGGGCAGATTACAGAGAGCATTATTTTCTAATAAGTACCAAATGAACTTGAGATTATGTTTGGAGGTCAAAAATTATGACTATTGTAAGAATTTGTCTGAATAATTCCTTGATTTGTCTTCTCAATCGGTGCCTTCTTTTAGTGAAGCGAATCCTCCTCTAAGCAAAATTACTTCAATAATATCTGGCTTGTGACATTGTGCCTTTCCTGATCATAGCTTACATCAATTAGAGGGCTAAATTCAATAACCATTAGCCTGTAGAGCCCAGATAAGGTGCTTCAATAGACACAAAATGTTACTTAAAAACACCAAAATTCTGGACCAGGCCAACAACTAGCATGTCAGAATGCACCGAGAAGCTACTGAAATCCACAAACACTTGGACAACTTCAATAGGAAAGAAGAAACCCTAAAAGTAAACAAAATCTGGCTACCAGTCCTGAAAAACACTAAAATCAAAACTCAAAACATGCAAATGAACTTCATCCAGGGACGGGGATTTCCAGCAGACAATGTACCATTAGCCAAACAGACACGAATCCTCCTTGCATATCTCCACCCAGAAACTAGCAATTCAAATACACACATTTACATATCCTCCCCAACAGGGGTTCACAGTATATAACCCCCCAACACACTCCTACCCAACCATTCTCTGAAGATGCCAGCCACAGATGAAACGTCAGAAATAAACTCTTCCAGAACACAGTCTCACAGCTCAAAAAACAAACAAAACAAAAAACAAAAAACAAAAAAACAAAAAAACCTTGGAAAGCCAACTGGCATAGTTTGATCTCTGAAGTCTCTTTAAGGCTGCCAAACCTTGAATATAGCTGATAAGAAAGATGAGGTGAACTGACCACAAAAAAATTGTGCATAGTGTGGTAAAAGTAAGACTATGTACTATCTAGCCATAATGAAATATGTACTGTATCTCTAAATCCTGTTCCTTTAATCATTTGACAAAATGAAGCAAGATGTCAGATGAAAGTTTTGGGCAGATTATAGAGAGCACAGTTTTCTAATAAGTACCAAATGGACTTGAGATTATGTTTGGAGGTCAAAATTATTACTGTTGTAAGAATTTATCTGAATAATTTCTTGATTTGTCTTCTCAATGGGTGTATTCTTTTAGTGAAGAGAATTCTCTTCAAAGCAAAATTACTTCAATAATATCTTGCCTGTGACATTGTGCCTTTCCTGATCAAAGCATACATCAATTAGAGGACTAAATCTTTTTTTTTTTTTTTGTGGCCAATTTCTTTTCTACCTTTTAATATCTGAAAAATATAAAGAACTACAGTTGCTCCTCCACTTTCGCGGCTTTCACATTCGCGGTTTTGACTATTTGCAGTTTGCTCAGGAAGCACCTCCTGTAAATCAGCTTCACTTCCTTGCTCACAAGGGAGAGGAACCAATTTAAATGGAGTGCTCCCTGACCAAACCGTACTGCCTACCTCCCCGCTCTCCTTGGGCTTGGCTCCATTTGGGGTGGAGAGCCAAGTCCTGGGAGAGTGGGGAGTTCAGGGCAGAGGCAATTTTCACACACACACACACACACACACACACCGCCCTTTCCAAAGCAGCAATGGACAGATCGCTGCCTTGGGAAGGGGGGTGAAAACCCTCCCACCCCCAGTTCATTTCTTATTCATGTTTTTTTCACATTTGCAGAGGTTGGCTGCCTCTAACCCCCACGAATGTGAAGGGATGACTGTAATTGACACTGGGAAGTAAGCTTCTAACTAAATAGACACAGATGGCTATATACTGAATCATAGAAAGCTGTCCTCTACATAAGGACTAAATGGAAATGTCTACTGATTACTGAGCTTCTAGACTGTGGGCTAAATAAATGTTTATTATCCATACTTAAAGCAGTTTAAGAAATAATTTCTGACGTTTGAAACCATCTGCACCCACACCTTGCTCTTGAGTTAATTTGAGTCCTCCAAAACAACACTTTTCTTAGCATCCAAAACCCTGCTTTGTGGCATCACTAAGGCTAGTGTCAACCCTTCCCCTGATACTGTTACCTGGTGCAGTTCAGCCTCTGTTTCCCACTACTGCCACCACTAACCTGCTACTTTGAGAAATATAATTTTGATAATTTTCTTAACGGTAGTCCAAACTCTGCATAATTATTTTTTTATATATTTGCATTAAAAATGCTGGTGATTTGATTTCTGACCCCTTAGTTTTTACTGAAGTTTTTTTGTCTTTTATGCAAGACCATTGTCACAAATACTAGAAGGCAATTGGCAATAAAACTAATAAGCAATCTGCAAAGGAGATGATTATCTGCAACTAATCTAATCCTCCTAGTATCTTGAAAACATCTATAACCATAATGCTTCCATGCCTTCTTCATGCATCCCTCAGTGTAACACTTTGCTGCTCCACATGTTGCATTACTTCATTATGTAGATGTTACAGAGTCAAGCTCCTCTCCACTGATGCCCCCTTGTCATGGGACCTCGAGATGACGAGTCGGGTGAATGCGACAGTCAGGAGCGCCTGTTATCAGCTTCGGCTGATACGCCAGCTGCGCCATCTCCTGGAAGTAAGGGACCTCGAGACTGTGGTGCACGCGCTGGTAACCTCCCGTCGAGATTTCTGCAATGCGCTGTACATGGGGCTGCCCTCATGCTTGGTCCGGAAACTTCAGTTGGTACAAAATATGGCAGCCAGAGTGGTCTCGGGAACATCTTGGAGAGACCATATAACTCCAGTATTAAAATCTCTCCACTGGCTGCCAATCAGTTTCCAGGCCCAGTATAAGGTGTTGGTTATTACCTTTAAAGCCCTAAATGGCTTGGGTCCAACTTATCTCCGGAACCGCCTCCTCCCATACAATCCTCCCCGCGCACTCCGGTCCTCTGGGAGGAATTTGCTTCAGCCACAAAAATCTAGGCTGTCTGCAACCTCCCAGAGGGCCTTTTCGGTAATCGCCCCCAAATTGTGGAATGACCTGCCGAATGAGATCCGTCAGATAACAAGCCTGGGTGGCTTTAAAAAAGCACTAAAGACGGATCTCTTTCAGCAGGCCTTTCCTAATTAGATCCCGGCCTCAGGGGATCCTGGCCTCTTCTAGCCTGCTGGCCATTTATTATATTTTATTGTATTTATAGTTTTAAATGTGATTTTAGATTAGTTGTTTTTAATTTATATTTGTTTAATGTTTTTTTATGGGGGAGGGTGGGGTGGGGGGTGTTTAGGGATTTTATTTGTATTGTATTTTAAATTTTGTAAGCCGCCCCGATTGTTTTAACAGAGGGGCGGGGTATAAATAAATTTTATTATTATTATTATTATTATTATTATTATTAAAACCGAAATACCTCTTTCAGGAGTAGGCTTTATGATTAAAAATTCCATTGCCTCCAAACTCAAAACCTTGACAACAGGGCACTCTGACCCCATTATTTCCTTATGCCTCCCACATGTTGTTCTCTTTGTTTATATGCACAAACTATGCAAGCCAACCCTGTAGGGAAAGACAAATTCTACACAGACCTATGCCACCTCATACAAAAAGTCCCTGTAGAAGATAAAATTATTATTCTTGGTGACTTCAGTGCCAGAGTAGGAAAGAACTCCAAAGCCTGGAAAGGTGTCTTAGGCAAGCATGGTATTGGAAATTGCAATGATAACTCTTGCTAGAGTTCTGTGCAGAACAACAGCTGACTATTACAAACATTATCTTTCACCATAAAGATAGCTTGAAGACAACCTGGATGCATCCCCGATCCAAACATTGGCACCTCATTGACTATGTTCTAGTCCGCCAGAGAAACATTCGTGATGTCCATGATACTCGAGTGATGCCAAGTGCCGAATGCCAAACAGATCATCACCTCGTAAGATGTAAACTAACTCTTCATCTTAAATTCAAACCTAAGAGGGGTGGCATCTTAAAGAAGAGACTCCAAGTCAACAATCTTCAACAAGCTACCATGAGAGACAACTTCCAAGCAAACCTGCAAACAAAACTGGAAGACCATCCTACAGATCCTTCTCCTACAATACTTTGGCAACATTTCAAAACAGTATCCTCCAGTCTGTGAAAGAATCCCTTGGGTTCTCCCACAAGAAAAATCCAGACTGGTTTGATGACTCTCTGGCTTTTCTTCGCAAACGAAGATTCAGGAACGACTCATCCCGCGCTTTCTGCAAGTGCGCTGATAACTAAAAAGGCCAATCAGAGATAAACAAATCCGGTTGCAGAAAGCACAGCAGAAGGTCTCCTTGGGTGATGTTTTTGGGTTGTGATTCTTTCTGCTTGTCGTTCTCTTCAAGACTTGATCGGCGTGAGTTCTCAAATAAGGCTGCAGCATTGTGGATAGTGCGTCTCCATGCCTCCAAATGTGAGGCCAGGGCGGACCATTGTTGGTGAACAATTTGGCTGAGCCTGAGATGTTGTTTCAGGGAGTCTTTGTATTGCTTTTTTTGGAGCGCCCCTCTTACACTGACCTGTGGCGAGTTCACCATAGAGTAGTATTTTTGGGAGGCGATGGTCCTCCATCCTAGAAATGTGCCCTGCCCAGCGCAGCTGTGTTCTCAGTATCATGGCCTCAATGCTGGTGATCTCTGCTTGCTGAAGGACAGCAACATTTGTCACATAGTCAGTCCAGTGTATATTTAGGATTCTGCGTAGACAGCGCTGATGAAAGCGTTCAAGTAGTTGTAAGTGGTGGCAATTGGTGACCCATGTTTCAGACCCATAAAGGAGAATAGACAATACACTGTGAGTAGAAAAGGTCTGTGGCAGATCCTGAAAAGACTAGGATGTCCTCCCAAATTCCTTAAAATGATTATCTTGCTACATGAGGGCCAGCACGGTCAAGTCAGATATGGCGGTGCTCTTTCAGAGCCCTTTCTAATAACTAATGGAGTGAAGCAAGGTTGTGTTCTTGCTCCAACTTTATTTACAATCTTCTTCAGCATGATGCTCCATAGGGTTATGGCAGAGCTTGAAGAAGAAGACGGCATCTATATACGTTACTGTACTGATGGTAGCTTGTTTAACTTAAGCCCTCTGAGGGTTCACACTAAGACTCTAAACTATCTAGTCCGTGAGCTGCTCTTTGCTGATGATGCTGCCCTTGTTGCCCACACAGAAGCAGCTCTGCAGCACCTAACATCCTGCTTCGCAACAGCTGCAGAGCTGTTTGGGCTGGAAGTCAACCTGAAGAAAACAGAAGTTCTCTACCAGCCTGCACCACAGGATGAACACCACCCCCACATTGCCATCAGCAAATCTGTGCTTAAGTCCATTCAGCAATTCACCTGCCTGGGAAGCATCATCTCCTCAGATGCCAAGACTGACAAAGAGATCAATCACAGATTAGCAAAGGCATATAGTGCATTTGGAAGACTTTACAAAAGAGTCTGGAATAATAAACACCTGAGGCGAAGCACAAAAATCAATGTGTATAGAGCCATTGTACTGTCTATTCTCCTTTATGGGTCTGAAACATGGGTCATCTATCACCAACACTTACGACTCCTCGAACACTTTCATCAGAACTATATAGGCACAATCCTAAATATACACTGGACTGACTATGTGACAAATGTCCTGTCCTTGAGCAAGCAGGGATCACCAGCATTGAGGCCATGATATTGAGAATACAGCTGCGCTGGGCAGGGCACGTTTCTAGGATGGAGGACCATCGCCTACCCAAAATAGTACTCTATGGTGAACTTGCCATGGGTCAGCATAAGAGGGGTGCTCCAAAAAAGCGATACAAGGACTCCCTGAAACAACATCTCAGGCTCGACCAAATTGATCACCAACAATGGTCCGCCCTGACCTCACATCGGGAGGCAGGGAAATGCACTATCCACAATGCTGAAGCCTTATTTGAGAACACATGCCGAACAAGTCTTGAAGAGAAACAACAATGCAGACAGAATCACGGAAACATCACCCAAGGAGACCTTCTGCTGTGCTTTCTGCAACTGGACTTGTTTATCTCAGATTGGCCTTTTTTGTCATGAGCGCACTTGCAGAAAGTGCGGGATGAGTCCTTCCTGAATCTTTGTTTGTGAAGCAAAGCCAGAGAGAGAGACAGAGTCAAGCTACCTTTCAATGTGAAGTGTCCATCATTAAGTGCAAATTGTAGAGTTTGGTGGCAAGGCTTGGTCCTCTCTACCTAGGTGCTGGAAATTGGAGTGTTTCTACTGTTGTTCAGGGGAAAAATCTTAGGGACTATGACATTGGTTTCCATTAGCTCCTTATGCTGAAAGGTTGGTTTGACCTACTGATTGGTTGGTTGTACTTGTAGTTATTCAGTTAAGCTGAATGAAAGACTGAGAAGTAACACTGCTGTTATATGACTTGCATAAGTGCAAACCTACATTTAGTTTAGCCTGAACAATGTCTACTCAAAACCAAAAAGTAATAAATCTAATTTCTGTTTATTCTGATTGTAAAGGAATGTTGTTTCCAGAATTTAAGACAAACTGTAATGAATTTAAAGGAACAATGGACTATTCCAAAAACATTTAAATGGCATGTTAATTGATTCTTGTCACCATCTCTGTGATTTGAATGTGCAAGCTACACATTTTTCCTGCATTGACGATTCTACCAAAAATGGCATTATCAGGTTTCCCTTGTTTGATAATGTCAAGAAGACCTTTCACTCCCTTCATACTGTGAGTTTTCCCTGCAACTGTTTCACAGGATCGGCTGCTGTTTTTGGGTTTGGGGTGGGACTTAGCGGGAACTTCTAAATGTTACAGCACAGGAAGTAGGAGAGCTAACATGGACATACTGTCTTTCTGCAAGAGATACTGGTGTTTCTGGTAGCATTTCCCTATCATGTCTGCTTAATACTATAGAGTAATTTTAGCTCAGTTCCACTTATTCTGCAAGCTAAAGAAGTAACCAATCTATTTGAGTTCTAAAGCCCTTTGAATGTACCTTTGTATGTTCACTATTGTCCCAATAAAGAGATAAGACTATGGTTTAGAGTCAGCCATGTTTAAGATCTTCCTATTATATACACCCATTGTCTATTATTTTTCAGTTGTTTTCTTCTTGCTGTGACATAATTTTTCTCCCAATTCATTCTTTTTCCTTGGTATCAGACAAAGAAATGAACTCTCTAGTTGTGTCATTTGCATTAGATTCATCTCCAAATGATAGATTTGGCTGCATCTCACTTCCATTTTTTTCTTCCCAATTTTCAACTTCAGTACTACCATTCATTCTTTTGTTTATTTCTCACCTTGAATACAATACAAAAATCTCTTCTCTCTCCTAAACTTTCAGTTCTCTGGTCTGCCTTTTACATTATGCACAAAGTAACAATGACTTCCCCCTTCTTATTCCATCATCTGGTTTCCATTTTCTTTTAAAAAGAAATCCTGCAGATTGACCATGTGTGCCTTTGCTGGCCTGTGCTACAAATGCCAGATTTATTTTATGTTCATTTCATATCTCTGGGCTTCTGAGAACATTCAGTTTGGCTGTAACTTTTTTTGTTCTTTATTTAAGGTTAGTAGGTCATAAATAAACCAAAACACTTTTCCTTGCTCTGAGCGATACAGTCATAAGCATACATGAAATCTCACTTTTAAAAAACAAGAAACCTAACGTAACTTGACAGGAGTACACGAGGAAGTAGTTCATTGGGTTGCTTTAAAGGCCATAGGGATTTCAGCAGTGGAAGCTGTCTGTCTTAGGAATAGATTAAATATCTTGTCTGATGACCTGTACTTAATTTAAGTGGCTGCCTTTGCCAGCCCTTCCAGAGGGCGTATATGTGAAATAGAGCATCTCATCTTCCATCTTCAGTCCTTTGCATCGTCTTGATGGCTTGACCTAAATTGAAGATATGGGTGGTGTGCTGCACAAAACATTTGTTTCACTGCTGGGCCAAACAACATCTTTAATCTTGTTAATTAGAGGGAAACAATGTTTTGCTTGCATCTAGGAGGCTAGAAGTAAAGATGAATAACTTAAGGCTGTTGATTTGCTTTTGTACAGTATGTGTTTGTGTTTACTATAATAAATAGATTGTGTCCTAATAATTTATAATATAATGAAATAAAACTGAACACAGACAGCACCATAATATCCAAATGTTAATGTATTACACTGCATAAATATTAACAATAGGCATTATCCAGCCACAGCAGAGTCCTTGTAAATCCCTTTGATTTCAATGGAAATGAAAAACATGACCTCAAATCTTTCCTATTGAAATCAATGAGAGTTGGGCTGGATTGAATGGTCTGTTTTGAATATACATATTAAATAATTTGACAGAACGCAGGAAAGTTTTTCTAGATACAAAAATAATCATAAATGATTTGCTTAATCAATGGATAGCTGCATTGACTGTTACCATTAATTCTATGCCAGTCAAGCTCTTTCCAAGAAGCCAATACAAATGAGTGCTAGTATCTCAAATGCTGTGAAGTCGAAGGCTTTCACGGCCGGCATCCATGGATTTTCCTTGGGTTTTTTCCAGGCTGTGAGGCCGTGTTCTGGAATAGTTTCTTTCTGACGTTTCGCCTGCATCTGTGGCTGGCATCCTCAGAGAATGGTTGTGTAGGTGTGTGTGTCGAGTTTATATGCTTGAATAGTCAGAAAGAAACTATTCCAGGACACAGCCTCACAGCCTGGGAAAAAAACCAAGGAAAATCTCAAATGCTGTTGGGATGTTTCTACACACAGGGTTTCTCCGGTAACTGAATTTGTGAAGAAAGCTATTTCTCTATTACTTTGCTAAGTCTGGGATTTCAGATATCATTCTTCTTCCTTTCTTTGCCTTCACACCTCAATTCATTAATGATGTTAACTGAGAGATGGATCACATATTGCTCTTGCCAGGGGAATGAGACCAAAAATAAGGTAGCAGTGACAAGCTCTGCACTTCCCCACTGTGTTGTTTATAAGCTTTTACTTACTATGATGATTAAAACCCACACAGAATCTCAGAAATAAGCTCCTGTTGGCTACTGGAAGGATGGAGATATTTATAATGTCATGGCTGTACACACAGTAAAACCCTGAAAACCTAACAGTAAAAAGTATAGAAATTTTCACCGAATGTTATTTTTGATGGCATCCCTGAGGCAAGAACGCCAGGTGCTCTAGCTCTTAGTTACAATTCAAGCAGCCCAAATTGGCTCTGCTTATGTTGCAAATTCTGAGCATGCTACAGGTTCCCATTAAGAGAAAGGATTCTGATTCCATTTTCTCCTGGCTGGTTGAATATGAAGCACTGTAATATTACTGGAAATAAGTATGGTGCTACTGTCAAGTAGAACACATAAAGCATACAGCAATGTTTCACAGCAAAAATGTTGCACAAAATCAATGCTATACAACAAAACTTTGTGGCTATTTTTTTGTACAACATTGCTGATTTTGTGCAACACTTTTGTTGTGCAACATTTTTGCTGTTTTCTACAGAAATGCTGGACAACAGTAATGTTGCACAACAGCAATGTGCAAAATCCAGCAACATTGCACAACAAAACCACATGTATTTTCCTTGGTTTTTTTTCCCCAGGCTGTGAGGCCGTGTTCTGGAATAGTTTCTTTCTGATGTTTCACCTGCATCTGTGGTTGGCATCTTCAGAGATGCAGGCGAAACATCAGAAAGAATCTATTCCAGAACATGGCCTCACAGCCTGGAAAATCCCCAAGGAAAATCTATGGATGCCAGCCGTGAAAGCCTTCAACTTCATATAAAACCACATGTGGCTGCAGCTTCAATCAGCCCATGTTTCTTTTCCTGCTGTGTACCATTTGCATTGTACAACTTTCAAACCGACAAAGGCTGCAGCCACATTGAATGCTCCCTCATGCTGTTTGTATAGGGGTCTAGTGGGCAATTTAGTTTTGCATTTTCAGCCCTTTCCTTAAGTACATAGTGAAAAGCAATCCAAGCAGTAAGGGTTTCCTACCCCCTTGGGATGCTGTGCATTTTTCTGTGTGGAGTAAAAAAGACTGTGTAGATTTTCAGATGGAGGAAATAACCCTCACGGAGATCAGGAGAGAAATGGTGCTGTTCTGCTGCCAGCGCTCCATTTCACCACCACCCCCATTCTTCTCCCGATCTCCATTTGTTCTCCCTCCATCCTGCTTTCATTTTCCTTCTGCTATTTTTTACTAACGGAAGTTCTTCGTTAGTAAAAAATAGTGGAAAATAGCGGAAGGAAAATGACAGCTGGAGGGAGGGAGAACAAATGGTGATCGGGAGAAGGACAGGGGTGTGCGAAATGGAGCACTGGCAGTGCAGTGGAACAGCCCCGTTTCTCTCTGACCCCAATGGGGGTTATTTCCCCCATCTGAAAATCTCCTGTGAGTATAAGTTTTGACTGCAAAGCTGCACAATTTCTCAAACTCTTGTGCAGTTCTCAAAAACGGTGCAGTTTATGTTGTGTTGGGAACAAAAAAAAAAAAGTCCCCACAATTTGAGAGAACTTTTGATGTGCTGTTTTTCTTCCTGGCTAGGTTCTTCAAGAGGTCAGGAACTCCAAATTCAACTCCAGTTCAGAAACTGATGAATTTCCATTCCAGGCCTAGGTACAAAAGCAACATTTGTACCTACACAGATGGAAAAGCTGGTGATATCAGGCACAGTAAGGATTATCAACACCATGGAGTGATGTCTTTTTCCTATACACATGTGTCACTGCCATACTGGTTGGAAATTCATCCATATTTTTGCCATGTGTGGGATAGCTTCAAAGAGTACTGCTTCCAAAAATCATGCAAACTGACTGTTGGAAATGCGGTGTTTTCAGGTTTGGGAGCTGGTTGATTTTTTTTTTAATGTGATAGTTGACAGAAAACATTAAGTGAGTAAAATATGACTGCAAAAACCTAACTGGGAATGTTGTGCTTCCAACAATGTTTTCAATCAATTGTCTCATGCATCTAAATGATTAATTAGTGACCAATGGAAGTATTAAAATTTGGGTCAAATGTAGTATTTTTCCTGCTGATAACTGTTGGAAAATCTGGGCCTCTGTAGTTGATATAACAATTTGCTTATAGTATCAAAAAATCTTTCAAATGCCATTTGTGAACAAGCTGAAATTTGTCCTACTCTTTTGGAAGAGGCGTCTCCATAACTGTAACACAAACAGAAGTACTTGCTCTACACCTACTGAAGACCAATTCCTTTGAACAAGAAGGACTCATCTGAACAGACTAGTTCACATTGATATGGACCAGTAATTATTGTCAAGTCTGGGAACAACCCGTCAGGGTAATATTGCTGTAAGTACAAAAGGAAAAATGTTGGTGCAACAGACCACAGGCTAGCACAGCTGAAGTAGGTTTGATCACAGCTGTAGCTAGGCAGAAGGCTGACAATCAAACACTCCTATATAGTTGAAGCAAAAGATGCAGTGTGTGTGGGCTGGTGTTGTGAAGAAAGAGGAGTATTGGTGGATGTTGGAGAAATTGCTGTTGAGTTTGTTAATGAGGTGTTCTGTGTATATACTGTGTTTGTATTGCAACTGAAGATAAAGGCCTTCAGATGTCTTTGGATGAACCTCACTGTCTGTAAGTCTCTTACTGTGTGTGAAAGTGGGTCAGAGCAGTGAAACGGCTGCTGGCTGAAGTCTTTGTTTTTGTGCCCTTTCCGCTGCACAGTTCTGGTATTTGGCTACACCTGGGTTTGTTTGTCCCCAGGCTCTGCCAGGTGCCTCTCAGTGACCCTACACTAAGTGGACACAATTATGGAATTCACAACAACATACTTGAAGAAGCCAGCCCTAGTCACCATCTATTTCAGCATTTGGAGAAAATGAAATGCCTTTGGATTTTTTTTTTTTTCAAGCACTGATAACACTTGTACTGATTTTGATGCAGTAACTACTGATGGTACTATCTTGATAAGTATGTTCAATAATGGTACTGCTGTTAAGTGTCAGAATATGCTGAATTAGTTCCTCAGCTAAGTAAAATGGGCCTGTGTGATGTAGGATATGTATCTCAAAACCATGTATATGTATTCAGAAAATGAAAAGTGCAGGTACAAGTTGAGTCTCCCTTATCCAAAATGCTTCAGCCATGGGGTATTTTGGATTTTGAAATACTCATACATACTCATACATATGGCAGGCTTTCCCAACTTAACTCCTCTCCCCGCACAAGATGATCTACATTGCTCTGTCCACCAATTATCTCCTTTTTAAAACTTGTGTATTCTTGTTTTAAAACTGTGTGTATTTAATTGTAATTTTAGTATTGGGTTGGAGGGATTGGGAAGGGACTAATTTTGAATTTTATTGTGTTCTCATGTGTTTTTATTGTTGTAACCTGCTCGGATGCCTTGTGCTTGGGCGGGCTATAAATTATTTAATTATTATTATTATTATTATTATTATCAGATATCTTGGAGATGGGACCCAAGTCTTAACATGAAATTCATTTATGTTTCATATTCACCTTATACACATAGTCTGAAGGTAATTTTATACACAACAATTTAAATAATTTTGTGCATGAAACAAAGTTTGTGTACATTGAGCCATCAGAAAGCAAAGGCATCACTATCTCAGCCACTCATATGGATAATTTTAAATTTTGGAATATTTCAGATTTCGGAATTCTGGATCAGGGAGTCTCAGCTAGCCTGCATAAAATATATGGTGACATCTTCAGTGCAGTTGCCCATGTATTACCATGGCTTCTTAAATTAAATCATGCCAGATCTTTGCTCAGGCCCCTATTTATAGCATAGGAGCTAGCCAATAGGATTCCTTCCTGTTCCTTCTCTGGGCCACACCTGCAAGTCATCTGATCAGAACAAATGGAGTGCTTGACATTTCTAGTGTCAGCCATTTTGAAGCAAGCAATGATTTTGTACCATGAAAGCATGAAAAAATATCTATACACCAAATGCTGCTTCGGCTGATAGGTGGCTGAAAAGGTAGATCAGGACTCTTGATTCTTCACCATTTAAATTCTTTACATCTATTTTCACTGAAAAATTTGGTGTCTTTAGTATGGCAAAGAAAATCAGACACATTGCTTTTTATGGTGTTGCTATGAAATTCAGTAAAAGGACCAAGCCACTGCAGCTCTTTCATGAATTCATGGCTCATGACACTATGAGCTCATATACATGGGCCAGGATACTCTGCTCTCCACCAGTGTATCCTGCCCACGGATCAGGTTACCTGGACGAACTGGGCCAGAGTCCAGATAAGCATGCCGGCCCTTCCCGGCAGCCACCACTGCTGCCTGTGTCCCACTCTCTGGATCCAGGAAAACATGTGAGCATGACCCCCTGCATGTGATTAGCCTGGTCACATGCTGCAGGCCCCCTTCTTGGATTTTAAAAATGCAGCCTGCAGCTACAGTGATGGGCTGGTGTGCTGTGAGAGGTTCCCATAGTCACACAGAGCCTGATCCATTTTATTTCCGCAGGAACACATTTTGGCTGGAACAGGTCTTAACACAATGCTTAATGCATTTTATCAGGCCCTACCCAATCTCCTCCCTCACCCATCCTAGGCCTGTCTTTGCCCTGGGGATCATGAGGACTGCCCAGGGGCAGAACAGGGCAAAAGTCATGTGTTGTCAGGATTACTGGGCTCTAAAGACAGGGGAAAGATGGGGTAAACTGCCTGTGTACAAAACCCTTATGTCATCATTTTGTAGGAAGCAGGAAATCATAGCATAAAGGATGTGGTTAGCTACCAAGATTTCAGACATCCTCAACTCACTGAAAAGTGAGTGAACTCAAGAAGTATTTCTAGGCAACACTGTATCAAAATATGGTTACAACAGTACATAAATATCAGTGACTGAAGAGAAGGAAGTACTGTAGTTCATAAAGTAGCTAAATAAATATCATCTATAACAGAAATCTCAGGACAGCATATAGTATATAATGCCATATGTAAATTCCTATGTATTGGTGATCTAAAATTTGAGATGTGGCTTAGAGGGGAGTAAATAGAGAGATTTGCAATGCCACGGTCAAGGAGCTTGGATGGGTTTCCCCCACATCTTGTGATTATATATCAGCAACCTGTATTTTATAAGTCGCATGGGGTACCCCTGACAGATTTGGGGATCCAGATATTCCTTGTGGATATGCAACAAGGGGTGAGGGCTGTATTAGCCAGCCTGGTGGGGGAAAGGGGCTAAGCAGACGCTTGCCCCTTATCCATGGCAGGTTGCGGGGGAGATGTGGATTAGTTCAGTGTACACCTATGACACCCCTTTTGGAGGAAGGATGGCTCTATCAAACTACCCTTGCAGGTCATGCGACTAAGAGGCTGGCCCAAGGGTTGAGCCCTTGCCAGAAATAATGTGATTTGAGGTGTCTTGTCCTGGAGTTTTGATTTCCAGCAGATGGTGCCAGGGGGGTAGCACTATTGATGGGAACCCCCCCAGGGGCTCAGGTGTTTCGCCCAGGGTAGCTGGGATGTAGGTCTGTGAGACCATTGGCTCCAGCTTTTCCTGCATTGGCTCTCCCTGCTAGATTGCATATTCCAAAGAATAAAGATGACAGAATAAATAAAGTGGCCCCTCTTTAACCCAAGCTTTGTGTTTGGCTTCATTATTTCATGTGTTGGTCATCAGTATCTATCAAGGCTGATTTGAAATGAGAATTACATGTTTTGGAAAATAGTTACCATAACCAAATTATGGATTTAAGTGCTAAATGCTATTTCAACTAGTTTGAAAACTCTGTTTGTTTCTACAATAATGAGTGTTTCTCTTGTAAAATAACATAACATGACCCTTAGCAACTACACTATTAGAACTGGTTTTAAAAGTTCTTCACAGTCAGCAACACACTCAGCTCCTTTTGTCCCTTTTAACTTATCAGTGTGTTCATCTTCCTCTGCCTATAGGACTGGGTCATCATTTGTTGCTGTGTCCAGTTTTTAGAAATGCTATCAATTCAGATGTTTATAAAGCTTTTATAAAAATAGAAAAAGAGAATGGGGGGGGGGAGAAAGAATAGGCCAAATAAAAAAATAGAAGGGAATGGAAATCATTTTGTAGGATCATTGTTTCAGCTTCTATATAATTAACCATTGAGCTGACACCATCCTGTACCAATATCGCCTTTTGTGGCAGGTAGAGACATACTTCCTCTGCCTTCCTGAAACCTAATTTAATTCATATTTACCATTTTTTTTCCTGGCTTCAAGTTCATGGTGTGTTGAAGACTCTCAAGTATAATATATTCATCATCTTATGGCTTGATCTGCAAATCTGTGAGAACAAAAAAGACTGTTAGATGGGTTTATTTTGTGATATTATTTCCCCCACCCCCCATCTGCAAGTAAATGATTAGAACATCACATCTGCTGCTCTCATCTACTCACTTTGTTGTTTAACTAATTCTGTCCAGAGCATTTTTTTTGGTTCAAATAAGCATAATGTCATGTGACTGCTTTCTCCTGACCTACCTCACCCTGACAAACTAAGGGAAACATGCGCACTTCATTTTGTCTTGACTTTGCAGTGATGATGAAAGTAGAATCAATGTTTGTGAGTGCCATATGGTGCATTCCAGTTATAGTTCAACAGGAAGTAGCCTGGAAGATCAGGACTACCAAATATGGTTGGTCTACAACTGGAATGGGTAATATAGTGTTACAATTATATATGTTTACAGGATCAGTAGTACGGGATGATTACGAAGAATTATACAATGGGGAAATAAATTTAACTGTCCACATTTCAGGACTGGTTTCCCATCAAATGCAGACTGTGTAGGATTCTGTAGGACCAGCCTGGTCAACGCAATCGGGGCGGCTTACAATATTAAAACTCCATAATTACAATACCCTAGCCCACCCACCCCTTAAAATAATATTAAATTATAAAGGATTAAAAACATACAATAATTAAAAATATATTAAATTAGAAAAAAAAATAAAACATACAATTACTGGTTACTTCCAGAATGAAACTGATGTAAGTGGGCAAAGCCCCTAAAGTCTGGACCTCCTTTCTCAGGGTGGCCAGAATATCCCCCTCTTTGCTGTCTTTCCATCAGCAGACAAAGATAATTTTATTCCATAAGATTTAAAAACCAGAATGTTTTAAAAGAACGTGCTTTTAAGAAGATTCTATATATTTTTAAACCAAGCTGGTTTTAATTGCTTTTTTATTTTTAATGCCTTTTTATTTTTTTAAAATGTACATTTAAATGGTTTTAATATTGTGAATAGTTTAATTCCATTTTAATGTTCATTTTTGGTATGTTTTTAGCTGTATCAGTCTTGTTTTAAATTGTAAGCTGCCTCAAGTCCCAATTTTGGGGAAAAAGTGATGGTATAATAATAATAACAGTAATTATTATTATTATTATTACCCCGCCCCTATGTTAAAAACAATCGGGGTGGCTTACAACAGTTAAAATACAACAATACAGACTAAAATCCCTAAGCCCCACCCACCCCACCCTCCCCCATAAAAAGATATTAAACTAGTATCAAATTAAAATCCACCTAAACTTAAAATCACATAAATAAACAAATACAAAAATCATCAGCCAGTGAGTCAGGGTAAAGGACTAAAAGAGGCCAGGAGACGCCTACTAGTTCACAGGTACCACTTGTTCTACACACCTCTCCCACCTCTGGGTTTGCAATCAGAGCATGGACAGTGGCCCTCATGTGGCTAGATTTGGCCTGTGGCTTTCTAGTTGCTGATTTGATTTTAAATTATCACAGTAAGGTTTTGTAAATACAACTTTTCATGGCTAATTATGTTAACCAATGTTACAAAATACAGTAAAGACTGCAGTACAGTCAAGAAAATGATATCTCCAATTTGAAACATAAAGAATGACTTCTATGATTCTCATAAGAAAGGAATAAAGAAAATGTGTAGAATAGTATACTACACTGCTGTTCTACAGACTGAATTTTTCATGTTGTCCTTGTTCTTAATAAAAATCCTAAACTGATTCTGAAAGAAAACAGTAGTCGTAGACCAGACATGAAGTGGCTTGACAAGTCTTGGGAAGGATCAGCAAATTGGTATGTATGGTTTCCTACAGGTCTGGGACTCTCTTTTTGACCAAAAAGATAATTCTGATGGGACTTGAAATGTGTTTAGACAGTACTTGATCTTGAAAATGGACTGGGCTGTTAAAAGTATACAATTCAGCTAACAATGCCCATGTGGTGCACAATCCTACAGAGAGGGTATGTTGAATTCAGAACAAGCACATGCATGCAAGCTCCTACTATCCAGTATGCCTTTTCAAATGCATAATTGCTCTTGAAAAAGATAAGGACAGACTAGCTCAAGCTTATCCTGGTGCCAATTGAATCCACTTGGCTACAGCTTCACCAGATCTCCTCCTTCACTCAACAACTATTCAGAACAGAAGGAGCACCAAGATCTATTACAACTTTTGAATGCCTCTGTATTTCTCCCTCCTCTCTTATCAAAGGATCTACAGCTAAAATCTACAGATGGCTAATTCTATGGAGAAGGTCAGCAGCAAAGGAGGGAATGGGCGTGAGAATGGAAGTGAGATCTGGGCATTTCCATACCTGACAATGAATATGGGAGACCTATCCCTTCAGATCTGCCTCAGCATGAGCCAGAGAATGCTCTATTAATTTGACACACCACTGGTATCTTACACCCAGCTGTCTGTCCAGAATTATTTAAAAAATAAAAGCATCCCCAATGTGTTGGAGGGGCTGTAAACAGGTTGGGACGTATCTTCATATGTGGTATTAATGCCCTGAGACCCACACCTTTTAGAATTATGTATTAAAAATACAGTAATCTCAAACATACAGTAATCTCCAACATCAAGTTATATTTCCCAGTCCAGGCTTGGTCCTTCAGACAACTTTCCTTGAGGCTAATAGGTATCTTAAGTGTAAAGATATTATCGGATTTTTATTAGTTATCCCAAGACAAGAGATTGCTAAACATTGGAAAACAGGCATGATGATGTTAGAGGGTTGGTGGGAAAGAGTATGGTGAAATTTGTTAATGGAGAAATTATCTGGGTGCCAGTTAGATGGTAATTTTTGTCACGGGGCGTCCTGGGATTTCTTGATCCCGTATTCATCCCTCCCTGTTTACATGATTTTTGTCTCTGAACTGGATATCCCGGGAGATCCCAGGATCATTGTTTACATGACATCCCGCCCCGTGATATGTACCTTCTCCCACTATATACTACCCCGGTTTTGTTTTTGTTTTTTGTTTACACGAGTTTACAGTCCCGGGATTGTTTTTTTAGCTGTCAATCAAGGATGCGATTACTCGTTTTTTCACAACCTCAGTGACGTACTTGCTTTAGAGTTCCGCGCCATGAGTGATGCTATTGGCTGGCTCAAATGTTTGTTAAAGCTTCTGCATTGAGGATGAGGGGATGAATGAGTGTTGCATTGGGGATGAGGCGCTGAGGGGATGGGGGAGGAATCCAGGGGGTGGTTGAAGGAGCGATCAGTGGCTAAACCCTGTGCTTTCCTTTAGAAATGAAAGATCACCATTTAAAGCCACCTAAACTGGGGAGGAATGAATGATCAGTTGGTGCTGGGGAGTGTGAGAGAGATCAAAAGCAGAGCAGACTGGAGCCCATGCATGCACACACACAAGCCCAAGCTAGTACAAGCCGAGTGCAGGGGGCAGAGGCTTGTGATTGTCCTGTCTCTTTAAAATGTTAACCCTTTAAGCAGTTGTGGAGTGAAGGTTTCAAGCCAGTGCAGGGATTATAAGGGGAGGACACACAAGGCATTTTGAAATACCCAGACGCTGGCATTTTTTACTGTGCCTTGTGGGGGTGGATGAATGTTTGATTATCTGTTCAGACCCAGGGAGGGGATCCAGGCAGGGGATGAATGGGCCACGATCTCTTTATAATTTACTCTCTCTTTAAAATTTAAACCCAGCATGCAGGAGAGGAAAAGGTTAAAGCTTGCTGGTGAAATTCTACCACCTAGTGGCTGAGTCTAAGAAAATTGATTATTATAAGAAAAATATGATGAACCACTGCCGTCCAGTTGATAACTGAAAGAAATAATCAATAATCTTTGCGAACTCCTGGAGAACAGGAGAAGTCCCAGCAGACTGGAGAAGGGCAAACATTGTCCCCATCTTCAAAAAGGGGAAAAAAGAGAGGATCCCAAAAATTATTGTCCAGTTAGTCTGACATCAATACCAGAGAAGATTCTAGAGCAGATCATTAAACAGAGAGTCTGTGAACATTTACAAGGCAATGCCATAATCACAAAAAGTCAACATGGGTTTCAGAGAAACAAGTCATGCCAGACTAATCTGATCTCTCTTTTTGATAAAATCACCAGCTTGGTAGATGAAGGGAACTCTGTGGATATCACATACCTTGCTTTGAGTAAGGCCTTTGACAAGGTTCCCCATGACATTCTTGCAAACAAGCTTGTAAAATGTGGGCTAGACAAGTTAATTGTTAAATGGATTTGTAATTGGTTGATTGGCCGAACCCAAAGGGTGCTCAGCAGTGGCTCCTCTTCATCTTGGAAAGATGTGACCAGTGGGGTGCCACAGGGTTCTGTCCTGGGCCCAGTGCTATTTAACATATTTACCAATGACTTGGATGATGTAATTAGGGACATACTTATCAAATTTGCAGATGACACCAAATTAGGAGGAGTAGCTAATACCCTAGAGGACAGGATCAAAATTCAAAATGACCTGGATAGACTGGAGAGCTGGGCCAAAGCTAACAAAATGAAATTAAATATGGAGAAATGTAAGGTACTGCACTTAAGGAGGCGAAAAAACGAAATGCATACATAAATGATGGGGGAGACCTGGCTGAATGAGACTACATGCAAAAGGGATCTAGCAGTCCTAGTAGACCACAAGTTGAACATGAGTCAATGTGACGTGGCAGCTAAAAAGGCCAATGCAATTTTGGGCTGCATCAATAGAAGTATAGTGTCCAGATCAAGGGAAGTAATAGTGCTTCAGTCAGATCTCACCTGGAATACTGTGTCCAGTTCTGAGCACCAAAATTCAAGGATATGGACAAGCTAGAACATGTCCATAGGTGGGCAACTTAAATGGTAGGAGCCCTGGAAGCCATGTCCTATGAGGAGCGGCTTAGGGAGCTGGGTATGTTTAGCCTGGAAAAAAGATGGTTAAGGGGTGATATGATAGCCTTGTTTAAATATTTGAATTTGAAGAGGTGTCACATTGAAGATGGAGCAAGCTTGTTTTCTGCTGCTCCAGAGACTAGAACACAGAACAATGGATGCAAGCTCCAGGAACAGAGATTCCACCTCAACACTAGGAGGAACTTTTTGACAGTAAGAGCTGTCGAAACACACTCCCTCGGAGCGTGGTGGAGTCTCCTTCCTTGGAGGTCTTTAAACAGAGGCTGGATGGCCATCTGTCAGGGATGCTTTGACTGTGTATTCCTGCATGGCAGGGGGTTGGACTGGATGGCCCTCGTGGTCTCTTCCAACTCTACAATTCTATGATTCTATTATTCTATGAAGGGTTTGCAGTGTAAAAATCCATTGAACAGGGTGATTTAGTACACACACAGACACACAAACCTTCGTGCAACTGGAAGAGATGCCTTTGCTTTCAGCTAGTGAGGCTGAATCTGTTGAACGGGTTACTGACCCCTCCTTTTCTGGTCGCTGATTTCTGAGCCTGCCCCCAGTCAGTATTTCCGGTCATCACCTAGTACCGAGATAGCTTGTCCCGGGCTGTTTACATTTCCAATTTTCCAAATCCTCCTGTGACTTTTTTAAAAACCGCCACAAACCACAGGACTAGAAGTCCCGCAGGTTGTGGGATAAAAGGTGCCCCCCCCTTCCAAAAATCACGTGCCCGACCCGATGTACATGTAAACAACCAGGGTTCAACACAAATTCTTCCCACTACATTTTCATCGTGTAAATGGCACCCTGGTATTCAGAAGCTGGAAGAGGAGAGTATTTTCAAGGAGAAGTGGTTTCCTTTCCCCCATCTCATATGTCAATTCCCAAATAGAGCAATATAACCCCCAGTGCATCATCTTACAGTGTTGGGTGATGTTATTGTATAGATGTCACGATGTTGTCTCTGACCAAACCTAATTTGCATATCATGGCTGCAGTAGGTTACAACTTCAATAAGTGTTGACACAGTGCTTAGTTGCTTTGCTATATACTGTTTATTGATTTTTTCCCTTTCCCTTTCCTCTACATACCAAGACATGTCTTAGTAATGATTTAATAAAAATTTTAATTTTAAAAAAAGAAAAAGATAATTTGTGTGTATCTGATCATCAGACATTACCATGCAGATAATTTTCTCCAATCGGCAACACTAAATGGGCAGAAATTAAACAATGGTGATCTAATTATCTTTTTCAGCACCACAGTATTGATGCATGCAAGAGGCTAACAGGAAAAAAAAATACGCATTGTCCCAGTGCATTTCAACAGAAGATCCTAATCTGGAGTGCAAATTAAATGAATATACAGTTTTCCCTCCATATCCACAGATTTGATATCCACAGATTTAAGTATTCACGGCTTGAAAATATTCTTAAAAAATAATAATCCAAAAAGCAAACCTTTATTTTGCCAGCTTATATAAGGGACACCCATTTTGCTATGCCATTGGATATAATGGGACTTGAGTATTCACAGATTTTGGTATCCATGGGGGGGGGATGTCCTGGGACCAAACCCCAGTGAATATGAAGGGACACCTGTACTCACAAATGCAAGAAACTAAGGTGTGCATCTGAGCACACAGACATTTCCAGATTTGAATGACTGCACCTGTAATTATGGGTATATGTTGTAACAGTATAAAATTGGCTAAGATATTTACCTTACTGGATCTAATTAATAATAATGACCTCACTATTCTACCATACTAATTACTGTTATAATTCCATATCAGCAGGTTGGATACATATTTAGGTATCCAATACGTCACCAAATTTAAATTAGGCAGTAATTTCTTTCTCACATCTGGATAGCAAGGTCTCCACCAGCTTTGCTAATGGAACACATGGCTGTCTGTAGAAGTGAGGCACCTATTTCCATGTTTATAAATCACATGCTTGCATCTGTTCTGTAAATCAGCTGAAGGAGTATGACAACTGCTTTTCTCATTAATATCCTTAAGGCAAATTTTCTCATCCCGACTTCTTGTTTATGTTGTAATGGTTTAGCAAATATTTTGGTAATCTCACTTTCTAGACAGTAGGAACTGGAAAAAGATTCTGGCACTGAGCAAGTAGGCTAAGACCCAGAAGCAGCCTAGCGGAAATAATACCACAGGAAACATTATGAAAACTTGAGAATCAGCTTGTGACAAAGTAAGGCACCAGTGAGAGAAAGAGCTAGAGAGAAAGAGAGAGAGAGGTCTATACATAGTTTCCCATACATATTACCTCCCTTTGATGGGAATTTCTTGTTAACAGTAGCTGTCCTGATTTGGCTTAGGAATGCACTCTCGATTTGTTTTTGTTTTTTACAGTGTGTGGGAAAGAATACACAAAGATATACTTTTTGATCTGAGACAAGATTGCTCTACCACAAATTTCCTGGATGAGTTTACACAAGATTTGGTTAATGGATTCCCAAGGCCTGTGTGTTCCATGTGAGTTGTCATGGCCAGAGTAAATTTGGCCTTAATTTAGTGTGGTAAGAAATGTACTGTATCTCTTAGTGATGGACAAATTTGCCAGTTTCAGTTTCTCTCTGTTTTCCCATTTTTTTCTAGTCTTAAAAAGTTTTGTTCATCCCAAACTATCAGAATTTTCCAACCTTAAATTTGGTTTATCCCAAACACTGAATTTAAAAAACCCAACAAGTTCACATCTGATCTATATACATTTTTGTGGCGATTTCTCTTAACATGTGCATTTTTGTACAAAATCTTGTCTAATACACATTTTTTTCAAGAAATTTGCCTATGAGAAATCATTGTAATGATGTTTTGCACAAACATATATTTTTTGTATGTTTTCCCCTTAATATATGCATTTTAATACTCATTTTTTTTATTTGATAACCTCATGCAAAATTTGTAAAAGTGTGAATTTTTAACCAGGTTTCAGTTCACCCACTGGTACAAAATTTGTCTTCTCCACATTAAAGCACAAACAAAACCAAACAATACACATGTAAATCAGTCCTGTGTGTACACTTCCCTGAGTAAAGATTGTACATCAGCTATTCAGTGAGAGTATAGGAGGGAAAATTGAATGAAGCTTTCTTTTCCCTTTCCTTTATTTTTTTTTAAAAAATATTTGTGTACTCACTCTAGTTTAAGCCCTTTATCAGACCTCTGCATAAATTCATTCTTTTAGCAGGCCACAGTAAATGGCAGAATGAAGACAGTTCAAACTATAACTATTGAAGGAATTGTTTATTTTTTTGCTTCTAGCTTTTGAAGAATATATAGAAAAAATGAAGGAAGGGAGGGAGGAAAATTTTCTGAAGAGGTTGGCAATTAATATTTCTATATCTGAGAAGTGTAGCTGATACCTTTTACACAATTTGCTTATTTGGTTATTTTCAGATTGTATTATCTTGATGTAGAAATCACATGTTTTTATTTAGTCAAAATTAGCAGTTTGTTCTCATGGTCATATCATTATGCTCCTCAGTAAGCAAGAACTGTCATCATTAAGGCAGCCATTTAGATTCTGGATCCTACTAAAAAAAAGTGGTTCAGCATATAAAAACATGGGATGCAATGGTGCCACTGAAAAGAAACAGAAAATCCACACCACCCAACCTACACATTGAACAAACTCTTAGGGACCAAATATTTGCCAGTTTCTTATATTGTGAGGGAGCATAAAAATGAGGAGAGCTAGGAGCAGCTATCACTCAGATATCATCTGGATGCAGAGCAGAAAGAAAGAAAAAGATATGAGAACCTGTGTTATTTTTCTCATGACACCATAGGAATATACTCTTCCTCTGCTGCTTATGTTATATTGATGGTGAGGGAAACATGATCATGTACTTCCCTCTCCCATATGAGAAATCCAGGGATATGCAACAGAAGCCCATGTTACAGCTATTTTGCACAGCACCAGTGTTCCTCTAACCATGCTTGCAAGGGGTAGGGAGACCCATGTGGCCTGTGGCTTCTAGCATTATCCTGGTGGTACAGAAGGGAGCTGTGTTTTACCAGTTTTAATGCTGTTAGGGTACTATAAGAAACAGGGTCACAGATTAAAAAGCTAAACAAAAAATTACAGTGTCACTGTAGAATTTATGGGTCATGCACAGTCATCTAGGCATGCTCCTGTGTAAATGTATTAAGAACTGCAGCCAGTAGATTGAGCAGTCCCTAGCTGGGAAATGCTATTACCAAGTTCTTATCATGACAGCCATTTATTACTTAAAGGACTTTTTAACTACAAGTAGTTGTTTATTATAAAATAAATCCTTACTAGGATACATTTGTAGGAAGGAAAGAGCTCTGATAAGTTCAAGAGAGAAAGGGCTGGGCTACTGTTTTTCAAATAAATATATACAGTATAACCCCTGTATCCATGGGGAATACGTTCCCATACTTACTGTGGATATTGGAAACCACAGATAATAGTGAACCTTGTTAAAATGAATGACTTCTGATGGAAGCATACTATAGACTTGCATTGGAGGACCTAGAAGATGCCTAGAGAGACCAATTTTTTTCAGATGCAGGTAAGTGAATCCACGGTTATGGTCCTGAGGATATGGGGGTCATACTGTACATACATAAATATGTGGTCTCATACTTTTAAAATATCCAAATTCATATTGTCCTTTCCACAGCTTTCTTAACTCAAAACCCTTCACAATTAGTCTTGCTTAGTAAGGCTGCAGCCAATGGAGCTTGTACTGTGGATCTGACTGCAACCATGCTGCCTACTCACTGTCCTGCTTGCCCTTTCAGAAGCACTGTGAGGTTCAGCAACCACATTCAACTCTTATAGTCTACTTAATCTTCTAATTAGAACTTTGCCTTCCCCCAAGTCATACCTACTTCAATGGAAAGAGGGAGTTGAAAGTGGTCACTGGACCACAGATCTCTGATGAAAACAGAGGGGGGGGTATCTTGAAAGAGGTGGTGGGCTCTTTAAGAAGAGCCCTACTGAAAACTTGGATCAAAATAAGGAATAAATTCTATAGTGAAATTCCAGATTGGGCATCTCATCATGAAGCTTTTATAAGACATGACCTAATGAACCAGAAACTTGGTTAACACTCAAAGAATTAATAAAATGGGAAAATAATAATCTAAAAGTTGAATCAAGAGAAGAGCTCCAGGAAGAAAAGATCATTTGTCAATGGTTTACATACATACAATTACTAGAAAAAGTTAAAATGATCCATAAACTTCATGGGATAAGCAAAGGAAAAACAGAATTAGACAATATAACAATATCCAATACAGAAGATCACCTTATGTCAAAATTATATAAATTATTACTCAAAAGGGAAATGGAAACAGAAACAATCAAAGAATGTCAAATAAAATGGATGCAGAAAATTGGCCACACGATTCCATTATCAGATTTGGAAGAAGCTTGGAATATAAATATTAAATTTACACAAAGTAATGCTTTAAGAGAAAATTATTACAAAATGTACTATAGTTGATACACAACACTGTAAATGACTAAAAACAAAGAGGACAAGTGCTGGAAATGCAAGACACAAAAAGGAACATTTTACCACATATGGTGGAAATGTGAAAAGACAAAAAAAAAAATGGATAGAAATTCATGAAAAGATACAAAGAATCCTATATAAAGTATGAATTAAAACCAGAATTATATCTACTTAATATAACTGATAACAAGACGGAAGGCAGATTTAAAAGAATCATCTTGTACATGATCATAGTTGCAAGGATTGCTTTTGCAAAAAATTGGAAGCTGGATAAAATGCGAACAATTGAAGAATGGCTTCTAAAAGTAAATGAATGTATGGTGATGGACAAATTAACAATATTATTAAAAGGCCAAACATTAGACAAATTTTACCAACAATGGATGGGTGTAGTTGAGTTTTTTAGGAACTGGAGCTAACAAGATGATCAGAAGAATTATGTGACCAAAATAAAACAGTAAATTGGAAAATGTAATAATAGGGGAATATTATATAATTTATAATATAGAGACAAAAATAGTTAATGTAAAAGTTAAAGAAAGGATTTCCTGATTCATGTACATAAAAAAATCAAATTATGTTATATACGATAAAGTACAAGAGACAAATGTAAAAAAGAGGTGTTCTAAAGGATAAGTGGTTTAAATAATACTTGTGAGCTAGTTAAAGAGGAAAAGGGGAGGTGGGCGAGTAAGAGTTTAGAAGAATTTAAAGATAAAATATAATAAGGATAATAACAATGATTTCATATGTACATTTGTCATATGTGAACTCTGAAAATTTTGAAATAAAAAAAGAGGCAGTGGATGTTAGATGTCTGCTTTTGTTTTGGCTTCATCCAAATATTGGTGCACCATGTAAAGTTAGCTCTTACTTCTTGCACTTTGCTGTCTTTTCTACACTTTCCCTCTGCAGTTCTCTTCATACCTTCAGCCACTGGTTTTGTTCCTTAGAACATGAGTAAATTTGCCAAACATTTTGCCAAACATTCGCCAAACATTCCAGAATGAAAGACTGAATCTCACTGCTATTCAAACTGTGTTTATGCTGTGTTTCACTGCTACTGAAACTTGCCCACATGCTTCCTTAGCCTCTAGTTTCTGAACAACAACTACAGTATATTTATTCATATTTTTGGAGGGGGGGGAGTTGGGAAAGAGGCTCTTCTAGTCCCACTTGGTTTCTAAACATACACAATTCACATTTCATTGTGAATGTATAAAGTGCTTTCTTTCCCAACTGCTCTCATCTTCCAGAGCAAAATTTGTTAACACTTGAATTTGTTCTCACTTGATACGTTTACGACCTTGATGTTCTGCATACCAAACTAAAGATTCTTGCTTCTTGGACATGGAGAGAACATTCCATGAATACACTCCACCAAGGAGCAAGGCAGCAGGAATCAGTCATTTGCCCTGAGAGCACTTTATGATCTCGGGGAAATACCCATCACTGGTACTTCAGCTCATGCTGGCCATGCCAGAATTATAGCCGGAATCACTATAGAAGATGAAGAACTTTCAAGGCAGTGTTGAGTGTAAGGCTGATAAAAATGAAACTGCCTTTGGGTGTTTGGAGTAAGGTCTTGGACCTGCTCTAAAAATATTCCAATTACCTCCTAGACAAACAGCTCAGATTCCTCTAATTTTTTTTGCTCTAGAATATACACTTACAAATAAAAAAAAATGTACACTATATTCACCCCTTAGGCCGTGGACATGCTGAAAAATACTGTGTAGGTCAACTATTTTGATACAGCACCAGAAAGAAGCAGTTTTTAATAAATTTCACTTCAGAAATATAAAGGTGTAGGGCATATCTCATTACCATTTCAGCACCTAGTATCATGACAAAAAACTGTGTGCTGATTTCCAACTATCCAAAGCCAATTGCATACATATGTTGGGTTCTGTTTTTGGCATGGTCCTTCAAGTTTTCCTAAGAAAGTGGTATGAGCTTAACCCACTAAGGATGATACCTTGGCATTGAAGTCAGCTGTCCTAAGCACCTGGGAGAGACTTGCCTAAATATGTATGATGTTAGAATGAATCATAATGTGGATAATGAGGAACTGCGATTGTTATAAAGGAAATTTCACAGCCCAACCTCACAGCCTGATCTCTGTGTACATAGCTCCAACAAATTCTTTGACAACAGCAAAGTCCAGCTGCTTAGCATAGGAGATGGAGACTGGTTCAGTTCAGCCCTCCCCCTCTACCACACAACTGATTAGCAGTGATAGTGTTGAGCAGTTGGACAGAACCCTGGTTGGAGTTCACATGTATGATTTGTGGAACTGAATAAGGGTCTGCTCAAGTAAAGCATTTCCACAGCACATTTCTTGCCTAAGGAAAGCATACGTAATACTTAATAAACCAGCAACCAAACAGCAATGTCTGGAAAGTATTACAGTAGAAGTGGCAAGGTACAGCATATGGATACATCTAATGGTTTTCTCTTGAAAGCTAGATCTTTCCATAACCCTGCTGATTTACTGCTTCTCTATAAGATGACACACTGTAAGGTGAAAAACCCATCTAAGCACTTCCAAGCACACTGGAGAATTACAGCATTTTTACCTAGCCAACAAATTAGCCCCCAAAGCTACTTACTGCTGCTTAGGACAAAAGATACATCCCCAGTGCTTCCATTTATGTTTTGGAAGATGGCCTAAGGTGCTTAGATAGTTCATCATAAATGGCATTCCTACTGCTATTTTAGCATAATCTTTAGGTTTAGTTTAAGAATTCCTTAATTGCCAGTGATGAATTCTCTACACTGGCTCTGTACCATGAAAAAGGCCAACATTTGATCTGGTTCTGTTTCTCCAGACCAACAGGGGAATAAAACCACATTGTACTTTCTTGAGTTTGGAAGCTTCCAGATTGGGATAGAGGTGGTACTGGGTGTGTCATCAGATACAGGTTGCCCCCTGTTTATGTGGGATAGGTACATGCAGTTTCACTTACCTGTGATTGGGCAAAAAGGTCTCTCCAATTATCTGGAGGACCACAGAGTCACAGTGGAGGTGATTTCACTAGGCACTTGGAGGTCCCCAAGCACAACTGTGTGATCAACGTCTCCTGGAAGTTAGCCATAGTCATGCCAGAAGCCTAAAGAGATGTTTTCTCTAGGCATTTTCTATGTTCTCTGGTGTGATTCTATGATCTAATATGGTGGTTTGCTATTATACGCAGTTTTGCGTATCTGTGGTAAGTCCAGGAACCTATCCCCCATGTAAATGGAGGTGGCCTGTACTTCAATTATGTTTACACAGTAGGATTCCTCAACACAGCTAGTGGCTGCTCTTGCTTTTGTGTTATGTCCTTCTGTGGACAAAAGAAAGGCTGACTTAAATGGAAGTTTGCCAAGTGGGTGGATGGGGATGCTTCATAATAGGGGAGGGAGAAAGAGGCTTCCATCATGACTTTGGGGGTCCTAAAGGGCCTACTAGATGGCTCAGGATAAAAATCATTTATCATCCACTTCACTCTGACACCCAGAAAACTTTACTTTTAGTTTGCAATCCTAGAAAGCTGTGTACAAGGATGTAAGATACAGTGAAAACAGCAGGGCTTGCTTTTGTGTAAAACCTTGGTCTGAATCCACTCTGCCAGTTTCACATCAGCCCCAGCATGATGGAATTTCCTTCCTTTCCCTTTCCTTCTGTAGTTGTCAGAGCTGTTCAAAGGCTAACCCCAGAGAGTTTTTCATCCCCCTAAAACAGCTTTATGAGGTACACAATAGATGGGGAGCTTACCCACTTTATTTCTACTGTTTCTCAAAGAGAAGATCATACACAGGATTGGGGTGCACAACTGACAGTGGATCCAGTTCTAACTACTAATAGAAAAGCTGCATCTCAAACATGCTTAGCAATGTGCCACCATCTGGATAGTGAAGTGAAGTACTGCCATGGTATGTATGTATGCATTTAATTTACAGTCAGCCCTAAACTTCCACAGGTATTATTTCCATGGATTCAATTATTTGCAAGTCTATAGCTGTCTCCATTGCAAGTCTGTAGCTGTCTCCATCACCAGTATCCAAGCCTTCCTCCCTGAACCTCCTTGAATGATGACATTGCAGCAGAAATCTCCTTCAGTGTCATCCTCCTTTTCTCAAGGAGAAGGAAGAGAAGGAAGATGACACTAAAGGAGGGTTTTTTTTGAAGCAACAGTGGCAGTGGCGATGGCAGTGGCTTGTCCTCCTTGTCCTCCTCCCTCCTGTCTCCTTTCTTGCCAAGAGCTCTGTCTCAAACCTCCCTTTCCCACTTCAGCACCATGATCCCTCCACCTTGCTCCCAGGCCACCTCCATTGCATCTCCATTGCCTCTGCCATCGGTCTACACGCCCGCACCTCCTATGAGAAAGCAGAGGCATCATGGTGCCAATGCAGGAAAGGGAGGTATGGGCTGGGGCTTGTGGTGGGAAAAAAGATGAAGAAGAGGAGGATAGTGAGGAGGACGAGCCACTGCCACCACTGTCCTGGTCCTACTGCAGCTGCTACCAAAATCTCCTTTAGTGTCTCTTTCTTTCTCCTCAAGAGAAGGAGGATGACACTGAAGGAGATTTCTAAAGCAGTGTTGTCATCCTAGGAGGCACGGGGGGAAGTCTTGTAGACCAGTGAGAGAGGTGACAGAGGTGCAGCGGAGATGGCCTGAGAATGATGTGGCAATTTTTGTAGCAGCAGAATTTGAAGCATGTATGATTTTTTGGGATGGGGAAGGAACTAAAATATTCATGTTTTTTGACCCAAGACACATACTTGGGGGTTGTCTCAATGGCAATAATATTCCTCACAGAATGTGAGGAGAATTCTACCTGTCTTAAAGGCATTCTGAATCATTTCACCATATTGGGAATGAGGGGGGCCCAAAACATCAAAAACTCCACAAGAAAAGCCTTCACAGCTTTTCCTAGAGTTTTAAAAAAATCAGTGAGGGGAATGCACATTCCTGCTCACTGGGACAAGCAAGTCAATATGAACTGCTTTCCCATAGGGAAGGAAGCACAAAGCTGATTGGCTGGGTGAGGGGTGGTGGTGGTGGGACTTGCTAACAAGGAAAGTGCCCACTGCCACCATGTTGGATTTTTGCTTTAGCAAGTGAGCGCTAAGGCAAGAAAACCAGGTGGGGTCTTTTTTGCTTTTCTATTAAATCAAAAAATGGTTCTATCACACCTTGGACATCATTTTTTTAAAGTTCTGCGGTGGCAAATCGAGGTACGTAGAGATGCAAATAAATCACTCGCAGCTGCCATCTTGCATGTGAAGATTATGGGGGCAAAACACCATAAAGACAAGTCGCAGCTGCTGCAAAATGCCATTAGTGCAAGGCACTCTGGTTTTTTGTTTTTTTTTTTGTGCTTTGTATAGACAAGCCCTAGGTTAAAACCAAACACAGTTAAAATGATCAATAATGCAAAAAAACAAAAACAAAACAAAACAAAACAAAACAAAAAACAAAAAACAAAAAAACAAAAAAACAATTAAACAACCATTGGTATAGTGGGAAGGAAGAGGCAAGATCTGAGCAGTGAAGCATTCCAAGACATAGTGAGGAGCTGCATTTATCAATGGCTGGTTTGTAAAGTGTACAAGAGCAACTGATTAATGTCTTGCAGCACACAACCAGTTCTCTCATACCACATAACCCCCTTTTATTCCTTTCCGCATTTTCACAATGGGAAATAGCTCACTTTGGTGTGGGCTCAATTAAAACAAGCTGTTTTCAAAATAATAGAAAACCGAGCCTATTCTGAAGTTTGAGCCCTTTGGTGCTACATGATGTCAGTAGCACCATTATGGAACTGCTATTAGAGCCCCTCTAACCTCTCCATCCTTACACCCATATGTACATGAAAGTGAGTAGCAAGCAGCAAGGGATCAAGGTGCCTACAACATTAAATGTTGCTAAGGGCAGAGAGAAACCATATGAACTATACTTCCCATTATGAACTATACTTCCCACTAGACAATCCCTGCATTACAGCATCCATTGGGAATCCCATTGTGGGATGTCAGGAACCATGAGAATCATGTGGTTCCTGGTGACCCTTGGAAGCCTGAGAAACCCAGTGGAGAGCACAGGCACAAACTGGTACAGGTTAAGCATGAATCAGCGAAAGCGAATAGGGAGCACTAGCAACTTTAACTTAGAGGAGAAAATGAACCCATGTTGAGCTGGACCTGAACTCTGTGGAGGTCTGGGTTCGATCAGATGTTGAGTCTGGGAGGGGTGAAGTCTTGAAATACTGTATATGTTTTACCCTTTACTCCAAATCAAGCCTTTGATACACTATTCTCTTTGCAACTAGTAGTGCTCTGTCTCTGTCTCTCTCATTGTCCATGTTCTTGTTACCCTCATAACATATGGCTATGCAGCTTGGTTGGTTTGGAGCAATTGCTAAAATTGTTATGTTGAAGACTGATAGGTTGAGTGCAGCCAGTGGTTTAACTGGAATTTTCATGTTTTGTTAGCAACAGACTGAATCCTTTATGGTTCTATGAGATTACCAGAACACTGTGTCTGGAAGCTATATGTATTTTGATATGCTATTTGGCAGAGTCCTGGCTATGAAATAATCTTTCTCTTGGCAGAGAAAAACACAGGGGATCTTCTACTATAGTGTAACACTTTGCTGAGGGGAAATTATGGGCCTTGATTGCCAGCAGATGTAATCTTGTCAAACTAGTACAGAAAAAATAATGCCTCAAGGTGAAAAACCAGTCTGTAGAAAGATGTCAAAGCTGTCTGTCACCTGTCCATCCAAACCTTTCTTAACATTTCTTGTATCTGATAAATGAAGCAAATGTCCTTGAACTGGGCATATTGCCATTCTAACAGATGGTTACAAGTGTAGGCAGCCAAGAGACTAGGCCTGTGTTTGTAGGCAGCATGAAGAAGAGAACATCTTAATATGGCAGCTAGTGAGAAAAAGGAAGTGCAATGGATCAGAAGATCTTGAGATATATTTAACTGAAAACTTTAACCTTGAAAAAGTGAATTGTCTTAAATATATACTAGATTTGAGGCAAACTAGGAGATGATTTTACTCCTTAGGAAAGATAGAGTGACTCTGTACATGATCCCAACAGAGGGTGAAATCCTGTACCCATTTACCTGGAAAAAAAACCTCACTGAATGCAATAGAGCTTACTTCTGAGTAGATCAGGGATTGGGTTCAGCTTTCAAATGTTTCTTTGTGCTTTTTGGACTTGACATGCATACGATTTCTACAAAATCAGCATTGTCAAAAGGGAATCAGAAGAAAAATTATCTTGAGGATGCTATGGAAGCATTGTGGCTTTATGTAAGTTTAACATTATAATAATAAGAGAGTAATATTTTTATTTGAAAGAAAGAAATGTTATTTGAAGTATGGGTGTGAATTTCAATTAGTTCAATAACTTTCACCTTAATTTTTTTTAAATGTAAAGTGTTGCATATGGGGGGCGGGGAAGAGCCCTAGCTGGAAACCCCAATTCAGCATTACAACCATAGTTGAAATAGAGATTCCCCCCCCCCTCCATGCTTCTCATCTTTAACTGTTGCATGGCAGGCAGGGACAACATGGTCCTTTTCATGGGAATACCTGAAACAATTGAAAGAAAGAAAGAAAGAAAGAAAGAAAGAAAGAAAGAAAGAAAGAAAGAAAGAAACTGACTGAAAGTGAAACTAAGAGATTCACCCATCCCTGTTTCCAGCCCAATCCTATTATTATTACTTTAAAGGAGGTCTTGTTATGTTCCATTCAGTTATGCCTACATTTCAGTACTGCAGTTTGAAATTTGTGTGGAGCAGCAACCTCTTCAGGTAGTGTTCTGTGACCACTGTGACCCAAAGAAAGTGTGCTAATATCATTTAAATTCATTTGGCTTCCAATGAAACCCTTAATTTTTTTTTTCACCCCAGGAAGCACCTCATTTGCTCTGAGTTCATTTGAGATAAGAAGTAGTGATAAAGTAGAGATGTATGGAACTGAACCCACTGAAAAACCTACAGTATGTAAGAACAAAATAAATAATACAGGTTTCTGTGTTGTCAAGACAGCTGCTTAATGGATAGAGCTTCTCATTTCCTATTGGACAGTGCTTGTTTTATAAAAGACGTGTCAAAAAGTTGATCTTATTCCATTATTCAAATGATGAATACATTCTTTTTTAACTACTATACAACATTTTAGGATAGCTGTTATTCCTTTTATTAATATATACTCCAAAGCTAGTTCTATGGACCTCTTGATTCTTTTTAAGAGAAAGAAAGCCATTATCAGTTGTACCCAAAAGCTGTTTTTCACATGATAAGAAATATGAAAGGAATGAACATTGATTCCTATGATATTATTAAAGAAGGAAATGAGCCTTCCTTAAAATATGTATGTGTGTGTTAAGAGAGATACAGGCTAAAGATCAGACTGATGATGGTATAAAAAGGCAATTCACTAGTTTGTTCAGAAGTTAAAATAATAATAATAATAATAATAATAATAATAATACTTTTTAAAAACCCAGCTTCATTATTGATTTGGTCCATCATTTCTGTTTTAGTTTCTACTGAGAAACGTAAGTTGCATACGAATGGTTAAACACCACTGTGACCCAAAGGAAGTTTGCTAATGTCATTTAAGCTCATTTGGCTTCTAGCGAAGAAAGAACCTTGGTGCTTCTTCATCCATGTTGCTGTATGGATGGAAAGATACACTGAATTTACAGCCACATAAATGAAATAGGTCCTAATCACAGCTTTCTTACATACACATACAAACACACCACAATAACATCAAAATACATATGAAAGGATTGAAAAAGAGGCATTTATATGAATAAAGAATGAATAATGAATAAGACTAAAATAAGAGACACTATTCATCATCTCCATGCTGACTGAAACACTCAATTCTTTCTTCATATGCATACCTGCTTTCAATTTGTTCCTTAGATTTATATTCACTTTTATGATTGTGTTCTCTAGAATCCAGGTTTTACTCTGAAATGTGTTCAGTTACTCTATTCATGTGTAAATACACAATGAGGAGAGAGGGAGAGAGAGAATTACAAATCTTGTTTGTTCAGTCACATTCAGGATCAGCTCAGCTATGCAGAAAGAGGGGAGAACACTGAGGGAGAAGAGGACAGGTTTTAGGAGGAATTCGTATCTAAATAGTATAACAAGACTTTAAAAAATAATGTTAGCCCTAGTGGTAAGGCCATTTGAGCAAAACTTCAGGCTGCAAAATATCTTGGGTGGCTGCAAAAAGAAGCCCAGCAACTATTCCAGTAAAATATCTAATTTCTTTTGAATTTTCTTTGGACGTTAGTATGAGGGAATTTTAGCTACACATGATGGATGTTAGTCACCTGGCAGAATGTATTACTGGGATGTGCTCACAGAAGAAATTAGAGCCAACAGGAAACTGAGTGGATTAACACTGATCTCCTCTTTCCATTACTACAAAGTTTCTGGTACACCTTGATTTCAGATCTTATTTAAAGGCAATTGACCAGAATGCCAAAGATAATGCTTCATTCACTTGCACATAATGTAAAAACATGAAATGCCCCCGAACTATATTTGTAGCTATGATTTTTGTGGTGTTTCTTTTACAATGAACATCATATGTGAATGCTGTTTAATCCAGATGATTTTCAAGAATGTCCAAACAACCTGGCATCATCATTCCATTGCATTCTGGACATATACTGATGAATGCCAATAATCATGTTTTAGATGGCTGTCAACATTAGATGGCATATGTCTGTGTTTTCAAATATATTTCACAAAATTTAGCTATCAATGTCAACATTCCTGTGGCTGTAGACATTCACAAACATCTGAGCATTCATTGTAATCTATGTGCTGTTATCTTTATATCCACTATATGATATTCAGGACTGTTTTACAATGTACACAGAGGTCATCCTGACTATTTGTGGAGCCCAAGCTGTTAATTAGTAACCCAGTGGATCACAGATTTGAGTAGAAGTGTTTTATATGTTAGTACTTGCAACTTTTCCCTTAAAAATGAAGTCATAGGAGAGTGGGAGTGGGGCTGGATATATTCTTTGAGTGCAATCTGTTTATGTGGGGTGCTAGTGAACCCCAACAAGTCTGGTAATAAAGTGGTATCCTAGGCCTACATATTCCCTGCGTTATGTTAGGATTCCAAAGCAGTTGCATTGATTAGTTTTTCAGGTGTGGCACTAGCATACACAAATATATTTCACTGCATGCAAAGAACAGCAGTACAGATGATAATGTGGATGTCCCATGTGATGATCTAGAAGAAGGTTAAACACTGTTCCCATACAGAAGTGCTTCCTGTGAATTTCTGAATAGAGATGAAAGGAATATTTGAAAAATATTTTTAATGGTTAAAATTGTATTTTTCAAGTGTTGAGAAGCACTGTTAAGAAGAATAATAGATTTGATGAGACTCTTCTCAGTTTGAGAATTATGCAGTGTAAAAGTCACATTTTTAAAAAAATTGCTTAGAAAACAGTATTTTATGTGCAGGAAACACATATTCTGCACGTTAAATGGAACTTCTGTGCAAAAAAAAATTCTGCACAGAACATGCTGTTTTCTGCACACAAAATGTAAATTTTGTGTAGAATGTCTCCAACTAAAGAATTTTTTGAGCAGAAAAAAATATTCCTGTTGAGAAATATTATTGTCTGCACAGAAAATGCTGTTCCGTGCACAAAAAACTATGTGTAAATTTTATGCAGAATAAGTCCTGAACTGCAAATAGTCTTTGAAAACTGCACAGTTTTTGAAGACTTTCTCACAGCAGGAAGAAAATTGCTAAAATTACTTATTGCTTCCTTTGAGAAGAAAATTAACTAAGAATAGCACTACTGTTTTTCCCCAAGACGAGAGGTTAGCAACAATGACAATGGGCAACTAATCATTTAGAATGGTTACAGAAATGCTTGAATACACATAGAACAGACTTTTAAACAGTTAAGTTCTAATTTTCTTATTCTTATTTGCCAGGTTCCGAAAATATGTCCAAGACATAAGTTCAGTAAACAAGTGTCATTCTTTTGGAATTAAACAGGATCACTATGGCTTCAATTGCTTGTCTCCTGAGATGCATTGCAGAGACTTTTTGTCTTGTCACAGTTAATAAGAAAAGCACATTGCCATTTAATAAGTAGAAAATATTGTCTCATTCTATAAATAATCATCATAGTTTCTGGCATACGGAAGAATGGCTGCCACAGAAGTCTAGTTATTAACTTTCTTGTTGTTGTTTGTCATGTGGCATTATTCTGTCTTCTTCACTTTGAAGTCACATCTCCTAGTGGTCATGGATGAATGCCTAGCTGAACAACTGGTTCTCAAGTATGCGTCCTTCCTTGACTCATCTGGGGAAATCAGAGTAAGGACACTTGGCTTCACAAATATAGCATTTAACTTCAGGGACTAATGATGACGAGCTTTCCATTCATGATTATTTTTTTGTGGGACACTTGTGTTCTTATTAAGACACAAATCAAAAGACTAAAAATAGAGATAGGTATCTCACTCATAGATCAATTCTATCACACATGATCCTGGGACCTTCTGAATGAGCTACAATACTTTCCTAAATAAACTTTCCTAAAGTTTTATGCCATGTCTGACTATCTGCCCATCTGCCTAGGACTGTCCACGCTGTCTGGCAACATGTTCTACAGCAGTGGTGTCCAACCTGTGGCCCTCCAAGTGTTTTGGACTATAGCTCCCAGAAGCCTGCACCAGCTGGTCCAATGGTCAGGAATTATGCGAGCTGTAGTCCAAAACACTTTGAGGGTCACAGGCTTGACACCACTGCTCTACAGCATATTGGGCAGGGAATTTTCCCATCATCCACCACCTGATCCTTCTAAGATACCAGGACTAAATCTGGGACTTTCTGGAAGCAAAGTAGGTTCTCTACCACTGAGCTGAGGTTCCTCTTCGAAGTTTCACAATGCTGACAGTTTCTGTAACTGCTTAGATTAGAGTATGTAAATTTGGTTTTGCCTAGCATATGAGAAATGAGCATCAAAGGAATACTTTATATTGCATGGTTCCAAAAGAATGCAAGTTGATACAGTTTGGAGATGGCTGTTTACCATTTATTTTTATTAGGGTGCACATGTGAGCAACTGGTAAACCAGTCTTCTCAAACTTTAAAGCAGTAAGAAGTTCACTACATTACTCTACTAGATAATAAATCTGGGAAAGCAATCTTCATGAGAAAAAATAAAGGCTTAGATTATGTCAAGGCTGGGTTCAGTCACCCTTAGGTGCTTTGTCACCTCCCCTCCTCCCCACTGCATCTACCTGTCCCCTTTTTCTCTCTAAGTATGCAAGCAACAGCAAGAATGAGGATATGAAGCAGCAGCATTTACTTACTTTGTATTATCTTTCTAGCTTTCTAGGGTGATGGAACAAACTGTTGCCAAAAGCTGGCCAATGGACACTGGCAGAGATGGGTGCCCTTGGAGGTCACCTTGCCCAGGAGTAAATTGTGTATACATTTACCCTGTGTCACTAGTGGAAGGTAAAGCCCACCTACCCATAGGCAATTTTAAAAAAATCAAATTTCCACACAAGTTTTCTGAATCTACTCTCATAGATTCTAAATTCTGTCTTCAGTTGCATAAAATGCTCAAACCCAAACATTGGTCCAATTAGCTGCAGTTTCCAGCAGAAATATTGTAATGCAAATAACATTCAACTGTCTTAACAGCACTCTCTGGGATAATTTCACTGTTTTCTTTGGGGCCCTTTTCTAGCTAGTACCAATTATTACCTGTTATGTATGAGGTACCTGATTTTTGTAGGGGGGGGGGAACCTTGCTACAAATCTGTGTAAACACTGATGACAACTACCAGAAGTATAGTTCCACAGAATAAAATGTAGGATGATGATGGCAATAGTTTATATTTCACTGTGACCAGCTAGCTTTCAGTTTTATATTATTATGCCTTTCAGGGTTCTTTCTTTCTTTCTTTCTTTCTTTCTTTCTTTCTTTCTTTTATTCAGTTATATCCTGCCTTTCTCTCAATAATGGGACTCAAGGCAGCTAACAGCATATTAAAAAACAAAACAGATATCAGGAGGAAAAAAAATCAATGCACCTATATCTATAGTTTGTGTCACCTTCTTTTTTCATCCCAATCTATTTTATATAATTTTACCTTTGTCTTCATCCAGTGGTGGCTGGCCACTTGTATGTTAGAAGAATGTATGCTAGGTGTTAGTCCAAACTTTAAAGTCACTATCCAAACTGCTGAGATTATTTTGAGGATAGGGCCCAGCACTTAGGACAGCTCCTTTAAACAGGCTAAACCCTAGAGCATATTCACTGCCCCACTGACATGGAAAAAAAATCAGCTGCTTCCAGGGATAGCAGGTATGGGATCTCATCTGTCTCTGCTTTGTTTTATTAGCTATCCTTTTTAAGATACTACACAGGAAGAGGAATAGAAAATGCTTTATTTTCAGTAGGAAATGGCTTTACATTGTATCAGACTATCAATCTATCTAGGCCACTATTGTTGATTCTAAGAAATACTGGGAACTATATTTGCATGTGTGTAGGCAGAGAAGATGAGCAAAGTCTATAGAAGTTTAACTAAGAACTTAGCATTTCATTAAACTACAGTTCTTCCAAATGTTGGAGTAAACCATAATAGTGACATTGATATAAAACCAGTAATGCAAAATGCCTGAAATGCCTTGATTCAGAAGTCATGTTACAGTCTATTTTGTAAATTTATGGTAGTCTAGTCATCTAGCAGTGATCAGAATCCATGCACATATGCCAGAGCATAGGGCAGGAGGAAGGAGGGCTCTGTCACCTCACTTTTAAGTATCTGTGGATGCTTCTGTGAGTGTCTATCTGCATGTGATTGCATACACATTGGATTTAATCCAGACACATATAATGTGACTCATATTACTCACTGTAGTCTGTTTTGCATGCATACCTACCCCACTTTGAAAATGGACCTATGGGTAGTATTTGGACCAGAAGCACAGAATTATGCCCTGGGGGTGGCTATCCACATTGAATACACCATCTGCATGTTCAGTGGAGTTGTTGCAACAAATGGATATATTAATCTATCATCTTCACTTAATTTAGCCTAAAAATTCATAGTATAGACAAGCAAGCCATAAATGAAATACTTTTCAGCACTGATTAGGCAGGGTGGAAGCACAAGTGTATTTCTAAAAAGCACTTGAAAGACATGAAGTTTGACTGGTAATTTTCCTCAGAGGTTCATAGAGCTGAAGTAGTCAAGGGAGAGGGGTATGGAGAATGATCCAATAATTTAGCAGTACAAGCTTATCAGAGTTAGGTGTGCCACTCTCCTCCAATGTGTGAGGCTCATTTTAACTATTTCCCAAATAAGGGTATTTGAAGAGGCAAATATATGCAGAGCACATTTTCTCTAACTACTGCAAGTCTTAATTACTGACTCCTTTACCTTTTTAAATTCACCAGGCATTACTTCTACATGTTATAAAACTGCATTTACATCCTACTTTTTCTCCAGAGAGGACAATACATTATCTGCCATGGGGTGCATTTTGCCCTATCTCCCCTTCTTTAGGCCAATATAAGCCAACACAAGTTGTCATTTCCTGTTTGGAAAAAGCCATTTCAAGCCTAAAACACATGAGGGCCCCTGAAAATGGATTGAAATGGCCAGCTATGCTCCCTGGAGGCTTTAGGTTCACACTTGTCCATTTTGGGGACTATTTATCCAGAGAAACAAACATTGGGGTGTGTGGTGCAGAGATGCTTTACAGGGCTGGGGAAAATGACATAGCATATTCTTCCTGCCCCTGAACTAAGAATGTTAAAGGTATTCATACATTTTCTCATGGCTAGTGATAAAGAATGCCTTGATAGCCCATCCAGAAAATTGTCAACTGCCTTTTTGGGGGTGAGGGGTGGGGGAAGACTTTTTTGCTAAAAAAAAAAAAAAAGACAAAAATTGCTTTTTGTGCAAAAAAAGAAATGTTTTTGTGCAGAAAAGTGAATTTTGTCCAAGACTGTCTGGTGCAAAAATACTTTTACTTAATTTTTTTTTTTTTGTAAAAACATTACCTGCCCCCCCCAAGTGAAAAAAAACCCCAACAACTCTCACACATGCAGACAAACTCTAGTATGTTTACATAAGGGGGAGAAAACTTCTGAAATTATTCATTTTTGCATGCAAGAATAAAGTAAGCAAAGATCCCCCACTTTAACTAGACTAGTCCATGGAAAACAAGTCAGCTTTGCCACCACGTGCAGAAAAGAACCTGGATTTCTCTAGTCCTGTTCCAACAACGTTGTCAGGAGTTAGAACTCCATTTTAAAATGGCCAAACAAACTGCAGAGTTGTCCTGAGTTAAAATGGCTGACTCCATGAACTGCCTAATCTGCCTTAGCTACAGAAGGAGGGTTCTTATTGGTGTGTAAGATCATGTGATCATGAGTAAGCCAATGCCCTGTGACTGTGTATATGGGAGGGCTCAGAGCAGAGCTCACTCTTCTTCCTGTGAGTGCTGAGGCCTGGTGAAGCAGTTTCTTTTGGAATTGTAAATACTTGTATATATTGCAACTGAGTTTGAAGATAAAAGTGCCTCCTGCTTATTTGGACGTTAAACATTCTGTGTGTGAGCATTCTTGGGAGCGGGTTGCTACTGAGTCTACTGAGACAGACTTTTTGGGCTTCTGCTGGGGATTGAGTGGCCTATCATCCCCTGACAAACCTAACCTCTGCATTAACTAGGTCTCGAGTAGGTCACTGAATCCATAAATGGTACAGAGTTTTTGTTTTGTTTCCCCAAAACAAAACAAATGAAAGCTGTCTTTCTCATTGCACAGGGGGAAATAGCTCTGAATTAACATTTTGGAATTCACAGCATTCTTTACTGGGAGAAGTTGGAAGAAAGAGCAGACAGCATTGCACTACACTTGATATAACAATTTTATATATAAAAAGAAGTTTTTAAAATGGTTAAGAGTAAAAGAAATATCAGAGTTTACAGAAAACATAAATAGGTTGATCTATTTCATGGGAGTTACCGGTAACAAGATTTAGTCCTGTCAGGAACATTTTAAAAAGGAGAAAAATATGGCCTCAATGAGAAGTTCAATACTAGTTTACAACTAAAATCTGCTTAGAAATCAAAGTATTTAGAAATGGTAAGCAATGGGAGAAGAACAAAGGAGACATTTATAACCAACTTCTGTAGCATCGTTATATTTAGTAATGGAAGAACAGTTGAGCCATGATCAGATTATTTTCATTTGTAAAATATCTCTTCATGGGCATATGGAAATAATAGCCTATTGCTTTAATACCGATTTGTGGGTATAAATAAAAGGGGTTAACAAATAAAGTTAGTGGGTTTGAATGTATATAAATTGAATGCCTTCACTTTGCTTTTGACATTGATCTCCATGAACATTCTGGTTTTAATTTTCAATAATGGGATCAGGCAATTTTCCACCAAAGCCATGATTCCAAGAACAAGCACAACTGGCGCCTTTGACTTTAAAGGTACAGTACTAATCATGTACTAAGTGAGCTGAGGGTGGACATAAAGGGTGACTAATCACTGATACAAATAGAAAATACAAAGCTTTGAGGAAAAAGTTTATCAAGGAGGAAGGACATGGTGGTATTGGTTATAAAAATGAAAAATTTGATTTACTTCCTATGGGCCAATACTGTGTATATGTTACCAAGCATATATTAGAGAATCCCATTGGAGATTGTAATCTGATCTGTCCACTTCTGATATCTGCTGATGTTAAATGAGCAAGTCTACTGTCATCAGGGAGAAATATGTTCCTCAAGAGCTGCAGCTGTCTTTACTCCTGTAGTGGGCTTCTCCAACCCACTATCCTCCAGATGTTTTGGACCACAATTCCTGGAATTTCTAGCCCAGAGGAGGAATCTTCTTGAGAATGCAACATATGCCTTATTGCTGCAGAACAAAGTCCCATCTCTTGCAGCATTTATTTCCACTTGAGGCTAGCCAGATAGCTGTGGGCATTTCCCCACATCTGGTACCCAGAGTTATACTTCTGTTCTACATAGGGCTTGCCTATAATTATGAGTTGAATTACTTTGTTGTTATTGTGTACCTTCAAGTAGTTTCCAACTTATGAAGATCCTGAGAGAGCCAATGTGGTGTAATGGTGTGAGTGCTGGAGTACAACACTGTAGACCAGGGTTTGAATCCCCGCTTGGCCATTAAAACCCACTGGGTGACAGTGGGCAAGTCATACATTCTCAGCCTCAGAAAAACCCATGATAGGTTTGCCTTAGGATAGCCATAAGTCAGAAATGACTTGAAGGCACACAACAAGATCAAGGTGAACCTATCACAGGGTTGTCTTGGTAAGTTTTGTTCAGAGGGGGTATGGCTTTGCCTTCCTCTGAGGCTGAGAGAGTGTGGCTTGCCATGACTGAGAGGGGATTTGAACTCTGGTTTCCAGAGTTGTAGACCATACTCAAACCACAACTCCATCTGACTCTTATTTACCTTCATTGAATTTGTCTAATCATTTTTAAAACCATCAAAATCAGTGAAAAAACTTATCTCCTGATAGTGAATTACAAACATTAATCCTGTATAGGGATGTAAACAATACTTGAAAATTTTCTGATCTTTGACAAAAAAAAGGGGGTCTGTTTTAACCATCCAGACATCCTTTTGAAGAAACTGCCAAATGCCATGATATTTTTGTGACTTTTAGAATTTTTGTCCAAATTAATTTTTCTTTAAAAAGGTCATAAAATGCAAACACTCATTAAAAATGCACCATCCAATAAAGAGAAAACTCAAAACTATCATTTTATTGTATGCAAGAACAAAATAAGTTAATCTATCCCTTTTCTTAGTCCAGAATATATTTCCAGTTTCAGATTTACTGAGAAATCTTTTCTTCTATAATTATAAGAGAACCCTCCACCCACCAAAGAGTCCTCTTTCAATGCACAGTTTATAGTCTTCTGGCTCTCTGTGATGACTCCTTGTGATTTAACATTTTCCTCTCTGAACTATAAAGCATCAAAAGTTTTAGCCTTCTTCTCAGAAGGAAGGTCTGCCAATGCCTTTGAAGAGAAGAGAAGCTAGAGATTTTGGTTTTACTTTCTTCTTTCCCCAACTGCAAGTTTATTCTGATATGCATCCACATAAAAAAAAAATCATCAAAATTCTGGACAAAAAGTTGTATATGAGGTCTCTCTATTAAATAATGAGACTGTGTTTCTGCCTTTCAGACAAATCAGGGAGAACTGATTGGGAATGCTTGAATTGGGTGACCCTGAACATGTCTGAACCTACATGACAAATATAAGCACTCTGGGCCATTCACAGTTAATTGTCAGTTGCCGTTTAAAGCAGATGTGTTGTATGTTGTGTGCCTGAAAAATGCCAAGTTTAAAAGTCTAATTGTGTCAATTAAAAGTCAAATTGTGTCAATTTGAAATTTTTAGTAAAATTGAACAAAACACCAACCAAATCTTTTCAAATGGTTACTGAGGCCTACGGAGAAGAGTGCATGTCTCGTGCGTGTGTGTTTGAGTGGCACAAAAGACTCAGAGAAGCACGTGAGAATGTGGAAGATGATGAATGCCCTGGATGACCTTCTACTTCAAGAACTAAAGAAATTGTGGAAAAAATGAGCCAGATTGTTAGAAAAGACTGCAAACTCAGTGTCCAAATGATAGCTGAAGCTGTGAATATTGACAAAGACACTGTGTGGAAAATTTTGCATGAGGATCTCAACATGAGAAAAGTTTGTGCCAAGATGCCCCCTCTAGAGTTCTCACACCACAGCAAACGGTGACGCAGTTTTTGGCCAATAAACAGATTATAGTAGGTCCCCCGTATCTGCTGGGGATTGGTTCTGGTTAGGGGCTGGATACAGAAAACTGTGGATAATAGCAAACACCATTGAAAATAATCGGACTTCCAGTTTAAAAGACCATAGAGTTGCCTTGGAGGACCTAGAAAATGGCTAGAGAGGACACATTTTCTAGGAAGACTCTATGGTAGGTGTGCTATTATGTGTCCTCTTCATAACTCAGTCAGTGGATAATGAATCAGTGGATATGGAGGAATATAGAGTCTACTGTACAGTGGATATAGAGTCTACTGTACTATACTTGAGCATCCTCCATATTTGCCAGATTTGGCACCATACAACTTTTTTCTTTTCCCTCAAGTGAAATAGGTGCTTAAAGGAACATGTTTTGAGTTGACTGATGCAGTAAAGAAAACGACAGATGTGTTGAAACACCTGACAGAAACTGATCTTCTCCACGCCTTCGACCCATGGAAAACAAGACTATGTCAGTGTATGAATGTGAACGGGGAGTATATTGAAGGGGACAGGCATTAGAATTGTAATACATATAAATAAAGATGGGTTATTTTATCAGTTTCATTATTTAATAGACCTCGTACACTTTCATGCAAATATTCCCTCATAGAGATATACTTATGTACTTTTTTTGCACAAGTTTCCTAGGGTGCACACTTTCTTGCAACCATTGTTCCTCCAACAAACTGAAGGGCTTTTAAAATATAGATTATCTTCTCTTAAGTATATAAATGCCCATTTTTTTCAGTTATGAAGAAGAATAAAAAGAGTACTATGGAAGTATGTTTGTATAGTTAACATGTCCAATTTTGGTAATTCTGCACAAAAATGTATACCCAAATAAGTTCTCTTACAATTTTGCTATGATTATTCTAGTATCCTTTTGCAGATCTATCACATTTATTTAAGATTGGCTAAGCAGAACTGGACACAAAATTTTAAATGTGTTGCACCATAGATTTATACAGTAACACTATGGTACCTCCTGTCTTATTTTCACTATTCACAGTAAAATTTCCAGTTTCATAATTGACTTTTTTGTTTTAGTGTCACAGAACACTGCATTGTTGCTGGTGGAATATGGCATCAGAATATTAAATTACCTGGAGACCGCCGATGAAAATTTTGACTCTTTCTCCATGTCATGAAATGCTTCTGAACAAGGGAGAAGAGGGAGATAAGTTACAACATATCACCACAATTAGGGAAGAATAGGAAGTGCCTAAATGTTGGTTATGTGTTAACTGTTATATGTGTAGTAGTTTTCTCATGATTTAGTTGATATAGATATTGTGTGTAATTTTTTTTATTATCATTGTGTGGAAATTTTGAATATATATATATATATATATATATGAGAAATGTTTCTGAATTCAGCTTCAAAGATGGCTTCTATATATGCCCCAAGAGGTTATTGCTTGCAAAACATAAGTCTGAAGATCTCTTGGAGATACAGTTTTGAAGTTCTCCTATGTTTTGGATGGGTAGAGGGACCCACTTTAAATATGTAATCTTTTCTAGCCAGTATGTGAGACAAAGCAAGCAGCTTACAGATTGGTCCCTTACCAATCTGGGCTCAGATAAAAGAAAAATATACCTTTCATTTGAACTCAAGAAACACTTGGAACACACTGCTTTGATTGGCACCATTTCTTGATGGGTAAAAACCTGACCTTCACAAGGCTAATGGGAGAAAGCAAAACACATCTGAGTATCCTCTAGTGGCTTGTGTCTTCTTTTCAATCATTCAGTTGTGAAGAATCTTAGCAGATGTTGCTCAGCAGTTCTACTTAATTTTAGCTTATCAGAGCACAGCATAAGGATAATATATGTTTCAACGTAAAGGCATTTTTTACTGTGTCATAAGTTTTCATAGGCAAGGACAAGTGATATCAGATAACATGGAGGGAATAAACTGTCTTTTGACTTAGGAATGGGAGACTTATAGAAAGCAGAGAATAAAAGATAAGAGAGCAAAACTTTCTAAAAGTAGGGATAGCTATATGAATCTGTGAATGCACTGATGTAGTCACTAGGCAGCCCAGGTCCTTGTATGTAGATGCCAGAGATCAGCTGAAAAATCAGGAATGTGTTTCACAGTTTAGCAGACTGTAACCCCATTCACTTATCATTTTCTTGTTGAATCAACAAGCAAAGAGGAGAGTGTGCTAGTACTTCCCCCTCAGTTGTCATTTTCACTACCACCCTACATTTGGAGGGGAACAGTCAATCAGTAACTGAAATTATAACAGTAATTGGAATAGTGCATCAATGTTCCAATAGACATGGAGAGTGCCCACAGAAAATGGAGGATTTCCAGATTGTCTCCTTCCACAACAGACTGGTGACAGGAAGGGAATAAACTGTCTTTTGATTTAGGAATGGGAGTGGTAAATGGGAATGGTAAACACATCAAGTAACAACAAAATAGCTCTAGTGATTTTTGTGGGATACTGTGAAATAGGCAGTATTACTCATTTTGGCAGTATGAATGAGTCTTAAGTTAGGCTGGTCTAGAACTCAGATGTTAGGCTGTAACCTTAAAACAGAATGTTTAAATAATGTTAGTTGGCTAATTTGTTAAGCTTAATTGCCATGACTTTACCATCTCTTAGCTTTGCCCAAGAGAGAGGGGTGGGGGAGAGAAATCAATCAATCAGTACTGGAAACTGTTGTCTGGGGACAGTTCTGAGAGTTTTCTATTAAATATGTCTCACTGTTGAGAATTCTCTATTAGAGAACTCTAGCCACTTTGGTTTTTCATCCAAAGAAAGAGGAATAAATATTATGCATGCTAACCTTTGAGTATCTGGCCTAAATATTCCAAAGGCACCAAATCCAGTCTGATCTTGGCCTCACATCGGGAGGCATGGAGACACACTATCCACAATGCTGCAGCCTTATTTGAGAACTTGCGCCAATAAGACTTGCCAAACAAGTCTTGAAGAGAAACAACAACGCAGAAAGAATCACAACCCGAAAACATCATCCAAGGAGACCTTCTGCTGTGTTTTCTGCAACCAGACTTGTTTATCTCGGATTGGCCTTTTTAGTCATCAGTCCGCTTGCAGAAAGAACGGGATGAGTCCTTCCTGAATCTCTGTTTGTGAAGAAAAGCCAGAGAGAGTATCTGGATAGGAGACTGCCATGAATACCAGGTGCTTCAGGCTATATTTCAGAGGAGAAACTGACAAAACCACCTCTGAGTATTCCTTGCCTAAGAAAACCCTATGAAATTCATAGGGTCTCTGCAAGACTACAGGCGACTTGAAGGCACCCACCCACCCACCCACACAACTTTTCAGTGAGTTGAAACATTTCTGTCACAACATACATTAGTTCCTTGTACTGTGTCAAGTGAAGCAAAGAATGAGACCATTGTAAAAATTCTGTTACTCATGTTGTATTGTATACAAGCTCATTTTATGGAACAAGTTGATTGTCATTCCAGACAAATCTGTGATGCTGATATTCATTGTTCTGTTTGGGTCATTACATCATTTAAAAAATATTTTTAAGTATAATTTTTAAAAAATTAAGTATATACACACACACACTGTTTTCAACAAATCTTGTGCCATCGGAAGACAAACATTTAGAATATATGTCCTTCTGAATAAATGAATGCTCTTATTGTAGTATATTTTAGCTTTGGTAGCAGAAGATATTCTGAAGCATGGCACACATTATTTTTCTGATATTTAAAATGTGTACAATAAATAATATGGATGTACTCAATCACTCCAATCTTGTTAAAAATTTGCTGTGAAGACACTCTATTAAAAAAATGAACCATTTAGTCTAACAACTTGTGTCCCAGTGCTTTCAAAAATAATTAGGTGTGACTAAGGGCTTATCAAGACTGGTGATTTGCCCTGTGTCATTTAATATCATTTCTCAATCCTTCCTGTCACTTCCCCATCCAAATGTTCTTCTTACTTAAAAAAACAACAACAATAAATGGTAACACATTTTGGTTCATTTGTGAGTATCTTGCTTGTGATGTGGGTTGTAACATTAAAGTATAGATGTGTCCAAGCCCTTGTATTCCTCATAGCCACTTTGAAATGCTGACATGGGACTTTTTCAAACGGGGTTAAAAAACCCCCGAGGAGGTCGGGAGAAGAATGGGGCTGTTGTGCTTACAGAGCCCCATTTCAGACAGCCCTGTCCTCCTCCTGACCTTCCCTTGTCCTTCCTCCTTGCTGCCGGCATGAGAAATGCACCACTTCTATTAACAGAGAACCCCGTCAATAAAAAGTGGCACCTGCAGCATGGAGGAAGGACGGGAGAAGGTCGGGAGGAGGACGGGGCTGTCTGAAATGGGGCTCTGTAAGTGTGACAGCCCTGTTCTTCTCCCAACCTCCTTGGTTTTTTTTTTTAACCCTGTTTGAAAAAGTCCTTGGCCTCCTTTCTCTCTAATGCCTCCTTACATTTTTTTTAAAAAAATTCCCTCTAGAATTTTTTTGCTATAAACTTTTTAATTGTTTCATTCCTCTAGAACTTTAGCACTATTCTATAAACCTTTTGCAGTGGGAAGAAAATTGATTATTTGTTCTTGCCTTATGAGAATGAAATTAATGACATTTTCATCCCTACTCTGCAATATGAAGTTCTTGTGTGTGTGGGGGGGAGGGTGAACAGTGCTAAAGATCTAGGTTTTGAAAAGGGAATTTAAAAAAAATCCATAGATGTCTGCAACAGGGATCAGTTTCCATGGAAAAGTTCTGGGCAAAGTTCTGAGCAGACAGTGGGCTGCAAAAAAGGAAAGGTTAATATGCATAGTCCAAATCATACGGTACTAACTCCAAAAAGAACTGAACCACAATAATAGGTGGGCATGTGGATTTGGAATTCAAAATGTACTGGGGTGTACTGAGACAGGGAAAAGTGCTACATTCAAGTAATAAGTAAAAAGTTGCAGTAACTGATGCATGACTACCATGAAATATACAAGGATAAAAGAAACACTATTCAGATGTCAAAATTAAAATTGCTAAATACAGAAATGAAAACCACTACATCCTGGGACATATAGCCAGTCTAGATGAGCCCTAAATTAATCTGATTTAGAGCTAAGATGTCAGGCTATAGCAGATAAATCATAAAATGTACCCATTTTCATCCCTAACATATATTTAAAAACCTGCTCCTCAGCAAACTAAAGTGTACATTTTTAGGTTATTTTGGTCCAATTTTGAGATGCTATCATATGAAATCCATTTTCCCCTGAACTATCCTTGCCTTTTAATAATGAGTGGTAACTTATGATATAATACTTAAAAGCTGCTTTACACTTCCATTATTATCTACAAAAGGAGCAGATACTCACATTCTGGTGATATGAAAATTTGTTTAAATTCAAAATATTGAATTTAAAATATTTAAATTTAAATTGATTTATTCAAATCAGCTGGTTGAAATGCTAGTGATTAATCAGGCAAGCATACTCACAATATGTAATCAGTGCAGCTGAACAACTCCTTCAAATGGAGATGTAATTGAATCTTTTAAAATATAAAGACGCTGTCATTCTAATGAGCTGCCACACTGTGTGAGGTATTTTTCTGTCCTGTTCTTTTAAGTTATCCTAATTGTTCTTCAGAAGTTGCTTTCCTCAAAACTGAAAATAGGAGTAACCTATTCATATGAGCAATGTAACACCAAAGGAGGTACTCTTAGAGAATTACACTAATCACTAGTACAAGCAGGATGGGTTAGAAAGCTACTTCCATGGAAGGAGCTCCTGTGATGTTCTATGAATATATACTCTGAGGAGATTTTCACACGGGGCCAAAATGCCCCGTTACTGCCCTGCTACCTCCTCTCCCGTTCCTGTCATGGAATAACATAAATCTTTCACACACTCACCTTAATTCCGCAGCAGGAACGGGCTCCCCCTCCCCTTGTTGGCTGGCCGTAAATGCAGCCGTCGTAAGGCTGCTTTTACGACCGGCTGTCTGAAACGTTATCACGTTATCACATGATAACGCCGGATGGTAAATTTAAAAAATAAAGCTCCCCCAAACATAAAATCAGTTCATCAAGCACAAAAACACTCTTTAAATCACATAATCAAAACAGGGAGGGTAAAATAAAGGGTGCCACTTACCTGGATGTCCAGATCGTACCAGGAAGTGCTCGGAATGGACCTCCCCTCCACAGCTGTCATTTCGGAACAGGAACGGGGCTCCTGTTCGCACACCTGTGATCGCGTTATAGCGACGGAACGGGAGGTCTATTCACGATGAAAAATCATGATTACATTGTTCTGGAACAGTCACGGGAGTAGGATGGATGCAGGACAGAACGGGGTCAACGTCGTCCGAAAGGGAAAACCTTTCCCGACCCTGTTCTGTTCCTGCCACGGGATATATAGCCCGTGTGAAAATCTCCTGAGGTCATGTTGCTGATGTGAAGACGTCATTAGCATGAGTACTTATCTCAGTGAACGACTTGGCTCTGAGAGCATATAAACTCCATCTATGTGCTTGCACAATAACCTTTTCCCATGAGAATATTCTTTTCCCCAAAACACATAATCAATTTATGGAATTCATTGCTACTATTTTTGATGGATTTAAAACAAAATCAGACAAAGTTCATAGAGGATAGATATATCAGTGGGCATTAGCCATGATTAACAATGGACAGAGCAGTCAATTTATATCCAACTTCAGTTGCACAAGTAAGACCTCACAAGTCTGTTCCTTCTCATTTCTCTATAAAGATGGTGCTTTTTTAAAGCGTGCGCGCGCACACACACACACAATTATTTGTGAACACATGCACCAATTTGTATTTTTGGTACACATTTTATCCTAAAATGTACTTTTTATATTCAATTTGGTATTTTTTTTTTTGGCCCAGAATTATACTGCAAAATTTGGAAAAAGTGTGAACATGGAAAGATAACTGTATTCTAATACACATTGTATTCCAAGAAATCAGTTGTTTTGCTTAAAATGTGGGCTGAACATAGTTCCTGAACATCTCTAGCCATGATAACTATATGGCTCTTCCATAGGCAGTACCAGTTGCCAGTGAACAACATTGGAAGGGGGCTATTGCTATTTTTCCAAAGGCACCAGGCTGACTATTTTAGAAAGCAGGCTCCTAGACAAGGTAGGCCTTTGGTCTCATGTATTCATCTGTACATATGTTCAAAACCTATACAATTGCAACTGTATAGATTGCTGTCTCTGTGCAGGCTTATCTTCATAGAGATGATGCAATTTCCATGATGGTGATAGCTTGAAAAAGAATTTTAGAGCATCTTAACTCAAGTTGGTATACCCTAACTAAATGCTTTTTCAGGAAGAACCCTTGTCACGTGGAAGCTGCTTTACATTTTTCCTAAGGGTTCTTAAGTTTGCCTTGGCGTGTGGAGAATTTCCCCCAATTTGGCACAGCAATCCACTGCACACAAACAGCTTGCAGCATGGAGACAGTCGCCATGGGGAGCAATTTAAAGCGGCCTCCAGGTGAAGGCTGCTTTCATGAGCTCTGGCCCTAAGCCGTACAATTCAGTGAAGAATAAAAGATCACAACAGGGGAGCTGGTTTGGTGCATCAATCAAGAGAAAGACATTGTCTGAGCTTTAGGGAGCAAATGCATCTTGTACTTGAAATCCACACAACTTGATAACCTCAAATGAGGCATTTTTGGGCCACATTCTCCCAGAAAAATGCATCCAGTCATTTCAGGATTACCCTATGTTGAAGCCTAAACCTGATTTCCTTCCTTCCTTCCTCTCATTTTTGGGGGAACCCATACATATTTTAGAAAATATGAGCAATATGGAACTTTCCCTGTAGATCAGAGATTATATTACATTGCCATTTCTTGGTGTGCATTTTCTTTTACACTTATGGTCATGCAATCTTCATTTAATTTAGTGGGACTCCATTTTTTCAGAGTAAACATGCTTAGCATTGTTTCTTCATTTGGCTAAACAACAATTAATCACTGAACTGTTGCTCTGATTTAATTCTGCTTCCTTACAAAATCTGTGTTTCTTTCTGTCTTCCCTTCTCACCTTTTACTTAGAGTTCAATGTCATATTCTGGCCATCAGAGTATAGCAATTAGAAAACAAAAACCTCTATCCTTCTTGAACGTTTGCCCCTGCTGTCTCTTAGGAATACAACTCACTGTGAATTATTTTTTCATGGATGAAAATAGCAATAGTTGTTCCTCTTAAGTCACACACATGGTTTGTAACAAAACCCAGGGGGGGGGTTGACTTCCTATTTTACTGTTTTAGCACAGGAACCACAGCTGCTACTTATACAGTAGGTTTTCCAGATGTCTATTACATGGGATAGTTGTATAATTTCAGGAAGGAAGTGATACAATTATGTTATCAGAATATGTTGTCAGACACTCCACATTTCACTGCACTTATGTAGAAATGGTCTGTACTGAATGGTTGTAGATCTGCCTTCCACACCTAGTGCCCTTCAAATGTGTTGGACTAGAACTGGCTAAAATCTTCTGGGGATTGTATTCCAACATGTCTCAAGGGCACTAGGTTGGGGAACGCTGCTATAGATAATGCATTCTATACTTGGTCAAATCTGTTTGCTTTCATTAACACTGTGTAGCTTATTTTAAAAGCAAGGGCACATTCTCTCCCATCTTTCCGATATCTGAAAAATATGCAAAGAATGACAACCATCTGTCTTTGAGTTTTCTCTCACTATGAATGAGGGCAGACTAAATGAGATTCTAAATACACTGCTGTCAATGAAGAGTGAGCCCATGTCAAACTCTATCTTCTCTATTCAGGCAGATTTATCCATGTTTTTTTCTCTGCCTTTGCCAATGTTGTGGAACAGGTATAAGGAAATGTATACTACATATCGAATGGACACATGTATGTTTTTTGAAATCTTATCTCTATAATAGATGTCAAAATATATTTCAGTACATGAATTATCATGAAATGCATATTTAAGTCTTTAAAAATAATATCTTAAAATATGTGCATTTTGATGTGCTAGCTCATCAAAACAGTCAGGGAAGCACAAAATTTCAGGGACATCTCAGTTCCAGACCACACATTAGTCCAAGAGGTGCAAATAATTAGAGAAATTTGTGTAAGAATTCACAAAGATTGGATGATACAAACAGCCTGGATATGAAAAGATTGCAGTTTGGGTAAATTAGCATAAGCATATGTTGTAGTTGTTGCTGCATACCTTCAAGTCATTTCCGAACTCTGACAACCATTACACAAACCTATCACATGGTTTTCTTGTTTAGAGGGGGTTTGATTTTGCTTTCCTCTGAGGATGAAAAAGAGTGTGACTTGCCTAAGATCATCCAGTGGGTTTCCATGGCTGAGCCGTCATCTCCAGAATCGTAGTCCAGTGCTCAAACCACTACACTGGCTTTCTTAACAGACTTTGAAGGATGGACAATTGCTCTAGGATAAAATACATGTTTTTCATGAAGAGGTTTGCAGGTTCAATTTTTGGTAACTACAAAAATTTTAAGGTAGGAGGCAGTGCTGGCTTAACCATACCGCCAAATCAGCATCTGTGGGGGGGCTCGCAGCCAGGGTCCCCACCCCACCCCGCCCCCGCCCTAACCCTCCTGCAAAAACCTCCTGCTGGCTTAAAAAAAAAGTGTCTAGTCTCCCAAACTGGAAAAAGAAAGAGAAAGAGTGAGCTGCCCTCTATGTGGCTGAAGCTGGAGGGAGTTTGCTGCTCCCTCACCCCTTCTCCCAGGATCATCAAAATGCAAGCCAGCCAGGTGTGTGTCAGAGACAGGTGAGTGTGCGTGTGAGAGAGGGGGGGAGGGAATGTGAGGCTCATCTCTTTCCCTCTCTTTCTCTCCTGCTCTCTCTTCAGAAAGGGCTCCTTCCTTCCTTCCTTCCTTCTTTCCTTTCCTTTCCTTTCCTTTCCTTTCCTTTCTTGCACATAGATCCCCTCCAACCCACCTTTCCAGCTGCTCTTAACATGTCCTGGTTTCTCTCCCCTCCCTCACTTTCCCCCTTGGTCTGCAGCTTACTCCCCCTGCTGCCAACTGAGTTCAACCCGCAAAAAGAATTTGTGTGTGTTTGCCTATGTGCCTTCAAGTCATTTCTGACTAAGTCGAACCTACCCTGGGGTTTTCTAGGCAAGGTTTGTTCAAAGGGGGTGTGCCTTTGACTTCCTTTGAGGCTGAGAGAGCGTGACTTGCCCAAGATCACCCAGTGGGTATTCATGGCTGAGTAGGGATTCAAACCCTGGTCTCCACAGTCATAGTGCAATGCTGAAACTTCTACAACACTCTAGTTCTTTTAACAGAAGTATATATAGAATATAAAGAAAAATTTGGACTAATATTACTGGGAACAATGGTTTTATTGTTGTCACTAAAACACACCAGTATCCAATTATTATTATGTGGGATCCATTGGGTAGAGCAGTGGTTCTTAACCTTTTCTTTACCAGAGACCCCCTTTAAATATCTTTTGTTATCCCAAGACTTAACTCAAGATTTAAAACCCTAATAATAATAGCTAACAACAACAACAATACAATTACACCATCCATTAAACTTTCCCTCAGAGGCACTCTTGCTTCTTCCTGCAAGTTTGTGTCTGGAGTGGATTGAATGGCAATTTGCAGGCCAAGCCAGCCAGCCTTTGCCTTGGTTCCTGTCACATGGCTGCTCCACTACAGGGAGGAGGTGGGCCAAGCAGGCTTCAAGCCTTTGTGGACCCCCTGTGAGGACACTGCGGACCCCAAGTTAAGAACCACTGGGCTAGAGAATGCTGGAAAAGGAACAATGCAACCAGACCTTGAGAAAGGTGCTGGCAGGGGGATTCTGGGAGGTGTAATCCAAGAGTAACATTCCTAGGCTCCTAATGCAGTCTAGAATCATAGAATCATAGGGCTGGAAGGGATCCCAATAGCCATCCCATCCAATTGGCTTCTGCCCTACAGGAACACACAATCAAAGTCCTCACAAGATATGGCCATCCAGCCTCTGTTTAAAAACCTCCAAAGAAAGAGACTCCACCACACTCCCAGTCAGCAGAGTATTCCACTTCCAAACAGCTCTTACTGTCAGGAAGTTCTTCCTAATGTTTAGGTGGAATCTCCTTTCCTGTAGTTTGAACCCATTGCTCCGTGTCCTAGTCTTTGGAGCAGCAGAAACAAGCTTGCTCCATCCTCAGTATGACATCCATTAAAACATTTAAACATGGCTATCATGTCCCCTCTCAACCTTCTCTTATCCAGACTAAACATGCCCAGCTCCCTAAGCCGCTCCTCATAGGGTGTAATGCTTTCCAGACCTCCCAAAAACCATCCTGGTTGCCCTCCTCTGGGCATGTTCCAGCTTTTCCATATCCTTCTTGAATTGTTGTGCCCAGAACTGGAAAGAGTATTCCAGGTGAGGTCTGACCAAAGCAGAATGGAGTGGTACTATTACTTCCCTTGATCTAGACACTATACCGCTATTAATGCAGCCCAGAATCATATTGGCTTTTTTTGCTGCTGCATGACACTGCTAACTCATGTTCAGCTTGTAGTCCACTCTTTCTTTTCTTTGAGGAAATATACACTATTACGTTAATTGCTAAACCAAATTATTGGTGGCAAATTATGTAATACAGTAGCCCCCCCTTATCCACTGGGGATTGTTCTGGGGGGCATGGATACTGTAAACTGTGGATAATAGTGAACGCCATTGAAAATAATGGGACTTCTGGTTTAAAATACCATAGAGTCACCTTGGAGGACCTAGAAAATGACTAGCGAGGACACATTTTCTAGGAAGACTCTATGGTAGGTGTGCTGTTTTGTGTCCCTTGGATAATGAATCTGTGGATGCCAGGGTCCTACTGTAATCTGAACATCCAGTACTGTGAATAGGTTAGGTTACATTGACCTGAGATAAACATACGGGCCCCCCAAAATAAAGCATTGCAGGACCCCTCAAAATTCCTTAAATTGGCCCTGGTGGGAGGGCAGGGTTGTATCCTTCCAAATTTGTTTAGATTACAACTCTCATGATCCTCCACTATTGCCTATGCTGGCAAGGGATGATGGGAGCTGCAGCCCAACAACATCTGGAGGGCAACACATTTCCCACTCCTGTGGCAAGGTGGGAGTCTCATGTCAAATATCTAGATCCCTCCACATGAGGTTTGTTGCCATGTTAGTTTTCTATGTTTTCATTGAAAGCTTGATTCATAATAAATCCAGGTATAAGGAACTCTGTGGGGTATCCATATCTGTCAGCACTACAATGTGAGAAAGCGATCTTCATGCAACAAAGGTTTTTTCTTTCATTATGTGTTAGAGTCACAGTCCTATATTTGAAAATATGTGGAATTAATCTTTCACAGAGCAGCTGTTTCCATAGAGTAAGGCAACAATGCATGGTATGTAGCACAAATAGGATCCCTTCTCCCACCCATCCCCCAAGAAAAAGCTTAAAGTCATGTTTTTAAAGTTGATGAAAACTAACAAAATGAGGACAAAAAACTGCCTTTCAGAACCTCATGTAATTGCTACAGAATATGAAAGCATGTAAGAAAAGCTTACACAACAGGCAGAGATTTCAGCCCTGATGAAATTCAACAGAGTGAATGGAGATTGTAATGGCAGATCTAGCACTGGATGTCCTTTCTGTTGTCAGACTTTATATTATTTTAGTAAAGAAATAGGTCATGGTTGGATGATTTGATTAACTCCTACTCAGATTCTTCACATACATATCTCCGCTATTTAACGAGGGCTTCTTTTTGGATGCCAAATACATCCAAATCATTCTAGTGATCATGACAGTAATGCAGGGCAGTGATGTGTGTGTGTGCACCCGTGTGTTTTAAAGTCACTGTTATAAAAGAACAGTGGCTGCACTACTGAAAGTGTTTTCAAGAACCTTACCTGCCTTTGGATCCCATTTTGTCATACTTATTAGATTTAATCATAGTCTGATTTCACCCATTGGTGACAGTAATGTTGCAGCATGGTAAAGTTTTGTGGAGAATAGAAGATCAAGTGGCCTTTAAAGCTTTGGCAATTGATGCCTGGCTCATATGTTTGCTTTGCAGTGGGACTGTTGTGCCCTGAAATACAACTGCTTCAGTCAGCCATTTATATAAAATGGCTCACCATGCAGTTGTGAAAATTAACTATGTCATTGCAAATTCCTTTTAAAATAGAGCTTTGATGAATTGCAGTTATTACATAAAAAGCTTTCCATATGAATTTGTACTTGCATCGCTGCATATTAAACAGTAACTGGCATGCAAACCATATGAATGGGGACCACCTCAATCATGCTTTTAATGTTATACAGAAGGGTTGGGCAACTACGGCACTCTAGATATTAGACTACAAGTGCTAGCAATCCTAGCTATCAAAGCCAGTGGTGAAAGACCATAAGAACTGCAGTCCAACATAATCAAGAGGAACCCAACTTGCCCATCCTGAGGTGTTATTAAGGGCAATGTCACCCTTCCCTCTGACATTTTCACCTGCTGCAGCTTGGCCTCTCAGCACCTCCCTAGTGCTACCACTGTGCCCACCCATTATGTATGTACACTAATATCTGAATCCATAATATGAAACCATGATTCCATTACAAGTTGTTTTCCATTGGCTTTTGAGCTGGGATGGGTTTTATGTTGTGCAGTAATGTTTTTTGGTAATTTTAAATGTGCTGATTTTTGTGGACACGTATCTTATTTGTTTTATGTACTTGCTACATTGCATTTGATGAGTAATACCCATTGGGCTCATTTTTTCCATTTATGAAGCAAGTTTTCCACAGATGGTTTTGTGGAACCTGTTAATTTTGTTTCTTTCATTCTGGATAGAGCCTTTAAAATTTGCTATAAAATGTGCCTGGGGATGAATGCTATAGTGTTGATAGTTCAATTGTTACACCAGAATACTGGTCCTATGGACTTCTGATCAAGACTAATTTTCACCAACAGGACAATTCCTCATTCTGCAAAGCCTCCAGGTAACCTGTTCTGAGACAGCAAGAACTATTTCCTCCTGCCTGAGGAACTAAACAGAAGCCCTCCAGAGGAAAAAATATGTCGGTGTGGAGCATTCTTATTTTTTTATCATACCTAAAAAATCTTGACTATGTTTCCTGTTATCTTTAATATCTGTTAGAATGCCTGAAACTTTGGAAGCTCCACAGGAATATTTCCTTAGGATAAAGTAGCACATTTCAAACTCATTACAAATGTGTAATAAATTAGTGAAGTGTCTCCTACAGAAATTAGTGAAGAATACCTTCTCTTCAGTGCAACAGCATGGGACCATAGCTTAGTTATGAAGCACACAGTATGCTTTGCATGTGTTAGGTTACATGTTCATTCCTTAGCACAGCCAAGCTCTTTGGGTTTGTTTGTTTTGCTAGTAGCCAGGCTGGGGTGGTCAGCTGATAGTCCAATTAGATAGTAGTAAAACTCTGTTTGACCATGAAAAGGCAGTTTCATATGCACATAATACCTTCTGCCACCACCTTATCCCATACTCACCCAACAAACTTATAAAATGCAGAACATACCTGACAGGGATGGCTAATTTTACTAAGTAGCTTGAATTGTATGGCTAGCTGGAGACACACACACACACACAGAGAGAGAGAGAGAAACAGACACATACACATCCTTTAGCATAGCTAGAAAGACCTGTACAGCCTGGCTTTGAGACAGTGAATGAACATGAAGCAGTTCACTATGCAATGCTGCTATCTGTGGTAATGGGGCGGAGAGGCAGAAGCTACCCTGTTATTGCGGTTCCATGTCATGAGGTGGATGCCTTGGGTGACCAAGTCAGCACCATGACAGCACCCTGGTTTCTGAGTCACTGGGAAACAATCTATTAATGCCATTGTACATTGGTGCTTGCCACCATTGCCCTCTACAGAAAAAAGGTAATGATGGATGTTATCACATAGGGGAAGCTGGCAATGAAACAGAGAGCTTTGAAAAATTACTTTTTTGAAGTACAATTCCCAGAATACCTCAGGAAACACAGCTGCTGGGTGGGGGTGAGTCTGGGAGTTGAAGGCTCCAAAAATAACATTTCCATGTTCTGGTTAAACCCAGCAAACTGCTTCATTGTTGATATTCTTTACAGATTTATCTCAAAGAACGGAAGAGATTGCACATCCTTGATGCCTCTTAGTTTCTGTAGGATTTTTCCCATTCAGACCCTTGAAGTACTGGTGGATTCATAATGATGTCCTTTGAGGGCACCACAACAGGGTTGGAGTATCCATACTGGCAAGCTCTTTTATGGTTCTGAGTAAACCAACAGATCAGTGTCTTTATTTCTGCTAATTACTCATCTCATTTGTTTCTGTTTGCTAATGTTGTATGCATTATTTTACAGTGGATGCCTGGACATCGGTAATCGGTGAATGTTTGCACTATATAAAAAAAATGAGGAAATGGATATTTAAGCTTTTATACCTGAATGCCAAAGTTCATTGTATTTTAGATATTTGCCAAAACCTACAATTACACTGGCTGAGATGAACTGCCCAATTTGAGTTTAGCATATTGTTACTTATTTACTCATTATTATATTTTTCCTACCATGAGGTGTTATTGGGAGAGTTTCTGCCCCAGGTTCCAAAAGTTCTTGGGTTTCTCTGGCATTCACTGCAACATATGTAAATCTTCACAGGAATGCTCCCTTTGATCTCATAACAAAGTTGCAAAGTGCAGTGTCATAGAGTGTAACACTTTCATGAATGTGCTCACCACATAGGCAGGGCAGAATGATGTTGCTCCACGGAGGAGGAGCGTTTTGATGATCTTAAGGAATTGAGGCCAGGATATTAATTAGAGGCTTGGCATGCAGTGCCAGCCTGAACTGACAGGGGGTGAGCTGGACTATTTAAGGCACTACCCTCCCCCTGTTAGTCCTCTTTTGGATCTAAAGTCCGTGTTTTGCTTGTTTCCAGTGCATCCCAAGGATTTCAAATTGCTGGGTTTTGCCTTGGAAGGCGGTTTCTATATGGACTGGGCTGTACCTATGGGATGCTCTGTTTCTTGCAGTGCTTTCAAAACATTCAGCACCTTTCTTGAGTGGGCCCTCAAGTCTCAGTCTGGCCTGACAGGGGTGGGTCATTATCTTGATGATTTTCTTTTTGTAGGCAGGCCAAGGACAGGGCAGCGCAGGGCGTTGATGGAAAAGTTTTTGTCTTTAATAGATAGGTTAGAAGTTCCCATGGCTCATGACAAAACTGAAGGCCCTTGTACATGTCTGATTTGTCTAAGTACTGAAATCGATACAGTATCTCAGTATTGCAGGTTTCCCTCTGAGAAGCTGCAGGATCTTAACTGCAGGGTGTCTGCATTTTTAGGGCTTCCGAAGGCTACTCTTAGGGACTTTCAGGAGCTTATAGGCCTCCTGAACTTTGCTTGTCACATGGTAGCACCAGGTAGGGCCTTTTTGTGTTGCCTTTGTGACGCAACTGCTGGAGTTACAAAATGCTTGAGAGGGGTATTGTGGCAGACCTGAAGGTGTGGCAGGAGTTTTTGGCCTCTTTTAATGGGATCTCTTTTTGGAGGGAGGAGCTAAAAGTTTGTGATGCCTTTCAGACAGCTTCTGATTTGGCGGGCTCCATAGGATTCAGAGTCTATTTTAATGGACACTGGTGTGCACACGTGTGGACTGCAGAATGGTCATACAAAGGTTTGTTGTCTGATCTTACCTTTCTGAAATTTTATCCTATTGTTGTGGCAGTCTGGGCAGTGGAATTTGCTAACTCTATTGTCTATTTCTGGTGTGACAACATGGCAACTGGCCATCAAAGTCCTCTAGGGTCATGCAGTTAGTCAGGACCTTTGTTCTGCAGTTTTTGCAACACAACATATTGTTTACTGCTCTCCATGTTGCTGGCGTGGATAATGGGATTGCTGATGCTCTTTCCTGCCAACAGATGGAGTGCTTCCAAGAGCTGGCCCCCTGGGCAGATGCATCTCCAGTTCAGATGCTTGTGGACCTGTGGACTCTTGGAGGTTACAAGGGCCATTGGATTGTCTTTAGCTGTGAACACTTGGTCTAGTTATAAGAAGGCCGGTAGAAAGTTTGAATGTTTTCAGTCTTCCCGGGGTCTTTTGGCAGTCTGGCCTGTCCCAGTGGGTCAAATTCTTCAATGCTGTGTTTTCTTACATGTCAGGGGATTGGCACCTCAGTCCCTTCATACCAGGTTGTCTGTGTTAGCTTTTGCAGCCAAGGCACAGGGAGTGTTGGACAATACAGGGGATTTTGGCATATGCAAGGCCCTGGAGGGTTGGTCTTGTGAACAGAGCCATGTTAGGGACCTTCGTATGCCTTTATCCCCTGACATATTGAGGGGGTTGGGTAAAATCTGGGTACACTTATGCTTTTCTCCTTTGAAGTGTGTCTTTTCCATGCTGCAGCTTTAACAGCATTTTTTGAGGACTGTTAACAGCATTTTTTGAGGACTGTCTCCACCTGGTGCATCATAAGCATGATGTGTTGGGAGGGCGTTATTGTTTCATGAGTTATATCTCTCTGGCTCAATGGCACCTACTGCTTATTCGGTCCTCTAAAACTGGCCAGAAAGGTAAGAGAGTCACGATTTCATTTCAAAAGTGTGTGGATTCTTCGCTCTGCCCAGTACGTGCCCTAAAGAGTTATGTTCAAGTGAGAAGGGATCGGCCAGGCTTCCTGCTTTGTCATACTTACCTCACTCCTCTCACCAAGTACCAGTTTTGGTCTGTGACTTCCAAAGCTTTACAGCATTTGGGGCTCTGGGGAGTTACGTTTGGCACACACTCATTCTGGACCTAAGCAGCTTCAGTGGTATCTGCTATGGGATTAGATCCCCAGACTATTCAAACGGTTGGAAGATGGAAATCTACAGCGTTTAGACAGTATGCGCACCCTTTGTCATGATGCCTGTTAGTCTAACTTGTTTGTTTTCCTTCTTTTGTTTTCAGGTGCGGCTCAGTGAGACAACGGGTCCTGATCTGTGGCCATAGCATGATCTACTGGGTGGCCCGGCAGGCCCGAAGTTGTCATTTTGGAGCTCACCTGGGTTTGGGTGACATTGCCCACTGTGGAGTGGCTTGGGAAAAGAGACCTCTGGTGGAGCGGATTACTGCCTCTGCTGTTAGAGGAATGCACCGGTCCTCCTCCTGATGTGTTGGTCATGCACTTGAGGAGTAACAATTTGGGTTTGCTAAAAGGGAGGCCCTTATTTTGCAGGCTCTGTATGACTTGAATTTCATACAGAGTTGATGGCCTTAAATGGCTAGGCCTGCAAATACTGTATGTATCAGAAAGGTCAATTGTGTAGTACAGCCTTCCCCAATCTCACGCTCTGCATATGAGTTTGCCTCCTTTGCCACTGGCCATGCTGGATGGGAATGGTGGGGATGGTGTAAGTTGTAGTCCATCTCAAGGTACTAGGATGGGGAAAGCTGGTGTAGACAGATGAGAAGGAAGGAACTGATTGAGGTTCACAGATATATTATAATTGATCAAGGTGTCTTCAGCAGTAGCAAAGGTTCCTGCAAATCACAATACAGTAGGGCTTTTAAAGAATATACATTGTAAGTTTTTTTAAGTGGTTGTTTAATAGGTAATGCATATTACCAACGATAAGATGCATAGTACTATAATCAACAGCTAATAAAAGAAAGGGGAAATGTGAAATTTTGAGCCAGGGAAAAATATATACACCCTGCATTTTGTAATGAAAAAGCACAAAGCATAACCTCTGTGGCTCAAAATAAATAACTGTATGCTTACTTACTCTGCATATTTTGGTTTGAAATTCTGCTAACTGACTGGAAAACAGCTTGGGTCACAAAGAAAACTGAAGACCAAATTCAGTGTGGACAAGGCATGTGAATACTGTATATCTTCATATTTCCTTCTCAACCATGAGAGCTATAAAATTTCATTTAAAACAAACATTCAAACACATCAGTGTTCCCTGTAGTCAACAGAATGTTTTGTTTTGTTTTTTTTAAGAAAAAGCACCCTATGGAAACTCTGTACTTTTTATGTAAGCACATTACACTTTCATCTAAGAAACAGCACAACAAACTCTTGGTTCCATTCATTTCAATCAATCAGGCACTCAGTTTCTTCAGCTAAACTTGACTTTGCTAGATCATGCCCCATGTATGCAATTTTGAATACATGCACTCTAAAGTATTTTAATCTGCTGATTGCTTGTTTACCAAATAGTTCTTTTGATTTCGTTATGCAAAGTGACTACTCTGTACAAGATATGAGCTTCTCTTTCGCTTACATTAAGAAATCTTCAAATCATTATAGAAATGGAACAAAAGAATTATTTGCACTGCCACAGTCAATAAAGTGCTAAAATGCTAATGACAATCACCTCAAATTTGATGTTTTGGCATGAATAAAAGCAACTGTTACTATACATTAAAAATGAATTGTTTATAAGACTTGTGATATGTGTATCTGTGTTCTGAAGTATAATTTCATTGCGATATGTGTTTCTGGGAGAATCCACATAACACAAATAATCCAGTTTGAAAATGGATTATTTGCACAGCTCCTTCCTATGGAATCCCGGGATCTGTAGTTTTACAAGGTCTTTTGCCTTCTCTGACAAAGAGTGCTGGTGCTTCATCAAACTACAAATCCCATGATTCCATAAGAAGAAGCCATGCAAATAATCCAGTTTCAACCTGGATTGTTTTTCTAGAGTGGATGCCCCCTCTGTGTTCTGAAGGCTAATTTCATAAGCATTAAGTATGAGCCAAACAGATGTCTGAAAGCTGATTTACTTGCCTTGTTAAAATCATGAGGAACTTAAGAACATTATGCTGAATCAAGTTCAAGATCTCTCTAGTCTGGTGTCCTTTTTGCACAGTGGCCAATGAGAAGACCATAGTGTGCATAAATGCAACAGCAGCACCCTCCTTCTCCTGTTACTCAGCAACTGGTATTCAGAAGCACACTGCTTTTGCTACTTAAGGTAATATAGAACCATCTAGTATAGCCAATGGTTATAGTAGCTTTTGATGGACTTATCCTCCATTAATTTGCCTAACCCGTTTCAAAGCTCTCTAAGCTGGTGGCCATCCTGGATCAGTCAATGGATATCTTCTGATGGTAAATTCCATAATTTAAATATGCATGGTGTGAACAAGCAGTGATGTTTATCTGTCCAGTATCTACAAAAATACAGCCTCATTGAATGTCCCTGGGTATTGTGAGGCAGAAAAACTGTCCACTTTCTCCACAGCATACACAGTCTATCACATGTTTCTTAACCTAAACAGTTCCCATTGTTGTTATGTTTCCATGTTGAGGAATTGCTCTAGCTCTTTGGCCATTTTGGTTGCCATTTTTGGCACCTTCTTTAAGCTCTACAGTATTCATTATGAGTTCCAGTGACCAGAACTTTGCACGGTATTCCAAGTGTGGCCACACAAATAAAAGCATTAAGATTTCTTTCATAATGCTACCCCAGCATAAAATCTGCCTTTTTCATTGGAGGCACACATTAAATAGATTTTTTTCAAGCTGTCCACTACAATCCCAAGAACTCAGACCACATCAACATATGTATGACATTAGGACTGTTCCTCCCAACACTTAACAATGAATCCCATTCATGGTTTTAATATCCATACCTTCCTTCTTTGAGACCCCTTTTTGCTTTAAATACCCTGAAAATTTTGGTGCCATCAGAAAACAAGATTGCCTTGCCACACACTCCAAATCATTTATGAACAAGTTAAAAAAAAATACACACTGGTTCCAAGTCACTCATCATTCTTCAGCTGAGTTTTCATTGGGCACTGATAGTAGCATAGTGTATTCAGAAGGTCTCAGGTTTGATCCCTGGAATATCTACTTAAAATGAATGATGAAGCAGGTGATGTGAAATATCTGGAGAGCATTGTCAGAACTGACAGTGGTAGGTTAGATGGACCTAATACAAGGCAGCTTCATACATCCCACTAGGTAATGTGGTAATATATAGCCCTCTTTATCACATCACTCCTCAGCATGCAGACATTTTCTCACTTCCACCAGAGTTCTCTGAAGTGACATTTTGTACTGTTAAGCCTTAATCATATGCCATAAAATGACTGGAAGGAATTACATAGCAAGCATAGCTACATAATACATCAGAATGATGTTGAAGTGGGGTGAAAGAAAGCCACTACAACCAAATGATCCAGGATGATGGAATTTGTAATACAAAAACTGAAAACCAGATGCTTCCAAAATCACTAGTAATATAGCAAGACTGAAAAAGAACAAATGTTCTGTCCTTACACAAAAGAGGAACTCGGGGGAGGGTATTACCTGGAGAAACAGTTCAGTGATCACCAGTTATTTTATAGGAACTATAAGGAACCATCTCTAACATATCACATGATTAACATATGAACTTGTCTTGGGATACTGTGAAGCAGCAGATGCGCAGACTGTAATTTTATCCACATTTACATTGGATTATACCCCATTGAAAATGTTGTGTCTTACTTCGATGTAACAGTGTGCACCATTAGCTACAAAATTCACAATTTTCATAAAAGTATTGAATGAATATTTTGGGTGTTGTAAAGGCTGTTCCCCAACTCAACACTAAATCCACTTTTAATAATAATAATAATAATAATAAAATAGTGTTTTATTTTAGAGGCACAAAATGCTCTGGTTATCTAGTTGAGTTGTCCTTCCTACATGATTGTCTCTACTTTATAGACAACTCAGTGTGACATTCCCACACTTTCTTGACAGTGAAATGTGGCTGAACTTTGATATCCTGCTTTTGCTTGTTTGCCTGTCTGCATATTGCTGCTGAGCACCGTGTGTGTGTGTGTGTGTGTGTGTGTGTGTGTGACAGAAGGAGAAAGGTTTTGAGAATGTCAGGATAGCCATTAATCCATCCTTTCAAAATGGCATTTCGTGAAGGCTGAAATTCAGGAGAGAGAGCAGAGGCACTGAATGTGACCCAAATATTTAAATGTGCTGTCTAACTGCTAGATCACTGGACTAAATACCACAGACCCATCTTCTTAAAACCTTCGTCTGTCTTCAGCCTTTGCACGAAGCTTATAAATGTAAGCTCTTTTCAAATAAGATTTTCCTATAAAATATTTAAGTCTGTGTGAGCCAGAACATGCGCAATATGAAGTTGCCAGATTATAAGGACAATGAAAATATTTGCTGTTGAACAGTTTTCACAGGCCCACAATTATCTGGGTTTGCTCTATCATCATCATCATCATTATCATCATCCCCTCCCATCTTGGGAGAAGGTAGGATATAAATCCAATAAATAAATAATCCATTATTATCATTACAACACAGAATAAATCACATAAATCACTTTCACTCAGTTTGGCCTTTCTTTGCTGGGTATAATTCTGAGCCTATCCTTAGAATACCAAGTTTGCTTCACAAAAGTTTTCAGATTTTGGACATCTTTGGAGGGGAGAAAGAATTGTGCAAGCAAGCAATACTGTAAAAGACAGCAATAAATAAATAAATAAATAAATAAATAAATAAGCAATGCTGTAATCCTTGCTCCTAGGCAACCCACCACTAGGAAATCTGGGATGACGGATTTGTTTTGACTGCAGAACTGAACAGATAAATGGAACAGACAGATGGTATGATGTGCATTCATGATACATGCCCTCACATCAATGTCTAGTGCATAGTGGATACATAGCTATTCATCTGTATCTGTATCTGTATCCGTATCTGTATCTATATATGGGATCAGAATTTAAACCCAGCAGTGTAAAGAGGCCTGAAAACTTTCATAATCAGGGCATAAAAATATTTAGTTTTAAGTAATTCAAAAAGGGTAACATGGGGATGGCTATGTCCCCACTTTTTTAAAGCCATTTTCCTTTCTAAAATGAACTATAGCGCCTTTAACAAATTCACCACTGATGACTATTTGATATATAAAGGATAATATTAGCACTTCCTCTGCCAAACAGGGATTGAGTTATGGATATAACCAGAATGGGGAGTATGAATTGCTTAAGATATTTACTGAAGATATTGAATTCAATTGTTGCTTAACCAAAGGACCACATACAAATACTGAGGCAGTTTCTCTCTCCTCACTGCACAGGGAAACTCCCCCACCCCCTCTTCTTCCCAAATTTCTTTTATCTGGAAGCCTAGTTGACTAAACAGAGAGAAAGCAATTGCTTGTCAGCAAATGTGGTAAGCATTGTTCCACATAAAAGCAGGTATTTATCCCCAGTGTAGAAACAGCCAGCATATGAAGGGGAAAACAAACCACCAGCTTCACCCTCTGTTTGATGGAATATGCTTTTCTTTTCAGTTCACTTTTCCTGCTTTGTCAAACATTCCTCATAATGTGCTTACAGGCCTCAACACAGAATGGCAGGGAGACATAACAGATTCCATAACCATAATCCACTCCTTTCAGTAACAGAAAGAATGGTACACAGACCAAGTGTTTAAACTGTAAATAAGGGAAATCCCATGTTCAAATCTCACATTGGTCATGAAGTTACTAGGCAGCCTTAGCCAAGTTTTAGTCCAAGAGTGGGGGTGGGGGTGGGGGTGGACTTAATTTCACAGACATTCTCAGGATAACATTCCAGTGGTGGTTAGAGTGGAACAAATTACCAACATATATTAGTTTAAAGCCCTCAGTGCCTTAGGAGAGGCATTTCTCTTTGAACTGGGAAAAGACTTACAAAATCTGGGAAAGCACCAAAAGGTAGAAAGACGTGCTGAATGACGGGGGGGGGGGTCTGGAAAACCACTACATGGAAAGAGGGCATGGACAATTGGGTAAATCCGGGAAACAGACTGGAGGTCAGATTCTTAATCTCAGCTCTTCCTTCATTTGAAGTTTGGGAATAGAATCATAGAGTTGGAAGTTACCTCAAGGGCCATCCAGTCCAACTCCCTGCCATGCAGGAATACACAGGTTAAAGTATTCCTGACAGTTCATCCAGCCTCTGTTTAAAAACCTTCAAAGAAGGAGACTCCACCACACTACAAGGCAGTGTATTCCACTTCCAAACAGCTCTTACTGTTCTTCCTTCTGAACAGCTCTTAAGTTCTTCCTAATGTTTAGGTGGAATCTCTTTTCCTATAGTTTGAACTCATTGCTCTGTGTCCTAGTCTCTGGAACAGCAGAAAACAAGCTTGCTCCGTCTTCAGTATGACACCGCTTCAAATATTTAAACGTGGCTATCATGTCCCCTCCCAACCTTCTCTTCTCCAGACTAAACGTGCCCAGCTCCCTAAGCCGCTCCTTATAGGGCATGGCTTCCAGACCTCCCACCATCCTGTTTGCCCTCCTCTGGACATGTTCCAGCTTCTCAATATCCATCCTGAATTGTGGTGCCCAGAACTGGAAACAGTATTCCAGGTGAGGTCTGACCAAAGCAGAATGGAGTGGAACTATTACTTCTCCCTGTTGAAATTCATTTTGTTAGTATTGGCCCAGTTTTCTAATCTGTTGAGGTCATTTTGGATTCTGATCCTGTCCTCTGGAGTATTAGCTACCCCTCCTAATTTGGTGTCATCTGCAAACTTGATAAGCATACCCTCTATTACCCCACCCAAGTCATTGATAAAGATGTTGAATAGACCTGGGCCCAGCACAGAACCCTGTGGCACCCCATTGGTCACTTCTCTCCAGCATGAAGAGGATTTGGGTTCAGCCCTTTGGGTTCAGCCAGGCAACCAATTACAAATCCACCTAACAGTTGCATTGTCTAGCCCACAGGTTACTAACTTTTTTGAAGAATATAATGGGGGACCTTGGCAAAATCCTTACTGAAATCAAGATACACTACATCCACAGCATTCCCTTCATCTATCAAGTTTGTAGCTCTATGTAAAAAATAAGAGAGAGAGAGAGATAAGATTAGTCTGGCATGACTTGTTTTTGAGAAACCCATGTTGACCTTTAGAGATCAAGGCATTCCTTTCTAAGTGATTACAGGCTGTCTGTTTAATGATCTGCTCTAGAATCTTTCCTAGTATTGATGTCAGTCTGACTGGGTGGTAATTATTTCGGTCTTCTTCCCCCCCCCCCTTTTTAAAGATGGGGAAAACATTTGCCCTCCTCTACTTGCTGGGACCTCTCCTGTTCTCCAGGAATTCTCAAAGATTATTGACAGTGGTTCTGAGTTTACTTCTGCCAGTTCTTTTAATACCCTTGGGATGAAGTTCATCTGGCCCTGGAGACTTGGACTCATTTATACTGGCAAGGCATTCCTGAACTATCTCTTTACCAATTCTGTGCTGTATTTCCCCTACTGCATCATCTGCTTCATCTTCCCCAGGTTGAGCACTGTTCCCCCTTTGGGAGAACACAGAAACAAAAAAAGAAAAAGAAAAAAGAAAGAAAAAAAAAGAAAAAAAAAGAAGTTAAGTATTTTTGCCTTTTTTTCTGTTCCCTGTTAGCCTGTCGCCATCTTCTCCACACAGTGGCCCTACCATTTCCTTGTTCTTCCTTTTGCTACGGACATAACCAAAAAAGCCCTTTTTATTGTCTTTAACCTCTCTAGCAAACCTGAGCTCCAGTTGAGCTTTGGCTTTTCTGACTTTCCCCCTATATGAGCTGGCTATTTGTTTGAATTCTTCTTTGGTGATTTCCCCATTTTTCCATTTCTTGTACATGTCCTTTTTAAGTTTTAGCTCAGTTGAGAGCTCTTTCATCATCCATCCTGGTTTCTTTAGACACCTCCCTTTTTTCCTCCTCATTGGAACTGTTTGAAGTTGTGCCTTTAATATCTCACTTTTAAGAAACTCCCATCCTTCATGAACCCCTTTATCTTTTAGTATACCTGACCACTGGATCACCCCCAGTAGTTCCCTAAGTTTTCTGAAATCAGCTTTCTTAAAGTCTAGAATGCATGTCTGACTGTGCTTGGCCGGTAAAAATACTGATGAATTTAGTATACCAACTTCTCATATAAATTTATGGAAAAATCTGGTGCTTTAACTACTAATTTTTATATCTAATCTTTTATATAGAGTGATGGGAAGAACATTAAGAATATGAGTTTTATATGGAAAGAGATTTTTCTTTCTTCTTGTATCGATTGGATTGATAAATTGAGAGGCAGCGTGGTGTTTGAGCATTGGACTATGACTCTAGAGATCAGAGCTTGAACCCTGCTCAGCCATGGAAACCCACTGGGTGACATTGGGTAAGTCACACTGTCTCAGCCTCAGAGGGAGGCAAAGGCAATCCCCTCTGAACAAATCTTGCCAAGAAAACCCTATGATAGGTTCACCTTAGAATCACTGTAATTCAGAAAGAATGTGAAAGCACACAGCAACAATAGATTGGGTTGGTCTTTCTACTGCTTATCTGATAACATTTTTTCGCTCTGTCTAGTAGTGGTAGTAATAGTAATGGTGGTAGTAACAAGAACAATATAGGAAATACCGTTCAAAAATATCTGGAATGCCAAAGATCCCTCAACATTCTGCTTTAACTAGTGTGGTTTCTTCTGTAATCGGACTAGTTATCAGCTTCCTGCCACTTGGTATAATTCCTCAGCTCTCCACACTTTTCATATGATTTTTCTGTGCTTTTAATATATTGAGTAATACTTGACCAATGAACCACATTAATTTTAACCAATATAAAGCATACCTGAACTTGCCCATGAATAAGACAATACTTCCTCATTAAAAAATAAGGATTGTGTATTTTATTTCAAAAGACTCCCCTTTTATTCTAGAATACATTTTGTTCTAGCCTCTGTTGCTTCAAAGAGTTTGATCTGCCAATTGTCCACTCGTTAAATTTATATCTGATCATTCACCTGTGATTACATGCCTTCAGTTTAAATCTAGGCTTCCTGCAGTGCTTATAAGATGCCTTAAATGGGGAGTTGTTAAACAGTAAGTGCTCTTCTGATAATACAGCAGAGGCTCAACAATCATACTTTGGACTGAATGAAACTTCTGATATGGAATAAAGGATTGTCTGGGATGCTATGAAGGGGTTACCATCATATTACAAGAATTCAACACATTGTAAATGTAAATTGGCATGTATGAAGGACCTACAAAGTGATATAGAAAAATTAGCAGAAAAACATAATGTTATGTTATAAAGTGGGCTAAGTGTCATGACCTTGATAGCTTAGAGATTGGCAGAATTAAGAAAGCACCTTTATATATGAATCAAAAGTTTTATGAGTATGGCAATAAAGACTATTGCTGGTTGCACTATATTCTAGGAGGATTGGAGAAAAAAACAGTTTTTTTAAAAAAAAATTACTTAAACCATGCTTTGTTTGTGTGTGTGTGTGTTTTGTTTTGTTTTGTTTTTTTGTTGTTGTTGTTTAAACCATTTTTGACATTAAAACCAACACAGGACTAAATCAGAAAATTAAGTAGCAAAATTCAGTTCAGATGTTATGGCCAATAGCTTAAATAGTTTTTTTTTTTTTTTAAAGTGCTCTTTTAAAGCAAGTTGTTCCGGTAGAACTTCCATTAATTGAAGGATTTATTTCTGAATGACATTTCTTGCACTATAAGATAAAGTGATTAAAAAGAAGCAACTGACACTGGATACTGGCCTAACAATGAAAAATTGCCAATAAAATGTTAACTTTCAAACAGTCATTGTTCCTGTAAGAGGGTGGGAAAATAGTAGTAATAGCCAGACTTTTAAAAAATGAATAATCAATTTAAATAACCAGGAGTATTTTTTAAAAGTCATTTGGTTTAAACCATGGTTTAAACAACCTGGTTTAAACCAGGCAATCTTGATTCTAGGTAAAGGTATATGACAGTATTTGCCACGAAAGATAAAGCAGGTCCCAAAACTCCTATTGTGCAGCTCATCGCAACCCCCACCCATTCTGATTATTATCAAAACTTACATACTATAAAAAGCTTCCATACATACAAAATCACTGAAGAGGAGGTGAAGCAAGTAATTAAGTAGAGGTGCTCCTGCTTTTCCCGTGTTACTGGTAATTTATGTAGCCTGAGATCCTTGGGCAGGCAAGAGCCATTGCATGTATACTAAACCCTTGCCTTTCCTGGCTCATTAAAGCAGCCAGAGGGGACTGAATGAGAAAGTGAGGATGGTGAATATATCACTGCAGCAAGACAGAGTTCCTTCCTGCCTAAGAGAGACTGTAATGAGGCCTTTTATTGTGGGGGGGACCCTTCCTGAACCTGACACTGCTAGACAACTACCAGGTGGTCTGATATCTCATTTTGGGGCAAGGTTCTAGAGTGCAGGTAGCCTCCTAGCTCGAGAAGTTCCTGGATGAAATGGCTTATCTAGAAGCACTTCATTCTGGCTTAGGCCTGGTTATGGGATTGATATAGCTTTAGTTACCTTGGTGGATTACCTATGCCAGTAACTGGAGAGTTTGTTCCTGTCTGTTCTACTAGGGTGCCGTTTACATGATGAAAATGTCCTGGGAAGAATTCGTGTCAATCCCTGGCAGTTTACACATACATCGGGTCGGGTACGTGATTTTCGGAAGGGGGGGGCACCTTTTATCCCTCAACCTGCGGGACTTCCAGACCCGAGGTTTGTGCTGGTTTTTAAAAAAGTCACGGGAGGATTCGGAAAATCAGAAATGTAAACAGCCTGGGACAAAATGTCTCGGTACTGGGATGACCAGAAATGGTGACGGGGGGGGGGGTCTTAGAGATCAATGACCAGAAAAGGAGGGGTCAGTCACCTGTTCAACAGATTCAGCTTCACCAGCCGAAAACAAAGGCATCCCTTCCAGCTGCACGAAGGTTGATGTGTGTGTGCGCACGTGCGCGCGTATACTCAATCACCTTTTTAAATGGATTTCTACACTGCAAACTCTTCAGCTTTACCTTTTCCTCAACTGCATGTTACAGAGAGATCGTTGTCGCCCATTCATCCCCTGCCTTGGTCACCTCCCTTGCGCAAAATGGGCACATTAAAATATTCAAACCTCTGAGCGAATTAGCACCCTTTAATTCCCCCTCTCTGTGTTTGTGTCTTTCAAAACACCTGCCTATAGCCAGCTTGAAATCTCTGCAGCGTGCTGTTAGGGTTAATATTTTAAAGAGGCAAGGGGAAACCCAAGCGGCTTGATTTCAAAAGGAAAGCACTCAGCTTGATTTCAAAGCACTCAGCTTGATTTCAAAAGGAAAGCCCTGCGTCTGAGCGAAAGATCTGTCTGGATCTTTCAAAATGCTTTCTGCCTCTTCTGAAAGGGTTAAAAATTTAAAGAAGCAAGGGGGGATAACAAACCTCTGCCCCCCCTCTCCCCCCCCAGCCAGCCAATAGCATCGCTCCTGGCGCGGAACTCTAAAGGAAGTGTGTCACGGAGGTTGTGAAAACACGAGTAATCACATCTTTGATTGACAGCCAAAAAAATAAAAAAATAAAACCTAAACAAAACCGGAACTTTGGACATGTAAATATCAGTCACGGGACCACGCGGGATATCCACATCAGTGACATAAATCGTATAAACAGCAAGGGGCGGATTCGTGATCACAAAGTCACGGTAAGCACCGCGACAATTTCTGTCGTGTAACTAGCACCAAGATCTCTTGGCAGCTTTCAATACATCATTCTGAGCCACCTCACTGAGATGGGATTTGGGGGAACTGTTTTATACTGGTTCTGGTCTTTCTTGGAGGGGCAAACTCACTAAGTGATGCTAGGGAACTCATCTTTGACCCCACTGCTATTGGCCTGTGGAATTCCTCAGGGCTCAGTTTTGTCCCTCCTGCTATTCAACATCTACATGAAAGAGATTAGTTGGAATTTTGGGTTCAGGTGTCACCAATACACTGACAACACCCAAGTCCATCTTTCCTTTCCATCTAATTCCAAGGAAACTTTGTTGGTGCTAAACCATTGTCTGCTGTCAGTAATGTACTGGTTGAAGCAAATACATTGAAACTTAATCCAGATAAAGCAGAGGTGATCCTGTTCAGTTGAAATAGAGAAGGATACAGCCCTATAGGATGGGATTAAACTACTCCTGAAATCTCAGATTCATGGCTTTGATATACTCTTGGACTCAACCTTGAGCCTAGAGGCCCTGGTCTCAGTGATGGCCAGGAGTTCATTTACACATAAAGCTATTGTGCCAGCTACACCTTTTCCTTCAGATGTCAGATCTGGCCACAATGACACATGCATTAATTATATCCCATTTGGATTATGGCAATGCACTTTACATGGAGCGAGCTGTCTTTGGGAACTGCAGAAACTGGAAGTTGCAGAAGCAGAATGCTTTAAATTAGTGCAGTTTGAAAAGAGGATTAATTTAGATTAATTTAATATAGCAGCAAAATATAATAAATAACAATAACATTTATTTGTATTCCGCCCCTCTACAAAACACAATCAGGGAGGCTTACAGCATTTAAAAAAACATTCAAGATCCTCCATCCCACCCCTCTTTAAGCTACAATTAAATAATTCAAAAAATTTAAAACATACTTAATAAATATAAAAATATCTCCCAAATGCCTTCTAGGGGATTTGGGAGGGGCAATTCTGCCATGTTATAGGACACCCTGATCTGTTTGGGGCCCATGAGAGGTCTTTTGGTCACTCCCTGTTTTTTTTTGTTTGTTTGTTTTTTTTAAAGGCTTCCCCTGGGCCTAAAGAGCCTACAGGGTAGAATGTGGCCAAATTGTCCCTATGCCTCCTAGGGGGCACTGGACGGGCATTTTGTGTCAAAGCTATCAGAATTTTTTTGTTTAATTGGAGGGTGATGTGGGCCACAAAAAAACAGCCTTTAGAGGTCACATGTTACCAGTGAGCTGCATTTTCTGCACCCATAGTGAAAATGATAACAGTCTAAAAGAGAATTGGCACCAGCACAGAAAATACTGCATGGATCCCAGCTAGTTGAAAGGCCATATCCCCCTCTATGAGCTCATTAGAGCTCTAAAATCATCAGAAGATGCTCTTTTCTCTCTCCCACCATCTTCCCAGGTTCGTTTGGTAGAAACAAGGGAGAGGGCCTTCTCAGGGGTTGCTCCCAGATTTTGGCACTCCCTCCCTAGGGAGGCCACAATGGCCCCATCTTTGCTTTCCTTCCATCAGCAAGTTAAGACACTTGTGCTGTCAGGCTTTTGGAAACTGACTAAGGTGGGTTTTCAATTCTGTGTGGTGCTGTTTTTAAGGTTTTTATGTTGTCTCTTAATGAATTTTAATGTTTTTAATGTTTAATGTTTTTAACTACCAATTGTCTAACATCATCATCATCATCATTGTTAATGCTCGTAATTATATTTATAATTCCTCCCAGAATTGAGACTCAAGGTGGTTTACAGTTTAAAAGAGCAATTCAGTTAAAAACATACAAAAAGTTAACATTAAAACTAGTCACAATATTAAACCACTTCTAGTTAAAAGAATAAAATGCAATTTAAAAGATTTAAAAGCTATTAAACAGTACAGTTTCAAATAATACAGTACCCCTAGTATAGTGTCTAGATCAAGGGAAGTAATAGTGCCACAGTATTCTGCTATGGTCAGGCCTCACCTGGAATATCGTGTCCACTTCTGGGCACCACAATTCAGGAAGGATACTGAGAAGCTGGAACGTGTCCAGAGGAGGGCAACCATGATGGTGGGAGGTCTGGAAGCCATGCCCTATGAAGAGTGGCTTAGGGAGCTGGGCATGTTTAGTCTGGAGAAGAGAAGGTTGAGAGGGGACATGATAGCAATTTTTAAATATTTGAAGGGATGTCATAATGAGGATGGAGCAAGCTTGTTTTCTGCTGCTCCAGAGACTGAAGCAATGGGTTCAAACTACAGGAAAAGAGATTCTACCTAAACATTAGGGAGAACTTCCTGACAGTAAGAGCTGTTCACTGTGGAATACACTGCCTTTTAGTGTAGTGGAGTCTCCTTCTTTGGAGGTTTTTAAGCAGAGGCTAGATGACCATCTGTTGGGAATGATTTGATAATGTATTACTCCATGGCAGGGATTTGGACTGGATGGCCCCTGAGGTTTCTTCCAACTCTATGATTCTATGAAAAAGGTTTTATTCCTGCCGACTGATGGATAACAAGGAAGGGGCCATTCTTGTCTCCCTGGTAAGGGAGTTCTGGAGTCTAGGGTCAGACATTGAGAAGGCCCTCTCTCATGTCCCCACCAACCATGCTTATGAAGGTGTTAGAACTGAGAGAAGGGCTTCCCCTGATGATCTCAGGGCACAAGCAGGTGCATACAGGGAGATACGGACTGTCAGATAGCCTGGACCTGAGCCATATAGGCCTTCATAGGTCATAACCAGCACTTTGAATTGTGCCCAGAAATAAACTGGCAGCCAGTGCAGCTGTTTTAACAGTGGAGTAGTATGGTCCCAACAATGGTCCACCCTGGCCTCACATCAGGAGGTGTGAAGATGCACTATCCACAATGCTGCAGCCTTATTTGAGAACTCACGCCGAACCTGATGAGAAACGACAACACAGAAAGAATCACAACCCGGAAACATCACCCAAAGAGACCTTCTGCTGTGCTTTCTGCAACCAGACTTGTTTATCTAATATTGGCCTTTTTAGTCATCAGCACACTTGCAGAAAGTGCGGGATGAGTCCTTTCTGAATCTTCATTTGCGAAGAAAAGCCAGAGAGACAGAGAGAGTATGGTCCCTGTAATCTGCCCCATTTCGTAATCTCCCTGCAGTCCTTAGACCTAGCTGAAGTTTCTGAACACACTTCAAAGGCAACCCCATGTAGAGCATGTTACAATAGTCTAAACAGGATGTAACAAAGGTATTTACCACTGAGACCAATTCAAGTAACAGGCACAACTAGCACACACACTTTAAACGTGCAAGAGCACTTTCAGCCACCACAGAAGCCTGGGCTTCCAGGTTCAAAACTGAGTCTAGGAGTACACCCAAACAGCAAGCCTGTGTTTTCAGGGGGAGTCTAACCCAATCTAACACAGGATGAATCCCTACTCCCTGATCTGCCTTTTAGCTGACCAAGAGCAGCTGTGTCTTGTCTGGGTTATAGTTCATTTTGCTTACCCTCATCCACCCATTATTAATGACAAACAATGGTTTAAATATCAAGTTTTTATTTATACTTTTATTGATGCTTTTGTATAGTTTTAATATGTACCTTTCTAAATATGTAGTTAGCTGCCTTGATTCTCATTATTGAGAGAAAGGTGGGAAAGAAGAAGAAGATGAAGAAGAAGAAGAGGCGGAAGAAGAAAAAGCGGTGGCAGTGGTGTGGCACAGCATAGTTAGGTGTATTTTGCAGGTGAGGGGGGAGATGTCCCAAATTAAATTTTTGAAATACAAGTACCAGTATATTACAATTGATGCCATGTCAGTGAATCAAATATAGTATTTCTGATGTAGGAGATTATCAGATGCTAAAAATATCCCAGGACAGGGATGACAGGAGATTGCTAAAAGGCTTACCTTTTAAACAACATTGTCCCTTTCCTGGGATGCTCCCGTTCTGCTCCTGTTCCTCCCCCGTTTTCTCTTCATGGAAAAATCAGTGAATAAGAGGACCGTTACATTATTATAATGGAACAACGGGTGAATGAACAGGAGCCCCGTTGTGCTCCCTGGATGACAACTGGATGTGACGTCACCGGGAGGTCTGTGCCAGACACTTCTGGGTGTGATCGGGATGACAAGGTAAGTAAAAAGAAAAAAAAATCCCCTCCCCAGGTAGCTTTTTTTTTTTTTACTTTAAATGTGTTTTTGTGCTTGTTTTCTTTTTTGACAGCTGGGGGGGGGTCTTTTTAAATTTCCCTCCCAGCCAATGGCTGGGATTTGAGTTCCCGGTCATAAAAGCAGCCTTACGATGGCTGCATTTATGAGCGGGCAGGGAAGGGAGTGGGAGCCCGTTGCTGTCGCAGAATAAAGGTAGGTGTCCGAAACATTTCTCTTTATTCCATGGCAGGAATGGGAGTGGAGTTTGGGGGTGGGGAGCGGGACAGACACGGACCCAAAAGGTCCATCTGATAATCTCCGTAGATTCTCTTGATTTTGACAGCATTTACTTTCAAATGGACACATTAAGGCTTGCAGCCTTACGGTAATATTCAGTTTCTGATACAGTTATAACTTGTACAAGAACAGTGCCTTTTCTTAAAGTAATTTCAATAAGGATGTGAAAGAGGCTGAGTAGATAGGGAACAGATTCTCCATTATTCCCTACCCTCCACCCCAATGCTGCCTATGAATGCTAAGGACTAATACGATTGTTGTTTGGTGCCCTCTTTACAGTGCAAATTTCCAAGTGACTGGAAAGAAACACAGTGAATTTCAGGATGGTAATTCTTTCTACAAAGTCTTTGTTTCTTAGGACTAAGCTACACACTGGTTTAAATATGTGGTCTATGGCTGAGTGTCTTCTCTTTTGCTTAAAGGGAGCCCTGGTTAAATGCCAGTACTGCAAGTCACCATGTTGCAAGTTCGATTCCAGCGGGCTCCAAGGTTCATTCAGTCTTCCATCCTTTCGTAGGTCAGTAAAATGAGTACCCAGCTTGTGTGTGGGGGGGTGCAATTAGCTAACATACACTGGAAACTGCTTAATGAAGTGTAGATGTGTAAATTGCTTTTGCTTAAAACAATTTGTAAGCCGCTCTGATAGCCTTGTGGCTGAAGAGTGGGGTATAAATAAATAAATAAAGTGTATCTATTTATTTATTTATACCCCATGGGCCTCAACAGAATTGAAACCACCATGTATGGGCAGCTGTTTCTTCCACAGTTGTATGTTCTCTGTTGAAGTCAACCTCACCCCATCCAAAGCCCATGCATGTAGGAGCTAAGCAAAGAAAGAAAGAGGAAAAAAACCAACCCTCCATTTGCACCAAAGGAGTCTCTCCTCCTTAATGTGTGTGTGTGTGTAGGGGGAACAGAAATCAATGCCGGGGATAATGTGTGCTGCCCACCATCACCATGATGATCCCTATCTGTACTTGTTAAGTAAAAAAAGAAAAGAAAAGGATGATCAGCTGGCTGCTATATATGTAGTATAGAGCATATCTAAGATGCCCAAGAATCACTGCAAACTCAGCAATACCAGGGTGGGTGTTTATAATCTGTGGGCATGCACGGAGAATAAAGCCACTGTAGGAATAGCTGAAATGAGAATAAATCCAACAGGACAAAAAAGAAATATCCAGAAGCTACTTTTAAACTTTTTAAATTAGTGCAAATTATTTTCTCCTCAGTAGTTTTCTGTTCCTAGACTAGCTATCTAAAGAAGCCTAAATCTTTAATTTGCCTCCCTCTAACAGCAGCTTCTGATGGCACCACAAATAGATAAATTATAGCTTTCAGTCTGTCATTTCATTCTTTTCACCTATAATTCTTGAGTTACAGTCTGTCTGTCTGACCGCTTCATGAGGCTTTTATAAAAACTACTGCACCCTCTTCTCCCCATGGATGTGGATAGAATGGACAGGAAGTGTTTTAAGTATACAGAAACAGTAGAGAGCTTTGGAAACTTTTGATCACATAAAGAACATCCTGCCGGGAATATAAAATGGCATAGAATGTGTACCATAAAAAACAACACAAAACACTTAGTTGAAGATATCAGAAGAATTCTTAAATAGAATATTTGGCCAAGGATGCATAGTCTTTGGGGTAGGGTGTTGTACATTTTGGCTTCTTTTGTATTGGCCCATGGCTTTTTGATGGACAAAGAGATGTAAGAGAAAACCTATGTTACTACACAGTGCCCAGTCTCTAAAGAATATGCCTAAGGTTTTTTCTGTTTAATTTGTTTTACTTATGATACTACTGATATTTTTTTATTTCAGCATTTACTGCAATGTAATGTCAGCTTTGGTTTTAGTGAGTTTTAGTATAAGATTACTTGAGCTTTTTTTTTTTTTTTTTTTACAGACAGCGCAGAGTGATCTTTGAAACAGTAAGGATTAAAACTGCATTACATTCAAATAACATGAAACTGAAATATCAAATTCAGCATCTAGCAAAATAGGCATTGTACCTCCACTGATGAATGGACTACATTTTGTAAGGCAGAGAATACAGCAAAGATGGTTCATGTTTTTCTCCTTCTCTGGCATTTGGATACATTTCATGGAAAGAGCTTACTTGAATCATATTCTAATGACATTAATGCAGAACAGGTCAGTCTTTGTACTGTACCTTGGAGACCTGATAACATGCCACATCTGCTCCTCTTGAACAAACACAGAAGATGCTGGACCAACTGCCTTGAGCTAATTTTGTCACTCTCTTCCAATTCATCTGGCAAGAAAAAGAAAAGGGGATTTAACGTAATTAGTACACATCTTTCCATATATAAAAGCAGAAACAGCATGCAGGGAGCTGTGGCATGGTTAGGCATGTACAAGGTTAAATGTGTCACTTGCAGTTTCAGCAACAATTACTTATTTTTTTTTAAAAAAAAAGTTAATACAAAGCATGAAGGAGTGGTTTTATCAGGACTGTGGTTTCTGAGAAAGTACAGTTTTCCTCTCCCCTCTATGGTCCCAAACAACCAACAACAATAACATATACTCTCTGTGCTTAATATTACATTTTTAAAATATTGATTTTGTTCCAAACAACACATAATTTTCACATCTGATGCATGTAGACATAGACACATATACAGATTTCAACATTTTGCAGGCATTCCTACAGCTTCAAACAGTTGCAAATTGCAAAATCTGCTGTTTAAATAGTATTCCATCCTGTACTCCCAATTTATTATCACATCTGGTTTGACTAAAGCCAGACATGGCTATGCAGATTGGAAAAGTTTTCATTTTCAAAGGATGCTGTGGGTTCTAACAGCAGAAGAGCGAGTTTAGATGAACCCATGCCAAAAGGGTAACCAAAGGTACCCCTGTCCTCCCACATCTATTAATAACTGCCCTTTGCTTCTATCCTACTACCAATGGGGAAAAATATTTCCTCGCCATCCATCAGTGTCGTGATCAGTCTTGGACATTATCTTTTCCTGCCAAATTCAGTTCTATTTTATCACTTTGAGGCTAATGGTGTTTGCATACTTTTGTACTTGCTAATGAGTATGAGTTTAACTGGGAAAAGGGAGTATGTTCTCCATGTTTGTAACAATTTGATAAAACCAGCACCTGGCTTCAGCTATGGGAAAAGTAGGCTGAGCCTGGGTCCATTGGGAATTGATTGTCGGAATGATGGATAGCCAATAATTGTGTAGCCCACCAGATTTTATAGATTGTAGAATGTTTCCGTTTACTGCTTGTTAGTTAGGTTTTATTCTGAGGAACAAACTTGTACAGTTAGCCCTTTGGATTACTGTGATAATAAAGTTATCTATTTTTAACTCTGAAACTGCTGGTCACTGAGTTTGAAGAAGCCAGCCAGTACATGAGAGTTTGTTCAGAATCCATTTTTCTTAACTAAGATCCTGTTCACCATGGTACACAAGTCTAGAGAACAGAGGCTTTCTGAGAATGTTTGTGAGACCCATGGGGAAATCTGCTGAGACTGGAATCCCTGGCTGGCATAACAGGAAGAGGAGGAGAACTGCCTGGAGCAGTAATATGTGGTGCCCTCATGGACACTGTACCACACAGACTGGAACCCCATGGAATGGCCTTTGGTGTGAGGGCCATTGACAAGCCATGAGAGGTGGAAGTGGCAATGGAGTTGGAACAGAGAAACAGCCCAGACCCTAATGCAACAGGCAATTGAGAAACAAGCTGTACGACCTCCACAGCGATCGCCAAAAGATGTAGCTTGACCAAAAAAAAAAGAAAAAGGAAGAACAAGATGGATTGGTAAGTGGTGAGGAAGTTGAAGCATCAGAGAGTGATAAAATGTCATGACCCATCAGTCACTGGAAGAACTCCAACCCCAGGGGGTTCCACCATTATGTGGGAGAAAGGAAGCTGAAGGCAAGCTTCAACAGGGATCCGGAGATGCTGCCTTATTCTGATGCAAGTAAGAAGTTTTCTTCCTGTTTCGTTCCTGTCTGATAATCTCCTAAGTCCCGTGTGCAAATGATGAGAAAAGTGTTGTCTAAACTGTTGGAAAATAATTTGTATATGACATAGTCCAAATGTGAGCTTTGTCAGAAATTGGATTATTTGGGGTACAGCATTTCCACAACGAGGGTAGAGATGGATCCCACCCAGATGGAAGGTAAAGGTAAAGTGAGAGCCACCACGTACCCACAGACAGGTGCAGTCTACCCCGGACTTCGCAGTCTGGATGAGAAATGTCAAGAGGCATTTGAGCACCTCAAGTGGGTGGCTAATTCAAGTTGATGCCAGTGATGTAGCACTGGGGGCTGTACAGTTACAAATTGATGATAAAGGGAAACTGAGGCCCTGTGAATATCTGTCAAAGAAGTTTTCAGACACCGAAAGGGCTTGGGCAATTTGGGGAGAAAAGGCTGCAACCAGCCATCAAACAGGTGTTAGAGATATGGAGGTACTTCTTGGCAAGGGCCGTCTACCTGACTGAGGTTTGGACAGTTCACAAAAATTTGGAAGTGTTGCAGACCTCTAGAAAACTTAGCCTGAAACTATTGAGGTGGACTATGTTCTTCTACAAGTTTGATTTCACCCTAAAGTTTTTGCCTGGCGGAAAAAAAATCTTGGTTGATGCTTTGTTGAGGTGCCTCAGTACGATAGCCAGAGAATGGAAAGAACTGACAAGGTCTTTACACCCAACCAGTTGGGGCTAGCTATGGTCACTCATAGTCAGGCAAAAATAGAAGGGCCTCAAATATAGCCATCTATCCAGCAAGCACTGAAAGAAGCCTATGAGACTAGTGACTGGATAAAAGTTCAAAAAGGTGAACTGGAGTATAAAATTAGCATCTGTTGTAAAGAGGTAAAGATTTATGTGCCTGATAAATTGAGATGTGAAATGTTGAAACAATGTCATGATGTGAAATCTGCAGGGCACTTTGAGTTTGTAAAAACTTTGCATTCTGTAATGTGGCTGTACTGGTGGCTGGGCTGAGAAACGATGTAGCAGACTATGTGAAAGGGTGTTCTGTCCTGTGCTCCTGCTAGGTCAATTTACTTCCCAGTTTTGGAAAGCATTTTTGAAGTTGCTGAGGGTGGAACATGTCTCGTCACCGAGAAACAGAGGGCAAAAAAGAACAAATTAATCAGATTAACCAGTACATAAGGCATTATGTTAATTACCAGCAGGACAATTGGGCAGAATTGTTGCCATATGCTAAGATGGTGTATAATAGTGCTGGTCTGTTTGTGATTATGGGTCTGTCACCCTTTAAGACTGTGAATGGAATGGAATTGCGGAAATTGCCTAGCCTTGAGGTCATCCAGACTGACCACAATTCCTTGCAAGAATGGGTGATGCAGGTGGTGACAGTGTGGTGCTGGATAGGGACAGCATTGGACTATGCTAAACAGACTTATAAGAAATACGCTGACAGTAAAAGAGGACCCAGAAGGGGCATAGCTATGGCACATGGTTGAAGTCTGGGCAAATCTATCCTGCATGGCCTTGCTGACTAGTCTTACCCCTTATTTCAAAACTTCAAGGTTGGGGAAGGAGTGAGGCTTGTGTGAAAATGTCGTAAAATGCTTTATGTGTTTTGCTAGTTTTACATCATAGCACAACTAAAATATCAGTCTTATTGTCTAAAATTGGTAATATAAAGAATTGGATACATTGATGTCATCTTTCATCTTATTGGCTTGTATCATTTTTAAGTGAGTACAGAAGGCTTTAAAAAGTATTCCAAGTGCCCTCCCACATCCAAGCAGAATGAAATTGTAATATAATTATGTATCTATTTACTTATAATCATGTGTTCCTTTCTCTGAAGTGAGATTTTCTTTTAAAATTTACTGTTGCTTCTTGGAAGGGTAGTTTAGATTACAAAAACAACATTGTTACCTCCTCACAATCACTGCTTCCAGAAAAGGTATTGAGCTGTTACAGACATCATCAGCTAGCAGTCACACAAAGACCCCATATCTCTCAGAGGAGGGAGCACTGTCTGCACTGTCTCCCATCTTGGAGCCGTGCAATCTAAATGTCACAGGTCTCTTGCCACATTTTACCTCTGGGCAGTCCTGATGATGTCCAAAGAAATGCTGGGGGTGGGGGGAAGCCAAGAGAATCCCTTTTACAACATTTTTAAAAAACACCTGGGAAATCCCATGTTATGCAAGAAAACTCAGATGGCTCCATATGAGAATGCAGGAGTCTGTACCTGCATGCCAGGCTGCATCTCTGAATGCCTCCACCACCACTCCTGGTGTCACTCTGAAGCAGGGATGGAGTCCTCCAACATGTACTGAAGACCCCATGATGTGACCAGCCTTAATAATATACTGAGGGCCTCCTTCCTGGCTTCAGAGAATGTAATGTGGACAGCAGCAGAAGTGCCCACCCAGTATGGGCCAGAGTGTGCATGCAGACTTCCCTCTGTTTTGCCATGGTAATGGGGGTTGAGGTGGGAACAGGCCAGCTCTCGGGTCAGAATACACTGGCCTGTGCAGACAAGCCCTACGTTGTCTTCTATTGTTTGGTTCTGGAAAAGCATCTGCATCAACATGCAGGGAGGATTGATAGTGCTGATACTCAAGACAGTAATTTCATTTTAAGAAAGTTGATTTTTTTAAAAAAAAAATAGAAATACTTTATTATTGTTCATTGCTATTGAAAGAGTTCCTATAGATTTGGAAGGGGGAGGAATTAGCAATTAGTCAACAAACTTGGCATGTATTTTGTTTTTGTCTACTGATAGTCTGGAGTACTAAACACCTGAGGCGAAGCACAAAAATCAATGTGTATAGAGCCATTGTACTGTCTATTCTCCTTTATGGGTCTGAAACATGGGTCATCTATCGCCACCACCTACAACTCCTCGAATGCTTTCATCAGCGCTGTATACGCACAATCCTAAATATACAATGGACTGACTATGTGACAAATGTTGCTGTCCTTGAGCAAGCAGGGATCACTAGCATTGAGGCCATGATATTGAGAATACAGCTGCGCTGGGCAGGGCTCGTTTCTAGGATGGAGGACCATCGCCTCCCAAAAATACTACTCTACAATGAACTCGCCACGGGTCAGCATAAGAGGGGCGCTCCAAAAAAGTGATACAAGGACTCCCTGAAACAACATCTCAGGCTCAGCCAAATTGATCACCAACAATGGTCCGCCCTGGCCTCACATCGAGAGGCATGGAGACGCACTATCCACAATGCTGCAGCCTTATTTGAGAACTCACGCCAAACAAGTCTTGAAGAGAAACGACAACGCAGAAAGAATCACAACCCGGAAACATCACCCAAGGAGATCTTCTGCTGTGCTTTCTGCAACCGGACTTGTTTATCTCGGATTGGCCTTTTTAGTCATCAGCACGCTTGCAGAAAGTGCAGGATGAGTCCTTCCTGAATCTTCGTTTGCGAGGAAAAGCCAGAGAGAGAGAGAGAGAGAGAGAGAGAGAGAGAGACTAATAGATAAACAAAAGTTTTGAAAGGGTGGGGATTTTTGAGGTGTAAATTGTCTTATTCTTTGGAAAGTCTTGAGAATTCAAATCCAGAGCGGTTAGACTGTATTAAATGGTGTTTTTTGTTTTTTTGTTTTTTTTTACTACTGAAAGGGAACATGTTTTGAAAGGAACTCAGCTGGATGCAGCTTCCCTCCTATAAAGTAACAAATACAGGTCTCCCCAGCCCCGTATCTGTGGTGGTTACATTGCTGTACTTAACATTTATGAATGAAACTGTGGATAATAGTGAACCTTTCTAAAATAAAGGACTTCCAATACAAACATACCATAGAGTTATGTTGGAGGACCTAATGATTCCTAGAGAGGACACCTCACTAGGCATTTTCCAGTGTGACTTTATGATATGTGTCTCTATTTTTGCAGCCACAGATTACTGAATCCACTGATATTGGTTCCACAGATACTGGGGAGGGGGGTGCGACCTGTAATAAGATTTCAATTACCCTTCCTTACTTTTACAGACTAGAGTGACCGCATAGGCATTGCTAATAATAGGAAATATATCACAAAAAAAGAGAATAAAAGAGGACACAGATTAGCATAAAATTCACATATTCTTATTTATATGTACTGATGGAAATTTAGACATAATCACTGCAACATGAATAGAAAAAATACATTTCACCATAGCGAGGAAGCCTGTGACCAAATGACATATGTGTCTGTTCATACTGATTTCCAGGTATTCACATATAACGGGCAACTTCAAGGTCTATACACTCTTTTCTTGTAGCTCTTCATTTTTAAGCCAGACTTAAACAGGACTGTACTCTTCAGACAGAGGACTGCCCTCTATCAGCTGGGCTACCTTGAACAGACAAATTACAAGCCTGTAAAGTTTCATCTAGATATTTCTTTTTCTTTAGAACTGTGGAACCGTTGTTTAGAGAAAACATCTTGTCCTGTCCAAGGACTGGTAGTTACATAGAAGAGGCAGAAAGCCCCAAGTTTCACTATCTACAACTACAATCCTAAACATACATACCATACTTAGAAGTAATTTGTAAGCTTTTAACTAAATATCTGTCCTTCCCTGGTCAGTAAATTTAAGTTGGCACTTAATCTGAATAACAAATACAAAGAGCAGTAGTTCTCTCTCATTCTATGCATTTTATTATGCAAGATATTCTTAATTTCACCCTCCTGCACACATTTTGGAACCTAAATTTGGGGGAATCATGCATTATCTAAACACTCTTGCTTAGACAAATAGTGAACAGGGATTACAAGTACCCAGCTAGTGGGGGCAATTAGCTAAAACACATTGTAAACCACTTAGAGAATGACTAGCATGCTATAAAGCAGGGTTGATGTGTATGTGCTATTGCTAAACAATTTGTAAGCCACTCTGAGAGCCTTTGTGGCTGAAGAGTGCAGTATAAATACTCTAATAAAAAATAATATAAAATACAAATGAGTCAGGATGTTTCAAAAGTTGAAACAAATGTTGAAATACACCACAAAGTCAGTTTGTTTCAAAAGCTGACAGTGCCCAAGAAGGGAGCCCTCAAACTCCTTTAAAGACCAAAGAATGAAATAACAAGACAGACACAAAAGCTGGGTTGAAAATATACCGTAGGTCACTTTATTGAATTCTAACTTATTTAATTATTTATTTCTTGAGGTATGTGAACCAGGGGGGAGACCCAGTGCAGGAAAAGCTGAAGCCAATGGTCTCCAAAGACCCATCTCCCAACTTCCCTGGGTGAAGCACCTTAGCCCTGAGGTGGATCCAATAAACTTGGGCACCATCTACTGAAAGGCGAGACCCCAGGATGAAAACCTCAAGTCGCATGACTTCCATTGAAGTATCCAACCTGTTGCCAGACTCAAGGACAGCTTATCTCCCTGCCCCCCCCCAGCCATATGAGCTGCAGGGTGCAGTTTGCCAGGCTCATCCTTCAACCCAAAAGGAGTTGCCATAGGTGAACACTGAAGTAATCCTGTCTCCCCCACACCCTGAAAGTGACTACCTATTTATGACTCTACCCAAAGCCAAGTCCAAAGTGACAGTATGGGGTCACTTTGAACTTTGTCCAAGTCTAAAGTGACAGCATGGGGTAGGCAAAAAAAAAAAAAAAAAAGGAAAAGGGTAAAAATTCCTACCTGGCCCTAAAAGCGTCCAGATAACTCATACTATGACAGAGGTGGGTGGGTTGACAAAAGGTGAAAGAGGAAGAGGCCAGGGGCAGTGCGACCTAAATACAGCAAGGTCCACCCCTGCCTCCTCCTTACTATGGCATGAGACGCAATGGTCCAATCCTGTGCCTCTTTTCTTTTGAGGCCATTAAAGCACCTCCCCCATGCAATGCTGTGCAGCGCTGGCGTATGTATGATCATTATTCTAGTTTAGTCCAACCAACTTTCATACAATAATTTCAGGCTGAGTGGCTTGAATTTTGTCTTTTCAAGATGGGTTGGAATTCTTGGACATTTTTTTTTAAGCTGAGAACATTTCCATATGAATAAAACTGCTGTGTTCACTGGAAGTGAGGTACAGAAGGTTTGTGGAGAAATTTCTAATCACTTCTTCATATGTCCCGTTTATAACTACTAATTTGACTCTTCATGGCTGGTGGACACTTATTTAGAACTGTGCAAAGATGATGATCATATAATTTAAAAAGTGTATAAATATCTTTTGAAAGTAGAGACGGAAGATGAATGTGTAAAAGAATATATAAGTTGGGCCAAAATTTTTGGGCATAATGTCCAAATGGATGTAGGGGGGGAAATGTGGACTAAGGATATAAAATTCACAAGTTATTTTGACAAATAACTTGTCAAAAATGCCTAAGGATGTTTCAAACCAATGCTGAGGTTCTCAAGATAAGGAAGGCTTCTTTTTTTTTTTTTGTATTTGATGGACTTGTAAGAAAGCAAAAAAATTGTTGGTCTAAGATTTATATGTTAATTCAAATTTTTTAAAGATAGATCTTGCAACGCCACCCAAAATGTTTTTTATGGGTATTATGGATCAAGACTTGGACACCAAGTATGGACAACTAGTTTATTTTTCAAAGCAGCAACAAGAGCAATGTTTGATCCCTTCGTAGGTTGGTAAAATGAGTACCAGGCTTGTGGGGGCAATTAGCTAACACACATTGGAAACTGCTTGATGCAGTGTAGATGTGTAAATTGCTATTGCTTTAAAACAATTTGTAAGCCACTCTGATAGCCTTGTGGCTGAAGAGCAGGGTATAAATAATTTATTATTGTTGTTGTTGTTGATCAATCTTGGGAAAGGACTGAAGCACCTATGACAAAAGAATGGATTGTTAAGGTTCCTGAATTAGATCAAATTGCCAAGCTAACATGGGTTTTAAAAGATAAAGCATTTGAAGGTTTTTTGAAAGGTTAGAAACTGTTTATTGACTTTTTGATTAATAAGAAATCTAACTATGAAATATTTTATGGCTATGTTTAGTAGTAATTTGTAATTGGATCTGTAATGGTAAAATAATATATTTTGTTCCTTTGGATTTTTTTTCTTTCATTACAGTTTGGACTAGAGGTGGGTCAGACCCTTTTTGTGTCTTAGTTGGCTAGTGTTTAGTGTTTTAGTTACTGTTTATTGTTTTAGTTTATTGTTTTAGTATTATGCTTGAGCTTTAGTTTAGTTTTAGTCTTTATTCTTCTTATTATTATTAGTAGTAGTAGTATTTCTTACCTGCCTCTCCCCATGGATCAAGGCAGGGAACAACAACAGATTAACATACAAGTTATAACATCTGTTTAAAGCACACACACACACATGTTTATATATGTATATCTTTCTCCTCTTTATTTTTTTATTTTTTTGCTTTGTTTTGAGTGTCAATTATACTATCTATCTTAAAACTAATAAATAAATAATATACAGTGGTGGCACTAGGGGGATTAGGAGACGCTGAAAAGCACCAGGTGACATCATAGGAGGGAGGGGTGACCCTGGCCTTAGTAATGCCACAGATAATATATTATATCTCTCTCTCTGGCTTTTCTTCGCAAACGAAGATTCAGGAAGGACTCATCCCGCGCTTTCTGCAAGCGCGCTGATGACTAAAAAGGCCAATCCGAGATAAACAGGTCCGGTTGCAAAAAGCACAGCAGAAGGTCTCCTTGGGTGATGTTTTTCGGTTGTGATTCTTTCTGCGTTGTCGTTTCTCTTCAAGACTTGTTTGTCGTGAGTTCTCAAATAAGGCTGCAGCATTGTGGATAGTGCGTCTCCATGCCTCCCGATGTGAGGCCAGGGCGGACCACTGTTGGTGATCAATTTGGCCAAGCCTGAGATGTTGTTTCAGGGAGTCTTTGTATCGCTTTTTTGGAGCGCCCCTCTTACGCTGACCCGTGGCGAGTTCACCGTAGAGTAGTATTTTTGGGAGGCGATGGTCCTCCATCCTAGAAACATGCCCTGCCCAGCGCAGCTGTGTTCTCAGTATCATGGCCTCAATGCTGGTGATCCCTGCTTGCTCAAGGACAGCAACATTCGTCACATAGTCAGTCCAGTGTATATTTAGGATTGTGCATAGACAGCGCTGATGAAAGCGCTCGAGGAGTCGTAGGTGGTGGCAATAGGTGACCCATGTTTCAGATCCATAAAGGAGGATAGACAGTACGATGGCTCTATACACACTGATTTTTGTGCTTTGCCTCAGGTGTTTATTGCTCCAGACTCTTTTGTGAAGTCTTCCAAATGCACTATATGCCTTTGCTAATCTGTGATCGATCTCTTTGTCAATCTTGGCATCTGAGGAGATGATGCTTCCCAGGTAGGTGAACTGCTGAACGGACTTGAGCACAGATTTGCCGACGGCAATGTGGGGATGGTGGTGTTCATCCTGTGGTGCAGGCTGGTAAAGAACTTCTGTTTTCTTCAGGTTGACTTCTAGCCCAAACAGCTCTGCAGCTATTGCAAAGCAGGATGTTAGGCGCTGCAGAGCTGCTTCTGTGTGGGCAACAAGGGCAGCATCATCGGCGAAGAGCAGCTCACGGACTAGATAGTTTAGAGTCTTAGTGTGAGCCCTCAGACGGCTTAAGTTAAACAAGCTACCATCAGTACGGTAGCGTATATAGATGCCGTCGTCTTCTTCAAGCTCTGCCATAGCCCTTTGGAGCATCGTGCTAAAGAAGATTGTAAATAAAGTTGGTGCAAGAACACAACCTTGCTTCACTCCATTAGTTATTAGAAAGGGCTCTGAAAGAGCATCGCCATATCTGACTTGACCACGCTGTCCCTCGTGTAGCAAGATAATCATTTTAAGGAATTTGGGGGGACATCCTAGTCTTTCCAGGATCTGCCACAGACCTTTTCTACTTACAGTGTCAAAGGCTTTGGTGAGGTCGACAAATGTTACATAGAGACCCCCTTATATTATATACTGTATATAAAAAAGAGTTTCCTACCCCTCCTAGTTATAAACATCAAAACTGAGGAACCAAAAACTGTAATGAAACTGAGGTATATTCGGTATGTATCAATGGGAAACAGGTTGTGTTGAAATTAAGTAATAAAACATGAACAATTTATGAAGAAGGCATAACAATAAACAGTATTTATGAATATTCCCTTCTCAAACATCCTTTGAATTATTTTGTCTGAGCAGAATCCTTGCCATTTTTAAATTGTGATGAGAATGATATGGCCATCCAGATGTTGCTGGACTGCAACTCCCAGCATTCTTCACCATTTGCCATTCTGGCTACGGCAGATGGGAGCTGCATTCTAACAACATCTGGAAGGGTTAAATGATTCCACCCTCATTTTAAATGAATGTTAGAAACTAATGTTTGATATTAAGAGAAGGAAAATTAAACAAGTATGTTTAATTCTGACAACAGTGAAAGACAAACATCACATTTATGATATCTATTATTACAAAGCATTGTGAATAAAGCAGTTTTTAATGAGTTCAGATGATTGTCAACTATACTGAAATATTTTATGTTTAATCAATTTTTGTGATGTGGCACTATTTTCTGTACTGTTCTACCATTCCAAAATTGGGCAGAAAGCCTTTCTTGCACCTAGCCTCAATCTCCCTGTCTTTCTCTCCCTCCCTCCCTTCATTTCAGAGACTGCCATTTGTCAAAATAGAGAAAACTGACATGCAGTTATATAACCACATGAATTGTTTTTACTAGATATTACTATCTATACATCCATGTTTCTAAAGTTGGCTTCGCTTCCCCTGACATTCCTGTGGATATGCCTGACTCCTTACCTCATACACACAAATATACATACAAAGACATCTACACAGCTCATTCCTATGACACTTTGTGGCTCCCCTTTGCTGATCCAATATATAGAGATTCCCATAAAAATCCAAGGGAGATTGCACCATACCCCAAAGTATGTGCACAGCTAAACTCAAAAAGACCACCCTGAACATTTTAAACATTCCAGAGGTCTTTCTTGCTATTTTCACCCTTTTCCTGCACTGCAGAAAAGGAACATTTCAATGTATTTAAATAGTTGTTGCTAGAGAACAAAAGAATGTAAGTATCATAATAAAAACTGCGTGCAAAGTGGTGGAAAGATCAACTTTTACTCAGATGGGGAGTGATATTCCCTTCTCTATAATCAGACGACCTTAATAAGCAATACAGCATAAATCATTCTTATTCTTTGGTCTAGCCGTTTTCCCCACGGGGACCCGTTCACATACGTTGGGTGTATATGCAGTGAAGTTCAACAATAAGCCTCTGGCTCTGGTACTTCCACTTCCCCACTCCATTCCCTGTACTGAGATTTTAATGTGAATTTATGAGCATGAATTCTTTTCCAATGGGACCAGCTCAAGGAATTAGTGTGCCTCCATTAAGGAGAGGAGTGATCAGGTGAACTGGGCCTATTACACAGTCACCTGCATGCACAAAGCCTAGATCATATTAAAGACACTACAAACAGAGGAACAATGCACATGGCAAGGATGTAAATCTACACTTATTTCATCCCTACACATAAGAATGATTTTTTTCTGAAGTTATATCTCCATGGCACATGTATCTGAAGGTTTCTGTGCAGTTTTCAAACACTATTCACACTCCATGATGTCTTTGGGAGCAGTTCTTTGTACAGAAACAGACATTTTCCTACTCATGTCTCACATATGAGTAGGAAAGGAAGGAATAAAATTTATGAGTGTCCTTGTATTGCTACAAGTAGATGAAAGATGCAGAAACCCCTTGATGGAATTAAACAACAGGCCACAACTTTGTACCATAACCCATCAGCTAAAACCAGTGAAACAATTCTAACCAGCATCACATAGTCAGGAAATATAATTTCCTGTAGCCTGTACATATCATCATCATCATCATCATCATCATCATCAGTTGTTGTGTGCCTTCAATTAATTTGTGACTTATGGTGAGCCTAAGTGAACCTATTACAGGGTTTTCTTGGCAGAATTTGTTGAGAGGGTTTTTTTCCTTGCCTTCCTCCAAGGCTGAGACAAAATGACAAAGAGGTAGCCACAGAGAAGACCCTCTCATAGATCTCAGGGTCCAGGCTGGCTCATATGGGAATATAGGAGATACAGACTGTTAGATAACCTGGAGCTGTGTTATATAGGGCTTTCAAGAACACAATCTATATTTGAAACTTGAGGTCTACCAGTGGGTGATAATAGTCCATCCTCCTTGGAGGGATAGGAAATGGCCATCCACTGTAGGTCCATATAGTTCTGCTTGGTGTAGCCAATCTTTGCTACAAACCCACTCCATGAAACACTCCAGTTTAGTTAGTGTCCTGCTGTCCATTTAAACAAAAGCCAACCTTCTGAGCATCTTTCCACTTTCACAATATTGTTGTCATATTCCACAACTATACAGAATTGCAGAATGTACTTGGACTCCTGAGATCAGAAAGCCATGCAGTAGATGGATCCTTTACTCTGGAGTAAAAGCAGGGGTAAATCCAGATCTAGACCTTAGTATGGGGGATAGTGGCCTTTCACCCTTCCTCTACCCTAGTCCCAATTCAAATTGGGCCCACTATTTCTGAAACATATATAGTAAAATAGTGGTTCATTGCAATATTTTGCTATATATTGCAGGTGTAGGGGCCCCAGTTCAGACTAGGACTCTAGTAGTGCGTCCCTCCTTTCCTTCTGCCATGCTCTCAGTCTAGAATACATCTGAATCCAGAATATCTTTCATGCCAAACTGCAAAACAGAAAAAAAATTGTTTTGCCTAGCTATGTGTTTAAAGTGATGTCTGCTTTGACCTTAAATTTCTAGTGTGAAACATTCTGACAGCAAATATTGTAGTCCAGATTTGGGGTGCAACAGCGACATGTTAGTAATACGTTTTGCTAGTCTAATAGAAAACATTTTGTTTGTATCATAACTTCACTGATAATTTGTCTTACAATTTCATGTGATGCCAAATTAGAGATCGGAACATTGGACTTACCATGAAGGTTCCTTCTCAGCAGAAGTGAGGAGGGAATCCTTTAAATTGGGTTGACTCCTCCCACGTGAGATAACAGGCAGGGAAACCAACAAATAGAAAGAACAAGACTTAACACCCTAGGAGAAGGAGACTTCCACCACTCCCCAGTGATAGAAAAGTTAACTCCAACAAACATCAAGTCAAACACCCACCTCAAAACTGACAGTTTATACAACACAGAGTAACGCTAGGGTGGGAAAGGATTCCCTCCCAACTTCTGCTGAGAAGGAACCTTCAGGATAAGTCCAATGTTCCATTCTCCAGCAGAGTGGGGAGGTACTCCTTTAAGTTGGGACCTACCCAAAGGGATGGGAATTACTTTTTTAACACCTGTTGCAAGATCCTGCATCCAAAAGATGCATCAGCCATTGCAAATTTGTCAATCTTATAATGCTGCAAGAATGAAGACACGGAAGACTAAGTCGTTGCCCAACAGATCTCTGACTAGAAAGCTGAAGTAAATAATGCTGCAGAAGTAGCCACACTTCTTGTGGAATGAGCCAGGATCCATCCAGAACTGGCAAAGAATTATGCATATATGCCAATTTAATGCACAGTCTCAGACACCTGGCCAAAGTGGTAGCACAAACCTTTCTCCCTTTGTACCTGTCCACAAAGGAAATAAACTATCAGATTTTTGAAACTCCTTTGTCCTTTCCAAGTAAAACTTCAGAGTCCTCCTAACATCCAGTTTGTGCCACTCCTTTTCTAAGGGAGTAGAAGGATGAGGACAAAAGGATGGTAACAACAGTTCATGCAAACAATGAAAAACAGAATTAACCTTTGGAAGCAATGAAGGATCTAAATGGAGAGAAACAAAATCCTTATGAAAAACACACAACTCTTCTCTTACTGACAAGGCACCTAACTCAGAAACTCTTTAAGCTGATGTGATGGCTACTAAAAACAGCACCTTGAAGGTCAGGTACTTCAGATCCACCAACCTTAAGGGTTCAAGCGGATCTTTAGTTATTGCATTCAAAGCAACATTTCAATCCCGTGGGAAATCTATGGATGACAGGAGGTTTCAACTAAGACACTCCTTTGAGAAAACTCCATACACGAGGGTGAGATGCCAATGAACCTTATCCTACCCCTTCAGAATGGACCCTAGCACAACAGTGTGCCTCCTCAGAGTGTTAGCAAAGAGATCTTTTTGCATACCTGCTTGAAGAAATGCTAGAACGGACCCCAGTGAAGCCTTCTGAGGTCGGATCCCTTTTCGCTTACTCCATCTCCAAAAGGCCCTCCAAGCCGTCTTATACGATCGTATAGTGGAAGAGCGACAAGCCGCAAGGATAGTCTCAACAACTTCCTTCGTGTACCCTTTTGCTAACAACCTCCCCTGCTCAACCTCCAAGCATGAAATTGTAACCAGCCTGGATCTGGGTGCAGCAATGCATTCTAATGAAGGCGGTCTTCTCATAGAGGCAGAGGCCAGGGTTCCCCCACCTGTAGGTGAACTATGTTGGAAACCCAGGGCCTGCGAGACCAGTTTGGCACTATTAGAATGACCTCTGCCTTCTCAGGGTGCAGCACCTGGGCAGAAGTGTCATGGGGGGAAAGGCATAACACAACACCCTCGGCCGCTCAATCGTAAGAGCATCGAAAGCCAATGCTTCCGGAGTCCAGAACCTGGATACAAATCTTGGGAGCTTACAATTCTCCCGAGATGCAAACAGGTCCAGCCAGGGACATCTGAAACGTTGAATAATCATTTGGAAAATTAAGGAATTCAGACCCCACTTGCCCATGTCCACACTCTGTCTGCTTAACCAATTGGCTTGCAGATTGAGGGCACCTTGCAGATACTCTGCCCTGTGGGAGAGGAAATGTGCCTCTGCCCAATTGAACAAAATTGTTGTCTCCACCATGAGCAAGTGAGACTGAGTGCCCCCCCCCCGTCTGTTGATGTGGACCCTCTTGTAGATGTTGTCCATGCAGATTAGGACATGGTGGCCTTGTACTAAATGTTTGAATTGCAGAAGAGCCAGATGAACTGCACGCAGCTCCAGCCATTTGATGCTGCACAAGGACTCCTGACTTGACCAGAGACCCTGAATTATCCGATGCCTGCAGTGGGCTCCCCACCCCTTTAGACTGGCATCTGTTGTCACTAGAATCCTCCTGGGTCCCAGATGGGAATCCCCTCCTTGAGAATGTCCCCCAACCACCAAATCAGGGACTGTTTACACTTCAATCTAATATGACCTGAACAGCTTGTTTGGATGCTAGTTGGTCTTGGTGGGGAAGAAGAAACCACTGCAATGGTTGGAGGTGAAATCTCACCCAGGGCATCGAGTAGATGCATGCAACCATAAGTCCTAAGAGTTTTGGCAGACTCAACAGTGGAGAGTACCTCCGCCTTAAGACTTGACTAATCAGTTGCTGTAGGTTTTCCCTCCTGCCATCTGGGAGAAACACTTTGTAAATCTGTGTGTCTATTGTATTCTCCAGGTGTTGCAGCCTCTCGACTGTCTGTAATTGGCTCTTTTACTTATTGACCATGAAACCGAAATGCTCCAGGCACCTGATGGTAGCCAGAACATGCTGGTGAGCTAGTTGCTGAGAGGGAGCTCTGATGAGAAGGTAATCCAGGTATGGATTAACTTGTACCCCCTTTCTTCGAAGGTGAGCTATTAATGCCAACAGGACTATTGTGAACACTTTTGGGGAGGCCAACAACTTGAAGGGAAGAGCTCTGTATTGGTAGAGTTCCTCTCAAAATGTAAACCAGAGGAAGCGATGAAGGGCTGGATGAATGGGAACATGGAGGTATGCTTCCCCTAAATCCAGTGATGCCAGAAAATCCCCCTCCTGTATGCACTCGTGGATGGAATGTAGAGTCTCCATTCAAAACTTCTTTCTGGTCACCCAACGATTTAGCCCTCTGAGATTGAGGATGGCCCTCCATTCTTTGTTCTTCTTGGGGACCAGAAACAAGTGAGAATAGAACCCCTGAAACCTCTGACCCAAGGGTACCAGTTCTATTGCATGAATCTGACAAAGATGTGTTATTGCTTCCCTTACTAGCTGACACTTTTGCTGCACTTTGGTTGTGCATGACTGATGGAACGAAGGGGGGAGTCTTTGAACAAAACCTATTGTGTAACCTCTTGACACTTTTCTGAGCACCCAAGCATCAGAATATATAGTGTTCCAGTGATGGGTGAACAGTAAGAGGTGAGCCCCCACCGGACCGGGTGTTCAGTCACAGAGGTCGATTGGTCTTCACCCCGTTTTGGCAATTGGGCAGCAAAACCTCTCCAAGAACAAGAGGATTGAGACTTGAATTGATTTCTGGGGGTCCCCCACTGGGAGCGGAAAGGATGAAAATCTCTTTGTTTGTACTGAGGTCTGAAACTATGAAATTGTTGAGATCCAGAATGGAACCCTTTCTTCTCTTCTCTTTTTGGTAAAGAAGGAAGTGCCTTCTTGTTATCCTTGGTTTCCACCAACACTTGTTCAAGAGCTTCACCAAACAATTTAGCCCCTTCAAAGGGACAGATTGCCAGACTGGACTTGGCCTTCATGTCTGCATTCCAGTTTTTTAACCACAACTGCCTCCTGGCCACCATCTTAGCAGCTAATGTCCTGGAGGCAAATTGCATAGAGTCCAAACTCACTTCTGCCATGAAGACAGCAGCTCTAGCTATCTTGTTAATCCCCTGCTTGATTCTGGGGTCCCCTTTGGGTAAAGCCTCCACTTTTGACCAACGAATAGTGGCCCTGGCAAACAGGGAAGTAGCTGCTGCCGCCCTAATGCCCAGAGTGAAGGCCTCATATGCCTGTCTCAGGCAGGTATCCACCCATTTGTATTCTTGGGTTTTTAAATTGTTACTACCATCCCGAGGAAAAAAGTGAGCCCAAAATGAGCTCTACCACCAGAGCATGCAGGGGAGGCAGCTCAAGCTTATCCATGACTTGACTAGGAAGAGTATAAAACCCTTTTGCCAATGTGGGAGTTGCTCTAGCTACCCCCAGGGACATCCATTCTCCCTCCAAAGTCTCAGAAAAAATCTCAGGGAAGGGCATGACAACCTGATCAGCTTTAGATTGTGATCTGATTTCTAGCACCCCCTCCCTTTTTTCGGAAGGCTTTGAATCACTGTGGAGCCCCAGGGATTTCTCAAAATTCCTCAGTAAAACTTAAAAAACTGACCCTCAAACAGCCGAGAAGAGAGCTGTTGTGTAGACAGGGACTCTTCCTCAGAAGAAAGTTCCCACTCCTCCTTTTCAGAGACACCCGTCTCATCTCCCCTCTCTACTTCCTCCTCTCATCTGGGAGTGATGTGGTGCTTTTATTTCTTTAGCACCTTACAAGGTGGCTCTGGTGGGTTCAGAGGGGATGGGAGCTCCATTGATAAAGGGACCCCTCCCACCTCCTGAAGGGACTGAAGGCAGGGGCCGTTTGCAGCGCTCGGGCAGCAAGGCCTGGGAGGTTAGGTTTTTGGTGGGCTGAATCACCCCGCTCCCTTTGCTATGGCATCAAAATGCCTCTGACTGAGAGGGAAGGGAAGATGGCCCTGCCTCCTCCCCCCCTCTGCAAATACACTGGCTGCGACCACCTGGCGCGCTATGAGCGCTATCCATAACTGACCAGAGGGGGCATGGGGGGTTGGGATTCCCCCACACTCACAGTTTGGCACTCCTCCTTGTCCACCATACAGGCCTCGTGGTCCGACCCGGCCACCGGGTCCCCATCACGAGCCCTGCCCAGTGCCCTGACACTCTCTTGGCTTAACAGGGACCCTCCAGAGAGGTCCAAGAAGCCCTGATCTTCCACCAAAGAGGATTGGGTCTCCATTCCCATCTCCTCATCCAAGGAGAGTTCAGTGCTCTGCTCCCCCAGCACCGCCCTGCCTGCCATCCTCCAAAAGGAAAAAGCAAGCAGGTAACAGACAACAGAGGAGAAGAAGAGAGAGGAAAAGCAAGTGCAGTAAAAGTAAAGTTCATTGGAGCTCCTTTGCCCTGCTCCATTCAGTGCACAAGGCAGGACAGAACCGGGAGTGGGGAAAAGTTCCTCCTCCTCCTCCTCCTCCTCCTCCTCCTCCTCCTCTCAGGGTGTTTCTATTCGTTGGTTGCCCTGACTGTAATCTAGCATGGGAAGAGCCAATCCAAATTAAACTATTCTCTCCCTATTCTGCTGATAATTTCACTGATAATTTGCTGATAACTTCATTGATAATTTGTTTTACAATTTCATGTGATGCCAAATTATAGACTGATTTCATCTCCCACTTTGGACTTTTTCGGACGTTTAAAAAGTAATGCAAGCAGCCTCGTCAGCTTGCGAGGCTGCTGCGCTGCAAAGCGTCAGTTTTGGATGACGCTCGCCCCTGCTGGTACTATTGTGGTACAGCGGGGAGAGTTGAGCATCATATTTCCTTGATTTTTACTCACAATCAACTTTCGTGAGTAAAAATCAAGGAACTATGACGCTCAACTCTCCCCGTAGTACCGCAACAGTACCGGCAGGGGCGAGCGTCATCCGAAACTGATGCTTTGCAGTGCAGCAGCCTCGCAAGCTGACGAGGCTGCTTGCGTTATTTTTCAGCATCCGAAAAAGTCCTTTGAGGGTCGTAGGAGCTTATCACATAACACTGTTATACTGGAATTGCACTGCATTAGTTCCATCTTTGTTCAATGTTGTAGCTCTCTTGGTGCTGTACCATATTGTATCATGGTTGGGTCATTTAGAAATCAATTCTTTTCCCACTTGAAATAACTTGTTAATAACTGCCTATCTCACTATGGTTTAATAACCACTTTACATGCAAATGTCTCACTCCACTTTGTTGTAATATTGAGATCATGGTGTGGGGATTCCTTAAGTTTCCTCTCTTAGGGATTCGTTAATATTCTCTACCAGGGAAACCTCAGAGAATAGCAAAAAAGGAGACATAAAAGATTGCAGAAAGCACAAAACCATTGCATTAATTTCCACACTAGTGAAGTCATACTCAAAATTCTGCAGCAAAGACTCCTACCATACATAGTGAGAAATTCCAGCCGCACAAGCTGGGTTCAGGAAAGAAAGAGGCAATACGGATCCCATAGCAAACATACGCTGGATAATGGGGCACATCAGAGAATTCCAGAAGAAAATCAGCACGTGCTTGATAGACTACAACAAAGCCTTTGATTCTATTGATCATGAAAAGCTATGGATTGCTCTTAAAGAAATGGGTGTACCATTACATTTGATTGTGCTGATGCATAACCTCTAATCAGGACAAAAGGCTACAATTAGAACAGAATATGGAGAAACAGAATGATTCCTAATAGGAAAGTGGGTCAGACAAGGCTGTGTTTTATCACCCTATTCATTCAACTTGTATGCAGAAAATATATGCAGAGGAGGTTTAGACTTGGAGGAAGGAGGAGTGAAGATCAGAGGAAGGAATATCAACAATCTAAGATATGCAGACAACACCACACAACTAGCAGAAAACAACAAAGATTTGTAACAGTTACTAAAGAAAGTCAAAGAAGAAAGTGCTAAGGCAAGCTTACTGTTGAACATTAAGGACTTTTTCAGACACATAAAAAATAACGCAAGCAGCCTCGTCGCGTTGCGAGGCTGCAGCACTGCAGAGCATCAGTTTTGGATGATGCTCTCCCCTGCCGGTATGTTGCAGTACAGCGGGGAGAGTTGAGCATCATATTTCCTTGATTTTTACTCACAATCAACTTTCGTGAGTAAAAATCAAGGAAATATGATGCTCAACTCTCCCCGCGGTACCGCAACAGTACCGGCAGGGGAGAGCGTCATCCGAAACAGACGCTCTGCAGCGCAGCAGCCTCGCAACGCGACAAGGTTGCTTGCATTATTTTTGACCATCCGAAAAAGTCCTAAGAAAGCAAAAATAATGACCATGGAGGATTTACATAAATTCAATATAGACAATGAAGAAACTGAAATAGTTAAAGATTTCCCATACCTTGGATCAATCACTGATCAGAATTGATATTGCAGTCAAGAAATCAGAAGAAGACTAGGACTGGAAAGAGTAGCTATTAAGAACAAAACAAGATCCTAAAGTGCAAATATGTAAAACTGAACACAAGAGTTAGGATCATCCAAGCCATAGTATTTCCCATTACCATGTACGGATGTGAGAGTTGGACAGTGAGGAAAGCTCATATAAAGAAATCAACTCGTTTGAGATGTGGTGCTGGACAAGAGTGCTGCAGGTACTGTGGACTGCCAAAAAGACAAACAAATGGATCCTAGAACAGATCAAGGGTAAACTCTCCCTGGAAGCCAAGATAACCAAATTGAGGCTGTTGTATTTCAGCCACATAATGAGAAGGCATGACACACTATAAAAGACAATAATGCTAGGAAAGGTGGAGGGCAGCAGAAAGAGAGGAAGACTTCATACCAGATGGACAAGGCCACGGCCCAGAGCCTATAGGACTTGAGCAGAGAGGTTGAGGACAGGGGGTCTTGGAGGTGTTTCATTCATGGGGTCACCATGAGTCAAAGTTGACTTGAAGACAGTTAACAACAACAACAAACAATAGCACAATGTAATCCTATTAAAGTTTAATTCCCACAGAAACCATAAGTTCTGAAAAAAATTAAAGATAAAATAAAGAGTAAATATAACAAAGCTTAAAGAATAATATATAAAAGCAGAACCAGGCAAGTGTTTGTTTGTGGGGGGAAAGCACAGAACAAAAATAATGGAAGGGGTGTCATCTTCATGACTGAGTGAGGGTGGTCCCGTAATAGTGTCATTATGTAATTGTGCAGTTACAGCTTCCTTTAAAAAAACCAAAAACAAAACAATAATGAAGCATAAGGTAAAGCAAACAGGGTGAGGTAAATGGTATTGTTGTATTTCAAGTGTGAGAAAACAAACATGGGAATGAACACCAATGAAGCACAAGTATAAAGACAATGTGAAAGAGTGCATTCCCACTCTGTTACATTTCCAAGTACAGGAATAGTGGTATTAAAATGTAACAACCCAAAACAAATAGCTAGTATAATGTTACGTGCCCTAACACCCCCTTCCCCATATCTATCTATAACAAATTGGCAATATTTAATAAGTAGATCAAATGTGGCCTTCCCCATAGTGTGGCCATTAACACCTGGGAAATTCCCCAACTAGGAATCCCAAAGACAAACATTGCTCATTCAGATATGCACTTAAGGAGGGGTTGTTCAAATTCCAAAGAAATGTTAATTTGCCAGGCAACTTAAGGTCCGAACACCTGGCTAATCCTATCAGCTAAAGCTGATATACTCACACCTGTAAATGATCCCCATACCTTTACCCTTCCACAAAAAAAGAAAGTTGCTTCCTCCATTCAGTTGCAAAGTATCTGCACCTTAAGATGCCATTAGCATATCCAGAGTGTCAATTGTCTCACTCTGAGCAACTCTGAGAAACATTGTCTTTCACCCTACACTCCATACCCCGAAAGCAGTTATTGACAAACCCTTCCAAAATCTCACTCAATTGCATGCACATCCCATTCCTGTGGACACTACGTCCATCTGTTTCACCATTCCTGTTCTAGACTTCCACTCTGCTGGTTTCTTTCATGACCTCATCCCCTCAAATTGGTACTGTATCACCCAAAAACAAACTCCCTTCTCTATTCCTCTATCCCAATATTTCCCACTTTATTCACTAGTTTTGCATGAATGCTTGAAGCCTGAAAGTGTGCGATAATGTTGTTATTATTGTTTTCTCAAATAAAGACCAATTTATTGTACTATCTAGCTTAACGTCTCCTCCTGAGTACCAGTAAACAAAGGTTAAAAGTTTCTGTGGTTGCCCTCTCTCACAAAACCAAGCTGAGTATATTAATTCCCCAAATTAATATTGACATTTTGAGGGTCCTTAAGACCTCTGAGCATTTAGGGTAACAATAATAACCACCCAGGTAAAACTGATTTTGATTTCTTGTATGGTTTGCCAGTTAAGGATCTGCTAAATTAGTTGCAGTAGAAGTTCAGAGACATTTACGGTATGTTCTATGCAATCACATCAGATTTACATTTGATAATTCAGACATTTAGATACATGCCTATATGTCTGGCTGGGGGAATGTTCATTCTACTTTACTTGGCAGATATTCTGTTATCTTAGAAAACTGAAACATTGGGTCACCTTATCTTTCTTGATGGCATCTAGCTCTGCTACTTGGGGCTTTCTAACTTAAATAGTTTAAAAGGAACTATTTAAACAGCCATTGGATCCAGTAGATACACATCCCAGTGGAATACAGATTTACAAAATACTGTACATACCTTTTGAAGTTTGTATCACATTTATCCTACAAGTTTGTCTGGTTAGAAAAATAACATGCTTTTTTCAATTTTGCACATGTGATCACCTTCCAACATGCACAAAAATGTAATAGTAATACCATGCAAGAAGAAATGAAAAAGTGGACCCAAAGTTTAAAGAAACAATAGTAAACAGATGTCAAGATAAATATGTCTGGCAAAGGGGATAGGCTAGCTCATAGACTTTCCCATTTCCAGTAATCCAGCAATGTATTCCAAATTCCCAAATCTATCTGAAGTGGAAGTGGTTTTAGGTGCTACACAGTTTGTTGATGCTGTGTGCCTTCAAGTCAATTCCAATTTATGGCAACCCTATCACAGAGTTTTCTGAGCTGAGGGTAAGTGACTAGCCCAAGGTCATCCAGTGGATTTCATAGCCAAGCAGGGATTCAAATCCTAGTCTCCAGAGGAGTAATCCAACACTCAAACCACTATGCCATTCTGGCTCCTTGCTACACATTACCTGACTTCGGATGCGGTTATCTCTATTTTTCATACTTCTGACTATATAGCAGATTTCCTTTTAGTAATAGCAGGGGAAAAGTGACTGATTATTCAACATTTCCCTGTAGAATTATTTCTTAAAAGCTTATATGGGACATGATAGTCTCAGTTATATAGGGAATTATAAAGTTATCAGTTTCATAAAAACAAATCAACACATAACTATAGATTAGATTAGATTAGATCACATCTTGTCTGGGCTCAAATTAAAATAGCTAAATGCACATCAATTAGGTCTCACTCAAATAACTGAAAAGTATTTTCTGGTGGATACCTTGTTTATGTAACCAAGGACCTGATAATGTGCTGCTTTCTATGGACTGTTTTATTAAGCAATGTAAAATCCACAGCAATGTAAAATCTTGTGTTTAGATTTTCAATTCTTCAGATTTTATTTTCAATTCTTCAGATTTTATCTTTCTCTATTAATGATACAAAGCCTATTCAATTCTATTGGCTGTCTTTTATGATGGGAAAACTATACGTTGGTCTAGCAAAGGTACAGTTCATGCAGAGATTAGAAGCCAGCCTATGCTTAGAAATGTTCAAATATCATAGTATCCACATTCTGCATACATGTTGCCCTGCAAACCATATTATCATTTTTTGACTCTACTATATGAAAATTGGAAAGTGCCACCTTATATTTTAACAGATAGATTTTGTAATGAGATCAGATTCTTGCTTCTGTCACTTTACACTAACTTTCTGCTCAACAAAATGATTTACTTTAGATAATTCTTATGATCTTTTACAGCTTTTATTCTCTTCTAAACCTACAACCACTCTTTTTGTTGCTCAAAGACAGACTGGACTCAACTTAGTAGCAAGTATCAGCCAAGGCAAACTTAACAATCCAAACAGCAGCCAATATACCACCCTGTCGTGTTTGAAAAGATGATGTGCCAGGAATTTTAAATTTTGATACAACTCTTGTACAGATGCTGTTTGAAAGAGTCCCTGCACTGCAAATAAGCTCATAAAGGACTCTGATGATTCTTGCCAGATTTTGAGCTTAGTAGTTCTCCTAAAATTTGCTTTGTTATACTTGCAGGAATCTTGTATTACTTCCATCTCTCTCTCTCTCTCTCTCTCTCTCTCTCTCTCTCTCTCTCTCTCATGTTACTTTTGTTAAAAATGACTAGATGAACAGTATGGGCAGGAGGCAGGATTTATACTTTGGGAATAACCAAGGCCCAGGCTACTCAATATATTGACATTTTCCCAGGTATCTAGATTCCAGGAGCCCTGTTCAGCCATTGAATGTTCCTGCCCTATATGTACCACTGCCCTGCCCATTCATTAGGCAAGGCTTGTGGTGAATGCGGGGGGGGGGGGAGGTAACTCCTTATCCACCACAAATTGTTCTGAACCTAATGAATATGAAGCCACAAAGTCCTGGGGTAGCGTGAAACTACTTGGCCACTGGCAGAACTGGTCAGAACTATAGCTGATGTACCTGGAACCCAAAAAGGCAGAGGGGCCTGGAAAAGTCAACTCAGCATAACCCAAGAAGTGAAAGCACCAAGGCAGCCAGGTAGGTTATTAGCAGTAAGTACTCAGCTAAGAGCGTAGCAGCATAACTCTTGCATTTGCAGATATCCATCACTTTCTAACCAGTGTCTTAGGCAGTCATGAACTACAGAAGAACCCTTTACCTGCTAATGCCATTGCACCTTTTTTACTGACTATGGTTTTGGCAGTCAGTCCAGCACACTGTTAAGTCTGGGTGAATATAGGTGACTACAAGCTACCTGGTCATCCATAATATCCTGTCAAGTGGTAAGGTGCATTTAGCATTTCGTCTACTTCCTTGGATTGTTCAGTGAATGAAGATGCTATAAGTCTCCTCACCACTTGACAAGATGATGCATAGGGTGACCAACTACCGGTAAACAAGTGATTTCAGTAATACCACAATGTAAACTAGAGTTAAGTCAGTTCCATTTAAGTTCATAACTGGTAAGACTACACAGAAAGTCATATATTTCTTCATAATAGAGATGAAAAAGTGATGTTTAAAAGAATTGGGGTGTGTGAGAAAACCAAACAGATTTGTCCATCTAGACCCAGGATTCTGAATGCTTAATTTAGCCAAGTATGAATTTCTCTATATTCAATCATGCTGGTGCTGAATTAGAGCTACAAATTATTTTTTAAAAAACACTTACATGACAGACAAGTAAACATAGTCCTCTTCATGCTGGGAATTACCATACTTGCTGATTTTTTGGACTACACACATGGGAGAATTTCATTTCACTTCATTTTGAAGTATTTACCAAAATACTTTCATAAATTCATAAGCTTCTTCAAATCTTGGACAGAAAGAACTTGAGGTTTTAAAAAATGAATGCAGAAGAAAGTGCATAGGAAGTTTTTCCTAGGTGGGTACTGTGTGTGTGTTGAGCCTCTATGAAGGGTGTGCTCTGCATAGGCTATGGTTGGCTGGAAATAAAGCATGATTGTTTAAATGCTAAATAGGATTTGAGAAGCACTCCACTTCTCTGGAGTATATTCTATGTACTTTTTGTTCTAAACTTTAGGATCCTTGAGGAGAGGTTTGGTGGAGATGTAGGGAATATCTAAGGCATCTCTGTTTGGCAATTTTGCAATTTACATATAGTGGGCCCTCAGTATTCACTGTGGTTTGGTTCCAGGATCCCCTGTGGATATCAAAATCTGTGGATGCTCAAGTTCCATTATAAACAATGGTGTAGTAAAATGGTGTCCCTTCTATAAAACAGCAAAATCAAGGTTTGCATTTTGAATTTAAAAAAATCAAGCTGTGGATCATGGAATCTAGATTATTTGATTTAAGAATGGTCAACCCTTTTCCTTCTCCTTCATTTTTGGGAACTTTGTATAATCAGACTGAAAATGTTGGTGCCTTAATCCCCTCCTTCCCCAATCTCCACTGCCATCTCTCTGTGTTCCATGGTTCTCTTCCCGTCTTGTCACCTGACTTGTGGAAAATATTTTGAATACTGGGAGCCTGAATCTTAGTTTGAGAATAAATTATTCACATTCAGCAAATATATGCAGATTTACTTTATCTGCATAATTTATTGACAGAACACATTTTGAATTTCTTTGTTGCAGTACTTAAAAAAAAGCAATCTTAGCAAAGAACATAAACAGCCTGTAATAGAAGATTTGCTTCCACTCTGTGAAGATGGAAATATCCTGTTCCCCTTTTGTTCATATAAACTATCATGCTTCTAAAGCAGTCTCTTCTCACATGGCAGCCTCCAGGCATGGACGGCTGGCAGGGTGGGGGGGTGGGGTGGAAGTTGTTGTAGTCACACATATCTGGAGGGTATCAGGTTAGGGGTGGCTGCTCTAAAGTGTCTCTTTGCAGATTATTATTTTTTGAGCTTCACATACACCATCCTTGTCTAAGAATATTCTTCCCTGTGCTTTTCGTTTGAAGATTTAGACACCTTGCCAGTTTTTTCTATTCTTCTCAGTGGTGTTTTACACATGAAGTCTGTTTTCCTGAAGCAAATGGGATCTTTGTGTCTTTGTCTCCTTCACTAGCTTTCAGGCATGTTTTGGCAGAAGCTTTGACTGTCGCGGTACTGGCAAGCAGGGAGGGGGAGGGACCGTGCAGTCATTTGTCAGCTTTTCTCTGCATCTGTAATTTTTTGTCCACTCAGCACTATTAGAGGGGCTTAGAAAAGGGGGAGCTCTCATAGCTGTAGAGATTCAAAAGCTCTTAAAACAACTGCCAGACAGTAAGAGTCACAGCAGGGAGGGGGTGTGGGCTGGGTTTAAGAGAAAATCTAGTAAATGAACTGTAAGCTGTAGGATAAGACTTCACTTAGTTCCCTTCTTTCAAACACACACCGGGTATCTGCAGATTTCAGATTGGACAAGGATTTTGTTGGCACATGCTCTCTCCCTTCATTTGTAAGTTGAAGCAATCTTTCTCAGCTATTATGCAAAAACACCTTTTACAGATATTGTTTGGAATCCTAGGCTCCCATATTATCTCCACTACAAGAACAAGAACAAAAAGGGATTCCACTCCTGTCTTTTTCCTATCTTACTCCATTTACTTTTTTCTACACACACACACACACACACACACAAATACACACACAGCATCTTCAGAAAAGCACATGTGACTTTATTATGTCTCCTGAAGCCAAAGAGAAATCAGAAATTTGATTCTACATAGAGGCCCTTTCTTTCCTGTTGCATAGTGATCTACAGTACTTGCATTTTTTGTAACAGTAAAGCAGATCTTTTACAATTTCTGTAGGCTGTTGCAATCTGAGCTCCTACTGTGAGCTGTTAATTAATCAGACTGGCAAACCAAGGAAGAATCCAAGTTTGTAAGAAATTATTACTCCAGTGACTAATAGGAAGGGTAGGAGTTGCAGTGAAATTCTTTGGCATGAAATAATGAGATTTTACACTATTTGTATTAAAACACATTGTTATCTCAGTCTCTGGTTTAGTAGAAACATGAAAGGTTTTGTTAATACTTTCTCTGAAAAGTCTAGACAGGAGTTAAAAGAGCCTCCTCGCTAGCCTGAAAGGATCCTGTTTCCCACAATTAATAACAGGAAGCAGGTAAACAAGGCTTTACTGAAAAATAAAGTAACTACAGATACAAGTAATATTAGATACTAGCTGAGCATTAAGCGTTCAGGGACACATTGTTCTGAGGCAAACTGAGAGTCCACCCAAGCCTAATGTAGGCATATGACAGAAGAAGACTTAGGAGCAAATCATAATATATTTTAATTACTGCATAAGATTCTTGACCCTTTAAAAACTGAGTTGTTATAATCCACTACTGCCCCTTTGTAATTATTTGAAATCCTCTCAAAACAGAAACGTTCATGTTTGTTTAAAAGTAACCAAAAGACATTCCAGATATTTCCTAGAACCAAAATGTGTTGGAAGATAAGGAACAACAGGAACAGCTAAAAATAAAAATCCCTTTTTTAAAATAATGTAGTAGATAACTGTGGAGATTTTCAGACATGGGAAAAACCACATCAAAAGATCATGGCAAGAACAGGTAGGGGCGAGATTATCAGATGACAACCTACTCCAGCATCCTGGGGACATAACACGGCTGTGAGTAAGGCATCCCTTTTTATTAGCAGCTTGTCCCCATAAATAAAAAAAGGGACGCTTCATCCGTGGCAGTGCTACACTCCCCAGAACAGCAGAAGCTAACACACATTGGAAACTGCTTAATGCAGTGTAGATGTGTAAACTGCTATTGCTTAAAACAATTTGTAAGCCGCTCTGATAGCCTTGTGGCTGAAGAGCGGGGTATAAATAAATAAATAAATAAATAATAAAAGAAGGACATGGGCATCTGATAAGGTCACCCTTTCTTGTGAAGCAGTTGAGAATGAAATTTTTTGGTGCACTCCCCTGCATCCGATAATCTCCTATATCGCTAACACTAAAGTAAATGTTTTTACTTATCCAGAGAAGGTAAATTCTGCAGCACTTTATTTGTATGGCAAAATGGGAATTACACAGTGTATTGTGGCCATTTATAGTACAGTGATGTATCTGTTTATTTGATTAACTATGTATCCTTATTGCTAGCCATCCAAGGGAATACTGGGTGTATTTTCAGCCAGTTTGTCATGGACTGTCTACCAGTCTTACCATTCGAGGTCCATATTATACATACTAATAAACATCAGATTCCATGGTAAATCTGTTTCTGGACTTTACTACGGTACTAATGATCGCAGGTGGGGATGGCATATTCAAAAGCTCCATCATATTAAAACCAATCAGTAAACAAACAAACCCTTTATCTTAAAAGTGAGCATTCTAAAAAGAAAAATGTTGGCTGGGGCTCTTGCCGCACCTGCACTCTGAAATGGTACAGTTCACAAAACCTTCTGTTCTTTATTTACGTACCCTCATTCTACCTGAATTTTATGCAGCGGAGGGGGGCTGACACCCTTGCTTTCCATTTATAAACCATTTTGGGTTTTTTTACTGCTGCTTCCATTATTTTTTTCTTACAACAGAAAATCTGGTGAGGCAGGAAAAACTGACCCATTGCACTATGTCTATTGAGTGGTAGTCCTAGGAGCTATCTGTCCCAAAACAAATATACCCAATAATCTGCAGTTTCTGTAGATTATCTTGGTTTAGTGACTGGTCAGATAACTCACCAGTTTCCTAAGTTATTGCTCACTGAGAAGAGTGTGTATATATTGCACTTTGACCAAAAAAGTGAGTGGGGGGGAAGGCAGGGAGAGGTCCAATTGATATACTGATCCAATTGACATGAATGTAAATATTTAAGAACAATATTGATTTTCTTGCTGTAATATCTTCAGTAATGTTGCTGTGGTCTGAGATGAAATCACAAATTAGGTCAAACAATTATCTCCCCTGCTTGCAGAACGGCAGACATTTCTGGAAAATGAAGTCAACTATATGAAGGCAAGACACAGCTCTCTCCAAATATTATTCAATATTAGTTGGTTGAATATGGCTTAACTTGCTGAATTATAGCTTCATCTATTCCCCATATCTCCTGTACAAATTATACTGTATGTTACACAGCGCCTGTTGTCTTGGCAGTGACCTTGAAAACAGAAGAGACTGGATTATGTTTCTGCTGATTCTTAAAGAGTACAAAACTGTAAATTCCCAGATCTGTAAAAGTTTGGTTATTTAATGTATAATCAATGGCTACAGCTAAATCTTGCACCTTCATATAGAGGAGCAGATAGAGTTAATACTGAGAAGAATATAACCCTATTTTCCTACTCATTTTTTCCAAACTCTTTCGTAGGTGGGAGATTAACAGCTATACTATCCATGGATATGGAGATGAATACTAAGTAAGACACATGTAAGGTACTGGAATGGATTCTGTTGATTTTAAAAATAAATCTGAGTAGCATTTCCTTACTTGTTTTGTATCAATAATCTAACAGAATAAAATAAAAAATAAAAATCAGATAAAACTTTTCTCATTGCTGGATGTGATGATGAACATTATTATGCCTTTCCCAATTTGCACTTACAGTTCCTTTTGCAGTTCAGGGCATTTTTGTGACAATTTATGAAGCACATTTTGCGCAAAATACATTGCATTTTGTTCAAGGTACAATTGTTTGTTTCACAAAAAATGTATTTTATGCAAAAAAGGTGCTGAAATTAATAAAAATACAAAGATGAACATAAAAATATTGCTTTCACTGAGAGCCACAAGTGGCCAACCAAAATGCACAAAATACATAATGCATTTGTGCATGTCAGGAGATTTTGCATTTTGATATATTTTTGCTGAAACTTCAACACGGCTACCCCTGAATACATTTCAACATATCAAGACACCATTTCTCATCAAAGACAAAAAAAATCTCTAAATATTCAAAAAATGAATTCTTATTATGTGCTTTACTTCACTTCAGCTAATTACCTAACATGTCTGACTTGTTTGAAGTCATTCACTTTGGCTTCCACTGGAAAACACTTAGTTGTCCTAATGGTCTACATTTAGAAAACCACATTTCAACTCCATTCCCCCATTCCATGGTCCAATCATACATAGCATAAGTAAGGCTGTCTCTTGGTTTGAGGGAGCTTGGGCAGTGTTCTCTGGTGGGGCCCCTCCTGTCACCTGAGCTTGCCGAAATTCCCTGGCTGCAGTGGCAGCACTGAGCAGCGCAAGTGATTATAGCAACCCTTTTGATTTTAAGGTTAGAGGCATTGTGATAAATTCTAGTAGGATTCTTTGCCAAGGGAAGTTGGGTTGATTCTCCTATTTACATCTCTCACTGCCAACTAAACATTTTTATTCTCTCTTGTAATCACTAGTTATTATTAACTGGTCCCTTTAAATAAAACTGTCTGCATGATAAGAATTGGCTTTCTACTCCTTGCTGCTGACGGTGCCTTTCACATTCCTCTAAATTGGCTTTACTGATTATTTCCATAACTTTTATGTATGTCATTATGAGTGCTTGTACAATCCAGCCATAAAGTTGTGTATTCTTGGATGGTGCCTTAAGTATTTGTTAGTGCCATCAATGTACTACTTTATACTCTAGATTTGCAAAAAGAGCCACTGTGCATTCGCCACTGCACAATGGGACAATTAAAGAGGCACACTGGCAGATACACAATTGATTGCACAATGTTGGCATTCAGCAGGTTTGGCGCAATCACCATGTAACTATGTGAATGTAATTTTTTTCCTACAGAATCATAATGTGGGATCTTGGTCTAGGGGTTTTTTTCCCCATCAAAAAGGTAATATTACACATAAGTTACTTTCCTTTTGAGAAAACCCAGAAGGGAACAACCAGAAGCAACTGCCACCAACAAATACCTGTGATTAATTTATAAATGATATCCTAAGTAATAGGTTGCCAGACAAAACATAAAACATAAGTTAGTTACTATAGCATTACAAATAGGAAAACAATCAGAAAGTCATTGAAAGACCGACCTGAATAGTAGTTGTCATTCACAAGATAACAAAACAAGCAGCCAGGATGTACAGAAGATGAAGAATTGTTTAAATGCATGGAATTTGCTAATACCAGAATCAAAATGAAGGCAGCATTTTCACTTTACTTCAGAATTTTCTACAAAAGGGTGTGTACTCAGTTTGGAGTTATCTTTCCCAAATTTCACTGCAGTATTAAATCATCATCATCATCATCATCATTTCTATCCCGCCTTTCTCCCAATATAGGGACTCAAGGTGGCTAACAATGAGTTTAAAACCGCACAAATTAAAACAAAACAGAAACATTAAATATAAATATAAAACTTTAAACAACTAAAAATGTATAGAGTTAAAACATTTTAAAAATAAAAATATTGAAATACGATAAAACTATATATGGACCTTAAAATCCAAATCACATAGCATTTACAAGCCCAACAACCCCCATTACGTGAACCATTTAAGTGGTCATAAGAATAAAATAGAATAAAATAATTGCACTGATGATAGCTACTTCCATCACTCCTTGTATCAACTGAATGAAAAGAACAAGCTTAATATGTTGAGATATTAAATCTATTATGTAAGCTCATGTTAAAATGATGAAAAATGAATTGTGATCGAACAAGCATAATAAAATTGTTGGAATGACTAATTATGGCTAATATGCTTGTTTTACTGTGAAGGGCACAATTTCACTATTACTGAGAGACAGAAGTCTTGTTCAGGCATTAGCTAAGAATGCATGATGGAAGGAGAGAGCTGCATGCACTAATATTGTTTCCTAGAGTCCTAGCTCTCACCTCCTGCAGCCTTACACCTTTATATGTTGAGTGGGAAGGTCTTTTGGCTAAAAACAATGAAAAACACTGTCCTTCACGAGATCAGGAGCCTTTGAAGCACTGCCCTGCACGAGATCAAGAGCCTCTTTGAAAATTAACTTAAGACATAGACTTGAGCAAAAGAGTTATGAGTTTAGCCATGGGTACCACTAAAATCAAATTAGGGACCCTACAGATCTGAAGACTTTGGTCTTATCTACATGGGCTAAATACCCCAGCTTGCCCCTGTTCCAGAGCCCTGCAGTACAAATCATGCAGGGCATTTCCCCATTATGCCCTGGGGCAGTCCTCACCACCCCCGGAAGAGATATGGGGCTAGAATAGGGGCAATCTAGGATAGGGCCCAATAAAATGTTACAATATAATACCTAGTTTAATCCAGTATCACCGGATCAGGCCCTGTGTGTTTGCAGGAACTCATCCCAGCATGCCATCCCTCCCTGCCGCTGCCAGCTCGCTGGCTCTCTCAGAAGCCAGGCAGTGGTCCCTTAGCATGTGACCAAGACTGGTCACATGCAGGGGGCCTTCAGTGACATGTTGCAGGCCCCCTTCCTGGCTTCCACATCAGCAGGGGAAATGACAGTGGAGGCTGAAGTGAAGGGCCAGCATTTTGTTTGGGTGCTGGCCCATTTTCTCCAGAAAACAGGGGCTGAATAGGCCAGATCCGGAGCCATGATATGTCAGCAGGGAGCCAGCGTATCCTGGCTAGTGTACATAAGCCTTTGGTGACTAGTTATATGACCACCAGCACCTGTGTTTTTTCTACTTTTCACGGCTTTATCTCTTTATCAAGCTACTTGCTTGTACCTATATTCTTATACTCGATTTGTTTTGTAAGAATATCTGTGAATCATGAGTGTGATCTGAGGAATATAAAAGGGTGTTATTTTCACAACTCTTTTGCTATGGTGAAAGGCAAATACAAAATAAATTTACTACAATTGTTCTGTAATTGTAATATTTGAACAGCTACATAGCCATAAACTGAAGCTGAATTCAATTTCCACCTCTTAATCCAGCTTTTCTCTTTCTGTTCCTGTCAATGATGTATTAATTTTTCCTTCTGTAGAAACACTGTTGGAATGGTCTCTTGCCTCTAGTCTGATGGTGCTCCTCTTCTACTGTCTTAGTGTATGAGAAGAAGAAGAAGGGTCAGACACTCATACCTAAGCAACAAATCTTACTAATAGGTTGGGCAAGATTATTTATTCTGTTTTCTCTTAATTTCTTGATTTTATTAGTAATGGGGAAGAGCCATAAACCGTCTTCTTAATAAGCGTTAGAAACTGTGCATTCTGGTTTCATGTTTACATATGAAAGCTAACACAAGGAAATCCCTTAAAATAAACTGTTCCACATGGAAGCTGTTAGCTCATGGAAAACCATTTGTGTGCACTGTGCAGAGACTGGGTGATTTTCACTATGACACCCAGGTACTCCCTCAACATTGGTAGTAGAGATGTGGCCAAACAAACAAACAAACACACAACTCCCCACCAGTACTCCATGTGAACAGCCACTGTGCTCAAACGGCCTTACAAGGTGAGAAAAGCCAGTTGCGTATCATTTAACAAATATATAAATAAAACTCCAACAAACCAAGTGTTGAGCACAAGATGAAATAATAGGTACTTAAATTAGGAAAAGACTTACACAAATGTGGAGAAGGAACCTGCCAATGAGAAACATAGAAGATGGGAAAAGGGAGTCTTCTCCCCACCAGTCCCAAGATCCCCACAAAATTTTTCACTAACGGCTAGGGAATTTTACTGAATGCAATGGATTGTGGTGCAGTGGACTGCAAGGGAGGCAGATGATAATAGAAAACTGGATGGAGGCACCTTCTGTCCCATTTACAGAAGGTGTCTCTTTCTGATTTTCTGCACTTTCCCCCTGATAATCCAGATCACCTTCTCCCACTGCTACTTTTCTCTAGGAAGCACATGTGTTACATGTCTTACATGTTTTTAAGTCATGGTAAAACTGTGCAGAACCGGAATGGTGTACTGGTTTGAGTGCTGGACTAGGACTTCAGAAGAGCCAAGTCTGAATCAGACATGGGCTTCAGTTAAACAACAGTTTTTATTGCGGTAATTTGCACTTTATCGCTGTTTCGCAGCTGTAGTGCATCGTTCAGATGACATATGGCTTAATTGATCTAATTGCTTTTGTTTTCAGCTGTGTTTCGCTTTGATATTTACACAGCAGACTGAGACAGGGGCGTGGCCTCCCCAGCACATCCTCTGATTACCACAGGAATGCCTGAGATGAACATTCACACACACACACAAGAGAGACTGGAAAAGGCTTGCTTAATACTTCAGATCGTAGCAGCTGGGCACAAGATAGCATGGAGGGAGGGAAAGAAGGAAAGACGTCTTTTTCGTGGCTAAGCAAAAGACAGGGAGAAGGGCTGAGTTGTTCGCTGGAGGGGATCATTCACACACACTGAGAAAGGCGGGAGGGAGAGAAGGAAAGACTTCTTTTTCATGGCTAAGCACGGCGCAGGAGGGGAGATTAGATCATTCACACACACGGAGACTGAAAGTAGCAAGGCGGGAGGGAGAGAAAGACACACACGATGGGAAGCTAGCACACAGTCTTTTGTGGCTGGAAACATCTTTCCTCCATCCCCTCCTTGTCCAAACCCCTCCCTGATGAGTTCAACCAATCATGGCAAAGCTCTGCTGTGAATTTATCTGAAAGATTGCTGGTAATTCACACAGCACGTAGTGTGATGTTTGTTCAGACTATTGAAAAAGCGCTACTTTTCAAAAAAGTCGGGAAAAGTCCCAAAATCCTTTATTGCGTTACTAATGGGTTTTTGAGCCCCCCTTCTTCTGAAAGAGGCGACTTTGTGCCGCAATGCATGTAAACAATTAGGAATCTTGGCGAATTCTTCACAGTTTTTTTTCACCGTTTAACCAAGCCCATGGAAATCCACTGGGTGATCTCAGGTAAATTACGTTCTGTTAACCTCAGAGGAAGGGAATGGTAAACCCCCTCTTGAACAAACCTTGCCAAGAAAGCCCTATGGTATATGATAGGTTCACTTTATGGTCGTAATAAGTTGGAAATTACTTTAATGACAGCAGCAGTAACAATAACTCTGCTACATCATTTTACCTAGCAGGAAATAAAAACAAAATAGACAGAACACTATTCTTTAATTTATCATACCTACATTCCTCCTGTACTTTCCTGCCCTCAAACTACAAGACATACACATACAAAGTATATATTTTGAGTAATACTCCTACACTTTCTTGGGGTCATCCCTTTCCTCCTCAACCCCTAGTTTCCAACTGTCCTAAATGAATCTGCCACCTCATTCCAGCTGGTCTCAGAATGCCATCATCCAACCCCATCTCAGGAAAGAAGCCAAAGTTCTATAAAACTCCATATGCAACCAAAACTGTGTTTGTCCCCCTTTGTGTTTTCTAATAATCAACCTATAGTCAGCCTCCAAATATATCTATGCCAGAGGTGAGAATTGTGCATTATACCACCCAAGTTGCTGACTCCCAGGATTCTTCACTATTGGCTATGCTGTTTAGCGCTTCTGGGACTTACAGTCCAACAATGTCTGGACGGCAACACATCTCCCATTCCTGATCTATTCTGTTTATCTTTCTCTAACTGTACATATATTTTCATGTGTGTGTCTGCACATACAACCATATCACTTTGTTGTCAGCTTTCATTATAATCCAACAATTTCCTATATTTTTTCTCCATTCTTCTCAAGTGTAATTTTGGTTTGTAGTCAAATTTTAGTGTGTAGCTACTCTTATAAAATGCATGGAATGGCAAGTTATTTGCTGAACCATTTGTCTTCTGTTTTTCCTCTCCTGATTGGATATCTTCAATAAGATCTAAAGAATAATGCCATTTTTTTGCCCTCACTGAAAAATGGCATGAATAATGTCCTGACAAACTCCCTCCCCAAAGTCAACCCAGATATTTTCCATCTTTGTATAAGAGCAAAGGCCAGCACTTATTTTCTGTTGGCAAGAAGAGTAACAAAAAACATTTTTGAACAAAACATTACATCTTCCATAGACAATTATTTGCACAAATGACCACCCCTCAGTGCTGCTTGCAGAGTGCGGCGGGGAGGTGCTTTAATGACAACACTCGCCGTGGCTCGGAGGAGGCAGGGGTGAAGCCTACTCTACTTAGGTCACTGCTGCCCCTAGCCACCTCCTCTTTCACTGTGACGACCCACCTTCCTGCCTCTGTCACAGTAATAATAATATAATAATAATTTTTTATTTTTAATCTGCCCCTCTGCTCGGCAACTGGGGTGGTGTACAACAAGATTAAAACAACAGCAAGTTAAAACAATCCTTCTCAATCCTAACCCTCCCACTCCTTAAAACTAAATTTAACTAAAAGAGAATTAAAACAAAGATAAAATACAATAAATAAATAAATAAATAAAGGCAATAGCGGCAAGGGGGCAGGTAAGCAATCAGCTCCACTTGAGCCAGGAAGTTATTCCGGGAAGGCCTGCTGGAAGAGATCCGTCTTTAGCGCTTTCTTGAAGCTATCAAGAGTAGTGATAAGACGGATCTTATCCAGCAGGCCATTCCAAAGTCTGGGAGCCGTAGAAGAGAAGGCCCTCTGGGAGGTCTGCGACAGCCTAGTTTTCATAGGCTGCAGCAGGTTCCTCCCAGAGGACCGAAGTGCACGGGGGGGGGATCATATGGGATGAGGTGAGGCGGTCCCGGAGATAAGATGGACCCAAGCCATGTAGGGCTTTAAAGGTTAAAACCAACCTTGTACTGTGCCCAGAAACTGATCGGCGGCCAGTGGAGAGATTTAAGCACAGGCGTTATATGCTCTCTCCTAGATGTACCCGTAATTAACCTGGCTGCCATATTTGTACCAGTTGAAGTTTCTGGGTTAGGCACAAGGATAGCCCCATGTAGAGTGCGTTACAGTAATCCAAACATGAGGTTGCCAAAGCATGTATCACGGTTTCCAGATCCCTTGTATCCAGGTAAGGGTGCAGCTGGCATATCAGCCGAAGCTGATAACAGGCACTCCTGACCGTCGCACTCACCTGACTAGTCATGTGAAGCGACGAATCTAGGAGTACCCCCAGACTGCAAACACAGTCCTTAGAGGAGAGTGTGACTCCATCCAGGACTGGAAGTTGTATTCCCAGACCTGGTTTTGGGCCTGTGACTGTCAGTACCTCCGTTTTGTCTGGATTTAGTCTCAATCTATTTTTCCTCATCCAATCCATTACCACTCTAAGACAGTCATTGAGAGGAGAGACAACATCTGAAGTCTGAGCCAATGATCTGGTCATGGAGAAACATATCTGAGTGCCATCAGCATACTGATGACAGCAAGCTCCATGACTCCGGATGATCTCTCCCAGCGGCTTCATGTAAATGTTAAATAGCATTGGGGACAGGATGGTACCCTGAGGGATGCAACAATTAAGCTCAATTCTGGAAGAGCAACTGTCCCCGACAGTTCCAATTCTGGAAGAGCACCTTCCAATTCTGGAAGAGCAACTGTCCTCGGGCAGATCACCCTCTGGGATCTGCCCGAGAGAAAGGAATGGAACCACAGCAGAGCAGTGCCTCCAATTCCTAACTCTCTCAGGCGATCCAAGAGGATGGAATGATCTGTAGTGTCAAAGGCTGCTGAGAGGTCCAAGAGCACCAGCAGGGTCATACTACCCCTGTTGATGCTCAGGCGGAGGTCGTCGGTTAGAGCGACCATGGCAGTCTCAACTCCATATCCTGTCCTGAAGCGGGTTTGAAATGGATCGAGATAATCAGTTTAGAATAGAATAGAATCTTTATTACAGTCATAGACCAGCACAGGTAAAAAGGGGATACAGAATAAAGGTAAGATCGCAGAATAAAAACAGGCTAAAAGCAGTATTTAAAATGTTAGCTCCAGTATAACAAGACTAGGTTGACACTATTCTACTGCTGAGGACATTGTCTGACGAATTTTAACCGCAGCTGCGCAGAATCTGGCAACATTATAAGTTGTTCCTGGGTTGGTGTCTGAAAGCAACAAGTTTATGTAGAATTGTCCAGTGTGCCCTTGATATTTATGCAACAGAGGTGAAATAAGTCTGAGACGTATGTCCCTGTAGTATGAGCACTGGAGTAATACATGCTCTGTTGTTTCTATTTGGCCTGAGTTGCAGGGGCACAGTCTGTCTGAGAAGGGGATCTTCTTGTATCTGCCTTCAAGGACAGCTGAAGGGAGGGCATGACACCGTGCAAGAGTAAAGGCCCTTCGATGTTTAGGTATTTCAAGTGTTGCTAAGTATGCCAAAGGTGAGGCCAGATATCTATTGGAGTCACTAGCAATGAAGGTTGGAGTACTGGCTAGATCCAGTTGTCGCTCTATATCTGCTACCCGTTGTTTGATAGTAGCTTTTGCCCTATCATATCCCAGGCTTAGCAGAAGAACTGGGGAAAGGCCCAGCATTGAGATTTTAGTCATCACTGTCTGTTTCCAGCTGGATTGGAAATCATCACTTAAGGTTAGTGGAGCAAGGCCAGTGGGAAAGAGGGATAGTCTGAGCCAGTAGTTGAGTATGGTCACCCACACTCTGGCCTCCATTTTCATAAATCCTGACTCCAGTCTCAGAGCTGCATTAGAGACACATTTTGGAGTTTGGAAAGCTGATCTTAAGAATTTGGATTGGACAAGTTCTAATGGAGCAGGGTTGGGGAAGGGTCCCAGCTGGGATCCATAAAGCAGTTGTGCTACTGGTTTGGCTTCAAAAAGTTTGAGCACTGCAGGTAAATAGTGGCCTCCTCTTGTCTTAAGAAATTTGAGAATGGTTGTTGTGCTCCTCTGCGCATTGCAAGCAGCATACTCCCCATGCGCTTTCCTACTACCAGTGGCTTGAAAAATTACCCCCAGGTATTTGAAGCAAGAGACCTGTTCAATCTTGTGGCCATCTATATTCCAGTTGTAGTTCTTAGGCCTTTTAGCGAATGCCATGATTTTAGTTTTTTGATAGTTGAGTTCTAGCTGTTCCACTCTGGAATGTGTTAGTGCTCTTAGGGCTCTTTTTAGTCCAATGGGAGTTCTTGAAAGTACTGCTGCATCATCCGCATAAAGCAGCGTTGAAATATGCCTTCCCTTTAATTTTGGGGGGTGGAAGTTAGTGTTGTTGAGGTGATCCACCAAATCATTAATGTAGAAGTTAAACAGGAGTGGAGCTAGAATGCAACCTTGCTTGACACCCTTCTCAGTGACAATGTCATTGGTGAGATGTCCCTGGGGGTTACATCTTACTTTTAATGAGGTCCCTTCATGCAGCATACGAATTAGATGGAGTAAACGTCGGTCGATCGAAGAAGCCTCCAGTTTTTTCCACAGTTTGGTTCGGGATATAGAGTCAAAAGCTGCTTTAAAGTCTATGAAGGCAGCATAGAGAGAAACTGTGCTGCAGGTGGAGTATTTTTCAATAAGGTGGTGGAGTACAAGGCACTGATCTATGGTGGAGCGGCCTTCCCTGAAGCCAGCTTGTTCTTCTGCAAGTATGTTTTCTTGTTCCAACCAGGTCTGAAATTTCCACTGTAAGTGTCTTGCATAGAGTTTGCTGATTGTACTGAGGAGACTAATTGGTCTGTAGTTGACAGGATCATCCTTGCTTCCTTTTTTATATATGGGGACGATGATTGCAAGACCCCAATCCTTGGGTGTTCGACCATATTTGTTGATACAGGTGAAAAGTGAGGCCAGGATAGGGGCCCAAAATTCAAGGTTGTTTTTAATGGCTTCTGCAGGTATTAAGTCTTCTCCTGGAGCCTTCCCCATTCTCAGCTGGGCTACAAGGTTCTTGATCTCTGTCGCTGTCACTGGTGGCCACTCTTGGATATTTTCTATATTTTGGCTAGTGCATCCACTTTCAATGTAGTTGTCCTTATAAAGTGCTTGAAAGTGATCCTCCCATATCCCTGGAGGGATGTGACAATCCACTGTAGCTGGCCCATTTCTCTGGGAACTTGATGAAAAATGCCAGAATAGAACTGTGTTGTTGGATCTGACTGCCTGGATAAGTTGTGTCCAGTCATTCTTCATGGCTTTTTTCTTGTTCCTCAGCAACTTTTTGTAGTCTCTTTTCTGCTGAAGCAACATTGGTGCAGCATCTGGAATGTTATTAGATAGGTAACCCTGATAAATATCAATGAGGGCTTTTTTAGCATTAACACATTCCTTGTCAAACCATGGTTTGGAGTGGTGCTGTTGTTGTTTCCGCTGATGTGTGCTATTTTGACAGATTAGATATTGGTGTAGAGCTTGGGTAAGTGTATTGTAATTTTCCAAGATTTCATCAGGGGACTCAGCTGATATCAGGGCAGTCCTAAGATGCTGAAGTTGGTCTGAAGCCAATACCTCACTTATTGTTTGGTTTAGTTGGGGGGTCCATTTAGCTCGGCGATAAGCCCTTCCTGACGGTGTCACAGAGAGATGATAGCGCTCCCTGGTGTGTGTCTCCTGAGTGAAGTCGCTAAGCTGTAACCGAATTGGTAAATGATCACTTTCAAATCTGGGCATAACTTCTAATTCCTTGGCATAGGGAAGAAGGTCCCTGGAAATGATTATGTAATCAATGGCACTCATTCTGGACCCAGAGAGATAAGTGAATTCAGCTGGGCAGTCATTTTTCAGGGCACCATTTAGGATTTGAAGGTTCAGCCTGAATGCTGTTTGATCCGGACAAAGTCCTGCAAAGTTTGATTTCTTGTCCTTTGAGCATCGGATGAGGTGGGTTCCATCATCTTCAAAATCAGGAGGAGGGCATTTGTGATGGGCTTATAGGGTATGATTATTGGGGCCCAGTTTGGCATTCAAATCACCCCCCAAAATTACAAATGCATTTGGGTTCTGCAACATGAGATTAGCAGTATATGATTCCAATTCAGCCCACAGGCCTCTGATTTGGGATTTCTTCTTCATTGGAGGCATGTAGGCATTTATTATCAGCAAAGTGCAATGGTTAAATTGAATCAGCACTGCCATGGCATGTGTTTTAAAAGTGGAAAGAGGCCTTGTTATGGCATGTAGGGTGGTGGAGACCAGGACACCCAGGACGCCTCTAGCTCTTCCATGCTTTTTCCCTGGCTCTGCCGGAATTGAGAATGAGTGAAAGCCATTTAATAACAGATCCTTATTAGTCCATGTTTCCTGGATCAGTATAATATCATATTGGGTGAGTAAGTCATTAGGACAGGGATCTCTGTGGGCCGTCGGCCACCCAGCAATGTTCCAGGTCATAAGGGTCACCTTGCGCTGGTCTGTTGGAAGTCAGGCAGTCGCATTGCAGGGCACAGGCTGAGTGGGTAATTCATCTGATGGCAGTTGGTTAAATGACTGGGTTGACTGTGGCTGTGTCCTCCTCTGTGGATGGAGGGGTAGTGAATCACATTCCTGTTCATCTTGCCCTGCCTGTTCTGAAAGGGAAATTGGAAGAATCAATGCAGCATGGGAAGTGAAATGAGGATCAGAAGCAAGCAAGGATCCCATCTCTTTAGTGAGGGGGGTATTCTTTGGCTTAGGAGATGAGGTAGGTGGCAGTGAAGACTGTTTTTCCCTTGAACTAGGTTTGCATAGGGATGTTTGAGTCCCCTGGGGTTTAATTGTAGATGGGGGTGCATCTGCAGTATATTGCATTTGTGAAGGGGTGTTGGCTACAACTCAGTATTTCAAGGCTTCCTTGATTGTGAGTACAGAGTCATCACTTTCACTTTCACTGTCATAAATATCAGAATAATGCACTGACAGTTTTCTGCGAGGGGGGGCTGATTTCAATGGGGCTGGATCGCTGTTAGATTGACTCAGGATGGTATCTTTCATCAGCTGTATTGTGGGAGTGTGTTCCCAGATTTCTGTGAGTTTTTCTCTCAGCTTAATTACTTCTTTATTAATAGCCTGAGTTTCTTCCTTTAAGGTGTGTTTAGGTTCTCCCTCTTGGTGTGCAGAATTATTGCTTCTTTGTGTTATTGTTGCTGTTTTCCCTGTGATGAGGTCACGGGCTATCTCATCCTTGAAAACTCTGTTAATTTCTATATAATGTGCATTCCAGAGGAAATTTCTTTTCCGTAACAGCCTGTTAGGAATATTTGCCTGGCTAAAGGTCAAAAAAATTCGCTTGGTAGCTCTTGAGCTGGGCAAAAAGTGGCAGTCTGTTAAATCAATTGTTCTGCTGTGCATGTTTAAAAGTTGGGAAAGATATCTGACAACAGCCTTCTTTCCGTTCCACATGTGCCTGTTGTGATGTATTTGCAACAGAAGCTGATTTTTTTTAACACTCTGCTGTGGTTAACTGCATCCTGTGAGGTGGCAAGGCACGTCATTTCCTCCAAATCTGCTACATTTTTAACCCCCTGTGTACCATATGGGTTTTGCCTTTGAAAATCTTGTTGGGAAAGCTTATTGGTAATGTTGTTTAATCTTTGCAAAATAAGAATCAAAGTCTCTATGGACAGTTTGCAGAAATCATAGAAGAGCTGAGCGCTGTTATTGTAGGGAATGCTGCCAAGCTCCAGGAGTTTGACTTTGTTATCATCTTTGTTTTCAACTTGCTCTGGCCCATAATTTATATTTATACTTTGAGGAATTGGGGAGGCTGTTTTGTTTAGTTCTAGTGTCTGTAATGGCTTAAGGTGTAAAGAAGGAGCCGTTGTTACAGATCTGTTACTCACGGGCTGTGTTGTCTCTGCCGCTGGGAAGAGTGAGTCAATCCTCATCTGTTTTTCTGCTTTGGAGGATTCCTGATTGTCATTATTATTACAGGGGCTTGTCCGATTTCTTTTCTTGCCTTTGGATGGCATTTTGGAGGTATATATAGGTGGTAATGCCAGATGTTAGTGGGAGGACAATTCAGAAGTTGTTAGTCCATCGCCATCTTGCCCCTCCTCGAGATAATCAGTTTAATCCAAGATGGCTTGGAGTTGGGAAGCTCCAAGTATGAGTTTTCTGGTCACTCAGGGGCCAGGTAGGAATTTTTGCATCCCCATTTTCTGGGGTGTTTTTTGCCTACCCCATACTGTCACTTTGGACTTGGATAATTGGCCCTGGGTGAGGTCTTAAATAGGTGATCACTGGGCTGGAAGTGGGGGAGACAGGGTACTTCAGCGTTCACCTATAGCACCCCCTTGCAGGATGAAGGAAGGCCTTATCAAACTGCACCTGCACACCATGCGGTTGGGGTGCAGGGAGATGGGCTATACTTGAGACTGGCACTAGGACTGAACCCTCAGTAGAAGTCAACGTGGCTTGAGATATTCCATCTGCATGCCCAGCCTTCCAGTAGACGGTGCCTGGGTGGCATACCATGTCTTGGGATCCCCCTTAGGGCTCAGGTGTTTCACCCTGGGAGTCTGGGAGATGTGTCTGGGATGACCATTGGTGCCAGCTTGCCCCACACTGGGTCTCATCCCATGATACGTATACCTAAATAAATAAAGTGGCCCATATTACTACCCAACTTCTGTGTCTTGGCTCATCATTTCATGTGTTTATCATTAAAACCTCTTTGGGAGATTTTCACCATCACCCCCTACATCTGAAAATTAATGGGGATATGTGCCACAACTTTCATATTTTTTTAACTTCTTTTTTGCATGTGGGAATGATCTGCATCTCTAATCTACAACAGCAATTCTTCTGTCTGCAGTATGTTCAATCTGAATATTAATCACTGGAATTTCTGAGATTGCCATTAGCCCTTTCTGGGCATTCATTATCAAATCCATGAAATGGCTAATGAAATCCATGAGGAATCTATACATGCGCTCTTGATAACACACATACATTGAAGATAGCCCATTAATGCCTTTTTAGTGGTATTTGAAGAGAGCTGCTTTAGCAGACACAGAGGTTTGCCAACAAAGACACAAAAAGGTGGCTTGATAGCTACCTGCTGGGGATGTTCTGTCAAGACTTCCTGCACTGAGTGAGGGTTGGACTCAATAGCTTATGGGGCCCCAGCCAAGTCTATGATTCTATGATTCTATGAAACCTGGTTGATCAGTGTTCTCATCTCCATGGAAGAAATCACATAGTAGTGTCTGGTTTCAGACTGGCCAAACCTGTGCTAGATCAAATTCTGATAACACATGTGTTCCTGAAATAGTGCCTATTCCTATGTGCAGCACCAGAGCTACCAAATGTCTGAATACAGTTTCTACATTTTTGTACTGGTACTCTGCATACAACTGGATCATAAACATTCAGACTACTTGCTTTTTGACTTTTGGCACAAAGTTCAAAGATGGTATACAAACCCTTGCTCTATTTCTGTAGCTGGTTCCCTCAATAAAAAATGAGCATGTTGCTACTGAAAAGGTTCACCACCACTGCCATCACATGTGACACCTCATGACTTCACCCTGTGGGAGTGGAGAAACCTATTGTTGTCATTACCAGCCCACTGTCATCACTGGAGGAGTAAATATGAAAGCTGATAGCCTTAAAAGTAGTAGCATGTTGTTGTTTTGTCAAAGCCACACTGCATGGCTTGCTCTTTTTTTTTTTCCAAAACAACTCTAACAATGTTAAAAAGCAGGAAAAGAAATGTAACTAAATAGCCCAGCAACAACCTTATGCTTTTATCCTCCAAGCCAGTCAAGCCAAGTAGGTTTTTTTGTTTGTTTGTTTGTTTTAAGAGAGATACTTAGAAAAATAGGCAAGTTTATATATTATTCATTAGGGGAACAGAAGAACTGTAATGGGGCCACATGTTGTGGAAATCACATAGACCACCCCCATGATGTGGGAGTATCAGCAGAAAGTGGGCCTGCATGTGAATAGCTCTACACAAGAAGATTTCCATGTAATACAGAATTGCAGTATCACTAGGTTTTTGAGGAGATGGACAAATCTTCTCAAGGAAACGAAGCTCCCAAAGTCTGAAGAACTCAGGACATAGACTCTGGCCAGAGTTCAATCGGGTACTTAATGCTGGATTGCACTACTGTAGCCAGAGCAGGCAATTGCCCCACCCCACTCCCTACATCTCATTATGAACCCTAAAAACTCACTATGAATCATGTCTCTGCCCTGGGAACAAAAAGCTCTGTTGAACCCTAGCAGGCTTTATCTCCTCTCTAAAGAGTTCTAATCCCTAATTACTATTTTTGTCTGTTTTTATGAAGAAAGTTATACTGTGATACAAGGTGGGGTTATACAGTAAAGCACAGTAAAGAAAAATTGTGTGCTGCTTTCTCCATAAAATTCCAATTATTCTCATGAAAGACTGAGTAATTAAACAAGGTAAATTGTGTTTGTGTTAAATGGATTTAATGGATGATGATATTTAAACTGAAATAAATGAACACATTAAAATGACTTTCATTGGTAATAGATTTTTGATGTGTTTTAACAACTTGAAAATTAGCATTTCATATATGGGCCATTTTATACACTTGTCTTCCATGGGGAGCACAAAGGTATTTATGAATTAATATACTGTGCTGTCAAATAACTTGTAATGACAAATATATTCTGACACTGTAGGTCTCCAGTAATTCTTTAATGCCAGAAAATCTTGAATTCTTAGTACCCTTAGGACTTAACGTTATTTTGCTTCTAAATCAATTATCTCCATATTTTGATCTCTAAGATCTAAATAATTTCTGAAATTGAAGATCTGATATCTGCAGTTGAGATTGTGTGGCATTCGATTTCTGTGTTTCATATTAGTCAAGATCCTACATTGTGCTTGCATAATGTAAATCTATACTTAATAAGTTACATTATGGTTGTGCTATACCACCCTTCTGCTAAAGATCAGCCCTGAGTAACTGTCTATCAGAGGACACCTGCTTATTGTTCCACTCTGCAGTTCCACTAGATAAAGTGGTAAACTGAAAGCAGACAAATAGTTATGTGCCATCCAAGAATGCACAGTGTAATGGCTGAAAACCTGTTGGTTAGTCCCCACCAGAGCAGACCCACTGAATCAGTTGCCGAATGAGGACATCAAAAGGATTCTGACAATGCATTTCTATATGTGTTTTCACTATTTGATCATTTGATATCAGTAACATTTTATAACACACACACAAAGATATTCTGACAGTTCTTGATAGAGAAGAATCATATATTATATATACATCAATATCTAGCAGTTACCATCAAAAGCCATAAAAAACCTTTGGGGTTTTATAGTTGATTCCTTTTACAATTAAAACAATCAAGAGCTACCAAGATGTCAAATTTCATATTCAAGACTTCAATCAGAACGTTACTTTTGAAATCTAACTTTCGAAAATTCACCAAATTGACAATTTCTGTAAGTGTTTCACAAACACTCGTTCTACCAGGTATTAATACAATGACAGTGCCTGAGAGGGACTTTTCTGTGGCATCCTACACTTCTGGACCTCTTTCCCCTGAAGATTAGTTATGACTCTTGTACTGCTTTTGAGCCCTGTTTATTATTACTTGTTTTATATCGCCATCGCCATCATTTAGTGTTTGCTGTTTCAGTTCTGACCTCCTCAGACAAGACCAGTGGGATATACATTATTTTAAATAAATTCAGCTGTTCTTGCTATATTGTGAGTCATCCTGTCTCTTGCCACCTGAGATGCTTTTAACTGGAAATGATCTTAAGTATGGTCATATGGATCCTCTGAGATGAGAATGTAAAATTCAAGGCATATTCTTCAAATAGTAAGGGTGTACAAATATGTAGAATCAGTTTTAAAAGAACAAAATAACCTCAAACTGTAATCTAACTTTTTCCTGGACATCAGGCTGAAGCATTGTAAAGAGCTGTGGATCTTTGGCATGTGATATCCTGTACTATGTCTTAGATACATACCACAATACCAATATTTGCTTTGTGGCAAATATGTGCATTCCATTCTTTAGCACTGTCACATCATCTTTAGTAAGAGAAGTGAAGCTGAGATATAGCTGACCAAAGCCTTACAGTGATTTTAGGACAGAGATGGAATATGGATTAAGACCTCTCAAAAACAAGCTACATGTTGGTGCTATTAACAGCTTAACTCTTGTTATAGTAAATATGGACACTTGTGAGGGCTGCAGCATGAGAAGGAAGATGCCAGGCCAAGTTATTTAAAAAAAACAAAAACAAGCAGATATTTTAAATGAAATCACCATTTAATATGACTTGTAGTTTGGTCCACTGAAAGAAACAAGACTTTCCATGCAATAGATCACAATACAGCCTATCTTCAATTGATAGCGCTTGGACTATGCACGTGGACAATATGTGCTCCTCCACAGAAGGCAATGGCAAGGAAATGGATGCAGAAAAGTGATTATTTCTCTTTAATTCTATGGGGAGCTATTTAAGTTTGCATATTTTCAAATTGTAATATTTAGATCTGTCATGTCTGTGCAAACTAAGGTGATTACTTGAAATGAATGAAAAGATGCACAGTATGAAGTTGCAAAGGGAAATCAAGAGTATTCCTTTTTTACGGATCCTTGAGGGACGTGGTTTTTATGAATTCTATACAAAATTATCTGATCTACGCTTCTAAGAGTAAAGTACAGATGAGAATTGTTCTATCCACTAGTTCTTCACTTGTCCAAATGCTGTGACACAGTTTTTGGCAGCTTAAACACACTAATGTACATATTTAAATGTGTATTTGGCTTAAATACATTTTTATATACATATTTCAGTATGTATTTGGCAATGATTTTTTGAATGTGGAAACATAAGAGAACAATATTACAGGCAAAAGTATACAGAAAAGAAACAAACCAAAATTAGCCTGATTTACATATTCCTGTTCTTTTAACCAAAAGCAGTAGCTTAAAAACAAAACAAAATTCCAGGCTCTATTTTATACAGGTTTCTGGCATAACAGTGTGGAAATAAACGCTTTAGTCTCTTGCTATAAATATGAGAAAAGAGCATGCCAGTGTGATTAAGCTGAAATGTGTTCCATGTTTGTTTTCGTTTTTTGAAAGTATCATCATAAATGAAATCCAAATCTTCTGGTGCATTCAATAAGTTGATTTCAAGGCATAAAATACTGCTCTCTAAAACATATTGGGAATTGCTGCCTCTTAATGGTGAAAGCTGAATGGTATTACCATAACACTAAATAGTACAGCATCTATTTCTTCGTTTTGTACTAAAGGAGCTAGAAACAGATGCACTATTCAAGTATTTCATTCAGTTTCATCCAGATGCTGCGCTTTGAGAAATGAGGAGGGCGGGAAATTTGGTTTTCATTGTCTTACTTACTGCTAAAGAAATGCTAAAATATCTTAGTGCTATCCAGTTTGAGTAACGAAGATGTGCACAACATATTCCACAGTCACTTATCTTCATTTGGTTCAGCGCAATGTAATTGCAGCTGCGGATTCCAACATGCATATAAATCATAAACACATCAAACAAAATTGCAATAAGTGCATCCTTCTGAGTTCACTGTCCCTTTCTGGTCATTATGATCTAATTGCATGGGCACATAAAACATAAATCAAAGTTGAAGCTAAGTGACTGCTCTACCAAGAATACTTTGAGAAGGCAGAAACAAAGAAAATGTGATAGATATACTTGTGTGGCCCAAACCAGAACCAAAGAATGGTTGAATTAGATACTTGGAGAATAAATGAGAGAAAAGTAAGGACATTGCTGGAAATGTTGTGGATTGTTGTTGTTCATTTGAGCTTGCTTTCTTTCTTTTTTTTTAATGTGGAAGATGTTCATAATCTTCAACATGTTGAACCAAGCATGTATCTGTAACAGTCAAAAGCAAAAGTTCAAGGAAAGGGGTAGGTTCCAAAGGAACAAGTGTCAGATTTCTTAATTATATGAATATATTCTTGAAATATATGCAACAAAAGTTAATTAGTGACCACCAGCAAATGCAGCTCTGCATATATTATGCCACCGTATTTAAATAAACCATAGGGTGAAAGTGTGTGTGTGGGGGGGAGATGTCTCCAGACACGGAAACACCTTAGGTCTATGTAAGAAAGAATGACACAAATTGCATTATATTTTCTGTTCTTTCTGGGAAACCATATTTCCAATAAGAAATTGTTATTTATTAATGCATTCTCCAAATTTTAAAAAAGTGCCTACAAATGCAAAAAAAGAAAACAGTAACAGGGTAAGATATATGACAAAGATAAAAAGGTGACACAAAGTTCAATCCATGTTGACATTCCAATAAACCCATAAATGCTTACTTTTGAGTAACCCCCACTGAAACCATGCAGACTTAATTCTTAATATTTATGGTAGAACCAGGCCACAAGACAAACTTGTAGGCACAAACAGAATTATGTATGATAGGCTTTATAAAGATTGTGCTCATAAAGCTCAATTACTAGGACTTGATGAATAAAGCATATGGTGAAATAGGTGACAGACCATATCCCATTGGAGTACAGAGTGGAGAATAATCTGAAATTCAATTTATCGAAACTCACACATAGTTTTGTAAAAATCAACCAAGATTTAAAGGTAAAAAGCACATTATACAGTACAAATGTCTGTTTTTGCACATTATCTATTCTAATACAGTACACTTATAATAATAAACACTTATATACTTTAGTCATATTTACTGCAAGGCATACCACTCTTACTATCTTTCTGCCTATTAAATACAACCATCAGTGATCAATTAAGTCTTTCTAAGTATCAAAATTGCTACTAGGGAGAGATGCTTCTGAATATCATTGGTCAAAAAAGTAGAACACATGTAAATAGCAGAACATTTTTTCTTCTTTTTTGAATTCAAGCAATCCTGCAGTTAGACTACCTTTTGACCTGTAAGTGAAGTTCCAATTCAGCAGCATTGAGAATGAGCAGAGAGTGACAGAAAAATGTTTGGACAGCTTGGTACAGTCAGTTTTTATTTATTTTTATTTTTATTTTTATTTTTTTGAAAGAAACAGAATTCAGTCCAGAAGTCTTTGTTCAGAAATGTGTTCCTGAAATAGGGCAGCATTGGGGGAAGCTCCATTGTCTTTATAATTCAGGATAACGTTCTTTAGCAGTGACATGGCATGAAATAAAATATAGAACAGCCTTGCTTATGCTTCTTTTTAACCCTTAAGGTATTAGGAGCTGCCAGTCCAGTGGGTACACATTAGCCCTGTGCTGTCAATCTTGACTGTGGATGCATAGTTTTGATGCCTAATGCACTAGCTCCCCATTCCAACATACTTTGTTTCTAACTTATAAGCCAGGATATGTCCCTGCCATCATCTTCCAACTGTGGAATTTAGTGCCCATGTTCAGTATTCTGTAAAAGCCAGCTTTTATAATGTCATTTTTCCTTGTTCATTTATTTCTATTTCAAGCAATTTTCTAGCCCATATGTCTTTGAAGATCGGTTTGAAAATGTGTGCGCAATGACGTATGAAATTGCAGTGGTCAAATTAAGCAGAACTAATTATGGTCAGGATTGGGCTCCAAAATTCTTCACCTTTTCCCATAGCTTGGGTTAGGATAGATGTTTGGAATTTTATTAACCCTTCTGCTTTCTTATATGCAACAAGATGAGACAGTTCATCTCAAGCAGAATACTTAGGTTTGGCACTGAAAGACTGCAAATAGACAATTGTTAGCTAAGCATTGATTCCACTTGCAAATTTGCTAGCTTGCATATAATTAGGATTGTCACATGAAAAAGAAGACAGGACTCCTATACCTTGCATTGTGGAATAGTTGTGTGGAAGAGGGAATTTCGGCAAATGTAGCTTATTGTGCAAGTTTTTCAAGCTGTTAACATTTCTTCTTCCATACATGTAGTATAAAGATTCAGGAACACTGTCCTATTTTGTCATGTTGTCACCCTTTCTGTAACACAGTATCTCCACTTGATGCTGTGTTATTCCTGGTTTATGACCTAATTTTTCATTTGAAGTTTGAAAACCTGCCCAACCTTAATATCCATTTTCAAACAAGGGAGGGGAAAGTACACCATACATTATAATTCAGCATAGACTTTGGAGACTGACAGGTCACACTGAGAATTGGCATGCATGTTAAAAACATAATTTTAATATTTCATGTACCAACCCAAGTTTAATTTCCATACTATCCCCACCCCCCACCCCAGGAAACTGGAACAAAACAAGGCCTCTTATGCACTGGATCTAGAGGCTGAAATTCAATTGTTAATTCCAACCAGAACAGACCCAGAGAATGAACGGGATTTGCCAAAATAGCAATTATTTAAGTCCCACTGAATCAGTGAGTCTAGTCTAGGAACTGAATTTAGTCCTGTAGTCTTAGTATATTATATTTCTTATCATGAGGTGCCAGAAGCAATGGCCACTGTTGTTTCCCATCTCAGGGGCAGTGAAGCTACTCTGAGTTTTCATCCAAACATTACAGAAGCTATCCAAAGTGCTGAACCCTATCCCAAAACCAGATTCTGCATCTTGGATAGCTCCTTCAAACTTTTGACTGAAAAAAAAGGAATAGATTCACCACCCCACTGATGTGGGAGCCACCAGCCACATGGATGGGGGCACAATTTGGATTTTCTGCCCTAGGCACTGCACTTGAATCTTCAATGCTAAGTCATGCTCTAAGGTTTGTGGGTTTTTTAAAACACTACCTTGCCCTCAATGTTCTAGGGATCTACCATGAGCTTTATCTTTCCTCAGCTACACTGCCTGTATCAAACCTGCAGGTAAGGCCATCTTACCAGGGTCATCTACCAGCAGGCTGTCCTTTGTTTAAAGGTATTTTGTCCAATAATGTGTTATATTTAAGAAGAGAAAGCAAAACAGGGAGAGCAGAAGTCCTGAAACTGTCAATAGCATTGGTATGGCAGAATTAGCAGGCAGATGCATCAGTCTTCCTCACTATAATGAAACACACTGTATTGTTATTTAAATTGTAATGATTATTGCTATATTTGCATCTATCAATCTATGCATAATTTTCTGCAAATCTGTGGCCTCAGTTTTAGCAACACGTTTCCTAGTTTTTGCCAATGGCATCATTGTGCATTTGTGCATCCTCTTCTTTCCTCAAAGCTCTGCCATTTTATTGTATCTTGTATGGTGAAGCTCAAACCAAGTGCAAGTTAGCTGATGTTTGACCAATGCTGAGATGGAATTATTTTTACTAACTGTATTCTTGTGCATGATTCTTCAGAGAAGATCAACTTATGTTAACTACATATCACTAAATTTTATCTGAAACAAAATTCAAAGTGGATTTGGCAAGTTCCTCCTCAAGAAATATTTGAGAAATTTCAAGGGATATAAAATTAGCAATATTTCTCATGGGGTGATGGTTGTCCTCCTACTGCACTAATCTGAGGCTTTTCTGCTTCACTTCATTCATGGATGGGCCAAGCCTAGCCCTATTTTTCTTTGGCAATTTTCAAAAGAAAGGTTTGATGTCTTCTTTCTTCCCCAGCCTAGTATTTTTGCCTAGACACTGAATTATTCTCAGCAGTGTTCCTGCTCTTTTGAATGTGAATCAGTAGTTACTGGCTTCTAAGTACAGGAGCAATATGTCTTCAATATAAATCCTATTCCCAAGTATAACCTATTCAATAATAATGATTAAGTGTGTTTGAAACTTTAGCCTGGTTCATATTTAAAGGAAACAGAAATTGTGGCAACAGGCTAATCAGCAGTAATCGATTGGGTTAAGATCAAATCTTTTTAATTTCTCAGCTGAATGAATAGGTATTTCTTGCTTATGGAAGTTATAACTTTTTTTCCAGATAAGAATTCTTTAACTTTGTAAGTCATCTGAATTTGGGAAGCTTCAACTGTGAATTTCAGGATGTAGCATCAAACAAAACTATACCCACCTTCTAAATGGAGTCAACAATAAGGCTTCCCTTCTAGTATCTGTGAGGTGACAACATCAGCGAAGTGATTACCTTGCACTGCATTAAAGTAATGTGTGTTCACTTTTGCACTGCATTAAAGTATGTGTGTTCACTTTAGGGATGTAATTCATCACTAATTTTCTTCTCAAAGGAAGAGATGAGTAATTTCATCAATTTTCTTCCAACTGCAACTAAAACTTCAAAAAACCATGTAATTTTCAAATCCTATTCACAATTCAGGACTTTCCTGCACAAAATCTGCACATGGCTATTTTGCACAGAAAACAGCTTTTCTGCCTAAAACAAATATGTGCACTTTTGCACAAAATAGTCAGCACAGGAAAAGCTGGTTTCTGTGCAGAATATCATGCAAATTTTGTATGGAATATCCCAACTGCAGCATTTTCTGCATAGAAAACAGTTGTTTTCTAGCCATGAAATGTTATTTTGTATGCATAAAACGCAAAACAACCATGTGAAAAAATTTCACAGAATAAGTGAAACTGTGAAGTTTCTTTTCAATCTAGAATTCTTCTTGTCATGGTTTCTCGATACTCAATAACATGTTTTTCTATCATTTTTTTCAAATTATTTTCAAATATTCTTTCTATCCCTAATTCACTTAAGGGAGATGACTGTACAATACTAAGATTGGTCAAGCATTTGATGAGCATGCACCTTATTTTTTCAGTTGGTTCATCCTGGTTGGATGCTGACTTTCTTTCAACATGCCCCTATTCCTAGCCCACTAGATACAACAATAGTATATATATCAAAAAATTCTGAAGCTTAATATAATAAACAATACATCAGATTAACGTAACACTATATACAATTCTTGTTGAATATCTTAGTGTTATTACTATATTTTTACTCTAATGTGCAGCTTATTACAATTTAAATGTATACCTTTTTCACAAATATTAAATCTTTGCTATGTTGTACTTTTTCCTAGCAAGCATTTTTAGGGACCTGATATCCTCACGTATCTCAAATTGTTGGCCTACAGCTTGAATCACCTCCAGTCATCATGCCGGAATGGTAATGCTGGCTACAATGATGGGATCGGTAGCCCAACATGCTGTCTTGGATGGAAAGGGTGGCCCGACACAGGGTGCCAAAGGGACAGAGGGCCAGACTTTAACTGAAGAACATCGGATTAAAACCTTCAATTCAGTTTTTACAAAGAGTTCACAAAAGTTCAGGCATTTCTTTATACTCCAGATAGAAAAAGGTTGCTGTGTAAGAAAAAATTCAATGTGAGAGAAACTAAAACTGACAAATTAATCCATCCATTCATCCAGAGGGCTTTGAGTGCTTAATACTTTTTTAAAAAAGTTTTTGGGTTTGAAACCCAGTATTATTCGACCAAGTTTGTGGTTTGTGAGGAAAAATTTCCACCTTTTTTTTTTCTGAAAAGGCAGAAGGAACATGGTCCTTCCCATGCAGGGAATAGCCTCAACTATTCAAATGGCTGCTAATTTCTTTTCACTTAGCTTTTGAAGAATTTAGCATTTAGATTTTTCCATCAGTATAGTAAGCTGAACTGAGTTTACTGGATGTTGCTTTTGATGTAAATAACAAAGCACATCTGTGTTCAAGGCCACCTTTTGTTACATGTGACTGCTTGCCCATCACTATCAGCAGACTGGTGTCCAAATCTCAATTACTCCTATCTATTTACTGGAATAATTTTTGCAAGAATTAACTGACTGTATCACTCTGTCTCTTCTGGAAGATACAGGCTATGAAATAATAAAAATTATTCTGTATGGAGTAATTTCTAATCTAGTAACAATTTATTCTATTGCTTTAAAAAAAAAAGAAATTAGGGGAAATCACATGAGGTCCAAAAAGAAATGTCTTATCTTCATCCTCCTTCATCTGGGGAAACGATGATATCACTAGTTATCCATGTTTGTTTTAACTCTTTCTCTTTGTCATTTTGAGTGGTCAGGAATCCCTTTACTATTAACCTCCACCACTGGGTAAAAGTGAAGACTTGAAACAAGGGTCAAGGACAAGATTACAGTTTAAGACCACAGTCGATCAAAGAGGTATTCTTGTTTATTTATTTAATTATTTAATTTATACGCTGCCTTTCTACCACAATGGGACCAAAGGCAGCTCACAAAAGCATAATATAAAATACAATTTAAAATTATTAAAAACATTGCAATATAAAAAATATAAAATTAAATAAAACATATGAAAGTTAAAAGATAAAAATAAACAAAATAAAAATAAAAACACACTCCAATAAAAACCCTCCATAAGCACAGCTATGTAATAAAAGCCTGCTTGAATAAAAACATCTTTGCCTTCTGGCAAAAGAAAAGCAGGGAGAGAGGCAGTCTAGCCCACCACAGAAGGGAGTTCCAGAAGGTGGGAGCCGCCACTGAGAAGGCTTATGAGAGAAGGAACTATAATGTTGCAGTTGTTTTACCTTCCAAGGTAGCAATTTTTACTCCGCACGCATGAGAATCAGATGCTTGCTTTGTGAAAACAAGACAAAAATCAGACTGCTCTCTTAGTAGTACTCAGGCTTGTCAGTATAAAGGTGCAAAGCAAAAGGATTTTAGTAGTATGGCAGACATGACTACAAAGTCAAAATTCTTGCCTATATTCCATGGGAGGCATGCCGGGTGAGGCAGATTAAAATGGTCCCTCAAAGAACAACCCACAACTCACAGAATCATAACATCCAATACAGAAAATCTCTTCAGGTTTGATATGTTTGATATAACATTCAAATATGTATGCATACACACACAGTCACCACAGGATGAAGATGTACACTGATCTAATAACAACTTGAATCTGCAGATTATATACTGGTTTACAATTAATGTGGAATACGGAATAATTGAATCTTCAGTGTGATACAGATACTGCAATATCTCCCACAAGTATAGCAAGATCAGGGAGTTGGTAAGAATCTAAGTTATTTTGGTCTCTATTAATACAATTTTTTGACAGGGATGGAAACAGTAAGCAAACAAGTCTGGACGTGCACTGGAGGTCATGTTTGTGGGACAGGGTTTGCGTTGCTCTCAATACCCCTTGTTGCAGAATGTATGTGTAACAGAGGCACAAGCTAATTAGTAATGAGAGGGGGGATGTTGCACCTGGAGCACAGAGGCATGACAAGGGGGAAAGGTCAGTGTTAGGCATGAAGGCACTGACAAAACAGAGGTTCCACTCAGTTAAAAGTCCAGACGACCCCTGCAGAGTCATTTCATAGCTCTGAGCTTGTTTTCTTCTGAAGGCATAAGTAATCCATAAACACAACTGACAGCGCCAGCAGTTAGCAACACTAAATACAAAAATCCTGATTCTTTGTATTTACTCCACAGGGAACAGAGCATTCAGTATATGTATGTGTGTGCATGTGTGTATGTATTTACACACACGCAAGCACACACACACACAGAGCCTTATTATCCCTTTACTATGGTCTAGTTTCAGCTTTCTTTCTAGTAAATTGTTAAGTTTAGATTTTAGGTTAGTTAGCACATTTGGAGTGATGGCAGGTAACTGAATAATTTTATTCAACAGCAATAAACTTTGCTTTTAGTCTTTTACTTGAAAAATGTAATTTCCCAGATAAAATGACAGATAAAACTGCTACCAAAAACTTCCCACCCCTCTCCCAGGTAAGCCTCCTGTACCTGAATCTGTTGTGCAACAAATAGAAATGCAACAGATTGTTTTTTTTTCTTCTCAAGTTCTGGAATGAGAGAAAAGGTCTGCCTGTGAATCATTCTTTCTTGTACTTCTTAAAGGCACAAGAGATCTCTAAGGAAAAAAAAAAATCAGGTGACAGCTCTGTCCCAGATGGCATTCACCCTCTCTGCCTCTGAGCAAGAGAACATCTGGGCAGCAGATCCAAGTGTCATCACTCAGCAGCTTGCTGGACTGAGGCACAGCTGCTGGACCTAGCTCCTCCTCCTCTGCATCTGCACAGTTCTTTCAGGGAAGGAGGCTATGCCAACCAGATCAATATCACTATATTCTGTTGTTTCATATAAACCTTCACAGAGATCCCCCTAGATGTTAAAAAGGGATAATAAATCAAATAAATAAAGGCCCATTTAAAGCAACATCTAATACTGTGGGGTTTTTTTTCAAATCACACCATCAAGCAGGAAGGAATGACTATAAAATATAACTGTGACTTCACGATACATTTTCCTCAGGATTTGATATTCTGTGGCCCCAGTCAGGAGCTCCTATAATGTCTCAGCACTGGCTAAGGCAGATGGGTCACTCTACCCACTGAGTAACTCCTGAGAAATTTTTGTGGCCTTTTCGTATGTCTTGAGCCATAATTTAGGGCTGTGTTTAAAGCACTTCCCAGATGATTTAATGAGACCAAACATATTTTAATACAATTTATACAATTTTATTAACTACATCCTGGGGGAATGGTTCAAATGATAATATAGCTTGATACCTTGCAAACTTGCAAAGTAAGATCCCATTTTGTAAACAAAAGACAGACTGTTTCTCCTCCTCTTTTTTAAAATCTTCATTGCTTGTGTCCAAAGTTCTATGTAGCTCATCAAAACAATAGGTTTTTTTGCACCCCACACACATTAGAAAGGGAAAGTAACAATGGAGACAAGGCTAGTGTTTCATTTCTTAAATACAGTTTTCTACAAACCAGAAGCCAAGCAAAAAAAAAGTGCAAACAATGGCTACTGTAAAGTGAGAGTAGACAGAAGGAAACTTTTCTTATCTTATACAGGACACAATTATGGTTGTTCCAAAGTGGGGAAAGAAAGCAAGAATTGAAAAGGGTTTCTTTGCTGATTTTTTCCACTCTAGCGTAACCCTATGCATTTGAGTCAGAAAGCAACTTTCTGCCACCACACAATGGCAGGAAGATACAATGTTATTTAACAGGCTCTGGTCAGATGATTCAAACTTCAAACTCCCTAAAAATCTTCCACAGATCTAAAGTGTGGTCTTGGTGAAAAAACAACTGAAAAAGGATCAAGTCTCCCATTCCAGGAAACTAAGAACACATGTGTAATTACTCAGATATAAGTCCCATTTTGTTTAATTGACATATTCAAGATTGTGGCCAAAATCGGAAATTGTTAAAATTAATTTTGTTCATTTAAATTAGCAGAATCTACCTCATATCTCATACAAACCCTTGCAGAGTGGACAGCAGAGCTTACTCTCCTCTCAAAAGTGTTCCAAAGTACAGTAATTTACTTTCCCCACCCTGAAAAAAGTGGCAGCCTTTTAAACAAATTTAAAGAAAGTAAAGAGGAACATTTGGGTCATCACTGGAGTAGAAACTAGACTTCCTCTCTGCTCTGAATAACTCCAGTGTCAGATGTGAAGGATCCATTTTACCTGCTCAAGATGTATGAGAAAAATGTTCTTCACCTGCATTGCGAAACCCAGGTTCACCACTGAATTGACAGACAAGCTTACCAACCAGAAGAATACTGATCCAAATCAGTTTCTTGTTTCACTTGAATACTAGTTATCTTGCTTGCTGTCATGATGGTCACCTCCACCTCTTCCTTTATGGACCAAGGAAAGTTTACTAAGGTTACAACTGTTGGGTTCCTGCAGTGGAAGCGACACAGCCTCCTCTAGTCTCAGCCACCTGGTGAAGGGATGTTTTATTAGCTTTTCACATCTGCAGAAATAGTGTCAACAGTGGTAAAAAGTGAACAGAAGAAGAGAATGGGGCTCAGACTGACAAGGTGCTTCTCTGCCCTGAGTTTTGGATAAGATGGTACAACAGGTTTGAGGATTGTTCCAGCTTAGTGTTCTCTTATTAGGTTTATTAGTGTCCTCCTCTGAAACCAGTATCCTCATTCAAAAGTTCTTGCCACCATTACAATGTTCAACAGGTATTGCAAGAAGTTTAAAATGGTGGGCATGTTTCTGTTCATCTGCCAGTATGTTCTAAATTAAGCCTAGAAGTACAAGTATGTAGGAAAACCCAGCTTGTAGCCAGTATGCTCTTCTGAACTTTTCAAGCCCTTGACAGTTGCATTGTGGGAACTACAGTATGTTTAATGGATCAAAGTGGCTGTGGTCCTTTTTCTTTTTCACATTGCTAGTGGTTTGAGCATTGGACTACAACTCTGGAGACCAGGGTTCAAATCCCCACTCATCCATGGAAATCCATTGGATGAACTTGGGCAAGTCGCAGATTTCTCAGCCTCAGAAAACCCCATGATAGGTTTACCTTAGGGTCACCTTAAGTCAGAAATGACTTGAAGGCACACAACAACAACAAATTTAACCAGTTTAAACTTGCCTGGCCTTTTTATTTGCTAAATGCTTCAACTCTTCATGTTTTTTTAATGGGAAAATACAAAAGACTTTATGTACACCCGTAAAAGTGAACTATATTGCTAACATGTATTTCCTTCTATGTATTTCTTTTGTATACACCAAGGTGCTTGGATTGGCTGAAACTCTACCGTTTGTAATTCTTTTGTAACATTTACACTGCTAGTGGCAATAATTGGAACACTATTTTTTAAAGCAGTTAGAGACCATGATAGTTCTAAGACCCCAATAGTTGTCTACAATGTAATTTATTTTTAAAGTAACATTTGCTTCTCTATTTCTTATAAATAACTTAACTGGTTACATTTAGTTACTTCTTTCAAATTCCATCCTGGATAGTATAAGCCCTGACCTGTGATATATAAAACACACTCTTATCTTCCTCATTTTTAAAGAGGGCAAGAATGTGTCAGGAAATCGGGGGGGGGGGATCCTGGGACCCATCTACACAAGGGGGGGGGGAATCCTAAGGAAGCCCCCATAAGCCTCACATTCCTGATGGCAGCCACGAGTGATTTGCTCATGTTACTTCTTCACTGCCATTATTTTTGTTAAAAAAAAGGTCATCCCAAGGTGCACTGATACAATAGAGTGATTCTCCAATTTTATAAGAAAGCAGAACAGGAAGTATTGATCCTTATATTGCCTTAGTGAGTGATTGCTAAGGTGAAAATTCAACACGGTGGCAGCATGCCCTTGCCCTCCTAGCAAGCCCCGCCCCCACACTCACCCGGCCAATTAGCTTTGTGCTTCCCTTTGAGATTTTTTTTTATTGTTCTATAGTCCAAATATGCAAAAATGTGCACCCGACTCGTAGTCTGTGAAAAAGTATGGGAAAATCTATGAAGGCTTTTACCCCATTGGTTTTGCCATTTTGGGACCCCCTCCTTCTGAATAGTGTGGATTAGCACTGGATCTTGTTTAGACAGGTAGGATTCTCAGCAAATTCCATGCGGGGTATTTTCACCATTTGGACGGGCCCCTGGACTGATCAGAATCTTCACAGTTCAGGACTTATTCTGCACAAAATTCACTCAGAAAACAGATTTTTCTGGATTTCCCTGCAGAAAATAATATTTCCTCACAGAAATAGACATATGCAAAATGATGTACAGAATAAGTCCTGAACTGTGAATACACTGAAAACTCCTAAAGCTACTGGTTGCTTCCTTCAACAATGAAATAAGCAAAGAAATCCATCCCCATTCATTGTTACCTCACCTCCTACAGCAATCTAAGGGGTTGTCTAAATGGTGAAATAAAACCTCATAGAATTTGTTGGGAATCCTACCTGTCTAAATGGGATCCCACATAAATCCACACTATTTAGAAGGCAGGGGGCCCAAAACAGCAAAAGCAATACAGGAAAAGCCTTTGCGGCTTTTCCTGTAGTTTTTTAAAAACAGGGAGGGGTGTGCATTCCTGCTCGTTAGGACAAGCGATTCACTTTGAATCAGTTCCCCATACAAGAGGAAGTGCAAAGCTGATTGGCCGGGCAAGCATTGGGGGGGGATTGCTAAAAGGACCCATTAGCAAGTGATAGCTAAGATGATAAAATTGGGTGTTTGGTTTTTTCTTTCCCTTCAGCTCAGAAAATTGCCCTATCATTCCAGTGCATCTTAGACAAAGGTTCTTTTAAAAAGTTTGGCAGCAGCAAAGAACAAAAGCCAGTAACTCACTCACTGCTGCCATCTTGCATGAGACATTTATGGGGGCTGCTGGGGCAAAAATCACCATCAAGACAAGTCACTGCTGCTATGAAGTGCCATTACTATGAGGTACTCTGTTTCCCCCCTCGTATAGACAGCCCCGTGGAAGCAGCAGCATGATACAGAAGACCAACATGGAGCCAACACTTGAAACATGTGATATTCCTCCTCCATCATTTTAGTAACTGTGAAAGTAACTACACACTAGAGTCACTCTGAAAAAGGAATTTTTCTTGCTCATTGTAATATAGTCATGCTTTAAACTACTGGGGGGGGCAGGTTGCTACATGTAACCAGTTATTTTTAATTAGTCACTTTTAAACTTTGGGAAGTATCACTGAATTCAGTGGTGTGTCAATGGGGCTTCATTTCACATGCAGTGCTTATGGTTTCTAGCAATAAGATTTGTGATGATCTTAAATAGAGATTACAGTGACCAAGATCCCAGGGAACTATCCCCCCTCTCAACTTCATAAAGTGAAATATTTTCATTTGCCACAGAGGGCACAGCACATATAAAGAATCAGCAAATGTTTTACATATTGATGACATATGGTGACATATTGATAATGGCGCAGCAGCAGCAGACTGCTATTTTCCCTCTAATCCTCAGTATTAATTAACTTTGTTCTATCTGTCATATTCAGTCCTATATTCTCTTTTCTTAATCAGGTTGAGTAGGGAGGAAATTGCCAGTTAGACAAAACATATGAAAAAAGTAACGTATTTTAATTTATTGAACCAGCTTAGATTTCATCCATCTAAATATGTACAATTATCACTTTTACAAAATTATTGATTTTGCAAGGAAAACAAAAACACCTTTCCAGTCTGCCTTAATATAAAATTCTTTAAAAAGATCTTAAAGAGGCTCATTCTATTTCAGTTCTTCTAACATTGGGCATGATCAGGAAGAATGTTATATCCCTAAACATTTACAAGAGCTCTATCATTAGCTTTGTTTACAAAGGTCAGTTCTACAGTACTTGTATAAACAAAGGCAGTCTACAGTCTACAGGGAATATGGCATGTATGTCTCAAGCAAGGATTCTGCCCTGCTTGTTAACGCCACGTTTTTTGGTCCTTTACTTTGGACAAATATTGAACTTCAAAAATAACGTGATGTTGTTGCTGTGTGCCTCCAGCCATTTCTAGCTTATGGAGACCCTAAGGTGACCCTATCATAGGGTTTTCTTGGCAAGAATTGTTCAGAGGGGGTTTGTCATTGCCCTCCTCTGAGGCTGAGAGAGTGTGACTTGCACAGTGGGTTTCCATGGTGAACAGGAATTTGAACCCTGCTCTTTCAGAATTCTAGTCAAACACTCAAACTACTGCACCATGCTGGTTCTCACCAACATACATATGAATGAAAAAGGAATGAGCCAAAACAGCTCTCAAGAATACCCAGCTTGTGGGGGCAATTAGCTAACACACATTGGAAACTGATTAACACAGTGTAGATGTGTAAGTTGCTATTGCTTAAACAACTTGTAAGCTGCTCTTGGAGCCTTTGTGACTGAAGAGTGGGGTATAAATACCTAAATAACAAATATAAATAAATAATAATAATATGAATAAACAATGAGAAGAACCATAGCCTGTTCAATCCACTGGATATTTCTATGCAAATCTTGCCTGAAAACCAAGACGTGTTTGCCTGAGAATGCTAAGGCATGTTCTTCATGTTGCACAGTGCACTAAAATATCTTGGCTGCCAGCTAACTAAATGTACTAGCCTTTCCTTTCATGTAAAGTTCAAGTAGCTAATATGTTGCTCTCCAGATATGGTTAAATATCAGCTTCCATTAGCTCCAGCACAGACAATGCAAGGAAGATGGCAGTCTAAAATCTGGGTGGCCAAAGGTTGTCCATCCCTGCTCTAAAATGCCACAGCCCTCATTGTTTTTGCAGTAAAGATGAATGAAGGTAGTATTTTGGAATGTATCTATCCATAAGGTTCATTTTCAACAATAAATTATAAATCCAAGAAAGACCTATGAATATTGTACATGATGATAAAGGATGTAATGAATGTAGAATGATCAACAGTGCAACACAACTTTCAAGAACAAGTTATTATCACTGTGTGCCTGTGGAAAAATAATCCAGATGTTGTAACTCTGGTCAATCCAGTAGAATAGCCAGTGATGAAGGACGGTAAGAACTGTAGGGTTGCATGGTTCTTGGATGATTCCCACTCATGATGATAAAAGCTTACTAGGTAAAAGTTCCGAAGGTTGCAAAGAAAATATATTATTGAACTATCTAAAGGCCGGAGCTAGATGGCAAAATGAGCTAATCTCGTATTGGTTGAACTAGGGCACCAGATGACATTTACACAAGTGTGTGCGTGATTTCAGAGCACCCAATTAAACTTTGGAAAATTTGCTTACAGATGGCACTCTGAGTTAAGAGTAGAACTCAAGTTGTTCAAAAACAGAAGTCCATTTTAAAAAGGACTGAGCAGGTTAGTGGGCACAAATCTTTTCACAAATGAGCTACTATCTTTACCTACCAAGGCTGAAATTCTTCACTAAGGAGATTATCAGACACGTCAAAAATGGTATTATAATGACAACCATGAGACTGCAAAAGGGCTTCCTTATCAGACGATATCATGCCCCAGCATTCTGCAAGCATTCTGCTGCCATTATGAGGGAGTTCTTTTTTTTAATTATTGTTGGGGAGAAGTTGAAAATTGATCTTCCACAGCGTTTGTGTTCCAGATTTTCATGTGTGCAAAAAGGTGCCTTGTTCTGTTGGCGTAATTCCAGCGTCAATGGGCGGTCCTGTCAGAACACTTCTGGGAGTGAACAGGAAAACTAGGTACTGTATGCTCTTTTTATGAATCTCCCCGTATTGCTTGCAAGTTTCTAAACATGTATCTGTGCTTTTCTGAATGTTTTCTTTTTTAATTTTGGTGTTTGGGGGCTTTTTAGTGTGCTCGCATCTTCTGGCAAGGCACTCTGTAATCTCGTTCACAGAGAAACGCGGAACTAAGAGGTGCGAGTGCTTGTATAGCCAGATTCTTGGGGTGATTTTGTATCGTTGTCACGAAAACGTGTGTCATTGTGCCAGAATATGAACACTGTAAAATATAGTGCCATAATAACATTTTTAGGGACTCATCTGATAATATCCTTAGTGTCCTTTCAAAGGAAGCAATGATTAATTCTAACAGTTTTTATTCTCACTGAAAGAAAGTCTTCAAAAACACACAATTTTTGAAGGCTATTCACAGTTCAGGACTTATTTTGTGCAAAATTTGCATGTGGCTGTTTTGCATAGAAAACAGCACTTTCTAGCAAGGAACTGCATTTTCTACACAGAAAATAATATTTTAATGTAGAAACATTATTTATGGTGTAGAAAATGTTTTCTATGCAAATTACCCACATGAGAATTTTGTGCAGAACAAATCCCCAATTATAGCATATTCTGTGGAGGAAACAGCATTTTAAAGAAATATTATTTTCTGCACAGACAATTCTGTCTTCTACACAAAACAACCACATGTGAATTTTGTTCTAAATAAGTCTTGAGCTGTGAAGAGTCTCATCAGTCCAAGATTCTTCTCATCAGGGTTCATTAACATTCAAAATACATGGGTTTGGTTTTTTTACTATTTTTTTTAATTGAATATTCTTTCTATCCTTATTACCTACTAGAAGGCTGAAAGCATTTCATTATACTACAGATAGATCTCTGAAAAGCTTTTGATTTGGCCCCTACAGGATAAATATTATTGAATTATATTAGTGATTTTCAAACTTTTCACATTTTCACAATAATACAGTTCTTATGGAGGAATCCCTTCATGTGTCAGAATACAGGGTCACAGCTTAGGTATATTCCTGGATTCAATCATGAACTTGAAAACTGAGGTTTCAGCAGTTGCCAGGAGTGCTTTTGTACAGTTAAGGCATGTTCACCAACTGTGTCTGTTTCTTGAGAAGTCAGAACTGACCACAGTGCCACATACTTTAGTTACATTGTGTTTGGATTACTATAACATGCTCGAGGCGGGGCTGCCTTTGAAGAATGTTTGGAAATTTCAATTGGTCCAAAGAGCTGTAGCTAGATTGTTAACTGGAGATGGCTACAGCGAGCACACAACTCATCTATTGCAACAGCTCCCCTAGCTCTTGGTCTTTTTCCAGCCACAATTCAAAATGCTGGTTATGACCTTTAAAGCTCTATACAGCTCATCTGTATGGTTATCTGTATTCAGCTTATCTGAAGGACTATAGTTCCCTAAATGAGCCTGCCAGTGTCTTGTGATCTTTTCTTCACCACCATCATAGTGGGAAGTCAGGACAGGGCCTTCTTGGTGGCTAATCCCAAATTCTGGAGAGAAATTAAAGTAGCATCCTCCTTGCTATTCTGTCATAGGCAGGTGAATTCCTTTTTGTTTCAGGAGGCCTTTGAGGGTTGACTGCTTTGGGGAAAGAGCCTTTCATGTGCTGTGTTGTTTATATTTCTTGTTCTTAATGGACTGTTTGTTGATAGTTTCATTATATTTTTACCTTTTGTACAATGCAAATTTTTAAGCTATCATCTGTTCTAACTTTTGTAAGCTGCCTTGATTCCTAGCTTGGGGAACAGTGGGTAATAATAATAATAATAATAATAATAATAAATAGAGTGTAGATCTCTGGCTAAGTTTACTGCACCTCAAAGCTGCACAACATGAAGAGAACATATGAGCATGAACTATAAAGGATGCATATTTTAGTGAAAGACTGGTAATCATGTACCACTGGCTCTGCATGACAAGGCTGGCCGTAGCCAACTGTGGCTGCCCAGCACATGTACACTGAGTAAAAGGTTTGCCTGTGCAGTTGTGATTGTTGTCATTGTGTGCCTTCAAGTCAACTCCAACCTATGGCAACCCTGTCATACCATTTTCTTCGTAAGATTTATTGAGAGGAGGGTTTGCCTGTGCCTTGGCTTTTAGGCGGAGGGACTGTGTGCTGCCCAAGGTCAACCAGAGCATTTCAAAGGCTGAGCAAGAATGTGAATACTGGCTCCTGAAGTCCTAGTCCAACTTTCAGACCACTGCACTATGTTAGCAGCTGTGGTTACTGATGATGAATGTATGATCAGAGAATTAGAAAAAAAATGTTCCAATTCAGACATTAAAATTATGGGCTTGTTTAACATGAACAATGCCCTTCTTTAATGTGAGTACTCTTCATGATGACAAAAGGAAATTTGTACCCAGCAAATATCTTGACTTCCTTCAGTTACATTTTGAGATTGTTTCAATTCTATCTGAAGCAAGTATCCTGTCCTCATGACTTTAGGCTGATTATTAAGGAAATGGAAATATTAACATGTGAGGCACAATGCAGGAGCATTCTAAATAGCACCAATTTCAGTGGGAAAGTTCAGCAGAGACAAATCTCTCCTATAAGAGGCTCACCACCAGCCGGATCATGCCTGTAGTTTTAGTAGTTTTAGTACATGTTTGTTATTAAACAACAATAACAATACTGATATTTCAATAATTTAATATATTTATTCAGTTTTTAAATGTCAGCCGTGCTTTGAAAACCATTATATTATTTCTGTTTTGCAGTCCTTGTTCACACCTAGAAAATGCCTATAGGCTTTTACACAGAAAAACAAGAAACTATAGTACAGTTGTCCCTCTGTATCCACAGATTTAAGTATTCACAGCTTGAAAATATTCTTTAAAAAAATAATAATCCAAAAATCAAACCTTGATTTTGCCATCTTATATAAGGGACACTACTTTGCTGTGCCATTGCATATAATGGGGCTTGAGTATTCATGGATTTTGGTATCCACAGGGGGTCCTGGAACCAAACCCCAGTGAATCTGGACAAATGTATATATTTCTACTGTACATGGTAATCTCTTTTTGGTTATAATCACAGCCATTTCTCTTAGCCACATTCACCCTTCAGTTAACATGACCAAGGAAGCAACACACTATAATCTACACTCTCCTTTCCCCATAACACCTGTAGCCCCCCTCCGCCCATACTGAGTTAGAATAAGCAATGAGAAAACAACACTGTTGATATGAATATAGCAAGGCACTAGATATACTTGCATAATCGGCTCTTTAGTGAATTCTGATATGAAATGACCAAGTCCATACTTATCAGAATAATGTGTGGCTTGGAACCTAAGTGACCTACATACTTTTACAATTCTTGAACATTCTGACATAGATCTCGGGGGGGGGGGGAATCAAAAGGGTTTTAAAGGTGTTATGTGTATATATGTATGTGCCTTCAAGTCACCTGTTAACTTATGGTGACTCCATGAATTTCGTAGGGTTTTGTTAAGCAAAGAATATTCAGAAGTGGTTTTACCAGTTCCTTCCTTGGGAAGAAGTCACAAAAAATGAGAGAAAATCTTTAAAATGCATATTTAAATGTGAATCTTTTTTTAAAAAAATAAAATAAAAGATTAATAAAGAAAATGGGCTGACATAGTGCACTGCAGAAACGGACTGATTCACCTAACATCTTGATAGCATCTAGAAGGCAACCACCATGTTCCAGAAAAAAAAGGAATGCCATCTACACACTTCCCATCCCTAGCTCTTAAAAACAGTTAACATAGCAATTCTAGTACAACTCATGTAAATGAAATATTCCCAATTATTTCAGCTCTGGCTTGCAAGGATGCAAGACAAAGGCGAGATTGATGTAGCCTGTCTCACAATGGCTCTACTGATTTCTCCACTGGCCCTTCCTCTGCACATGGTCAATTAGAATTGAAAATCCTGTGCTGATTTCATTCACTGGAATTTTTAAGCAGGTCAGGAAGAAAGATGTTATTGAAAGGAAAATTCTCATCTAAATAAGAAAAGAGCACGTGGTCATCTGGTTCGGTTCTACCACACAGAAAAGTCGTTGAAACTCAGATGTAGTCTTGATCACCCTCTCACATTCTCTCTCTCTCTTCCCTACCCTCTTTCTTTTGCCATTTGTCAAAGAACCAAAGAGGGACATGTTTACATTTGATTCCCCTAACTGGTGTTTTTTAAATGTCTCTCATTCTCCCCCCACCGCAATTCCATAGACAGATAGATCAATGTGCAGTTCTTTTTCTTTCTATAGACACAGAAGTTTCCATCTACGACAAATAAGGTCCATAAGGTCACTTATCCATGTTGTTCAGTGAACAAAAATTATAATTTGGGGATGACACTGATAGGCTTGACAAAGGTAATAGCAATCTAACTAATCCATGTAACAATATACATATAGTGGTTTCCATAGACAGCTTTAAAGGTTAAACATTTCCAATGGAAAAAGGAGTTTCTGTACAGAAAACATTAAATCTGCATGACTGTCATAAGTAACAGATTTGACCTTACATAGGCATCCTGGGAAGTCACAGTCTACACTGCGCTACACTTTCATTTCTGTCATGGAATGCTTACATCCTGTCAAGAAATTACAAGTATTTCTCTGTTAGAAGTGTCATATTGTATGTCTTTGTCCTCCATTCCCTTCTGAATTATCGGACTCATTACAAAACACTTCAGATAAATCTGTACCATTGCATCATATAGCCATGATTTTTTCTGTTGTATTTCCATAATTTTTTAATGTGACAACCTGTTTATTTGTATTTTAATACTATAAATTATTTTGTACTTAGTTGTCTCTGTTTTTAAATCATTTGATGAGATGCCCTGGGTCCCAAATATTGATAGAAAGGTAGACCATAAATAAAATAAGTTCAAAAATGTTTTGTTGTTGTTGTTTTTAAGAGGAAACTAGCCAGCATGATGTAGTGGTTTGACTGTTGGACTACAACATGTCCACTCGGCCATGAAAATCCATTGGGAGGTCTTGGGCAAGTCATACTCCCTCGGCGTCAGACAAAGACAAAGGCAACCCCTCCTCTGAGCAAATCTTGCCAAGAAAGCCCTGCAATAGGGTCGCCATAAGTCAGAAATGACTTGAACACAGAGAACAACTGATGATGATGGTGATGATACAGGGTGTTAGAGGGACACTCATGCTTCTGGGTATGTTATAGGGGCTAGAAGAATTGTTTCACTGGTTTGACTTGGCAACTTCTTGAACCCAGACCTGAGCTTTTTAAAGTATTATGTGTTTATTTGTCTCTTTCTTCCGTGGTACATGTGTACAATTGTACAAACATTTACTGAATTGTAGGGGAAGTGTTCTTGAAGGAGGAAGCATATACCGGTACATACTGGAAATGTAAAAAGAATAATGATGGACAAAGCTGAGAAGGAATTATAAATGTGACAACACTACCATTCTGGGTTTATCCCTTGGTATATGAATCCATTTGTAAGTGTGCATGTTGCTTTTGTGTGTAGTTGGCCCCTGGAGTTCACCCTGCTTTCTTTTTTTACAAATTGCAGCTATAGAAATTGTAATCTAAAAAGGCAGGTAAGTGGTTGGGCCTGGGGTGTGGGTGTGTGTACAGATTTTACTCTTTTTCTTTCATGATTGCCCCACTAACAATCTCTCAGGTGCTTCCCCCCCCCTCCACTGGGAGTACATCAAACAAAGAACCAACCCACCCACCCTCCCCCCAAAAAAACCCTGACTGGCAGAAGACAGCTAAAAATCTTCTTTATCCCCTGGTCACTCTTTCATTTTGACTATAATCTTCATGGTTACATTTTATTTCAAAAAAATAAAAATACTGGGAGCAATTTAGAGGCATCTGGGCATCACATCTAGTTTGACAGCATGTTTATCTATCACATTCTTGTATTCTTGTATTCATTTTACTACTATAATCCTGAGGGCAGGGAAGAAGGCTTATTCTAAAGCAGTCTTCCTCAACCTGGTGCCATTCCCATGAGTCAATCGCCATTCTAATTACTGTTCATTTAAACAGAGAGTAGGAAACTCACAGTCCCACAAAAATAGCCAGTAGAAGTCCATAAAACTGCAATGATAAGTATCTTTTAAAATGATATATTTCCTGCATGCTAGCTAATATCAACAGGCAGAACATCAAATGGAAGTTCACTTAACATTCTGATTATTTCCTATACCTATAATTTCTACTGAAAACAGCTACAAAAAGCCACTGCTCAGGAAGATTTGACTGTTGGATTCACTTTGAGGTGATTATTATAACCATGAGTATGTGCATCCTCCATAATTGTTAGGCTGGGTGGGAATATGGGGGTGAATACAGTTTTAGAGTGTATGATGGCTGCACTAGAAGTAAGAGATGGATGAAATACACATGCATCAAGGATCATTGTCTCCTACATGGGCAATCTTGCTCATCTTGAAAGCTCAGAATAGCATCCGTCTTTGGTTCTCCTTCTCTTATCTTTTCTGTTAATGACCTAGATGGTGTACTCTGAGATTCTGATGACTTCAGTACGAGAACAAAGATAAAGAAAAAATATGTTCCAGCAGTTGAAGACAGGGAGTTGTTTCAATAGTAGTTCTCTAATTTGAACCACTTCAAAGTTTGAGGAGAGATGTGTATAATGGCTGATCCAGACATGACATAGCCAGTTTGTTTGGCCAACATATGTCAGTGCTTCAGTCCTTTCAGTGCATATAGCAAAAATGCCTGTTTGTAAAGACACAATGGATTCAAGAATTGAGCCACACTCAGTGGCCGTTTGCAGTGCATATCTACTGCATGTTCCATGTATTTACAAAGTGAAGCTCAACAGTTAATGATGTTACTACTGAAAACACAGCCCATACACAAAGTGAGCTTGTTGTATAACATCTGAATTGGTTCTAATAGTAGAATTTAAGAATTAAGAAAAACTCAACAGGTTATGTATCTGTGCATGCACACACAGAGAGAAAGATACATTACACATTTTAAATTGAAATGCACTTGCAAACAGTGAAAATATACTTTTAAACTTATTACTGACATACTGAGGAATAGAAAGTTGTCTTTTGTGTAATCTAAATGCCAAACAAGCAGATTTCTTTACCAGATGCCACAGCTCTGTGCCACAGATTTAATGAGCCAGTCTATGCCACTGCTGCTTTTAAAATCTGTACATTATTTTTAAAAAAATAAAAAATAGAATGAATATATGAAAGTATACAGCAGACTACTGACTGAATGTTGCCATCATTTTCAGAAGAAAAGGAGAACTAACCAATGAATTAATGAATGCACCTTAAACTAGATGCACTACAGTCTGGTGCCCAGTAAACTTATTCAGGTGCATGTTCCTATTTTAAAGAGGTTATATAGAAAGGGAATTCTTTCACAAAGAGTGGTGGGGTGTTAGGGATTTGTGGGCCAGATATTACCTAATTAAATAGTCAGGTTGTGCACATATGTACTTATGTGTGAAAAAGGTACTAAGATTATACATAGTTCTTTTTTTCTTCTTACAGTCTTCTTTTGTGTTACCGAGCCCCTAAGATGGCAGTTTGAGTTGAGGTGGGGGGGCTATTGGCTTCTTGTTTGCTTGGTGTTGTTGTTGTTGTTTAAGATTTTCCTTTGCATAATTTTCCCACTAAAATTTTTAGCTGTTTTAACCCTGGTGAGGGAAAGATATGGATGTTCATATTTTTTACCCTGTGGAGTTAAAAACAGCTAAGGGAGGGGGAGCCAGTTTTCAGTGGGAAATGGATAGTGATGCACAAACACCACAGAAAACTAGCTAACTTAGCTACAACTTCCATCTTTATCAAACTTCCATCCTTATCCAACCAGTCAGCTCTGTGGGACCTGGATGGATTTTGTGATATACCTACAGACATGCTTCTAGACATGAATCTAGACATCCGCACTGACTGCACACCACATGAGGAAGATTTTTGGCTTGAACAATTGTTTGCTGGCATATGTTCACATTGTCAGCCATTAACAGAAACACTCTATTTTGCTTTTTAACATTAATATGAATAATATGCTTTCAAATCTGGTTAACCCACATGTAGGAAGTCTACTATGATGCAGTTTTGTCATCCTTAGAGTAAATTGCAAGATTATTTACCACAATTCAATGCTCTTTTGTTCACATAAACATGGTCAACTACTTGCAGGAAAAATTTTAAGTCACAAATTCAATTATGAAGTAAGTGTGGAATATAAGACACATATTAATATATGTTTATGTGTTCATCTGATATTCATGTGAGAGATAAATGCATCTTTCAAGAACCTATAAATCAGTCAATTGTTTAACCATTTGTCCTGGTTTAATAATTCTAGAATGAGTGTCTTCACATGAGCAACCTTTAGATATATTCATACTCATATATAATGAATACCTTGCACTGCTGTAGTTCCATCGGCTTCAATGAAATTTTATCTCTATTAGCAATAAGTGAAGGTCATTGTTATGAAACTGAGCCATTTTCATATATGTACAACTTGGGCTGTAGTCTACAAATAACAAGTTTATGGTACAATAAACTTGTTAGTCTTTAAAGTGGCACATGACTCTTTGTTGTTTCTGCTGCAACAAGACAAATAAGGCTGCCCCTCTAAGAAAGTATGTAGAGAATGTATTGCAGTACAGATGGGCCACATTAGAGCTTTCCTCTTTGAAAAATACATGTTGAGGAAATGTTTTGTTACCCTGTATCAGTTAACATATCAGCAGATATTGCCTTGCCATATGTGCACAATATTTCTAGAGAATTATTTGAAGAATGCCATCACATTTCTTTTGCTGCCATGTAAACACCTCCATTTAGAGGATCATTGAGAATAAAACAAGACACTTTAAATGGAAATAGAATGCATACTTATCAGTATTATAATCAGCATAATAATTAGTACAAATCTTTTAAATTGCTTGACTGCTACTCTGTCCTTTTTTATTCTTTATTCTATCCATTTCTCACTCTCCAGCAATACCTGTTATAAAGGTATTACAATGGTTACATCTGATGTACATTCCTATTCCAGATTGTGGCCATGTGTGGTGTAGAAGAAAGGAATTTGATTGTGAATTAATTATATTCATTATTTCCCTATTTCCCCCTCCACCATTTAGAGAGATTCTTCAATCAATTAAATACTGCTAACGTCTTGCAAAATTCCTATAGATACACAGGATCTTCCAAAGTGGCTCTGAATTTGACATTAAGCAAAACTGCTTGGCACACTGCACCACAGTCCTTTAAAGTTATAATCCTGTACACACATACTTGGAGTAAGTTCTACTTGAGCACCACTTGACTTATTTTTGAATAAACATGCATAGGGATCACCCAGATAGGTAAATACCTATTCATAGGCCAGATCAAATGAAAAAGTACATCTCAGAGGGTGGAAAGGGGAAGAGCCTCAACATTTTGCCCCAAAGTCAAACTTAGCAAACTTGGCATGCAGCCAAGCAATTTTTCTACCAACTGAATAGTAACTACCTACAGTCCGAGTGGGATATCAACAGCTTTCAAAGAGCTTTTCCAAGCTTTCAACAATTCTACGTTAGCAAATAAATTCCCAGATTATCCTGTGTTTTTTTGTGTGTGTGGACTATATTCTGTGCACAGTAGTCTAAAAAATATGCAAAACAAATATGCACAACTTCTTTCTGTAAAGCACATGTCCTCTATAAATGATGCATGTGGACATCATCACAAAACTGTCACAGGGCATGTAACACGCAGCACATAAAAGCTATAGTAAACTGTAAACTTTCAAAAATAGAGAACAGACTGTGCACCTATGCAGACCCTGAAGGTACACCATATGTGAGTGTATCTAGTGGAACCACTTGCAAATGTATTTGAGAGAAAAAAGTGCACGTGCTAAAACTTATCCCTGCCCTGTTAGAGAAAGAGGATATTGTTTGGCTCCGTCTTGCCACAGTATGGGCAAAACTCCCACCCTCCTTCTGCAGGCAGTTGAAGAATAAGCTTGGCGTGCATTGCGTGCAGGCTCCTTGATTGGAGAATTGGGGGGGGGGGAAACCTGGCTGGAATCCAGACAGGCTGGAGTAAAGCGCTCTGTTGATCATTATGTCTGGCCTTCAGGTGTCTCAGCTCACAGTGGGCGGTGGTTGGGGGAGGTGTAGATAACAGTACAGCAGACAAAGAAGAAAGGGAGGAAGAGTATTGCTTTGGTTGGGGGGGGGGAGGTTATGAGATTATTTGATGTTGAAACCTCCTTTCTGAAAATGTCTTCCTTGGATTTAGCTCCCAGAAACCACAGTAAGCAAGGCTCAGCCTACAAGATTTATTTCAAGCAGTAATTAGGAACGTCTGGGCCCTCTCTTGACCATTTTCTTTTATTAAAAATCATATTTTCAAAGTGGCGCTCAGGTTTTACTTTAGAAAAAATAGAAACAGAGTGTTGTTGTTTTTTGCTGTTTTTTGTGCATTGTCTTTCACAGAGAGCTGGTCTGAACCTGGGTCTGATTTCTATTGTCCTGGCCCTCCCTCCACCACCACCACCCAGCCTCAATCCTAAAATCTTCCCCTGTAAGCTAGTTTCAGGATGTAACTTTCTTGTAATGTACTGCATTTTTCTACTCTTACTGCCTGGCAAGAATTCTTTATGAGGGCATAAGCTGTAAATCAAAGCGTATTACTCTGATCCAAGACTCTTGAATTAATTTTCTTTTCTAAGGAAAAGGTGTGAAGAGGTAGAGGAGTAAGAAGAGGAAGAGGTGGTAGTGGAGGAGGAGGAAGAGGAAAAGGAAGAGGAAGAGGAAAAGGAAGAAGAAACACAAAACACCCTGCGCTTTGTCTGTTGCTTCTGCTTGAAAACTCATAAATCTTACAGCAAAGCAAGTTAGCTCTCTTGTGGTTTGGGTATGTAAAGCATCAGGAAAACTCCTGATGAATTTCTTATTATCCTTCCACCTCCCCACTTCTCTTCGCTGATCTCAACACTATGAAGAGTTCCACACCCCTTCCTTTAAAGCTGTCATAAATCTGAGCAAATTCAAAATCAAAAGCAGGATTCCAAGACATCCAACACAAACTCACACATGTACAAACACACCCCTCCCTGATTAGACTCACTCATTCCAAACTCAGAAATCTTATTCATTCTCTATTTAAAAAAAAAAAAAAAAAGAGTTTAATATTTATTTATTTATTTATTTATTTAAAAATCCTCACTCTTCTTTTTGCAGGAACACTAAAAAGAAAGGTAAAAAGAACAACTTTGATTTAGTACAATCTTCAGGATCTATGGCCTGTTTGTGCATAGAGTGCACAAATGCACACGCACGCACACACATCGCCATATACATAATTATAATAACTGTCAGATGTCTGTAAAGTGTGGCATGTTCTTGCCAGCTTGACTTGGCAAAGTTTGCCTTGATCCTCTCTCGGCACCCCCCAAAAAACCATCAGACCTGATTAAACATATAAAACATTTTTTTAAAACAACAAAAACAACAACACGACCCACAAGCTGGGAGTTCACCCCTCTTTTTCTTCCCCTCCCTATTCCGCCCCCCCCTTATGAACAAAGCATTGCGCTGTCTATGATGAGAAGCAGCGTGGCATGGTAGACACTGCCTGAGGGAAAGAACTCATGAGCCTTTTTTGAGGGGGGCAAGGAAAAGAAACTTGGAGGTTCCCCCTCCACGCTTTCTTTTCGCACTGTTAATATTGAAATATTCTTGAAAGCTCCTTTTGAAGCAATGCCCAATCTGCCACAAGCCAAGAAAGCAGGGCGGGCAATGGTAAGGACTTTCCCAGCCGTTTTTGACACATGCCCACGACGACCCTGGCTTGAAAGAAAGAGAAGTCCAAAGGCGACCTACCCTCTCTCTCCTTTGGCTCAGCCAAGTCACTCGCTGGTCGCCCGCCGCCGCCGCCGCCTCCTTCTCCAGCCGCCCTGACTCGTCTGGCGTGAGGAGAATACCAAAGATGCAGAATCCCAATGTTTTTGTTTTGTCTCGTGCGGGGCGAGGTGGTGGTGGTCGCGGGGAAGAAACGACGAAAGGAGGGAGGGAGGGAGGGAAGGAGGAGTGGAAGCCGGGAGGGGAGTCTTCATAAAGTCACTCTCTGTCTCTCTCTCGCCCCCCAAGACCAACCCGTCTCCCTCGGTCCCCCTCGCATCCCATTCGCCCCGGCGCGACGAGCCGCAGTTCCCAACTGAAGAACTACTAAATAGTGCCCAAGCGAAAAGACAGGGGCGCGGGTTGGAGGTGTGTGTCGGGGGGGGGGGGGAAGAGAAAAGAAACGCGGTCATGTGAGGCGCCGCAGGCTCCTCCATTGGCTGTGGAAGCCTCACTTGGGCATCCTTTGCCTTTCCATCCTTAGATAAGAGTTAAAAAACTGAGCGAAAGAGACAAGGGAGGGAAGGAGGGAGGGAGAAGGGCGGGCTGGGGCGTCGTTGTCGGAGGAGCGGCGGCGGTGGTGTGTGCGTCTGTGTGTCTGGGCGTGCGTGTCTGGGCCCTCCTCCGCCGAGTGGAAGAATGACTGTCGGGTTTGACTGTGACAGGATTAGGAAAGCGAGAGGCAGGGAGGGAGCCAGCCAGCCAGCCAGCGTGAAGTCATTCTTTGACTGAGGCGGGTGGGTGGAGAGATGGAAAAGCCCAGCCGCTCCCCCTCAGCGCGCGCGAGTACGCACACACACACACACACACAACACAGACACACACACACACACGTGGGTGTATTGTCTGAGGAAGGTGTGTGGTATGTGGACAGATACTCTCCTGAGGTCTCCCCAAACCCGTTTAGGGGTTGCTTCCAATCTTACTTTAGGAAAGAAAGAACAGGGAGTGAAGGAACGAAAGATTTTTTTAGGGTTCAGTTAAGGAGTGAGGTGTGTGTGTGTGAGAGAGAGAGAGTGAGCAACGCCATAGAGATTTGGCCTTAGGTTTGAGACTTTTTCCCACATCCTGTAGCCCTTTGGAACGACTGCCCTTTTCATACTTTTAGTTATCTTTCTTTCAAACTGTCTGGGGTTCGTATTCCAGGGCTGCACAAAATTGTAATTCTCCTCTTTTTACTTTAGTCCCATTCAGAATGAACGGGAAAGCACTTTCAGGGTTGATAGCCGCTGTTGCAAAAATGAAAGAAGATGGTCCATTTCTTACCTCCAATTAAACTTTTGCTGTCTCTCTCCTCATACTTCAGGTGTTATCTTCCACATCACTGGGTTTGATAGTTTACAGAAGCATTTTTTAATGATTGAAATTTTACTGGGTTTCATCATATCATGCCACAGCATATAGCTAATCCTCACTGCTATACTCAAGTAAATTACCTGAGTAAATCCTATCTTGGATTTTTATAATATTTTCATTCACTTTGCATTTGCAAAGTCTTTCTGAATTGCTTAACTATAAATTATCAAGATTCAAGTGTTTTTTCTAATATTGCTATACACCTGAAACAATCAACCATAAATTGTTTGGGGTTTTGACCCATGTTTATAATAAAGTGGACTATAGTTTTTTATTATTTTTAGTATGTTGTATTATACCACATTATTGTTATATGTATTATTGATGTGATTATTATATTTATTTATAACCCACTTTCCCCCCAAGGCTTGGAATTATTAATTAGATGTGGTTTTATCTCACATTTATCTACACACTTTTCAAAATGTTCCCATATCCTAGAAAGGTGTCAGAAGTTGGACCTATGTTATGGCCACATTTTCATAATGAAAGAGAAATGTTACTCTAATGTGACATTTATGAAAGATAAATAGACCACAATCATAAACGGTTTTGTATTAGCTGCTGATATAGGACTTTATCAGACAAGCTTCTTCCAATGTTCTTTTGCCAGCATATTTTGAATCATTTTTATGCTAGCAAAAGAACCCTTTTTATCAGACCTATCTTTGAAATGCATCAAAAGACAGTCCAGCATTGACAGAGAGTGAATGGAGTTCTGTTCACTTCTGTACTCGTGATCTTGCAGAGTCTCACAAGAAGACGCAAGCATGGTGAATTTGAAAAATAAAGAAAAAGAAACACACAAAAAGTAGACACAAGCACAGAAACACACTTTTAAAAATTACAAGTAAAGTGGGGAGGTTCATAAAAAGAGTGCCCCCTACCTGACTGTCTCAATCTCACCCGAAAGTGTTCTGTCATTGACAATGTAATCAAGAGATCAAAATGGTGAGAGGTTTCAAATGCCAGCCAACAATGCCAGCAAAAAAGTGTCACGAAATGGCTTGGCCTGTCAATAAAATGGCTTGGCCTGTCAATAAAAGGGACTGGTTTGGGGACAGTATAAAATTACAAAAGGATTATGTAATTTGATATGTGCGCCCGTTCAGATTGATTAGGTGTCATATTTGCATGGTCTGATAAAGTCCTAAAAAATGAGTCCCTTTTAAAAGGTAACATAAGGAATCATGTTTTAATCTTCCTGTGTAAAAGGTATCTAGCTCAACTTCAGCATTGCTCTATGTAGCATGAAAACCCATGGTTGAACAAGCAATTTAATCCACAACCAACTCTCCTGTCATTCTTGTTATCATTAATGAAAAGAAAACATTTTATGCAACATCATAATGGCATGATTGTTTTTAGCAGAGGGGTGGGGTATACATACATTTTATTATTATTAGGCCATTGAACGAGCAATAATGAATCATTGGTTAAGATACTAAATGCTGAAACAGAAGTTTCTAGCTCTGCTTCAAAATATTTTTGCCTCAATTTCTTATACTGGCATTCTCCATAGCTCAAAGCAGCATATGGATGGATGTGATCAACTTTAGTTAATTCTTACTTTAAAGGCCAGTATCAAATTTAACCTGTAGAATCACTGAGGAAAAACAAAACAAAACAGGAATTTGATAGTGGAGATGTTTCCCAACTGAGACATGTTATTAATTAGGTGAGAGGTTGTGGTGGAAAAAGCATTAAACTTGAAGGAACAGAACTTGGAGCTATAAAAGGAGCCTAAAATCGGATCTGCTTGATCCCCCCCGCCTTCATGCCCTCACCAATACAGTCATTCTATGAGAGACACATACATCTGTAGTGCAAAGATAAAAATTCTGACCTACTTTAAAAGGTTGCTGGATGGACTATTGAAGCCATTTGTACTGTGGAATATGTACTGAATAAAGCCAACATGGTGTAGCAGTTTGAGTGTTGGACTAGGACACTGGAAGACTAGGGTTTGAGTCCCCACTTGGGCATGACAACTCATTGGTTGACTTGGGGCAAGTCATACTCTCTTAGCCTCAGACAAATCCCCTCTGAACAAATTCTCCCACGAAAACACTGTGATAGGTTCGCCTTAGGGTCACCATAAATCAGAAATTACTTGAGGGCATACAACAATAAAAATATGTGCTGAAGCAATTTGCACACTCTAGAGCATTTTGTAAATACTATGACCCTTCCAGACATAGCATTCCTAACCACTCACATTTAAAAGGCACAGTGCAGCTATTTAATCTTTGAACCTTCATGGATTTTCTCAAGTAAGCAAACAGATAAAAAAGAAACAATGGGAATATACAGGACAGCTGCCAGTTTGAGACCATGGCATGTGGGCCTCCTGTAAACTTCCAGAGATGAGGCAATGTGGTTGCACACTGGACCCACATGTGGAAGTCTATGGCCTTTATTAAGAAATGTAAGACATAATTCTTTAGGAACAAGCACTATACAGTACAGTAGTCCAAAGTACTGTACAAGCATGGAAATGTCTTCCTATTAGTGGCTGGGATCTTTGACAGAGTATATATACACATGTTGTGTACCTTAGGCTTATGAGACTTTGGGATGAGTTTGGAAGTTGGAAATAGTGTGGGTATTTGCATGGAGAGGTATCTTTGAAGCAGAGCTTCGAAACTTATTTTTAGAAGGACTGGATACGATGACATGTTCATGCCTTTCATAAATGAGCAACAGAAGGGTGATGCTGTGGGCTCTGGGGCATTTTCCTACCACTGCTCAGTTATGAATTGCTTCATTGTGTCATTATATTCATTCTTCTCAAAGGCATCTTCCTAAGCTTTGCTCTGATGTTGGAAGCCTTTGTCAAGCTGGGAGCACAGGGGTTCTTTGAATGGGACACTGAATCTCTACTCACTCACCTGCTTTTTCTTAATATTATGGGTACCACTTGAGCATGGAGAGTGGAACTACAATATTTGCAACACGGGGGTTACTACTATCAGAAACTACACCTCATGTTAAATTATCCTTTCTCTTTTTGTAACATTTAGGTAAATAAACCTAAACATCATGATTTCATTATGACAGGGCCAGCCTTGAATCATGGGCAATAATGAGCAACTGCCTCAGGTGGCAGTGCATGAGATGGGTGGTAAAGTACTAGAAGACAGCTGCACATCAATTACACTGTTTGCCCTATACCTCTTAAGCCAGCCTCCTGCCCTTATGTTGGGTATAGTCAGCTAGCATTGAATTGGCATTCAGCTGCCAGTCTGGTTGATGGTTGGTTTCTAAACATGCAACTGGGAGTACCATTTTGTCCTTCACCTCAGTCAAGTCAAACATTTTGGGCTAGCCCTACAGCATGACATGCATGTATAGTAGTCAGTGGCAGGAAATGATGCTGAACAGTGAAATGTGCAGTGTGATCATGAAATGCCATAGGATGAGGGATAATGCATGCTACAGAAAAGTGCAAGGGTTAAAAAAATCATGAGGATGCTTTTTATTTTACTTTTCTTCCCCCCCCCCTTTTTTTTTTTGGCAGCTGATCAACACCAAGCTTCAGTCTTTCTTCATGTGGCTCTACAAGAAAATATTCAGAAATGTGTGGAATGGTAAGTATACACGAATTAGTCATGGACTGGCAACAGAAAGATTTGTGATCAGGAGATTTAGATAAACCATAAGTGGGCAGATAAAGTGGGCAATTTTTAAAAATCCACTGTGTTGAACTGAAATTGGGCAACTTGAAGTCTGAGGGATGTAATAAAATATAAGAATCCCTGTTACCCCAAGGAACAGCAGATGTTTCCTTCATTTTGCCTAACCAACACAACCCCTTCATATTTGAATCTGCATTTCCTGCATAGTTCATAATCATGTGAAGTTACTGTATGGTTCTATATTAACTAATAGACTGTGCTGGATTCTTCATGAAGGGTCCAATTAATTTGAGAAGAAGCAAATTAAAGTTTCTATAACAGAACATTGCAGGAGTATTGAAGTCAAAAGAAAAGCAGCAATTCAGTTTGTGGTTTGGCTACCTGTTATCATGATACAATATAGAAGCTTCCATTCACATGGGTGTTCATGATCTCATTGTAATTTCTAGTGCCAGTGGTTTGAACTATGTTGGGTGCTGATGATATGAAAAATAATACTATGGTCAGGATGATGGGGATATCTTTACAATACCAGTGCCAGCCTTACTGTTAGGCTTCACGCAGAAGATGCTGGGGGCATCCCCTTAGCTATTCTTCCCATTGGGTGGTAGACAGAACTGTGTATGCCACACAGCCTATCTTGCACCCTTTCAACTAATCTGATGCCCTTAGGAGTAGTGAGGAACAGTGTTCCATCACTAACACTGAAGCAATATTCAATTGCCTGTCCAGTTCCCTTTTGTACATTAAAAGGAGGAGACAGGGACCATCGTATTCTTTGCTTCGGGTGTAAAACATCTTGGCCAGGAACCTTCCATCATACCAAGGCTAATATGAAACTAACCACGACTGCATCTGCACTACAGAAATACGCCAGTTTGACACTGCTTTAACAACCATGGCTCCATCCTATGGAATCGTGGGATTTGTAGTTTGCTGTGGCATCAGAGATCTCTAACAGAAGAGGCTAAATATTTCACAAAAACTACAAATCCCAGAATTCCATAGCATTGGGCCATGGCAGTTAAAGTACTGTCAAACTGGATTATTTCTGCAGTGTAGATGCAGCCCAGGATGAAGCAGAGGTTTTTTTTTCCCCAGTAGCTTTTCACTGCCTCAGAAGCATATGAGTGAAGCTTATGACTTGTGTTATTAGTGGGAATCCACCTAAGACTGGTTGTACTGGCTTGTGCAATTCCTCTCACTCCTTGATGTTTACCTCTTCAAACTATTTATAGACTTTATCATCTGCACTCTTGTCATTGCTTCAGCTGAACATAGTTTTCCAGGTATAATTGCACAAGAGCCACTTTGTAGAGCCTTTATGCTCATAGCCTATGACCTGATGCCTCTGCAACTTACTGCTTAGATTGTTCTATCTATGCATGGGCATTTGGTCAATTTTTTGTTGTGTTAACTGTACTTGAAAGATATCTTTATTAAAATTCAGTAAGTGTGTGTGTTTATAAAAAGGTAAAAATATCTCCTACAAGCCCATTTCCCGTAGACAGTGAACACCTGCGACAGATCTGGAGCAATAAAGGGGAAGTCAAATTAATGAGTACTATAATTCATATGCAACATTTTAACCACTTCTCTCTCAGAATGCCTGTTTGCCTCAGGGCACTAGCTGAAAGTATGCCTTTAATAACATTGGGTGTATAATCTGATCCTTGATTAAGAATATTGTTGGCCACTGTATGACACCTCAGTAGGTGTTAAACCCTGATCAAAGTAACATTAGACAGGTATCACAGGGGTGGACATGAGGACAGCATTTATTAAACATCTTATTTCCTTTTACTGTTTCAAGATGTCCTCAGTGTTCAATATGGGAGTAAATGGCAATCCACATCTTTGTACCTACAGCAACAGTGAAGAGTGGGTGACCAAATTTCACCCTGTTGCCCCCTCTGTGGCCACAGGTAAGGAGCCACAGATAAGTCCATTTCTGGTCACCAGTTTGGCTGATTTCCACCTATTTTTAAAAAGTTAATGGAATTTGGAGAGGGTTATGGGTTTAAATCAAGGTTTAGCATTAAGCCTCTTTACCAAAGAACATTACTGGGAGAGGGGGAAATGTTTGCCATTTCTAAACATAAAAATATGCCATCAAGAATCATTTAAAAGTTTGGTTCAGCCAGACCAATTTAAAACAAGAAAATCTCTCTACAGAAATTGAAATTGTACTACTTGGAAGAAAAGAAGATTGGCAATTGATTTTGGAGAAGTAAAGAAGACTTGCAATTGCTTATGGAGAATCACTATTATCTTTTTATAAACTGGCAAAACAAATTAAAAGTAGATTCAGTTCAGTTTGCCTACCTACACAGCAATAGATTCCAAGGTAGAAATACATCAAAGTAAATTGGGTAATATTACTGTATGCTCTGGGGAAAAACAAGATTAACGACATTCAAAGATCTATTTAAGGATGAAGTGGTGAAAAATTATTCACAGATTCCATGTCAGATTTGTGATAGAAAAATACCCCTGTTTCAGTGTTTGCAGGTACACCATATTGGTTAGTCAGTTGTTCAGGAAATAAGATCTGAGGGATGGTGTAGAATCCAAAAGCTTATTTATACCACAGACAAAAGTCTGAATGGATTTCTACGGCTGCCCCAAAATCTGTCACTTCACAGGGACATCAGGTAGACTGTCTGCATGTGACCCTGCATCTGCAGGTTGCTCGGGTCCACCGCCATTGCCTTTCTCGATGAGCTCCCTGACAAAACCCCTTTTCCAAGCTGGATGGGTGGGGGGAGAACAAATATAGGTTGCTGACTGGCAGGTGCCACAATTCTCTGGATGTCTGAATGGCGAAGAAAGGTTTTTCCCTCCTTGGCACTGTTGCTGCCAGCATGCAGTGCTTGCTCTGAGGCAAATGAGGCACCCAGCCATGTGAACCTTTCTTCAGTCCCCAGCCATGTGACTCCCCCCCCCCATGCTGAATCCAGGGTGAAAACACTGGCATTTCCAGAAAACTCCAGAGCAAACAGTGAGGGTTTTTTTTAAACCCAGGTTGAGATGGTAATGCCCCAAGTTTGGTGCAGATAAGACTGTACATTATGTGTCCTTATTGCACCAGATTTGGGAATGAGGCTTTGTGTCATGTGGCCTTATCATGCTAGCCAGGGGGAGGGGTTGGTGTTTTGTTGTTGTTTGTTTGTATAGACAAACAAGACGTTCTTTCCTTCTTTCTTAATGTTCAGATAGAAGTGCTAAGTTTTTTGTATATGTTATTAGGGAGAATGGAAGAAATTCTAGAATACTATTAGAGTAAGTGGGAAACTGACTTTTAGGGAAAAAAATATATCTTAAAAGTTGGAAATGGATTTGGAAACATATACCTTCAAGTACATTCTGCCAGAACCTCAAATTACAATATAGATGGTAATCTGACTCCATGAAGGTTAAACAAGATCTGCCCAAGAGTTGCAGATAATTGGAGAGATGTAGGGCAGCAGATGGAGATATTTATCACATATTTTGTTGATGTTTAGAGATAAGAAAGTTTTGGCTTTCTGTTTTGAAAGAAACTGAAAATATGTTTCTCCAATGGATCCCTTAGTAATATTATTCTGATATGTAAAAGAGATAGTCGAATCAGAAGATGGAGAATTAAATGTATGCACACTTATTCAAAGCTGCATGAATGTGCATTGTAATAAAAGAAACAAATCTTTCTCTTCAACATACTCAGAATGGATACATGGGATGTGGTGCAAAGCTTATATGGTAAAGTTGATGAATTTATTTTAAGTCTAAGTAGGAAGATAACAGAACATCTAAATTTATACTATTGAAAACACAAGGTTCAAGATAAAATTGATCCACATATGTTTCTGATTACAATAGAACTAATTTTAAAATATTGGACAAAGTATATCTAGTTGTATATTAATGCTAATAAATTACATTTAAAAATGAAATAACAAAAAATAAATAAAATAAAGATGTGGAGCCAATCAAAAAAAGGAGATGGCAACACTATTTCAGCAAAAACACTAAAACTGCAGAGCATCCACTAAAAGAGAAGGGAGACATACATGTATATCCTGATGCTGAACGATGGTTTTTATCTGTGAAAAAGTAACCATGGCTTGAAAAGTTGCTGGGCTGTCTTTCCCTGGTAAGCCTCAGATTCCAATGTAACTTCAACAGCACATGAGGAAGTCCACTGCAATAACATCCATGTATGTGAAACAATCCTTCCCTAATTTTCTCCAAGACTAACAACAGCAACAACAAGACACCCACCATTTTCCAGTGACTCTCATTGAGAAGAAAGATTTGAAGTTTTCTAGTTTAATGCACATTGAATCAAGTCAAGATTTTATATCCCTACTTCCATGCCATTGGGATAACCACAGAAGGGCTCCTTAGCCAGTATTCTGTGTTGAAACTGCCCCTGCCACAGTAACTGGGAGCTAGTGGGCTCCATCTCAGTCAAGTGGTGCTCATTTTTAATGTAAAGAGAGAGCTTTCCAAACATTGCAACCTGATCTTTTAAACTGAAGATATGAAAGACTGAACCCAGAACCTTCTACGTTCAAAATATGTGCTCGCTTGCTGAACTATAACCTCTTCCCATGGGAGAGAGACATTGAGTCAGGATTTCCTCATAACACTGAGAAGAAAATGTGGTTACATGATGGATAAATATTGCCTTCTTTGTTTTGGTCTGAAAAATGTTCATGCCTAAATACCTAGAAGTGATACTTAGGCACAATGGCACCTGGTGGCTTCCATGTCAATGAGATGGTGAATCCATTGCATGTTTTCGTTCAAATTTTAAATGAGCTGTTCAAGGTGGTGGATGTATTTGGGGATAGAATTCAGCACTTTGGATAGTACTTTTTAAAATAGTGACTGAAACCCAGGATGGATTCAGGATGGAGTGTGTTGTTCCATTGACATGGAAGTACATTGTTGGTCTATAACTCCCAGAATTCACCAGCAAGCTTGGCCAATTGCCACAGGTTCTATGTGGCAAACCCTTACAAGGTTGTGGGATTCTGGGAGCTGTAGCTGAAAAGGCAACATCCCCAAATTCTGTACATGATCACAGTATGGAATTGTGGGCATGATAGAAGATATCCACTTCCTTAAATTAGGGGTGACATAATTAATTTGGATAATTAATTGTGCAATTTGGGCAGTTCACAGCTGGGGCAGTTTGCAGTTCCTCCTCAGTGATACTCAGCTTCAGCTTTGGAGAACTCCTTTTCTCCCTGTGCGCTATTTGTGGTAGTTGCACTCTGTGCAACTCCAATCACACGCTCACAGTTCCATATGGAAAACAAAGCTGGCCTCCCCACTGTCTCTCTTCCATTTGCCAGGAAAGCAGCTTAGAAGAGCAACTCCTGCCAATCACCATATGCCTCCATGAACTTCTGGTGTGGGTGGCAGAGAAGGGAGACTGCAAGAGAAGGACCTGTGAAGCATATCCCTCCAAAATGCCATTCTCATTTTTAAATTGCTTTAACACTTGGTTGGGTGAAGGATGAACATTGTTTCTGATAGTAATTTGAAATTTATTTCTATACATTTTAATACTCTTAAAATTATCAGTTTTTATAAAATGAATATCTGGGGGGAGATATTCACACAATTGTGTGTTGCCTGATTAAAAGACTGGCGGTAACAAGGGGAAGATTAGATGAACTAGTCCAATACAAATGTTAGTGGAATAGCTTTTGTTTTTAGAGAGGTTTGGGAAGGTGAACTGATGAGTTAGAGACACCGTGAATGGGTTGAAAAGCAGGAAAACTAACCAGCAATCATAGGTAGTTAAAAAAGTTGGCATTGGGTACTAAGGTTGCCGATGTCAGCTTTTTACCTACTTATGGTTGCTTGGTAGTTCTTTTGTTTTTGACCCATTCATGGTGGCTGGAGGCCATCAATGAATATCAGGTGCTGCAGGCTATATTTCAGAGGAAGGAACTGGCACACACACCCTTGAAAAACTGCCTAAGAAAACCCTATGAAATACATGGGATTGACATAAGTCAACAGGCAACTTGAAGGCACATACATACATGTTAAGGTTACCAGTTCAGGATTGTCACAGACCCTGAGGTTTCTTAGACTTATGTACTTTACCTGATTCATTAAGCATTATTCATTAAGTACTTACCACAGTTGTTCACAGCTTGTCATTCAAATACACACATGCACACACATACAGAGGGGGAGAGAGAGGAAAAAAATATTTTCATGTTTGGAAATGATAGAAATTTTAGCTACAGAGGCTGTTCTACTGGCTGAGCTGGAGATTTATATATAGTCCTTTCTTCTTGTCCAGACCTGAGCCCATGAAAATGGGAGAATTTTCGGCCTTGTTTCCCACCTGGAGATGACTCATGAAAACTGGAGACTCAAGGCCAGGACTGGAGATCTGGTAACCCTATTGGGTACTTTGCATTTCAGTGTCCATCACCCAATGCCTTGAAATGATGTGACATCCAGAACACACTAGGGTGTGTATGATGAGATAGATACAATATGGTATCTAGTCACCATCAGCCACCCAAGAGATCTCAGTCACCACTATCTGTGATGAAAACATTGAAACAAAATAAGAAGCAACTAAAAACATTAATGCTGACTTTTCTGGTGGGGCTTTATTTTCCGGCTGTAAAGCCTGTTCAACCCTGTCAAACTCTCTGCCTCTGAAGTTCCCCCCCCCTGCTCAACTTACAGCTCCATGCTAGGCCTCAATTATACTAAAATTCTATTCAACTCAGTATGACCCTATCCCCTCCTTCTTTATGTAAGCAGGCTTTTAATGTGTAACTGTGCCCATGAAGGCTTTTTATTGAGGTGTGTTTTTATCTTTTTTAAAATTTAACTTCTGGATGTTCAAATCATAGAATCATAGAATTGTAGAGTTGGAAGAGACCACAAGGGCCATCCAGTCTACACACAATTTAGAATTCTTTCAATAATTGTGATTTTAATTGTTTTGAATATGTATTGATTTTTTAAAATGTTTTTTGTGAGCTGCCTTGGGTCCCACTCTGGGAGAAAGACAGCATATAAATTAAATAAATAGATAGATAGATAGATAGATAGGCAGCATGAAGCTCCTTTGTTCCTCCCCTGTGTATGAGAAAATGGAACTGCCATTTAAGAGATGGAATAGCAAAGACACATAGCAGTCAAGAAAACCTGGTCTGGGGAATAAGATGGCACTTGATTGATGGTCTGCTGCACACTTTCACTATGGACAACCTGTGGTGGAAGAAAGGCTCTAGATTCTTCTTTCCTTAAACTTCCAAATTATTTGTCTTTTGCCTGCCTGCCACTTGTCTGTCTTACCCAATCCTGGCCCTGTGCAGCTGATGGTCTTCTGTTTTAGGCAGTCCTATGTAAAATGGACTTTGGTTTTTGTTACAGTCTGTGCAAGCAGGGTTATGTTATGTGTGGTTACTGGTATGCTTACAAGGGAGAAAAGCTGGGCCAGTAGCAAGGAAGCTTTTGCTTCCCCTATTTCCTGGGCTTTCCACATCTGGGCTCCAGAAGACTGAGGGGGCAGTACTACACACCCTGAGAGCTGTTTTCTTTTTTTAAAAGTCATTGCTGGTGGTCTTCAGATTTTTCTTCCTGGTTGTTTCCCTTCCTTTCCATTAAAATGGAAAGGAATGGTAATAGAAGAAACCTCACTCTTAAGAACAGTTAACTCTATTTTCTTTGAAGGAAATGTGTTTTAAATATGTGATCACGTTCTAAAGCTGCTGTCCTGTAGCAAAACACCTCAGGGTGAGTCCCCCTGAACTCAGTTGGACTTGCTTTTCAGTAGACATATGGGACTGCACTGAAAATCCCCAGTATGAATAGTAGCTTTTCAGTTAGAAATAAATGGGGCATGGAATTTTACAAATAATTTACCAAAAAAAATGTAATGCAAGGAGGGTGCATGTGCATAGACATGATAAACCTCAAAGAGAAAGAAAGAGAGAACATATCTATCTTTCTCTTCGAGGTTTATCATGTCTATACACATGCACCCTCCTTGCATTACATTTCCCCAAAATGTGTAGGGGAAAGGAGTGTGCATTTTTAGGATCACCTGTTGAATTGAGTGCATTCAAAACAGTCATGTTGTCAGTGTAACATGATGTGCTGAAGAATGCTTGTGTTTCACAACCTGTAAAAGTTGGTGATAGATTATGCTGCAGTCAAGTTGAAAGATTTTGCAAAAGCTATGTGAAAGATTATAGCAAAAGGTTATGGAGGAGGTAAGGTCAGGATTAAGTTTTACAGCAGGACCTTAAAGCAGGGTTTGGCATTGGGACTATAGTATAGCTTCCCAGGGTCAGTCTGGTGGAGTACATGCTCTTTGCCTTTCTGAACAGCTTGTTAGAACCACCTATTTATGAAAGAATGTGTTAGCTAGCCTTGGAAATAATTGTTTATTAAAAAAGTTTTGCTATATAAGGAAGCCTCTTATATGTCACTCTAAAAGAGAAAATGTAATGCTTTAAAAGAGGACAAATGAGGATGTGGATTTATATTAATTTGTGTATGGAATATGGTATCTATAGATGTCAGTTAAGAAATCATTACTGTAGCTTAAACAAAAAATACAACAGATTTTGCCATAGTGGACAAGACTGTGACCATGCAGGCCTATGTTCCTGCTAAGTCTGCAAAGGTATATAGCATATTTTTTATTAATTATTCTAAGCCACATGAACCCCACAAAAGATTTTTTTTCTTCATTTGCCCTACACCCTGTATTTATTTTTACATTTATGTGTTTAGATAGGTTAAACAAAATAAAATTCTGTTGCACAGCAATTACCAGCTCCTTCTAAAGCCAGGGATCGGGGCAAGGAAAGAACAAATGACAAGGGGTATCCCATCCTTGCTTAGAAGTTAAGGGAAACACATTTTTGATTGACTTTGAGATAGGATTGCCAGTTCACGGTCATCTCAGGCCCTGAGGCTTCTGGGCCAAAACCTGAGAGCTAGAGACAGCTCCAGTTATGGTGTTACACATTATGAATTACATACCAACAAAAGTTGTTCACAACATGTCATTAAGACACACACACATAGAAAGAAAATATTTTCATGCTTGGAAATTAATACAGACATTTTAGCTAAAGCAACAAATCAATTAAGTTTTGAAAATTGTATCAAGCTACTGCTCTACTAGCTGAGCTAAAGATTTGCACATGCGCTTGACTGGAGCGGAGCATTCCAAAACTAGAGAATTTGCACCCTTGTCTCCATGAAAACTGCAGACTCAGGTCCAGACCCTGAGATCTGGCAACTCTAATTAGAGACGAGGAGGCAATTCTATATTTGCAACTACAAAAGCAGTGATTAGACACTCTGCACTCAAAAAGTCTCCAGTGGCAAAGGACCATTTTGAAGAATTTCTGTACCAGTATATTTGGGATAGGTTGGGAGGCAAAACAGGAGGTCCCAAAGATGAGTACTTTTGTATTTGTTTTAAAGTCCTGCAACTAGGAATTTTAAAACCTGGAGTCCATACATGAATGCATCGAGAAGCTGTACATCTGTAACCTTTCACCTATGGATGATTTTTAAATGTCAGCAGGGAACAGTGAAAAAGCCTTAGGTATCCCACCAAAACCTGACCTTTAATCAGAAGAAATGTCAAAAGTGGAAAACAAAGGGGCACTATCAGAGTGTACAGGTGTAATCAAAGGTGAGACTAGAGAGAGGAGGCAAACCTGTCTGTTAATGACTATAGAAGAAGCAGTTGTAGGGATTTAGGAATGTGTTGCTGAACCAACCAGATTCCTCCTCCCTTGACGTCTTGCCAGAACTGTATCATTCAATGTTTTGAAGACGAGGAGACAAATCCAAGTTTAATTGTAAAGTATATACATGAACTCTTCCGGAAATCCATGCCTCTATGTTAAAGCACCACATGGGCATGGTGGCTGGCAGCATTTGTAGTATAGTAGATTTTATGTACTATGAATATATATGTGCACACATATACTACTGTATGCTGCCATGTGGTAAGCTGCCCTTTAACAAGAGGCACTGCAGGAGTAATATTATTTCATCATGTGAAATAACAATGCTTCACAAGTTCCAGCTAAACATGTGTGGAAAAGCATGAGCTCATCAAAGTTCTCCCATCTCCACATCAAAGCTTTCTTCATTTCACTTCTGTAAAAAACAAAAAGCAAACCAACACACACCCCCCAATCCACAAAGTGTTTCAAACGTATTCACATTTGTATACACATTTTTCAAATGTTTGCATTTTTGCAAACAACTGAAGCATGTCATTCATATTTTAGAAATATATGCAATTTTTGTTGCCTCCCCACTCCACCCAGATATGTGCATGTTATTAAACACATTTTGTTTCTTTTGTAGGAGCATTGTCAGCTTCAGGATGTGTGGCTGTTTGCCTTGTAAAACTGCCTTAAAAAGTTTATTTATATCATTTTTATCCTGTCTTTCCACAACAACAAGAACAGCAGCAGCAACAACACGTGGTGAACAGTGTCATTTAAAATGAATGAAATAGCAAAACCATTAAAATCTATAATCAATAAACACCCAGTTCCATGTTTGGGTCTCAGATCAGGATAAGTCTGTTTAAAAAAAACAACACACAAACAACAGCAACCATGATTGGGGGAGTTTTCCAGTCATCCCTACTCCTGGCCATTTTTTTTTTTTTTTTTACACAAAGTAAAGGCATATTTTACATGATCAAAGGCTTTGGTTCTTTTCCCCCAGAAAAGTAAAGAAATAAATTGTTCTCATTTTGTAGAAGAAATTGTGGACTTGTTCAGAGCTACTCAGTTTGAAATACAGTATCAGAGCTCTATACTGCAAATGTTGGAACCCTCATTGAACCTAGCATTTCCTTTTATTTATGATAGTTTGCTTCCAACTAAAATCCATATGTGTACCTAAAGAGGCCTGGAATTGCATGTGTTAGCTTTGGAATGGGGTGGGGCTCCCTGCCTTTTAAAATGATGAAAGGCTAGGGTTTGTAGCCTGCTCACTTTTGGGAGAAGGAATCTGTTACTTGTTAAATAGTGTATAGTACAATGTTTTGACATACTCACCCTTCAACAGCTATACAGACTGTTCCCATAAATTTAAACAAATATTTCATCACATTAATATTTCTGTTTTATGTGTCACTTGCCCCAAAACATGATTTCCACCTCCTTTTTTATGCCAGGGATGAAATCACCTGTTACTTTGATATTTCTACAACTATTTTCTGAAAGAATGCAAATGATCTTCTATTTGGACTTTGGGGAAATCCTGTTGAGCTACTGAATTTTATCAAGACATCCTGCTTTAAATGTTCTTTTGCCAGCATTAAAAAAAAAAATTAATGTTTATGCAGGCAAAAAAAAAAAAAAATGCCCCCCCTCCGCACTTACTTCCTCTCCCAGCAAAGTCTCCTCCTTGCATAAAGAGGAAGTGAATGGAGGTTCACTTCTTCTTTTCATTCTTCATCAAGACAATGTGCCTGCTCACACAGCACTTTCTGTGAAGCAGTTTTTGGCTGATAAATGTATTGTCACACTTGACCATCCTCCATATTCACCAGATTTGGCACCGTGTGACTTTTTTCTTTTCCCTCAAGTGAAATTGGTGCTTAAAGGAACATGTTTTGAGTCAACTGATGTGGTAAAGAAGAAAATGGCAGATGTGTTGAAACAGCTGACAGAAACTGTTTGAAACAGCTGACAGAAACAGCTGACAGAAACTGCCTTTGACCAATGGAAAACAAGATTGCATTGGTGTGTGAGAGTGAATGGGGAGTATGTTGAAGGGGACAACCATTATAATTGTAGCACATATAAATAAAGATGGGTTATTTTATCAGTCTCATTATTTAATAGACATGCCTCATATGATCGTTTTTAATACAAAATATGGCAGCCAGAGTGGTCTCAGGAACATCTCTGAGAGATCATATAACTCCAGTATTAAAATCTCTCCACTGGCTGCCTATCAGTTTCCGGGCCCAGTATAAGGTGTTGGTTATTACCTTTAAAGCCCTAAATGGCTTGGGTCCAACTTATCTCCGGAACCGCCTCCTCCCATACAATCCTCCCCGTGCACTCCAGTCCTCTGGGAGGAATCTGCTTCAGCCACAAAAATCTAGGCTGTCTGCAACCTCCCAGAGGGCCTTTTCGGTAATCGCCCCCAATTTATGGAATGGCCTGCCGAATGAGATCCGTCAGTTGACAAGCTTGAGTAGCTTTTAAAAAGCACTAAAGACGGATCTCTTTCGCCAGGCCTTTCCTGATTAGATCCCGGCCTCAGGAGCTCAGTCTCCTGGCTTTTAAAAATTATGTATATATTTGTATTTAAATGTGTTTTTAGTTAGAAGGTTTTAATTTTATAGTGTTTAATGTCTTTTTATGGGGGTGGGTGGGTGTGGGTGTTGTTTTTAGTCATTATTATCATGTTTTAATTGTTGGAAGCCACCCCGATTGTTTTTAGCAGAGGGGCAGGATATAAATAAATTGTATTATTATTATTATTATTATTATTATTATACTTTCTGAAGGTGATGTAACTTTCAGCATGGTGTAGTGGTTTTTAATCCCTCTAGAAATGCAGTGGCAAACCTCTAAATAAATCTTGCGAAGAAACCCCTATGAGAGAGTTTCCATACATTGGAATTGACTTGAAGGCACTTAACAAAGAATAAAAGCTTCCCTCTTACAAATTCCTCCTTTTCATACACAATCCTGTCTTAGCTGCTCAGCGTGCTAGAGTACTGTACTTCCAAGCTCTAATGAAAGGGAGGGCTTAGAGAATAGTGGGTTTATTTTATTTTATTTTTTGATACCAAGAATAGGTACTTCTTTCTCCCATGGAAGTACCTACAACATTGTGATAACCACATGAACTTCTTGTGTAGATACACAAGAAGCTGTCTTATACTAAGAAAGGTCATTGGTATGTTGTTCACAATACTGTTAATGCACTTTGTTTTAAAATTTGCAGTGGATCACCTTGGGTCCCATGCCATTAGAAAAGCAGGACATAAATTCAACCAATAAATATTTAGGCACCAGTTCTCCAGGGTTTCAGGCAGGGTTTTTTCTTGACCTACCTGGAAGTGCTAGGGACTGAACCTGAGCATAGTTCATGTGCCACTGAACTATGTCCCCTCCAAATTGCAAATAGGTTGTGGCTTGTCCTTACTTTGTCTATATACTAAGGCATCTTGGAACCTGCCGTTATGTGGAAACTTTCTATGTGGTCAGGGCTACCCACATGGTAGATGGATTGCAGACATTACAGGACTGTGAAGAGTACTGCCACATGAAAGCATTGTGTGTGGTCTCCATATTCTGACATTTGAGGGAGCCCTGGAGTTTGGGCCATGGTGACCAAGCCCATAGCAGGGAAAGGGAAAACGTGGTTAAATCCAGGTGACTACATATATGCATAATGTTACAGTTTGTTTATATTTTGATGAGCTCTCTTTATAATGCACAGGAATCCTTTTTTGGATATTTTCTGTCTGTCTGTCATTCCTGCTGCTGCTATTTTATAAAGGCAGGAAATTTAATGGATCAGATAGACTGGCCCACCCCCCATGAACAGTATATAATTCTGCTCCTGTTTAACTTGCAACACAATCCTATATATGTTCACTGAGATACAAATCCAGTCAAATTCAATGGAACTTACTCCTAGGTAATGAAATGCCAGCTTGCAGCCAGGTAGAGGAAACTAATCTTTTAAATTAGAGTGATCCAAGAGTGGAGAAGCATATCTAAAATCCCAGCAGCAGTACAGAAGTGAGGAAGGAGTAGATTCACTACTCATGTTTGTTTAAATTTAAATTTAAATTGATTTGATAGTTAGTTTAATTTCATTTACATTTTCTGCAATAGCCTTGGGTCACTCCCCACCTGTGCCCAGGATACAGTCAGGGAGTGGGAGAACCTGGAGATTGCAAGCCTCCCCTGCTCCACCAGTGCCAAGTATCAAGATATCTAGGATACTACATAAGAATGTACAAGCACTAAACTCAGGACTCCCAATCTGTTCAGGTTCTGGTCAGCCAGGATGTGGGACAATAATGCATTTCTTTAAATAAAGTTGGAACCTTAGCTCACCAGCATAGTCTTCTAATTTCTCCTGGAGTTACTGGAGGAAGAAATTCCCCTTCCTCCATACTCTGATCCTTCCCCTTTCCTTCCTTTCTGATATTGAAGTTCCACAGTTAGATGAGGAAAGCCCCTGGATCTTTCAGTAGAGAGAGGGGGTCTGATTTCCTTCTCTGAAAGTAGAGATGGAGGTGGCCCACCAGTTTCAGAGGAGACATCCAAAGTTTCTGGGATGCTGCCCCATGGATTGTGGGATTGCATTTGTTCTTGTTCTTTTACATTGGACAATTAAAAGTGTTCTCATGCAGAGCAATCATCTCCTTAGAAAGGGCTTCTACTAGACTGAAACATTTATATAGTACCCCTAATCCTGTTTGTATTTTGGTCTGTATATAATCAATATTTGTATCAGAATGTATAGTTAGCAGCAGCAACAGCAGCAGTCATAGTAACCACCTCATTAGGTTGTGCAACAAGGCGACATAGACTGAATATTAAAAAGGCCAAGATAAAGTAACTGTAATCTGCAAAGAACATAAGCCTGACAAAGTTGTTGAAACTAGCAAAGTAAAAAATGTTACTGGACTATATGATTCAAATAGATAAACAATTAGAACATGATATGCCAGGCATAACTTGCTGACAAAGAGGAAGTTTGGATTATAGATGTGGCAATCCCAAGGGAAAGCAGAACTGAAGACAAAGACAAGAGAAATTATGAAATATTGGACTTTATCAGACGTGGGAAAATGCTGCAAAAAAGTGTCCTAAATTGCATCATAAGGATGGGTTGATAGCCCAAAGGGCAAAATTATCAGATGTGCATGTTCTCACCTGTTCTTGGGGTATAACGCTGGCGCAGACAAGGCATCACTTTTTTATTGAAAGGCTAAGCCAACAATAAAAAGTGACGCCTTATTTATGCCTGCACTATGCCCCCAGAATGGGTGAATGATGATGTCGTCTGATAATTTTGCCCTTTTGTGTTATCATTGCGTCCTTATGACACATTTTTTCATGCGTCTGATAAAGTCCATTGACACACTGAAATCCAGCACTTCTGGTGGGGGGAACAATTACAATTGTGGTTCCAGTGGTGATATTCTGAGAGCAATTTGAAATGGACTGACAACACATCTGAATGAAATCACCATAGACAGAATCACAATAACAAAATTACCAAAAAATGACAGTATTTGAAAAATGCCACATTATTTGACCATACCTCACTGATTCCTAGATTCTTGGGTAGAATCTGAATCACTGATAGTCCAAAATCCTAGACAGTAACACCTGGTAGATTGTGAAACATAGATAGCAGAAAATGATGGTCTAAATCCAAATATCTCATCTGGATTAGATGCACTGAATCAAGTGGGAATGCAATAAATGTACCCTTACATAAGTATATATTAATTGGATTTGCAGAGTTAATCCAGAGTTTAAAATGCCAAGGATTTAAATTGCTTGAATAAACAAAATGTTTTTGCCTGCCTCCAAAACTTGCAAGGTGGGCATCAGGCAAGTGTCTTTAGGGAACACATACCATAATCAGGACACCATTGTAAGGTGCATGGAACCCTCTCCTGATTCATTTGTGGTAAAGGGACTACTTGGAAAAAAGGCCTCAGGAAAAGATCTTAATGCACAAGCTAGTTGATATGGACATAAGGCATTTGGGTCTCAATCCATTCAGGGTTTTAAAAGCAAGTGCCAGAACACAGAAGCAAGCATGCTGAAAGAAAAGAAGAAGAAGAAGCTCTCTTAGAACATTTGTGTTATGCATAAACTTTCCATTACCAGTCCATAGTCTGGTTATGGTGCACTGTACCAAAGGAAACTTATGAGTCATCTTTCAGGGAAGCCCCACATATGATGCTCTGCAGTAATGGCCATAGCTGGCTCTCCAAGGCCATCTGGGACTCCAATGACAAAGCTGAATGTAAAAGTACCTGCACAGATTGTGTACTCATTGTTTGTGAGATGGCAGGGTGCAATCCCATCCAAAATGGGCCAAACACCAGTTCTCTGAGCCAGTTACCTACAGTTATAAGGGTATACTTTTAGTTTCAGTTTCATCACCCTTCTCCATCCTGGTACCATAGCCATACTACCAGAGCCATAGTTGTTCATAACAGTTACACTGACTCTTGCCTTAGCTTCTTCTAACAGCATCATGTTTTCCATATTACTCTATTACTTTTGATCTCTGTCCTCTAGTGTTGCTGAAAAACTCTGAGGCCATAAATTACAGTTGATACATGTGGATTTATACTTGCAGAGTACAGACTGGTAAGCAATCTAGACCTTTGTAAAGAGACCATGATGGATCTCTTTCTTAAAATTAACTTTAGCCATGATGGGTAGACCTTTTTTTTTTCCCACTCAAACTTGCTAAAATTCTAATTGAGCTGCCTTTATGCTTGCTATTTCAATTACATTTAATAAATGCAGTTCTTCCCCAATGAATGTTAGCAATATGTTCTTTTGAGCATTGATATGGTTTTGCTTAAGATTCATCGTAATTGCTGTAAATAGTTCATTAGCTTATATTCCTATGTTAGATTTAAAATGTGTGTTTTTGTGATCATTTATGAGACCAGACCACTCATCTTTAAGAGCTGAAGAATTCAGGATACAATGAATGTTTTTTCCCCAATGAGACATGCTCTTTGTTATGAGTTTTTAGAGCTTTTATTCTCTCTAGTTTAAGTAAAATGATATTGTTTGTCACATTATTTAAGAAATGTACACCTTGTAAACAAATCACAGTGGAGTTGAAGGCTTTTACGGCCAGCATCCATAGATTTTCCTTATTTTTTTTCTGGGCTGTGAGGCCGTCTTATTTCTGACATTTTGCCTGCATTTCTGAAGATGCATCCATTTTCTGAAGATGCTTCTGCATGCCTCTTTTAACAAAAGATGGGTGGGAGTTTTGTTTAATTTTTGATAAGTACTGTGCTTCCCAAAAGTCACAAATCAAGTATAGGGCTTACTCAAGACATATTGCTGCCAGAAGCAAAAGACAAGATGGTGCCACTCCCTACCACTCCACAACACAGAAGCCAACTAGATTGGAAGTTGAATCTTAGTTCAACTCTGGCAATGGCTTTAGGAAACTTCTCCATCCCCTGATGGCAGCAGGCTAGTTTAAAGATGCAAAAGAAGTGTACGCCTCTCTGCTCCTCAATGGAGGGGGATGCCGTAAGGCTAAGCAGGAGTTGCTGGAAGGTGGCACTTTTTACTCCCCCCTCAAAAAAGAGATGTTGACTCACTCTGCCTAATGGTAGGGCTGGCACTGAAAGAAAATAAATCTTATCCACCCTTATTTTGAGTGTCACATCTCAGATATTAAATACAGTAGGGAGATTTGAATAGGGGTGGCAGACTTTACCCCTGAGCTATGTGCATATTTGTTAGAACATCTGTCAAAAGATCTCCATGTTTTCCCAACTGTGTGGGTGCTGAGCCTCTGCACATGTTTAATAAATGTGCACAGAGCAGGGACAGATCCTGGCATTACATTGTTGTTCATTGCCTGCTATTCCCAATGCACAGTTGTGATGTCAGGGCAGAAACCAAGAGTAGGGGCCATGCAGGGAATAAAAGAACCTTGTGCATATGTACATTTTTACTGTGCAGCTTAGAAACCTTGGCTGCCCCCATTTTACACAGTCAGCATCTGTTAAAAAGATTTTACAAATCATGCGTAGGTAGGAAATTGGAATCACCTGGAAACCAGCTAAAGCCATTTTCCCAAGCAAAATAAGAATCTATTAGTGTGGCAGCCTACTTAGAGGAAGTTCAGCCATAGGAAATAATAGCTGGGACTGGCTATTTTAGAGCTTTCCTGCCTTGTTTATATCCTATTTAAACTCCAGTCAGCAATACTGCAAAGCAACCCTTTGGAGTCAGACTCCAAAGGGTCAGTTAGATTCGTTCCTACCTCTTGAAACAGCACTGGCTGAAGAGGTTTAGCACTTGAAGTGCAATTCTAGAACTGAAATCTGGAAAATCTCAAAATGTTCATTTTAAATGAAAACATTGCTTTAGATTTCAGGGAAACCTGTTTTGCAAAGTTGTTGAATCCATACAACATCATATGTGAACACCTTTTTACTTCTGGTTTATGCTTCCGGAGACTATCAGGATCAAAGTCACAACTGCCCCACCCCATATTTCTGTATTTTTCCCCCTGTTCTCTGATATTCTGTAACTGGACAGGAACTCTTAATTCCTAGCAGGTACCTTGGATCCCTCCAAGTTCCAATAAAGCCAGCATATCTGGTTTCCTGATGGTGGGGTGTGTGTGTGTGTCTTTAATTGGTTACCTTCCTATTCCGAAGCTTGTAAGTTACATTCATGCTTCCCAGGTCTGAGCCACTCCAGCATGAAATGTCTGACCTTCAGAAGATAGCAATATTACACAATAGAACAATTTTGCTATTGTGGATTTGAAGACAGCAATATGATGTGGGTTACTATGCCAACTAAGATCATAGAACAGATTTGTAAAAAGCTTTAGAGAATCAAGAAGCAAGAGGTATTTGTTTAAATACAACTGTAATAAGAAGTATTTTCAAATGGATTTATGATATAGTCTTGAGAGACAAGGCAGACTTTTTTCTTACGTGTTCACTGTTCTTGAGATGAGCATGTGCCTTTGAAACTGGATGATGATGATGATGATGATGATTTACCATGAGAGTTCACTAAAAAAAACAAAACCTAGGTTAAGTTTTTTTTCCCCTTTGTCTAGTACTTTTCACAGGAGACTAATGACTAACACTCACCATGGCACTACCTTCTGCAGTGGTCGGATTGCATGCTACTGTGAGGGAAGAGGCTATGCTGATGGTAGCAGTACTGCTACTAGGGTCCCTGTAGACTTTAAAGATAATGTAAAAATAGATTTGCACCATTTGCAACCTGAAGTGACTGGGAGCCAGAAGAACTGCAGCCAGGGACATCTGAACTGCAGCCAGGGACATTGTCAGGCAGGAATGCAAAAAGACTATCTGCAGCCAAAAAGAAAGAGAAGCCTCAATGGATGACAAATGAAACTCTTCAAGCCATTAAGGGCAGATGAGAAGCATAAGTAAAAGGGACAGAAGCAGGGTCAGAACCCTCAACACAACTGTTTAGTGACTTGTGTGCAAGGACTTATGCCAGGAGTGGTTGAGGCAGATGCTGCTGCTGGCTGGCCAGCTGCTGCACAAAGTGGGTGGTGGTGGTGGTAGGCAGCCCCCCCATCCTCCTTGTCCCAGGACCAGCAATGATGGGGAGGGACCAGCAATGATGGGGAGGGACACACGGGGCTTGCCAAGGCCTACTGGGAAGGAAGGAAAGGAGGCAAGGAGACAGGCAGGAAGGAGGAGCTGGGTGGTGGCACTGCCTCCCTCCCTTCCTCACCAGCTGGCCTGGCTTGGGGTGTCAAATTATAGTATTTGCTATTATCTACAGTTTCACGTATCCATGGAAAGTCCAGGAACATATCACCCATGGATACAGGGGCTATGCTGTACTATAATAATCAATGCAGTGAAATAAAAAAGATGATAACAAAAATGAAGAATAAGAGAATTCTTCCACAAGATTTGAGAAATCAAAGGGAAATTTAAATAAAAAATGGAAATGCTATAAAACCAGCAGGGGAACACTTAGGGGAAACAAATCATCAGGAACAGGTAGAATACCAATATAGCTACTTAAAACTAGTTGTTGTTGTGTGCCTTCAAGTCATTTCTGATTTATGGCAACCCTAAGGTGAATCCGTGATGAGGTTTTCTTGGCAGGGTTTGTACAGAGGGGGTTTTCCAACTGCAGAGAAAGAATTCAGTCAAGTTCTTTAAAAAAGCCTGTCAAGAAATATGGAAAACAAATCAATGGCCACAGACTAGAAGCTCTCAATATACATTCCAATTCCCTAAAAGGAGGCACCAGTAGCCATGGGACCATTGCATTAATCTCCCATGCAAACAAAGCCATGCTCAAAATTCTACAACAAAGACTTTTACCATATATGGAGTGAGAAATGCCAGATGTCCAAGCTGGGTTCAGGAAAAGAAGAGGCACTAGGGATCATATTGGAAACATGCATGGGATAATGAAACACACCAAATAATTTCAGAAGAAATTATTTCAGAAGAAATTATTTCCCAGGGGGCCTTTTCAGTAATCGCCCCCAAATTGTGGAATGGCCTGCCGAATGAGATCCGTCAGCTGACGAGCTTGAGTAGCTTTAAAAAAGCACTAAAGACGGATCTCTTTCGGCAGGCCTTTCCTGATTAGATCCCGGCCTCAGGAACTCAGTCTCCTGGCTTTTTAAAAAATTATGTATATATTTGTTTTTAATGTGTTTTTTTAGCTAGAAGGTTTTAATCTTATTGTGTTTAATGTCTTTTTATGTGGGAGGGTGGGGGTGGGTGGTGTTTTTAGTCATTATTATAATGTTTTAATTGTTGGAAGCCGCCCCGATTGTTTTTAGCAGAGGGGCGGGGTATAAATAAATTTTATTATTATTATTTATTATTATTATAATTTCAGAAATTTCAGAAGAAATTCAGAAGCCTGTGCTTTATAGATTTGGTTGTGTAGATCATAACAAACTATGGATCTCTTTTAAAGAAATAGGTGTCCTCCAACATTTGATTGTCCTGATGCATAACCTGTACTCAGGAGAAGAGGCTACTGTCAGGACAGAAAATATGGAGAATTTGAATTGTTTCCAATTAGCAAGGGAGTCAGGCAAGGCTGCATTTTATCATCCTGTTTAACTTGTATGCTGAACATATGATAAATAAATCAGGATTAGACAAAGAGGAAGGAGATGTGAAAATTGGAGGAAGGAACATCAAGAATTTAAGAAATACAGACGACACTGTGCTACTTGCCAAAAATAGCAAAGACATGGAACAATTACTGAAGAAAGTTGAGGAATAAAATGCAGAGGCAGGTTTACAGTTGAACATTAAGAAAACAAAAAACATGGCCACAGATGATTTATATAACTTTAAAGTAAACAATGAAAACTGAGATAGTGAAAAAAATTTCTATATCTTAGCTCAGTCATTAATCAGAATGGAGACTACAGTCAAGAAATCAGAAGAAGGCTAGGACTTGGAAGGACAGCTATGAAGAAACTCAACAAGTGCCTGAAGTGTAAAGATATATAATTGAATTCTAAAGTTAGTATTGTCCATGCCATTCTATTTCCAAGTTTTATGTATGGTTGTGGAAGCTGAACAGTGAAGAAAAATGATAGGAAAAAAACTCATTTGAAATGTGGCACTGGAGAAGAGTTGTATGTTTACCATGGACTGGTAAAAAGACAATTAAAAGAGTATTAGAACAAATCAAGCCTGAACTCTCCCTAGAAGCCAAGATGACTAAACTGAGACTGTCTTACTTTGGTCATATTATGAGAAGACATGATTCATTAGAAAAGACAATAATGCTTGGTAAGATAGAAGGCAGTAGGAAAAGAACAAGATCACATTACAGATGGATAGACTCAATCAAAGAAGCCATAGCCTTCAGTTGGCAAGACCTGAGCAGGGCTGTTATGATAGAGATTTGAGGACTCTCTCATTCAAAGGGATGCCATAAGTTGAAGTTGATTTGATGGCAGTTAACAACAACAATTAATGACAACTGTGCTCTGTGGTTTAAAATCTAATGTTTGTGCTTGCTCGGAAATACATCAGTGCAGAACAGTCTGCTTCACGATGTCCGTTATTATCAGGATATACAATTTTATATCAGTTTCACTGTTGTAGGTCTTAGGAGAAAATTACCCAAAACCCTTCCTGGTCTAATATTCTTCATAATGGAGATTCCAGATTGTCAGGAATTTTTTTGATATGGGGATGAATAATTACAAATATTCTTTCCATCCCTAGACCAAACCCAGTGCTGTTAATTTGGGGGAAGAGACCAAGGAGTGTATTTTGAATGGTATATCCTGGTGTGAGCTTATGGGAGCAGCTGGCTTCATGGTTGTCCTCCCAGGGAAGGACAACACCCACACATAAATTTCTTGATCAATTCATAACAATAAGGACATTTCAATAGCCCCACCAAAAGAAATTCAGGAGAAATCTTCACATACATTTTTGTTTTCTTCACAGTGGGGAGAAAACTACACAAATGATTCAACCATGCATGTGAGGATAAAGTATGTAAGGAATTTCATCCCTACTGCAAATTACAGTTTTCAGGATTCCCTGGGGACTATAATGGTTCATTCAGACTACCAGAAGTCTTCAGTACAGTACTGATACACCTTTAGTATTCCTATTGTATTTCATGTAGAGCAAATCATGATGCTAATTCATTGATTAATGTTTGGGGGAAAGGTGAAAGGATTTTGTGTGGGGATCTAGAAGACTTTCAATTAAGTCTAGTAAACATTCTTTGGGTGTGTGATTCACAATCTCCATGATGACCAATATAAAATGTACTGTATAATGGACACTTGGTATTAGTTGGGGTTTGGTTCCAGGAACCCCTGTGGATACCAACATTTGTGGATGCTCAAGTCCCATTATATACAATCATGTAGTAAAATGGTGTCCCTTATACAAAATGACAAAATAAAGGTTTGCTTTTTGGATTTAAAAAACAAACAAACATATTTTCAAGCTGTGGATGGTTGAATCCATAGATGCAAAATCTGTTTACATAGGGCCAACTGTACAATTGTCTCATTCTCAATGAAAAATGGGCCAAGATCCTACATCATGTTTGTGTAGCTTAAATCTACACTTTGGTACTTACATAGTGATTGTGCTGTACCATCCTTCTGCTGAATACCAACATTGTGCAATTGAATGTATCTCTGCCAATGTGCCTCCTTATGGTCCCAATATGCAATGGAGAATTCACAGTGGCTGTTTCTGCAATTCTATTGAATAAAGTAGTACACCAAAGGTGCTAATGAATAGTTCATCCAAGAATGAATAACAGCATGACTAGACCCTGTTAGTTACTAGTCAGTTAGTTACTGCCCCAACTAGAGTAGACTCATTGTATCAATTGTTGAATGGGAGTCAATATGTAGGTAAATCCAATTGCTTCAATGTCTCTATTCTAGTTGCATTAACAATAAGATTTAGGCTCATGTAAAATGGCTACACTTGTAGAACTGTGCTGTTACAACCATAAACCATTGCATAACAATCCAAAAAGTAAAACCAAAAAAGACCTTCCCCACATGTATGATACCAAAAGGATTCAAGCAATGGTGTCTCAGTACATTGAGACCCCTCCCTGAGAAAAAATAATAAACTAATGTGAGATGATGATGATGGTGATGATGATGATGATTTTACCTCTGGGGACTCTTTTACAAAACAAATCAGGGTTGTTTTGCACACACAAAACAGTTTTGCACAAAAAGCAGTGTATTTTGTGCTAAAAAAAATTTCCCAAAATGAAAAAAAAAAATTAAAATGCCCCAAATTCTCATTAACTTGCCAGCATTTAGAAAACACTTGAAATTATTTCTTCTTCCCTGCAAGAATGCAATAAGCCAATATTTACATTCTTAACCTAATATCAAATATTTAGGAGATTATCAGACATGGCAAATATGCCACGATAATGATGCCAAGAGAACGCAAAAGGGTGCTCATATTGCATGATGTCATGCTATGGCATTACACAGTAGTTAATAAGGCGTTCTTTTTTATTGATGGTCCAAAGCTGTCAATTGATCTGCTGTGGCATTTTTGTTGCAGAATTGCTAGCATCTGAAACCATGGACTGTTCTGATCTCATGAATACAGCGTTAATGAACAGTCCCTACCATAATACTTCCCGGTGAGAATGGGAAAACTAGGTATGGGGTGCTCTTTTTATGAACCTCCCCATTTTATGGGCTAGTTTTTAAGTGTGCTTCAGTGCTTATGTGTTCATTTTGTTTTTTAATTTAGCTGTTTTTAGACTTTTAAACATGCTTATGTCTTTTCGCAAGAACCACCAAGATCACATGCTCCAGAGAACGTGAAAGTAAACAGTGCTAGCATTCATACTCTGATAATGCTGGGGCTGATCTTTCTCATTATTACAGTGACATGTGATAAAAAGGGTTATTGTGCTGGGGCACAGACACTTTAAAATATAGTGGGACAGGGACATTTTTAGAGGCTCATCTGATAATCTTCTTAGACTCTGAAGCCTTATTCTCTTGTTTTACTGGGGGAACTAGAGGAGATTTCATATTACTTTGGTCACTGCAGCTTTCATAATGCCCTTTTCATATATAAGTGTTGGCAGACACTGTTTATTTTAAAAGTCTGGCTTAAACATTAGAGTTCCATATATTAGTCTTTCTGTTTCATAATATCATATTTCAATAAAACATAATTAATGTTCATATATGTTAAAACAGATTTTCAGAGTACTCCCTTTTTTGCTTCTAACATGTTAATTTCTCTCTCTCTCAAAGCTCTCTCCCTTTTTTAATGGTGAATTCTGGTAGTTGGCCCCTTTCAGTTCTTATCTCTCTTTTTGGGTGATCTTAAATTGACAGAGGTGTTCATTGAAACTCCCATCTGAATCCCATCTGCACTGCACCTTTTGTTTTAACAACCCACTCACGGCTTACAGTGTAAGAAATGATTTTACATTTTATGTAGGGAATGTTTGTACTTTAAAAGATATTTCTGCCCACATCACTTGCTTTCTTCATGAAGAACCCCACCCAATATATATTGGTATAAATGCAAATTCAACCAGTTTAATCATTTCAGACAGTATTCCACAGCTTTCCAAGGTGGAATTCTGGCATTTTTCAACATTGCTTGTAAAATAGTGGCAATTTTCCATAAAAGGCTAGTGGTTCTTTCTCACTTTCGAGATTATCAGACACGTTAAAAGTGGCATTACACCAATGCCAGGAGATCACATAGCGCTCCCTTTTCAGACAATGTCATTCCCCCCTCATTATGTACCCGTTCTGCTGCAGTTCTGTTGGTGCTGCCTTTTATTGACAGGATAAGCCATCAATAGATCCACTGTTCCGTTTCTGTCACGGATGTTCCTGGGAGTAAAAAGGTGCCCCGTTATGCTGGCGAGATCCCAGCGTCAATGGGAGGTCCCTTCCAGAACACTTCCAGGTGAGATCAGGACATCCAGGTAAGTGACACACTTTTTATTACCCTCCCTGGGTTACATCTACCTTTTAAAGTGTGTTTTTGTACTTGCTGACATTTTGTAATGTTCTTTTTCTTTTTCTTTTTTAATTTTCTGCTCTCGCATCTGCTCGCAAGAATCCACAGGATGTCTATCAAGAAAATGAATAGAGCTCCGTTCACTCCTGGGCTGCCAGAATGATGGGAGAAGAAGTAAGTGTGGTGGGGAGGGTGATTGTAGCATGGCAGGGACAGGATGGGGCGGGAGTGGAGATTCTGGGACAGGAATGGATTTTTAGTTCCTGTCTGAAAATCTCCTTTAAGTGACTAGCAATTGTGATCAGAATAATCAAATTGCATAGGTAGAAAAGGTCCCAATATTTCAAGTGGTTCTCCAGCAAATGTTCCCTATTCATTTCACAGACTAACAGCAACAACATTTACTTATAATGCCTTTTCCACCAAACGGTGGAATGTCAAACATATATAATCAAAGACAAAAACAATAAAACAACACTGTGAATATACATAAAATCCCCAATGCTGCACAAGCCACTACCCATCTCAGCGCCCTGAAGCACAACTCAGTAGCTTAGTCCAGCTAATCAAAAGGAAGATCTTCAACCTATTATTGAAATGGGTGAGATCCTCCTCCAGCTGGAAGTCCAAATGAAGACCATTCCACATATGCAGAGCCAGTTCTTGAAAGGCTCACAGCCTTGACAGAGCTGTTCACATGGGTGGAACAGACAAAAATCCTTTGCCTGTAGATCTTAAATTCCTAGATGGTACATACCATGCTAGCAGAGCTGCCAGATACTGGGGGGGTTTGGGCACAGAACGTTAAATACAAGAACCCACAGTTTGAAACAGGTCATGGCCTGAACTAGTAGCCAGTGAAGGGATCTATACAGAGAAGAAACATGTGAATATTTAGGGAGATTTAAACCAGATGGCACTGTTCTGAATTAAAGCTAGAGGAAGGAGAGAACAAGAAGGCAAATCCACCAGCAGGCTATTACAATAATCCAGTTGTGACATAACCAAAGCCTGGACAAGTAGATGGACAGTGTCAACAGTCAAGAACCTACAGCTCCTAAGGACATTCAAGAGATGGAAATTACATTACATGTCAGGATAGTCAGCCCCTCTGGGCAATCTGTATATGCTCAAAGGGAACTATAGCAAAACAACAGGAACGAGATACTCAGTAGCTCCCAAGCATATCCCAGGTGAGTAAGACATGGAGACAAGTAAAATATGTAAGCTTTTTCAGTTTATTTTAAAATACTAGATTCACTACAAAGCAGCTGTTGCTGAGAATCTCTCAGGCTAATGTATGTTTACATTTTGTCTAACCTTTGAAAGTCAAAGCCAGGCCTGTCTCTTGAAAAATCAAGCCAAGCTAGGCCTGAATTTACCCAGAGTGCAAATTTACTATCAGGGACTGCAAGACCCATTTACCCTGACACTTTGCTGTTGTCCTGATAAAGGTGTGCAGGAACAATCATCCACCAGGACTCTGAGGTTCCTGTCAGCTGAAACAGGAACCATTGTGCAACCCTGTAAACACAGTGAAGGGCATGAAAGAGGGGCTACTGGATGGTGAGGCTGAAACACTAGGATCTTTGGGGGTTTTTCCATATTAGCTTAAAATGATGAATGGTCATCTTCAAAGAAATGCTCAAGAAGCAGTCCATCATGGACTTCTCACACAGGCATCAATTAATTTAAAACTCTGGAAAATTTGTGGGTCATGTGCATAAATGTGATACTGAAAACCCAAATCTGAAATCAAAAATCCAAGGAGAGTATATAATGAAAAAAAAGGATCCAGAACTGATCCTTGTGGCACCTCTACAGTTAAAGGAGAAGCTTCTGACACACATAGATCCTTGAAATGAAATAGAGGAGGAATGATTTAAAAAAAAAACAGGACAAAGTGTTCTCTGGTATTCCCAATGATGCCAACCATAATAGTAAAATCTGATGGTCCTAAGTGTAAAAGGCTGCAGAAAGATCCAACAGGATCAACATAGATGTTTGATGCTGAGTCATAGCCACAAGAATATCATTTACTGCATGAGTCAGGGCTACTTCAGTGGAGTAACCTATATGAAACCCTGACTGAAATGAGTCAAAAAGATAATGTATAGTCAAAGAGGCATCAATTGGTCAAGTGGCTCTCTCTTCAAAATTTTGGAAAGAAATGGGAGAAGAGACAGGACAATAGTTAGCCCAAAGGGAAGGATTCAGAGAAAGTTTTTTTTTTTTAATAGAGGACACAAGACAGCATGCTTAAAGTAGCTGAGAAAATATCCCTTGAAAAAGAACAATTCACCAAGTGGTTTATATAAGGCAGAAGCAGAGGCAAGAGGACTGGATAAAGAAAGAGGGAGAAATGGTCAGTAGGGCAGAAAGTTGGCAAAGAAGACAATACAATATTATCCATAACTGACACTGCAGGAGGGGGGAAATTAAACTTCGCTTGTGACGGTAAAGACATGACCTGGGCCAGTGGTTGTGGTAAATCAACTGTTGGCAGTGGAGATGGTGATCCATCTACCAAAAAAGAATTAACAATTGAGGTGACCTTCTGATCAAAGAAAGAGGCCAAATCACTTGCAGAGAGATCCTGAATAACATGCCCAAGCTGTCAGGATGAAAACACAACAGGAGCATATAAGTCAAAGTTTGGACAAACCCATGACCAAGAAACCCAAGTTATGACTGGGTTATACAACTTGAAACCTGTCTTACAGTGTGAGACAGGTGACTGATCTGTCATTGCCCTGTATTGTCTAGACCCTTGTGGCAGGGAAGGGTTTCAGGGAAAATTTTTTCCCAGCTTTTCCAGAGATCCAGCTCATGACTGCACGTAGGTACAGATATATAGGGTCCTTTCACTATAAAATCTTCCATGCCATACCTGCTTCAACCATCATAATGGTGGTTTCAAATGACTGAATAATTCTGTCTTTGATGACTGCTCATCACACAATTTCTGGAATACAGATGGAAGGGTGGAGATGCTGCATCAAAGCCCAATTTGTACAGTTAGGTCAGATTGCATTTTGCAGTCTTTCCTGCATATTGGAAAACACTGTTCTTGGTATATGTTCATCCTAACTATATATTCAAATGTAATGTCAGTTTTAAGAGAAATAGGATATTTCTGCACTAGTTCTTTTCTGCAGAATTGCTATCCTTCACTCACTTTCTACGCAGCAATCAGATAATATTCTTAGCCCATTACAATTCAGTGTTTCAAAAGTTCTCTTTCTGTATTTCATCTCAATACCTGATTTTGAAATATTGAATACATGTGGACAAAAGAGGTTGCATCATCATATCTTTTTGTAGTACTTGCTTCTTACCCAGCTGTCACTAAGTTGGTTTTTTTCCCCTCCAGATCCTCAGTTAAAAATTGTTTTGCCTTGCCCTATAGTAATGCCCAATGCTGACTCTTCCTCCACACCTAATAAAGCCTGTGTCCATGCCCAGTCCAAACAAAGTTTGCTGTTTGAAGTGTATCGACATATGGCACTCCTTGCCATAAGTCAAGGTGGAGAGCATCACAAATTATTTGCCACTTGAAGCAGAAATTCTCAAAAGCCCCTCTCCCTCTTTTCTGGACCTGATCAGATGGGGAGGGGATCTCATTCAGCATTGACCCACAGAATTCTCAGAGATCTGAGTGGGGGTGGGGAGAGTAGAGTCACAGTGGTCTCTCATGATTCCATCTCCAACCTATCCCATAATCTGCTGGGTTTGAGTGTGTGTATGTGAAGGTGGGTGGCTGGAACAGATTAGGGATTTTGTTGTTACATTGCCTATTCTGCTGCTGGATAGTCACTTTTCCTAAGCAAGCATGGTAGTCCCAGGGTTGGAGTCCCTTTAGCTTGTAGTGCTGGGGACTTCAACATCTATTATAAGAGTTGTCTGTCAGCCATGACTCAGGACTTCATGTCTACCATGAAAACCACAAGTTTTTCCAAGTGGTAACTTGTTCCATTCAAGCTGCTGGACATACTCTGGACCTTATTTTCTGTGCTGGGTGGAGTGATGGTCATCTGGCATGAAGGAACTTGCTATAGTTTTGTTGCCATGGGCAGATCACTACCTAGTGAAGTTAGACTGGCTGGTGATTCAGAGCTTCTGCAGGAGTGGGGGACTGATTAAGATGGTCCATCCCATGAGGCTGATGGATCTGGATGGCTTCCTGACAGTTCATGGGCATTTTTCTGTTGCCCATGGTGAGTCTGTTGATCCCTGGAATAGGGAAATGGCCCAGGACAGTGGACATGATCATTCCAGACCATCCTCTCCATGGAGTGGAGCCAGTATGTTAAAATAAAATGCTTCTCTATCCTCATCAGTAAGGGGATGGCACCCAACTTTATTTCTCCTTTTGAAGGAAGCTTTTTTATTTCTAAACTGATGTCTATGATCAACAATGGACTGGATGAAACTTAACCCATACAAGACAGAGGGACTCCTGGTCAGTTGAAGAGCAGATCAGGGAATAGGGTTCACTTTGTGTTGGATGCGGTTACACTAACCAACAGACACAGATCTGGGTCCAACCCTGAACCTGGAAGCTCATGTTTCTGTGGTGGCCAAGAGTGCATTTGCACAATCAAGTCTGGTGTGCCACTGCACCCATTCCTAGAGACATTGTGTTTGGTTCAAGCTTTCCTCTGGTTCTGCTCAGGTTCCATAATTTTTTTTGTGTACACCTACACACCATTCTTTCCCCCTCCCTCTGTCCCTCACCCTAAGTACAGTAGGACCTCTGTATCTGCAGGGGATTGGTTCCAGCCCCCCCCCCAGTGGATAATTAAATCCATGGATAATAGTGAATGCCCCTGCCACCATTCCCACCACGGGAGTAATCCCGGGGGTTGATCCCAGGGGCGAAGGGAGAAGGGAGGCAGATCTACTCCTCCCCTCCCATTGCTCCCATGTCACCATTCTCTCCATAGGAGTGATCCTGGGGGGAGATGCTAGGGGAGAAAGGAGAAGGGAGGCAGATCCACTCCTCCCCTCCCTTCGCCCCCACTTCATCATTCTTGCCATGGGAGCGATCCTGGGAGGTGATCCCAAGGGAGAAGGGAGACAGATCTACTCCTCCCCCCTTCACCCCTGCATCACCATTCTCGCCATAGGAGCGATCCAGGGGGGGGCGATACCGGGGGAGAAGGGAGTCAGATCTACTCCTCCCCTCTCTTCATTCCCGTGTCTCCATTCCTATCACAGGAGTGATCCTGTGGGTTATTCCAGGGGAGAAGGGAGGCAGATCTACTCCTTCCTCTTCTTCCCCATGTAACCATTCTCACCATGGGAGTGATCCTGGGGAGCGATCCTCTACTCCTCCCCTCGCTCCCGCATCACTATTCTTGCCATGGGAGCGATCCCAGGGGCAAAGGGAGAAGGGAGCCAGGTCTACTTTTCCTCCCCTCTCTCCCCCATCCACCCGCCCCCCACTGTCTTCATCAGCAGATAATTGAACCAGTGGATGGCAAATCAGCAGATGTGGGAGTGCTACTGTACACAAAACCTGCAACTATATGAGGTAAAAAGCCACCCTTTGCTAATGTTGGAAAGATGACAAGAGGCAGATTGCACCTCCTCTCTTTACACTAAAGTAAAAGCGTATAAGAAGCAAGCCGTTCTTTCACTAAATGTCTGAAGCACTTCAGTGCTTTAGTCCTAAATGTGTAAAAATTTAACAACATTGTAAAGGGCATTGCAGAGAAATAAAAGGAGACAATAATTTGGTGACAAAACAGCTAGAGACAAAATTTGGAAGAGCAAAGAGGCTGAGATCTTAATGTGTCACATTTAACATTTGGATCAGGAAGTGTCAAGAATCACCAAAAACAAACAAACAACCCCACCCATGACGAACCATCAAGAAGTGACCTTAAATGGGACACCACATATTGGCACAGATTGGGTGAATTCTCAGACAATAATCTATGGCTGTAGATGCTGGGCAAGGAGGGGAGGGGAAAATGTCAAGGGGTGGGAGGAGAGAGATTGGTGTGCTTGGCAGACTGTCCTGTGATCCTCTGCTACAGTAAAGGATGCTGCCCCATTTCCAGTGCTGAGCTAAGATTCAACCAGCAATCTGGCTGGCATCTGTAGGTAGAATGGGAGAGGCCACTATCTTTCTGTTTGCCTCAAGTAGTGCAAGGTCTTGCCCCTGAGCCCTTACTTCCATCTTCCTGTCTGAGTATGCAGTGGAAAGAAGTCACAGCAGTCTAGACGGACAGGAAGAAAGAAACTGAAGAACCAGTACTCAGAAATAATTCTTTAGAAATACAATGTCTCCATTTCATTGTAAAAACTTATTTTAGTAGTCCCTATTTCAATTGTTAAATGACAATGACATTAAGTGATTGAATTTTCTATAGTTTTAATTTACTAGTTTGGGATATTTATTTATTTGTTTGTCTGTTTGTTTGGCTCATCTCAAATATGGGTTTTTGCCAGTTCTAGGACTCGTGGAGTATGCAATAAAATAAAAAATACGGCCTTCTTGGTGGCTGCCCCAAGACTGAAAACCCTCCTAGGGGGGGTCAGATGGGCCATCTCCTTGTTGTCTTTAAGTAAGTAGTTCTTTTAAAAAGAAATCTGGTGGGCTTTTAAAAACTCAAGGTTTTTTTTAAAAAAGGAAGGGCTTTTACATCTGTGCTGTACTATTTTAACTGTACTACCTTTTATCTGATTTTAAAACATTTTAATTGTATTTTTAATTGTATGTTGATGACTGTCTACTTTTAAAGAAAAGACTTTTAATATGGTGGTGTACTGTTCTCAGTAGTAATAGTAATAATAGACAGCTGTTGTTCCAGTGTTGATAGGTATTCTGGGATGAATTCTGAATGGACATTTGAATGAAATCACCATAGAGAGTATCAGAACAGCACAATTACAAAAATTGACACTATTTGGAACATGCTACATTGTCCAACAATACCTCATAGAATCCAAATCATGTAGCTGCTTTGAAACTGCAATCAGTAACACTGGTAGACTGTGAAAATCATCACCACCACCTCTACCATGTAAAATATAACCATAATAATAAAATAGTTTTTAAAAATCAAAAGTACAGCACCAGTCCTCTAAAAAAAAAAAACTTCAGAAAATCCACTCAGTTATCAAAATCCTTCCTGCATAAAAAGGCCTTTGCTTGTAAGCAGAAGGACAACAAGAAAGATCTGACCTAGCTTCTCTGAGGGCTTGGTTACACAGTGAAAAAAAACCGTGAAGAATTCGCCAAGATTCCTAATTGTTTACATGCATTGCAGCACAAAGTCACCTCTTTCAGAAGGAGGGGGGCACAAAAACCCATTAGTAATGCAATAAACGATTTCGGGACTTTTCCCAACTTTTTTGAAAAGTAGCGCATTTTCGAAAGTCTGAACGAGCATCACACTATGTGCTGTGTGAATTACCAGCAATCTTTCGGATACATTCACAGCAGAGCTTTGCCATGATTGGTTGAACTCACCAGGGAGGGGTTTGGACAAGGAGGGGATGGAGGAAAGATCCATGTTGTTTCCAGCCAAGAAAAAGACTGTGCTAGCCATGTGTGTGCGTCTCCTTCTCTCCCTCCCTCCTTGCTAATTTCAGTCTCAGTGTGTGTGAATGATCTAGTCTCCCCTGCTGAGATTGCGTCCCTTCTCTTCTCCTTGTACTTAGCCATGAAAAAGGCTGGAGTCCTAGCCTTGTGTGTGTGCGTCTCCTTCTTTCCCTCCCTCCTTGCTACCTTGTGCCCAGCTGCTACAATCTGAAGAATTAGGCTTTTCCAGTCTCTCTTGTGTGTGTGTGTGAATGTTCGTCTCAGACATTCCTGTGGTAATCAGAGGATGTACTTGGGAGGCCACGCCCCTGTCTCAGTCTGTGTGTGAATATCAAAGCGGAAAACAGCGGAAAAATAAACCAATAGATCAATTAAGCCATATATCATCTGAACGATGCACTACAGCTGCGAAACAGCGATAAAGCACAAATTACCGCAATAAAAACTATCGTTTAACTGAAGTGAGAAAGGAGTTTACCTGGGAACAGTCACTGAGAAGGCCCCGTCTCATATCCCTACTAAATGTGTCCTTGAGGGTGGTGGGGTTGAGAGTTCCTGGTTATTAGGGTGGGGTGAGAGGGGTATTTTTAGTACTTTTATAGCTTGCCTCCATACCCTGTGGGCATCAGATCTCAACTGATCTTGGAGGCTAACTAGAATCAGGCCTGGTTAGTACTTGAATGGGGAACCACTAAGGAATACCAAGCACTGCAGGCTGTATTTTGGAGGAAGGCAGTGGCAAGCCATCTCTGAGTATTCTTTGCCTGAGACATTCATGGGGTCACTGAAAACTGACAGGCAACACACAAAACCAAAATGCAGTGTTTCCAAGTTATGAGAAGAACTGGCAGAAGGATGCCAGCAGAGGTGGGATTAGATCTCCTTAGAGAGATAGCCATTTTCATTCTGTTCCTCCTCCACACACACACACTTTGCCAGCATGGATAATTCCTGTCGCAGAGGGCATCAGGCATTGCATTCCCCTGGGGTTGTGGGAGAGAGATACAGATGGCACTGGATATGGAAGAATAATCAACATGTGGTGTTACTGTGAGGAATGAGGAGATATTGCTAACTATAAAATAGCATTGTGTACATTTTTGCATACAAAGTCTCTTTGTATATAATGGGTCCTCTGAGTAAAATGCCGATAAGGTTCATATATATGATCATATACATAATATATTGCATTTTTAAAACAAAAACACTTGCAAACAAACAGGTAAAATTAATTTATGCAATCATTACCATTTTGGTTCTGTTTCCACATTGCCCTGTAAAAACAATGCCTCAGCATCACAAATGTCAAGGCAGCCTTATTGTAGGATTTGAGGACATGTATCTACCTTACAGAGGCCACATCGAATAGAAACTCCATTTTGACTCTATGGTGAACAGTTATGCTTCAGATAGGAGCAATTCATGTAGAAATATGTGTGTGTTCCTTTGAGAGAAGTGAATAGATAAACTGTCCAAGTTACAAGGAAATAGAGCATGGATAATGCTAGTTTGAGATATTCTGTTGCTTAAGCGATGCATTAAATCAATATTCTGCAAAGCTTTTTCTTGTTATATTGTTTTCTTGGCTGCTGTCAGAATTCACCATTTAGGTCATCAGTTTTTAGAAAACAAATTTCATTTTCCACATCCTAACTTATCTAGATGAATTTATTTTTTACATTACTACAATGAAAATTTCTCAAGGTAGAAGTGTATTTTAAAACTACGTTCCAATACCTACCCCAGATTCAATCACCTGAGTACTAACTGAAGGAACAATATACAAGTTTTGACCATGTGGCCTTTATAATCTGTTACTGTTCCTAAATGTGTTGTACACAATCTGAGCAACAGAACATTATTGTGAAAATCCTGAGGCACATGGCCAGAGGGATAGTAGTTCACTGATGAAATGCATAGACCTAAATCCAAATGCTAGGCCTGGTGTGGGTGTAAAGTATCCCCACAAATGTTGTTGAATTGGAAGTCCCAGCAACCCTAGCCAGCAGAGCCTATACTAAGGAATGCTGGGGTATCAAATCCAACATTTGGAGGGCTAGAAAATTACCACTGTCCAAAGGTTGTAGATATAGGGGAAAGCAAAATGAAGACATTGCCCCACAATTCAAAATCTTCCCCCTTCAGTCTCCAGATTACTAATATTGGCAGTAACTTTAAACCTCAGTTGAATCCCAAGAAGTACAATTTAGGCATCCAAAGAAAAGGGGCACACAAAGTCACCATGGGAGTACAAACATAATAAATATAAGAGTTCAAGGTGTAATGCCTCACTCTCTACAATGCTAGAAATTTGGAGAAAGAAGGAAAATATCATTGGGGGAAGATTTTTTATTGGGAGGTAATACTTTCATTTTGTCTCCCTGTAGCTACACCCCTACCACCTCTATACTATGTCCAGCCACACTATACCCATTGAAACAATGAGATTTACATAAATGCTGGATTATCATTCTGCATTGATCCAACACTAGAATTCCCAAGGCTGTTTGGCAGCCCCCAAAACCCTCCAGAATCCCTTTTTCTAACCCCTCCCCCAAAGTCTGAATTGGTTCTTATGGAAACATCCAAGATAGGCAATTCTTCTTTTAAATACGTTGCAGGAACATGTTGCCCTGTTTCATATAAATGTATAGTTGTTTTTTTTCCAAAAGCAGAAGTGGTCTTCCAGTCATTTCTGTGTTTTCCCCATAAGGTTTAGGATTTTGGTGCTCTGTGCACACACCCCCAAGGGTCCCAGGGCAGAAAATTTGCCCCCACACCTTTTGCAGTTGCTGGCTATTCAAAAGCTATGTCAATCTAACCCAAATTGTCAAGAGATCCACCTCCTGCCCACTTGCTAATTTACAACATCTGCAAAAATCATGATTTTCTCCATTCAACTCTCCTTCTACTTGGCTAGTCATGTGCAACAGCTATCACCTCTGTACAGGGACCTTCATTAAAACCAGAACTTGAAAAGCTGCCTTTGAAAAATTAGTAATTCTAATTCCAAGGCCCCCAAATTAGGTACTATTATCTTTATCATTTTTAAAGAACTGTTCACTGTCTCTACATTTAATTGTAAGACAACTTCATTATGCCTTTGTTATTATAGAATAAATTAATCTCGAGTAACTTCAACTTGGTAAAGGGTTAACTTCCAAGCTCTGAATAATACATACTCCCATCTTTTTGAGTAGAACCTGGATAAATATTAAACATGAGCCTCTGTATCAGCTGTGCATTCAGAACCTTCTTTTTCTGTGCTTATGTCCCTTGCTAGATTGGGGTAATTCCTTCCTACTGATAACACTGCTCCTGCCTTGAGAATATAGTTTGCTTGGGTTGAAGATTAATATTTATCTTTGTATATAGTTGCTGTTTCTTGTATTTGTATATGCTCCCTTTAACAACAACAACAGCAACAACAAACCTAGAATGACTTATTTTAACTGGAGCTGGAGACTGTGTGCATTCAGTGGCTGTAATGACAGCAAAGGGAACCTTTCATCCAAGCAGCACTAAACTGCTGAGATGTCAAACAAATGCCATAGAACTTGAGCACGGGGAGGTATTTCAGTTCACCCCAAATTCATAAGATGTTTCCTTGGTCATCAATCACCTCAGCTGCACTGAGAATTTTGCAAGCCTGAGATAACAAAAGACCAAGCTGAGAACATGCAATTTATGCAATTAATTTCCCCCCTTTAATCAAGACTTAAAAGGCTAAGATCACATGCTTCCTATTGTAAACTGTGGCTTAAGGTCTCTCATCTTTCCACAGCTGCCTGAGATATCATCCATATATACCATATAATTAATCACAGGGCTGCTGAACTCTTGTTTTCAAGTCGGCACCTAAGCTTCCGAGACACTCTTTTAAAAGAGTTTTGGAAATGCACTTAATTACAAATGACACTCATAGGGGGAGGAGTAATTGAAAATAGATCCTTTTAATTTAACACTGGACCTTAATGCCTTATTTCTAAAATGACAATTCACTGCCCCTCCCCATAATGTATAATGGATGCATCTATCCAGAAAATGCCAAAGCATACTATGAAGACTAGGGCCAGTCCTACCATTAGGTGGAATGAAGTGGTTGCCTCAGGTGGGAGGTATTGCAAGATAGCAGTGAGTTGTTGAAGAAGAAGACTCTGCCACCAGCTTTGTGTCCTCTAAGCAACTTGCTTTCTTCAGTTGTGGTCTTCATGTGTGGCATTCCATCACTAGTCCTTAAGAAAGATCCAACTGACAGTCCAGATAGGTTTTATATGTTGAATGAGAGGAAGCACCATCTTGTTTTTCACTTCAGGCAGCAGACTGTTTTGGTCCAGCCCAGAGGAAAGTTTATGCCATAATATGTTAGCTCATCTTTAAGATGGTATAACACTTGTTTTTGCTGAAACAGAAGCTACTCCTCTAGATTATTTTTTTCTGGACATATATGTAATGAGCCCTTTCCTAATAGAATATGGAACTGGCATAACGGGCTGACTGAGGCATATCACCAAATCATTTTTGAACCCATATGGATGAGCATTCAAAGACCATCAGGCTTTATCTCTCACCCATTCCTTATCTGCAGAAATTCACCCTCCCTCTTCCCTATTTTATGAAAAATTGCAGTTGACATTATACCTCAGTTTATATTCCAAACCAGGATCAACACCCATAGTTTGATCCTGGTTGTCAAGACAGAGGGAATGATAGCTTGGTGTTGTATAAAGTTGCCAACCAAAAAGAGAGGAAATCGTGAAGTGAGAAAGGAAGGGGTTGTCTAGATGGTGAAAATACTCCTCATGGAATTTGAGGAGAATATCTTTTGTCCCAACAAAATCCCATGGTGATTCACATTATTCAGAAGGAGGAAGGGCCCAAAACTCCAAATGCCAAAGTGTTTTTTTTTTTTAAATGCAAGGAAATGCACATTGCTGCTTGTTAGGACATCTGTCGAATCACAGCACATTCTCGATGAGGACGAAACTGGAAATCTGATTGGTCAGATGTGCATGAGGGTTGGGATTACCAACAAGGAAATGGCTGGAAGCATCATTTTGGAGTTTTGCAGTATTGATCATGCACTTTGTTGCTGCGCTGAGGCAACCAAACAGCTTGTTTAAGTGTAAGGTCGCACTTGAACACCTTTTACAGTTTAAAAAAAGTACTGTGCAGCAGTGGGAACTCGTGGAGAATAATAACAGGAGAAATTTATCTGTGGCCACCATCTTGATTCTCAGGCATGGTTCCATGTGAACTTCAAACATGGATAGCTTTGTACACCAGCAATTTTGCCAAAGGACCATGGAGACAAATTAACACTGCTGTGAATTTACATTAATGTGCAGCAATCTACATTATATCACCTCATTTAGAGAAGCCTGAAGTACCAAGTGAGAATGGACAAACAGGAGTGCTTGAGTGAAGGAGTCCTCATGTAGCAGCAAACCTACTTATGTATGAACCAACTCTCTGTGATGCTGGATATGTTTCTATTTTAAAATGTTACTGCCAATGGCAGATTGAGGTAGGAGAGGGGTATGGCCCCATTTTGTGTTACCCCCCCCCATATCACCTCCCTTTTGTGTCTCTGAGGGCTTTTTCCTTAGACTCAGCCAAAAGTGGATGGACATTCCTCTGAAATCACTTGTACAATGGCAAAACAGGCAATATCCTAGGGAATTCTACCCACAATGCCTTTCTCTGAGGTGCACTTGAAGTTAGGCATTTAGGGCTTTGTTGGCTCTGGGGGACAAAACTTCAGCCATTTTGGGGAAAGAAACTCTTTGGAATTCACAAGGTATAATTTGCTGTTACTTATGTTCTGTTTTCTGAGGCTGACTCCTTAAGCTGCCTCATGGGAGGGCCGGCCGTAGTCAGCATTCATGGACAATATGAACTATGTTGGTTTCTGTTTTCTACTCCTTCTGTTCTTTCTTCTATAGTTGCAGTTATTCAGTTGCCTTCACCCTCTCCCTTACATGCATCATATTATGAACAGACACTGAGCAATGGATAGACTGTATACTCCCTACAGGGCAGGATGACTCATCTCTTTCTAAGGACTTCATCAGACAAGTCTCTAAAAATGTTCTTTTGCCACCATATTTTACACCATTTGTGTGCCAGCAAAAGAACCCTTTCTATCAAACATTGCTGTAATAACGTGAAAAAGGAGCCCAGTACTTCCGTGTTTGCTGGGGCACCTGATCTCGGTGGTTCTCGTGAGAAGACATGAACACATTTAAATGTTAAAAAAACAGTTAAATTTAAAAACAAAATGAACACACAAGCACTTAAACATACTTTAAAACTTCCAAGTAAACTGGGGAGGTTCATAAAAAGAGTGTCCCATGGCTAGTTCCCTCATTGCCACTCCCAGAAGTGTTCTGGCGGGGACCACCCATTGATGCTGAAATCACACCAGCAGAAGAGGACCCACTTTCACATGCTCACAATAACAGGAAAAAAATACCACAGCCACTCTATGAGGTCTGTCTATTAAATAACGAGACTGATACAATAACCCATCTTTATTTATATGTATTATAATTCTAATGTTTGTCCCCTTCAACATACTCCACGTTCACACTCACACACCGATGCACTCTTGTTTTCCATTGGTCTAAGGTGTGGAGCTGATCAGTTTCTGTCAGCTGTTTCAACACATCTGCCGTTTTCTTCTTTACTACATCAATTGACTCAAAACGTGTTCCTTTAAGCACTAGTTTCACTTTAGGGAAAAGAAGAAAGTTGCATAGTGCCAATTCTGGTGAATATGGGGGGATGTTCAAGTGTAGCAATGAATTTATTGGCCAAAAACCGCTTCACAGAAAGTGTTGTGTGAGCAGTCAAATTGTCTTGATGAAGAATGAAACCATTTTTTCACACTTCTGGCTTTTTTTTCCTGACTCTTTCTCTCAGCTTTGTCAAAACTTCATTATAATAATGCTGGTTCACTGTTCTACCTTCTGGAACCAATTCTGCCAAAATTATGCCCTTGATGTAAACAAACAATGAACATAGCTTTGAATGTGGACTTGCTTTGATGTGCTTTTTTCATTCTTGGTGATGATAGTGTTTTCCAGTGCACTGACTGTTGTTTTGTCTCAGGGTCATACTGGAAGATCCAAGTTACATCACAAACAATGAATTTTTTGAAAAAGGTTTGGGTCTGCCTCATGTTGCTACAGAACGTCAGCGCAAATTTCCTTGCGGCACTCTTTTTGATCTGTTGTGAGAACCCTAGGGACCATCTTGGCACAAACTTTTCTCATGTTGAGATCCTCATGCAAAATTTTCCACACAGTGTCTTTGTCAATATTCATGGCTTCATCCATCATTCGGACACTGAGTGGTTGGTCTCCTTGAACAATCTGGCTGAATTTTTTCCACAATTTCTTCAGTTCTTGAAGTAGAAGGCCATCCAGGGTGTTCATTGTCTTCCACATTCTCATGTCCTTCTCTGAATCTTTTGTGCCACTCAAGCACACATGCATGAGGCATGCAGTCTTCCCTGTAGGGCTCAGTAAGCATTTGAAAAGATTTCTTTGTTGTTTTGTTCAATTTTACTAAAAATTTCAAATTGACATGTTGCTCGACTTTTAAACTTAGAATTTTTCTGGCCCACAATAGTCAACACAGCTGCTTTAAATGATGACTGACAATTAACTGAATGGCAAAGAGTGTTGATGTTTGTCATGCAGGTTCAGACATGTTCAAGGTCACCACTCAAGCATTTACAATCAGTTTTCCCTGATTTGTCTGAATGGTAGAAACACAGTCTTGTTATTTAATAGAGAGACCTAGTATTGACATCTTGGCCCATCCATAAAAAAGAACATCTTATTCTGTTTTTTTCTGAAATTCAGAAGATCTTAAAAAAAAGGAAATAGATATGATGCCAGAAATTTTCTTGCTAGGTATCTATGAGGACACTAATATTGCAAATGAAAATGGTAGACTAAAAAGGTTATTATGGCATATGTGTACCACAGCTAGAATTGTATATGCAAGGTACTGGAGAAGGGAGGCGATCCCATCCAAAATGGAATGGATAGAGAAGTTGTTAGAAACAGCCAAAATGGATAAACTTACCTATCTAGTAGAGAATAAAATGGACAAATTCTTTATAGAAATGTGGGATCCTTTGTGGTCTTATATACAGGAATGGAAGGATAGATATAAGTTGATTTAAGAGGTATAAGAGGTTTATATAAAAAAAAGGAGGAGGAAAAAAAGCAAGAGTCTGAAATAAAAGGCACAAAAAAGCAGATTGGTAAAAAAAAGAGAAAGAAAAAAAAAAGAAAGAAAGAAATGGTGATTATGTGGGAACGAATGTGTACCCACATATATTGGTAATAGTTCGCGATAATGAAGGATCAAGAAGTTAATATGGTAAAGAGTATAAAAATTGCTATCAATGAATAAGAGATAATGATTTATGAAAAAATGAAAAAAAATAGTGAAATAAGAAAGGTAAGAGAGAAAAGAGTTTGCAATACACATGATGAAGGAAATGAAATGTAAAGCAGCAAGGGATGGAAATTATAATAATAACAAACTGGGAATTGACAAAAGGGGGAGTAATTTTTTTTAATGTTGTTTTTTTTCTAAATAAATCTATCTTTATTTCTTATGGATGTAAAATAGAAGATGAAATGAGCTAAAGATGTTTGATGGAATTGTGGAATAACATTGTGAATTGGAACAATAAGAAGATGGAAAATGTCTGGAAGCCTTGTGATGATACAGTTAATAAAGAATAATTGGGGGGGGGAGAACACCTTATTGACCACACAAAATCGCAAAAGCACGATGTCATGTGGTACTAGCACCCTTTAGCATTCATTAGGTGTTGTTATGATGCCATATTTGCCACATTTGATAAAGTCCTAAGTCATCAACATACAGATACCAGTTTTCAGGTAGAAGGCCAGGAGACTAGTTGACAGCTGGTGGGGATCTTAGTTGCCAACTTCCAGAAATATGTGGGCAGTCTAAAGCACATATGATTCTTTGACTTTGAAGAATGTGCGTTTCCTACCATTTTCTTTCCTCTTTCCACCATAAATAGGGAAAGGAAAATTAGAGGTAGCCCTGATGTTATGATCTGAAACCAGACTGTAGGTAATAATAGACTACAGATCAAGAGCAAAAGACTTATGCTAGTAGTTTGGCCCCTGATTAATAAGCCACAATTTACTTCAGTTTGCAGAGTTAAGTATTCTCTATGTATGGAAACTGAACACCCCATAAAATACTCACTGAATTGTTACAAACATGCATGCAAAGTGGAAACAGACCTAGAGTGCAGTAATTGCTAAATTAATTGCAACAGACAGAGATCCATGCCTGAATCCTATTCCTGACTTGCCTGTTTACAGTAGTAGGGTTTTTTTAAACAAAGCAAGATAGTTTCAATGAAATGTAAGTGGAATTAAAACAAGCATCCATTCATTAATCTGTCTTTAAGAGGGAACATTTGAAGATTGTATCTATTTCCTGAAGAAAGTGCCTATTATGTTTTCCTTCATCTTTGAATGCAAGGGGAAAGAAAGGCTATAATAAAAGAGACAACGTTGCAAACACAGACTAAAGGCTGGAATTAGATTCAGAAAAGTTTAGCTCTGATTTTCCTTTTAAAAAAATGCCCTCCTTTCTTTACATGATTTTGCCATAAGGAAATAAAACTATATTCCAGTTACAGTGCTGAAAGAGGATGAGAGTCTGATCTTCTCAAAACAAGATTTTGAACATGCTAAGACAACCAAAATATGTATGCTTGGGCTTTGGGAGGAAAAAAAGACCTCAAAACATTGTCATGAATAATTATTTGAGGTATATGTTGGCCTCAACAGTTTAAATGCCCTAAAGGCACCAGATCCTGTCTGATCTTGGAAGCTAAGCATGGTCAGCTCTGCTTAGTACTTGAGTGGGAGGTGCTGTAGAGGAAGGAACTGGCAAACAAACAAACAAACAAACAAAAACCACCGTGAAATTCATGGGATTGCCATAAGTTGACAGGTGACACGAAGGCACAGAAACACATGTTGGCCTCAATTACATATTTTCCTTGCAACATAACTAGCTATAACCTATTTGCTAATAGTGGAAGGTTGCACAAATTGATAGATATGGTCATGAGAACCAGACATTGCATCAGGGAAAATGAGAGTGCCACCTCAAGTGGCAGATACTGATGTATGGGGAGTAGCAAATAGATGGTGGAGAACAAAGCAAACTGTGCCATGTGATGTACCCCATACTTCTTTGAAGATTATCAGACAAGTGCCTAAAAATGGTATTATGGCACTATATTTTATAGCACCTGTGTTCTGGCACAATGACACACATTTTCACACACTGCATTGATAATGATACAAAATCACCCCAAGAATCTAGCAATATGAGTGCTTGTGCTGCCTACTTCCACGTTTCTCCATGAATGAGATTTTGGTGCATCTCGCGAGAGGACGCGAGCGTGCTAAAAAGCCCCAAATCACCAAAAAAATTTAAAGACAATGTTCAGGAAAGCACAGATACATGTTTAGAAACTTGCAAGCAAGATGGGGAGGTACATAAGAAGGGTGCACAGTACCTAGTTTTCCTGTTTGCACCTGAAAGTACAGTATTCTGGCAGGGCCACCCACTGATGCTGGAATCACACCAGTAGAATGGGGCACTTTCTTGCACAAACGAAAATCTGGGACACAAATGCTATAGGAGATCAATTTTTGACTTCTCCCCGAAAATAAAAAAAGAACTCCCTCGAAATGGCAGCAGAATGTTTGCAAAATGCTGGGGCATGGCATTGTCTGAAAAGGAAGCCCTTTTGCGATCTCACGGCATCGTTATAATGCTATTTTTGATATGTCTGATAATCTCCTTAATCTCCAGAAATAGCCCTTATGTGCAATAACATTCAATTTCCAGTCTGGCCAGAATCTGTGTGTGTCATAGGAGGGCACTATTTTGGCTTTATTTCGGTTAGCAAAACATTTTGGGCATTAGAAGCAAACAGGAAAACAAGATCCAACTAAATGGAAATTCTCTAATTTGTATCAAAGTTGGAATTCTAAATTTTGAAGTCCATGACATTTCAGAAAAGTGTCTCCTGAAGTAATCTAGAGAAGCCTTGAACTAGAAATGGTGCTGCATATCCAAATTTCAATATTAATTTCTAAAGCAACACATTGGATGCAGTAGAACAAATAACTGGCATGACCACACATAAAACTCCTGCCTTTATCATGTGTGATAAATCTGAGCATAGAAAAGTTACTAGTATGGACTACAATTTCCCAAATGCACTAGTTAGCACAGCTATTAGCCATGCAGGCTGAGTAATTCTAGGAGTTGTATTCCATATGGATAACATTTAAAAGCTGTACTTTGATGCCTTTGGATGTCTTTTACTCCTCTGGCTCTTTATGCTGTAATATTTACTTCCTTACTATTTGCTTTCCATATGTTTAGTTTTTTGGGTGTCTCTTGGTTATACTGCCATCAATATCCAACTGTCAACAAAATTTTTCATTTTGATCTCAGCCCTAATCTCAGTACAATCTTTTCTTATGTTGGACAATCTTTTCTCATGTTGGTCTAACTAACCAACATGTTAAACATGTATCATTTTAATTGTTGTGGATTCCACCAAGTAATTCTGGGAATTGTGGGTTGCTGAGAGTACCGTGACTGAAAGAATCTTTTAGATCCCTTCATCAAAATAGAAATCTCAGTGATGATAAAATGGCATGGTGAAAGGGTAGAATGTTTGACCCATGTTGGAGTTTGGGTTTCAGTCCAGAACTTGTAATGTTCAGTGCATAACTTGTAATATAATCAACATACAGACACCATCCATAACTGAACAGTGGTAGGGTAATATTCTGGGATCCTACAAGTAGCATTACAAGTTACGTTTCTATATTAAAAAGAAGAAGAATAGGAGGAGGAGGAGGAGGAGGAAGAAGAAAAACTAGCACCCCACTTTCAAATTTTGAAATGGGGGAAGCACCTTGAAACATTTACTGAAGAGTTCAATGAAACTCATCAAAAGCCTTTCGGTTAGTAGTGGCCATGATAATAATTTCCAATACCAAGCAGCATTTGAGGGCAGTAGCTGCCTGTGGTGGGGATTGGATACCACTTCCCTTGCCAAAATGCCCCTTGGGAGGAACATTATTAAAAATCTTGAATGGTTGCCACAAGACTGTGATTTTAGTTGTTTGTAAGCTGCCTTAGGTCCCAATTTGGGAGAAAGGCAGCATAAAGACTGGTGGAGATTTGAAGAGTCTCATTAAGTTTTGCATGAATAATTTCAATAAATAAAAGGGAGTGCTTCTTCACACAGGATGTAATTAATCCATGGAATTCACTGCATTGCCTTCTCTGCTTTCTTCTGGCCACTTGACAACAATAGAAGCATCCCCCATAGGCCTTTACTACTTCTTAGTGGGTGGAGGTATGGGATCCTATACTAGTGAGTTGCCCCCTATACAGCACACAATGGAAGATATATGCACACATAATCCAAGTTATGTACACATATATCACTAACAAGATTTTAAACACAGAATAGACCTTTAGTATGATCATGAAAGGCTTTCCTGTTCTCATTATATTTTATGCAGCCTTTCCTCTAAGGTGCTCAAGGTGGCTTATATAGGTCTCGTCCCATGCATTTAATCTGCACAAACAACCCTGTGAAATTCAAGATAGAGGATGCTCATGGCTTTGTTGTCACTGGGGTGATGAATCTGCTCTGGATTTTAGTCTGAATTTCAAGGAAAGTATCCAAGATGCAGATACCTAGCCCCAGAACAAATTCAGCACCTTGGATAGTTCCTTTGGATTTCAGTCTAACACCTGGAGTGGATTCACAGCCCATTAACACTGGAGTCTTAACTGGTTACTGGTCACTATGGGGTCGTTTACACGGGCAAATATTCCCCTAAATATACTGCTAAGATAGCTCATAGTTCCCATGGATCGCGGCACAGCATCGCCTCATTCAGAAGGGGGAAGGTAAAACACCCAAATATAGCGTGCCAGGGGATGTCACTACTTTTGCAGGAATATTTGCAATGTAGTGCTTTATTGGCAGTGTAAACTAGCATTCCACTGAGGGTTAAAGCACAGCTGCATTGTGATTGGTTGATGATGCAGGGGTGGGCTTAAAAGAGGGGCAGGGAGGAGGCAAAGACAGTAGCCATTAGAGAAGAAACTTGCAAAAATCCTGTCTGCTATTTTGCGAGCCAGTTTGGAAAAAAAAAAAAAAGGATTCCCAACAACTTTCATTCAGGGAGCATTCCTTCTCATCCTCTGGTGTTTGAAAGTATGTAAAAGCTTGTTTGTCACTTTTATCCTGTGCACGGGGGAGGGAGAGAAACCATTTCACAAAGGGCTGTAGCAAGCTGAACTGCTATATTCCCTCTCTCTCTCTCTCTGCTTGGGGGAGGGAGGAAGGGGGAAATAGAGAGACACAGAGAGAGAGAGCAGCTGGAAAAACTTGCGATCCACGGCATGGCAGCAAGGTCTTTTAGCAGAGAGATTACTCTCCCTCTGCTTTATGGAGTGAGTTCATTTACAGGCAGATTTACAGAGACACACAGAGCCACACCCCGCACACTTATTCAAGTCTGAACTTCAAAGCGACATAATTAGAAAAAAAACCTGACTGGCACAGCTGCGGAAAATAATTAAACCGCAAGTTACCACACTAAATCTGCTGTGTAAACCGGCCCTATGTCATCTTACAACCCATCAGCAGTTACTGATTTTTCAAGTGAAGATCTTTAAGCACATCTGTATGTAAGAGGTAGTGTGCTAAACATTTTTCTGATACCTGTTTCAGGTCTAACTCCTCTTTTTGTTTTTTATCCAATAATTTTGCCAGACTGGCCAAGATCAATGGACAGCATTTACTCCAAATTCAAAACTTTTAATTAAAGGGTTATGACACGATCCAATTGGGCTTTAAACAGTTGTTTCACCATAAGCTATATAAGCTGTATCAAGCAATTTGTTTTTTAAAATTAAGTTGGGTCCTTCTGGCTTGCTCAGGTTTATTTAACATGCATGGAATGGAATACTGGAGCTCCAAATATATCAGACATAATGGAATTGTATCATGTGCAGTGGTGAAGAGGGAGAGATTGTTTTTAAAGCAAAATATATAGGACAACGAAATCAAAGTATAGTATAGAGATAGCCAAACTGATGCTTTCAACAGTCTTCTGTCAATAGAATCATTGACATGTAAGCAAGAAGACTACGGGGACCATGTAATTAAGCAGTGAACTAGAAAATGACTTCCTGGTATATTAATATGATTTCTTGCAGCATACTTTAATTCCCCCTGAAAAGTAATAACCAAAAAACAATGGTTGTGGTTTAAGTGGGGGGAAATGTTATATTCAATAATAGGATTTCCATAATCAAGGCTAACTCTCATGGATTTTGCTAGTCATTAAGTGTATTATGGAATTGGAATTAACTGTTATTTTCTTTGGATTGAAACCTATAGCCATAATTTAAAAATAAAACAACAGGCCACAATCATGTTTGTGGATGGCTTCTCGTACAGCTCCAATAGAACGAGAGCTGGGTGCATATCCACCTCAGATTTTATAACACCTTTGGCTATGTAAAGGCATGGCAATTAGGTCACCTCCTGGGACTGGGGTGATTTTTGGAGGAGAAGGTAAAACTTGTACACTTAAAGTTAAGAGTTTCCTTTAATACAAAGCCTAGTTTGCTTTAGGTACTTAATAAATCCATATTATTCTTGTAATCTTTATAGACACTGGCAGATGTTGCAAGCATTAATTGTCAAAAATGGATTTTAGGACCTTGAATTTTACAGTAATTGAACTAGACTTATTTCTCTTTTAAAAGGGTTGGTATGTGTATCAGAGCTGAAGGATCCTAGCTGAAAATAGGTCAGAGAAGAGGAATAGAAATGCTGTTTTGCCCTGTTAAATCAATTATGTTTCTAATTTTGCCTTTTTGAAAACATATTGGGCATGCCTTTAAATATGCTATTTTATTTATTGAACCTGTATATGCTACTATTATTTAAAAACTCAGTTTGCTAGTTATGGGCAACATGGGCCTTTCAGTTGCCATTTTTCAGTTTTCCTCTCTCAAGTTAAACTCTGAGCAGGAGGCAGATACATCTTGGTTGGCATCCTGTTAGTGACATATGCCAGCTCTTTCTCTCCATATAGGAGATCAACCCTGGACTAGTGTACATATATAAAAATGCACACATGAACATTAACATGGGGAAGTGCAATCCTATGGTCTCTGGAAAGGTTGTATGAGTGGCATGGAGGGCCTGGTGTGCCACCAGAAATCTCTTTTCCAAGGTTTTGGAAAAGTAATGTTTTGGACTACAACTCTCAGATCACAGAGGCTGGATTCTGGGAGCTGTAATCTTAAAAACAAACAAACCTTTCCCCAACTGAAAGTTTATCACACCAGCCTCTTTCTTGCCTCTTTCTTGAAACAATGGCATTAGCAAAGCAAACGAGAACATACCTGTTAGAAATCATTCATCATCACACTGTCTTTTCAATCACGTGAGTATACTGCGATTATGGTGCTTTGCCAATCATCCGTCCTTCCACACCAGTTCCATAAACCCACCTTCAGCTCATGTGTGCCTTTCTTTTTTAATTTTTTTGTTCCACAATTGCACATTTATGGAGAAATGAAAAAAATATTTTATTGTATCCCTGTAATTATGCAATCACAGCAAAAAGAAAAAGAAAATAAAGGCAGGCATAGAGAAGAAAAAATCTTGGTCAGCTTAGGAATAGTGAGGGGGGGGAATATAGAGGAGAAGAGGAGGAGGAGCACTCCTCATGCCATGCGACTTCTGTCATACCGCTACTGCCATGGAAAAGACTTATCACACAAAGGGGAATACTGGCATGGCAGCAGTATTGAGAGCCCCTACAATGAAGAGGTGTGCTACAGAGATGCCTGGAATGCAAACCAGCAATGGGATGGAGACAATGTCATGCGATAAGTACTGGCCAAATTCATTAATAACTTCATTTAATTCTGGAATAAAGCCTCGTGTGATAATCTCCTGTGGTAAGGTCTGCTGCCATTAGTTCTCATCTGTTAAAGCACTTACAAATGGGTGGGGGATGCAAAAACAGAGCATGGGGGGGTCAGTATTGGAGACAAACTGGGGAAAGTATTTGATTTGTTGAATCCAAAACCGTTCCATGCAGATATTGGGAGGATATGACAGCCCCAGAAATGGGATACTTAACTTTCACTCAGCTTTCTCCCCCACCCCAATTCTGCCTTCCTGGAATGAGCTCAGCAGGATTTTCAATGTGGTGGTTCCCCCATCTCAGGTCTTTCTTCCCAAGACCTTGCTAGATTGCTGTACCAAACAGCATATGGTTTCCAACCCATCATTGGAAGTGTCTCTTGACAGTAGTGGCATCATGTGGGCTGAGGAAGGAGAATCTCAACTGGGGAAGGTGGAGAAGTGTCCTCCACATGAGACATGTGGAAAACAGAGATATTAGTAGCATACTTTAGTACATTATATGTATGTACTCATTAAACTTTGGGGAAGCTGGATGTCATTGCTTTCAGTAAGTATAAAGTTGCAGAAAACAGAAACTAGAAAGAAATCAACAGAGCTTAATTACTTTTTCAGTATCTCTAAAACTGATAATCAGTATGGGACATCCATGCACACACAAAGAAGGTGGGGATGCTTTAATATTTTACAAACCTCTTTTTGAGTTTCAGTAATTTGTATGTTAGTGATTCCTTATGGAGGAAAGGATAAGTAGGGTAAAATGTTTGAAATATTTAAACGATAGTTTTCTCCCTTATTTCTCTAATTCTGTATTTTCTGTTGTGTGTTATTTCTTGCTTCCTCCCATTGTTGAGGATTTTTTTAAAATAATAATAATAATATATTACTGGTCTTAAAAAAAAAAACATTTTAGTCCAGTCCAGCCTCTTGATGTTCATGCAATGACAATTGCAGTTGTAAAGCCATATGGCAACACAAGCTGGGAACTGTGCCCTCAATGTTCACACTTCTTGCACATACAGGGTCTTTTGGCTACTTGGCACTTTGTACCCATCTGTTACAATGGCAAGGCACCAATTCCAGAGCTAATCATCAGACCCTTGTCCTCTCTTGCTGAGCTGCCAAACATTACTGAGTTTCATGGAGTAACATTTGAATATACAATTTCTGCCAGAAGCCCTTTTCTCTGTTCTGATATTAAGAGATTGTTTTTCTATGGCATCTCATAACTTATGTGATTCTTACAGCTTTCATGCTTAGAGAATTCTAGGAGAAAAATGGATAAAATGTATATGTGTGGCATTCATAAGGCCCACTGTCCTTTGATATCCTTGCCTTGTATATTGTAGAGAGAAGAAACCAATCAAGTGCATGTGAGTGCAACAGAAGGCAACTTGCATATGATTCTCAATACTCTGCAGACAGCAATCTAAGTTCCTCAACATATGTCCTCAATATGCCTGCATTTTATTTAACACATTCATGTCTTGCCTTTCTAGTAAATAACCTCCAGGGAGAATTGTATCTTGGTTATATGAATGTATCATGATGTTACTTATAAGACAAAGCTTGCCAAATTAACTCAAAAATTAATTAGTTACAGTTATACAACCAAGCTCTTCACCAGTTTTAAAAGTAACTTTTTACTGTTCTCTTCCTCTAAAGCAACTAGGGTACTTACTTTCTGGCCAGGATGCTGTTGAGACAAACTGCTTGTCAATGGATCTTTCCATGAGCATGGGTGACCATTTATATGCCTTCATTAAGTCACAGAACAGTGGTGGGAAGAAGAAACATCCATCACTGAACAATCTAGTTGGGGGGGGGGTGTCCATGCCTAGACTGTACAAGCAGTTTTTCAAGCCACCCTTCCCATAGTGCCTAGGCTCTGAGGACCCCTAAAAACAAGCATCATGAAGAGCACTTCTTCCCATGTCTACTCCTGGCTTCTTTTCCTCACAGTCACTGGTGCTAGCAGCAGCTTCTCCTGCATAACTACACCAGTGGAGCTACAATTCAGGGTTTTTTGGTTTTTTTTAAGAACCAAAAAAAATAAAAAATCTAAATGATACACTCAAGTGGTCTGTCATACAAGCACACCTTCTTCCTGTCCACTTCTTTGTTATCTCAACATTCAAAATAGAGTACAGGGCATCGGTATGAGCCAGCACTTGAACCATGTGGTTTTCCTCCTCCTTCCTTTAGTGAGGCCAAACCCTCATACTTATAAAAGTAACTTTAAAAGTTACAGTTACAGTGAAAAGGAGTGAATCTATCCACTATGTTATAACCATAACAGAGTCAATTAAAAGGAACAAGTTACTTCCAAGCTTTGGATGAAGTATTTATATCCTGAAAGGTGAGGATATAAATAGTAATAGCAACTTGTAGCAGCAAGCAACATAAAATAAATATGCTGGCACACACACACAAATTTAAATAGAAAGAGTAGTGCAGTCATAAATACTGTTGTGTCTTTCTGTCCCTTAACCTGGTCAGGCAACTAGTCCTGTGGAACAATTTATGGCTCCCTTGTGCATCAAGAGACTCATTCAACTTCTTAATTGGTTTTCTAGATCAGTCCTTCTCAGGCAATCTAAGGTGGGGGAATGGCAAGTCTTTACCTAATGTGCCATTTCTTTGCCCATTGACTACAACTTTCTTTCTTTCCTGGAAACTCTGGATGGTCTACCTGTTCTCCAGCACATTATTCATTTTGTGAGCCAGTGCATCAGTTTGGGCAAGAAATATAGACATTAAGAATTCTTGTGTCCATATACAGGCAGCCATAAACTAACAATGCACACAATTTTGAATGGAAAATATATTAGATCTGAGAGGTAACATATGACTGTCCAGGTGCTGTTGGACTGGAGGTCTCATTAGCTCATGGCCCCATAGTCAACAGTGAGGGGCATGGACAGTTATGGCCCAACAACATCTAAAGGGATCTTTTAGAATTTAGGATCAATACTAGCTGCAGTAGATTGTTACTCTCTTGTCTCTTTCCTTAGTCATGGGGTCCATTCACACTACAAAATTAGAGCACCATTCATCCCCTTTAACTGCCATGGTTTCATTGTATGAAATCTTGCGATTAAGATTAAGAAGGGGAATTTTTCATTCTTAGCCAGTGAGGTCCTCTAGTGCCTCTGACCAAACTCAAATCCCAGGATTCCATAGGATAGAACCATAGCAGTTAAAGTGGAGTAATAGCACTATAATTGTGTAATGTGAATGGGTTCCTGGTCTGTTTGAAACAGAATCCTTTATTAGATCTTGAAGATGTGAGTCAGTTTTAATGTCAACTGACTAATGTAGAATAACATTGTGAACTAGCATTTGCTTCTAGTTTTAAATTCTTGATACTAAACTGACATTATAGCAGTGCTCCTATTTTGGATGTAGCATATAGAAGATATGGCTACCATGTCAGCAGCATCCAGTTCCCTGACATAATGGCTGGTTTTTTGGGATGTCCCAGAAGTGAAACAAGCAAGAGTTGGATGGGTAAAGGAGAAATACTACTGGTTCAGCTGACTGTGGAAATGGATCTGAGATCATTCATGGTAAATGGGCCCAACATTTGGGTACAACCCAGTGAACCAGGCAATATGGCAACCCAGAGCTGGAGGAGGAGAGATTTTGGGTGTCTAGGCAGGCAGCAAATGCATCCAGTAGCTGCAGCAGTTGCTGCCATTCCTGTTATGGCTTGCTTCACATGTAGTTTTACCTACAGCACACATTACAGGTGATCAGTTTTTCCAAGCCCTGCACTGCTGCTAGCACATGTGGAAGGCTCACTGCCAGCCTTTAAGAAGACATTTTGCCCCCAGGCCCTGTGCTGTTCCTGCCAGGGCTTGTACAACAGGTGAGTCTAGTGCTCTACTCCCTGCCTTGCTCCAAATATGAAAATGGACTGAGGCCATTCATCTCTTCCCCAAGTCTCCTTCCTTCACTATGGCAATTTGTTTTGCACACATGAAACTTCAAAGGTGCATTACATACAAGAATAAAACTTTATTGTCCAGTAGTGCTGCTTGTCCAGTGATTTGTCTCCTTTTCTGGAGATCCAGAGAAGCATAACAAGGTTCTGAAAGTTCAGTCAGAGACTTGAGACCTGAGGAGGGATCTGAAGAGTGGGATGAAGGAGGATTAAGCAATCTCAATGCTCATTCACAGGTTACTAGGCCATAACTGAACAAGCCAAGATTATTACAAGCCCAAATGATTACATCTAAATCAGCACAATGATTTACTGGTTACATCTAAACGAGTACAACATTTTACTCCATACGAACAGAGCTGCCAAGGTGAAAATGGCATAAATATTAACTATAGTAGACAATTTGGACTGGAAGTTGAATCTTTACCACAGTATACATCCTCCTCCATACCTGAGGGTAGGTCAAGGTACAAAGCCATGTGGCAGATTTATCTCTCAACCTTTCCATTATAACTCCCTGCCCCACCAGTATTTGAGGTGAGACTTACTCTGTGTCATGGTAGTAAATAACAGTTTATCAGGGTTGAGGGATTCAAAGCCAGACTTTAAGGAGATTTTCACACAGGGCCAAAATGCCCCATTACTGCTCCGCCACCTCCTTTCCTGTTCCTGCCACGGAATAATGTAAATCTTTCACACACCTTAATTCCGCGGTAGGAACGGGATCCCCCTCCCCTCGCTGGCCGGCCGTAAATGCAGCCATCATAAGGCTGCTTTTACAACCAGCCATCTGAAATATTATCACGTTATTGTGTGATAACAGCTGGGCAGTAAATTTAAAAAATAAAACTCCCCCAAACACAAAATCAGTCCACCAAGCACAAAAACACACTTTAAATCATACAATCAAAACAGGGAGGGTAAAATAAGGGGTGCCACTTACCTGGATGTCCAGATCATACCGGGAAGTGCTCGGAATGGACCTCCCCTCCATAGTTGTCATTTCATAACAAGAATGGGGCTCCTGTTTGCACATCCGTGATTGCGTGATAGCGACAGAAAAGGAGGTCTATTCATGATGAAAAATCATGATTACATTGTTTCAGAACAGTCACGGGAGCAGGATGGATTCAGGACAGAACTGGGTCAACGTCGTCTGAAAGGGAAAACCTTTCCCGACCCTGTTCTGTTCCTGCCAAGGGATATATAGCCCGTGTGAAAATCTCCTAACAGAGCAGCTTCAATGCTGCATGACAGAATCTGTCCATTTTGCTTTCTCTCACAACTGAAATGTTTTCACTTACAGTTGTTTCTGGCCACAAGAAATGTGTACATTTTCAAAAGTTCCAAGTGTCACCCACCCTTTTCTTGACCAGGAATTACCTCTGATTCTAGTAATATTTCAAAATGAAAACACAATCTCTCCTCACTGTGTTATTGTTCTGCTAAACAAGGAAGGTAGCAAGTTGTTCCAGTTTTTGATAGTTATTTTGGAGTAACATTTAGTTAATAGACAGATAACCATCAATTTCTTGAATCAGACTCCTTGTTCCATGCTTTCACACTGGTTTCCGGTTTCACCCCACCCCATCCAAGTTCTCTCAAAGAATTTTTATTTATTTTATTCTGTTTTATTAATTTATATGCCATCTTTCTCCCAAAGGAAGGGTGAGAGAAAAAGACACCCACACCAATATACTTCACCTCCCACCAATATCTCTCAGGAGAAGATAGAATCCCCAATTGGTTGCTTTCCTACTCTCTGTTCTGTCTGCTTTTCTGCTAACTTAACACCCGTTCTTTACCCCCTTAGTACAGGAAACGCTAACCTAGTTTGATCTGACAAGCCACATCATGCAGTCCAGACTCAAATGGCTTGGACAGGGGTCAGATCCAATCCAGTTGAGAGACAGTTGAGCAGTCTTGACTGGCTGCCAAAGGACACCCTGTCTTGCTAGCACTGACTCTGCTCTGAACTGGAGAAGAGTCAGGGAATAGAGGGTGTGTGTGAGAGAGAGTGAGAAGTGATTGAACAAACCAAAGTCCCTTTGTCCCTCTTTTAGTAGGTGTTAGTAAATGTGAAAGGCATCTTCTAGTATGCTGATATATCTTCTCTTATTTCTTTCCTTCTTTTCTTTTTAGCTGGAGGGTGTTTTAGAAAGCACCATACCAGAGATCTGCAACTTTATGACTATGAACAAGTCACAATGGGTTACATGCAGATTTGGCAATCTGTGGAGGAATGTGATCTAATCAAGGATGCCACTGGTGCACAGGGAGGAAGAGAAGGCTTCTTAAATTCTCCCCTGCTGACACTGGTACCCTCCAGATGCTCCTCAGTCCCTCATAGCAGCTTTTCAGAGGCAAAAGTAGCTGAAGGAAGATGTGTGATCAGCAACAGCCCCATCCCCGAGAGTACCTACAGTTTCTTCTAAGCAAAAATCTGCTCAGTGGATGCTTGTATGAGCATTAGGGACAACTAAACACAATGAGGGAGTACAAGGAATCTGATTTCAGTCTCAGGCTTGAGGAGCTTGTTTTGATCTTCATGTCCTGGACTGTCTCTAGGATGAATACTGTTTTCTTTCCAGATTCTCCTATTGATGGAATGCTCTCTCCATCAAAATAAAAATAAAAATAAAAATGCTGATTTTGAAAGTGTACGTGCATGTTTCAAATGTGGGCAAAACGTTGGCTGAATTTGTTTTAGCTCAGACATGAGCAACTGCCAAGTTTGGGTGACCTCATTGGATATCTGTTGCTACACAATACAACCACCCCTGGCAACTTCACATCATCTTCTGGTTTACTTCCTGCTTTTAAAAGGGCCTCTCCTGGGCCCTGTGGCATCACTAAGGCTGGTCTCACCCCTTCCCCTCACATGCAATTCAGCCTCTCCACACACCCCTAGCGCTGCCACTGCCTGGGCTCAAAATAGTCCCGGGAGCACAAATGTGGCACAAGTGCCCCTGCCACCACCATGGAGGTACTTTTAACCCCTAGGGGGCATGTTTATAAAAGTATACTGTTTTCAGGTTTTTAAAAATTATTTTAGGGAAGATGCTGGGGGCTGGGGACTCCTCAAAATGAATTTGGGGACCACCCACAGTTTGCAACCCCACTTTACCCACTCCTGCTTTTGTCAGTGTTCAAATAGAGCATACCATTGAATCATGTGCAAAAACATGCTTACATTTGAGAGGGACATATCTCATCCCATAGATGAAGTAAAACAAAAACCTGATGGAATCAGCCATAGCCAAGATGCAGAAGTTTGAAAGAACATCAGTGAATACACAACCCCAATAAGCAGCCCAGGCTGCTGACACACTGCAGAAATAATGCCGTTTGATCCCACTTCATGACTACATCCTATGGAATCCTGGGGTTTGTAGTTTGTTGTGAAAACTAGAGCTCTCTGGCAGAGAAGGATAAATAGCTCACAAAATTACAAATCCCAGATTCCATAGCATTATGCCATGGCAGGTAATGTGGTGTCAAACTAGATTATTTCTTCAGTGTGTCAGCAGCTCTAGTGTTCCCAATACCTCAACCTGCTACATACAGTCCCCCCAAACCATATTTTTTTTGTTCCCAAAGCCCTCTCCATAACATTTTTGGGCCAATTTTGGTGATTTTGCACCCAAACATGATTTTGGTGATTTTGCACCCAAACATGACATCACATTTGAATCAAACAAACAAACAACACTCACAGAAACAGTTTAGCTTCTGCATCCCCAGAACTTCTCAGCCCTTTGCCCCATGGCCTTTTTGGGCAGAAAACCAGCTGAAAACACACGGCCAGAAGTGCTGTGATTTCACTTCCAAAGTACCACAACATGCCAGTTCAGCCTGCCAGGGAGCACAAGGGCAAAAATTGAGCCCCGTCCCCCAAAGTTGCCTAATAGCAACTTTGTTCTTCATGTGCTTAATGCAAATTCATTCTCCAACTGTGGATAATTCTATAGCCAAAGAGGCACCATCCATGAACAAGAGGGAGAAAATGGCAGAAATGGGATAACTCCAAGATTTGTGAATTTTTTTTTAATGAGAACAGAAAGAAGTGGTAGAAGAAGTGGAATGGAATGGTCTATCCTGGAAAAGGGCTTAGGTGGCTGGTTAGAACCCTTTTACACTGCCCAATTATAGTGCTGTGATTCCACTTGGACTACCATGGCTGCATCCTGTTGACTCCTTGGGCTTGTACTTTGGTAAGTCACTAGAGCTCACTGGTAGAGAATTCTAAGTACCTCTCCCTACACTACAAATGCCCGGACTCCGTAGTGTTGAACTACAACAGTTAAAGTGGAATTATACTAAAATATGCAATAATTGTGTGGTCTGAAAGAGCAGCAGAATCCCACCCTATGCTCCCAACATTTTGTTTCAGGTCACACACTGCTGATAATTTCCAAGGCTAGTATCCAAGCAAGATGCTACATGACAAACAGATAGAGAAAGAATGCCAAGGTGAGCTCAAAAGTCCACACTCTATTAAATCTCATATTATCAATGTCTGGCAGGAAACATAGTCATGGCTCTCTCATCTTGCATTGAGAAACAGGCACGTTAGGAAATTTTGAAGTAGGCTGGTGCAAATCGGCCAGAATTCCCGTTGGTGCACTATACTGGGGGTTGCACTTTTTCAGGATTGTTCGGTGTGGTGGGTGTAAGGCAGACAAAATCTGTGAGCTCTAAGCAGCCTTTATTTCCAATGATTTATTTCCTTCATGGCTGTTATGCCTGTGGCCTTTTCCCTTCTGCTACCCCAGTCAAAACCAGCATAGTTATGCAGGCACAATGCACCAATAGGATTCCAGCTACATACTCCAAAATATATTCCTATGAGATAATGCCAAAGGAGCCATTCCAGCTGGTCTTTGCATTTTTGGTTTAATAGGAATGTAAATCTTTGTAAACTTTTTCTTCCCCACAGGCAAGGCTTTTACCATTTTCCTTCCTGCTGTGAGAAAGTCATCAAAACCTGCACAGTCTTCAAAGCTGATTCATGGTTTGAGACTTACTCGATGAAAAAAAAAATGCAGATTGTGTGTGTGCAGAAAATGGCATTCTCTGTGCAGAAATCAGAAAATAAGATTCCTGCATCAAAACCAGGACTTTGTGAGCAGAAATATTATAAGCACACATGCACACACACCATGCCCATTTACTCGTACACAGAGTAAGTCCCAATATGCCAAGATTCTCTCCCATGTAGAATTCTCACATCAAGGATTCCTGGCTCTTGAGAAATCCATTTTCCAATCATTTTTTCAAATATTTTCAAATATTCTTTCCATCCCTGTTAGTCAGAAAACATGACAGTGGTATTTCAATTTGTTTTGTTATTAGTAAGAAAAATGAGGTTACCATGGAATCTGAAGAAGCGTGTGTAGAAAACAAGTTTTACCAGAGTTTTGTTACTCCTAACATATGTAGAAAGTTATAAAAGTGTATATTCTGTTTGTATCTCACATTCTGTCTGTTTGATATTTATTCTCTGTCTGGCTCACATGCTTTTGAACTCCTTTGTTCTGGTATTATTCATGTAGCCTTGTCCTTGTTGATTCCTCTGAGACAATTAGGCCATGGGAGCCATTTGGTCTGCCCTTTGCACTATAGGCTAATGCAGGGTATCTGACAGCTCTTACATTGGAACACTCTTAACAGGGCAAATAAACAAGCATTACCCATGCACAGTCAAAACCTTCCCTTTTGCCTATGCCAAATGTGGGTCAGGCTTTGAAAATACAGGCTTTGGCCTATATTTTGGCAGGAGGCATTGCAATAAGAGAGGGAGAGAAGCCAACCCACCTCTTTTGTGTTTTCAGAGTTTTACCTAATATCTTATCTGCAGCGTCAGTCTATTTTGCTTATGTTACTTACAGTTGCTTGAGAATTTTATTTTATTTTATTTTATCTTTGGGTGGCTTTCGGACTTTATCAGACCAGGCAAATATGGCATTATAAGGATGCCTAATGATCATGAAAGGGAACCAGATGACATTGTCCTTTCACGATCATGTATTGTGAAAAACCTGTTCCGTTTCATTGACAGGCCAAGCCATCAATCGATTAGCCATGGTGCTTTATTGCCAGTATTGCCAGCATTTGAATCCTCACACCATTGTACTCACGTGAATGCTACATCAATGACAGAACACCTTTGGGTTAGATTGCGACAGCTAGGTAGGGGATGCTCTTTTTATGAACACCCCCCGGTGTACTTAGGAATTTTAAAGTGTGTTTTTGTGTTTGCTGTACTTTTTCTGTGTTTATTTTGCTTTTATTTTTTTAATTTCCTGCACTAGCATCTTCTTGTGAGAATCAGTGAGATCTTGAACCAGGAAGTGAATGGAGCTCTGTTCACTCTCCGTTAGTGCCTGGGCTGCGTGTGAATGATGCTAAAGGTAGGTCTGATCAAGAGGGTACTTTTGCCAGCATAAAAACATTTCAAAATATGCCAGCAAAAGAACTTTTATGGAGGGTGGTCTGATACAGTCCTTAGTTGCTGTTAGCTGCCCAAAGTGTTGCATAAGCATGAGGGAGGAAAGATAAAAAGGTTTTTTTATATATTTACCGGGACAGGGGCAGTTTACAAGGGCCCGTGTGATAATCTCCATAGTTACTAATCCTGAAGAGAAGAGTTCTGTGCAGTGAAGAAGCTCAGACTGGCATCTGAGGGTGTCACAGAGAATCTGGCAGAGTGTTGGTATCCATCTGTGGCACACTTAGCTGGGATCTGCACTGGGATATTTATACCCTAGTTCATATCCTGAAGAGGTACTCTGGTTATGACAAGGCCTGGGTGGCTTTCTCAAGGGATAGACAAAAGGAATGAAACTCAACTAATTGCTGTGGTTTCAGCAAGACAACACATTGAAGGTTCTGCAGCAACCTCTTAATGGTTGGTCAGGTAGGGGATATATGAGGGAGATTTCTATAGGAATAGATTTAGGAATGGTCACATAATTGTTTAATTGAATGACTCATTGCTGACCTGCCCAATAAAGGATTAGCACATACCTCCTTAATGACTATGTTTACTAAGGGGCTTCAGCAAAATCCTAATATGGGCTTGTTTGCCAAAATATTTCTAAGACACATCCCAGGTCATTGTGATCTCCACTTGACCTTTTTGGTTTGCCCCAGCCAACCTGACCCTGAAAAGTGCCCCATGTTTCCAATTATGAGATATCATGAGGAGGGGCTTGTAGGGAATCTTAACAGTCTGACAGTTCAGTCTTAATTTTCTTTATGAGAAAGTCCCATTAATTTCGGTGGGATTTACTTTCATACTGCCACCTTCCCTCTACAGAGCTCAACGTACCTTATATGAATTTTGAAGCTCAGAGTAAGCACAATGATTTCAAGACTCAGGAGGAACTAAGGCCTCTCCCACAAAATTTGTATGTAGATCGTGTCTTGAATAGAGCTCAATTGACAACAACCAATTGTCTGTCTGTCCTATAAATAAGGCAAAGATTGATGGGCTTATTTTGCTAGCTTCATTGTTCTTCCTGAATCCTGCTTAAATATTGCAGGGTTCCTAAGTAATAGACTGAAAAGCATTATGGGAAAGCCATGGAAGTTCATGGATATGGCAAAACCTCAACACTGCAAAGATCTTAACATGATTCACAATAAAAGGTTAACCCTTGTGTCTTCTCCACATATCTGGCCTGTCTTACTTCTAATTAATAAACCAACTTGTGCTTCCATTTCAGAAATAAATATTTCATAAAATGAACTCACTGTGCATTATGTTCACCTCAAGGTTTGGTCAAACATGTTGAATATTCAGCAATAATGGAATCATTGATGCAAAACTGTAGTTTTTGCCTCTAGTAATATTTTTCCAAGGACCCTTTAGCATGTAAATAAGAGTCCTGGTTGCTGTACTGTTTTGTTTTGTTTAAAAAAAATATCATATTAATCAGTTAAGAAAAATAATGCAGTTAATGTAATGTTCATTTCTTACTTTTAGAAGTATAAGTTACTGTGAAATAGAAATTGCCTATGCTGGTGGGAATAAAGACTAATTTTTATAATTCTAACACTCAGTCAAAGGGGAAGAAAGTCTAATACAAACAAATTCATATCAGAATTAGAATGTCATCCCTTATGATGATTCATGGATTTATTCTTGTCCAACATGGTTCCCAGCAGGGACATGGAATGATGGTAACGTATAACATAAACAAAACAACACAGTTGGAAGGCACCAATTTGAAGAAGGTTGTGTTAGTAAACACTTGATCTTAGCCATAAGGCCAAGAAGTGAAAGGAAGGTTATGTTAGGGCTTGTCTACACCCTCAGGAAAACCCAATGTTGGGTTTCTCTGGTCCACAATGACCACGGGCTTGTCTACACTATAACCACACACACACTGAGGTGAGTTTGGAAGCACTGTCTACACAGTAACCCCTTCCAAACTCACCCTGGTCTGATAAATTTGCACAACCACGCAGCAGTGGCTGCTCCTGGGTTCCCCCCTCTCCCTATACATCCGCATGTACATATGTCTTTTCCCACGGCTTGCAGGGGTTTGTAGATCCTATTAACTGGAGGTAGGTGCAGCCAATCATATAGATATATTGCTATGTGCTTCTCCAAATAACTGCTGCATATGCAAAAGAAAAAAGGACTGCCAAAAAGTGAAACTGAAACAGCAGGAAAGCCCAGCTGATTCCTTGGTCCAGGGTGCCTCCTCCCAACCTCTTCTGCCTGCCCACCAAAAACTCCTCCCCCAGCCCCATACCAACATTGCAATGGAGGGCAGTCCACACATGCACATGAAAATTCAGATTTTCCACTAGGATCCAGAGTAAAGTCCCACTTTTTTTGATGTGGATTAAAACCCTGAATTGCCTGAATGCCCCAGATTCAAGCCATAAATCATCTGGACAGCTCACCAGTACAATAAGGTATGATCATTTTATTTGGCCTATGTAGACAAGGGCTTAGTGTCATCAGTCATCATCAGTAAGGTCTCTCTGGCTTTTTATTTTGAAAATACTGGCCTTCAAAGAACACACAGAGATGGATTCAGGAGGGCTCTTATAGGACAGGAACAGAGCTTGGAGGTATCTTTCAAATGAAGGCAGTTTCAAATCAAGGCCATCTCCATCTGGTGAGCTCTGGTGGACATACTTAACACTAGTACCAACATCAGCACTCTGATAAGTGTCAAACATACCAATTAGCATGTTAAACCCAGTAAGTCCATGTGTCATATTTGTTAACCCAGGACAGCCCTACCATTAGACAGAGAAAGGCAATTGTCTCAAGGAGCAGATCCTAGAGGTCAGCAATGATAGTCCCCCATCTGTATCTTCTGAAACCCTTTGGCTATTTCCTTCTCTCATAGGGCAAAGCTATGTGCCACACAGCCTGATCTGTATCCAATAAACTAGGCTGCTGCTCCCAGGTTTGGCAGAGGACCCAATCCTGTTGAGACTCTTGAAGTAAGATTCAACTTGCAGTCCACTGGCTTCTCTATGTGGAATGGAAGAATGACACCTGTTTTCCTTTGCCTTAGGCAGCAAAATGTCTTGCATTGGCCCTGCTGATAATTATTCTTTAACTGCCCTTATAAAATAGAAAGTCCACCTATCAGAGAAAAAATCAATATGAGGCATGTATCACCTGCACCCTCAATTAGTTGCCAAGGGGGTTAAAAAACATTGATTCCAATTATACTGAAGGGCTGCTAAGCTGAGAAGGAGGAGGAATTTGTTCAGTTTATGGTTAATGCAAATTTATTTAGTTCATACTTCCCAATCCAACACATGAGCATAAAAAAGGCAGCTCAGTCTTCATCCTTTTCCAAAGTTAGCTGTACAATTCTTTGATACAAGTATCCATATATTAAAGGAAAGTGCATATAAACTCAGTACATTTTTTTTTTTACTAAAGCTTTATACAATGACCAAAATTACACAGAAAGCATATATCTGTTAGGACAATGGGCAGCAAAATGCATGTAATGTTTTGTGCAAACTTCCACTTTAAAAATTGCTAGGAAAGTAGGACAGTACTAACTTAACCTTCACGCACCATGATTTTTTTTTAAAAGAGAGGTTTGTGAGTTTGGATGCATTTCCTGACTCCAGTGCAGGTTGTTGATATGGGGCGTGCAGGGAAAATGAAAACATTACCTCCCAAATAGAAATTCTGGTCCCTAATGAAATATTTCTTCAATGCCTAAATTTCCAGCATGGCAGAAAGAGAGACACTGAAAATCATTCACACCTACAACTCTTCTATTTGTTCTGTTTGCATCTCCTTGGTAGCTTTGCCTGTCCCTTTTCTTTATAGAATCATAGAATCATAGAATCATAGAATTGCAGAGTTGGAAGAGACCACGAGGGCCATCCAGTCCAACCCCCTGCCACGCAGGAAATCACAATCAAAGCATCCCCGACAGATGGCCATCCAGCCTCTGTTTAAAGACCTCCAAGGAAGGAGACCCCACCACGCTCCGAGGGAGTGTGTTCCACTGCCGAACAGCTCTGACTGTCAAAAAGTTCCTCCTCATGTTGAGGTGGAATCTCTGTTCCTGGAGCTTGCACCCATTGCTCCGTGTTCCAGTCTCTGGAGCAGCAGAAAACAAGCCTGCTCCATCCTCAGCGTGACATCCCTTCAAATACTTAAACAGGGCTATCATATCGCCTCTAAACCGTCTTTTTTCCAGGCTAAACATACCCAGCTCCCTAAGTCTCTCCTCATAAGGCATTGTTTCCAGACCTTTCACCATTTTAGTTGCCCTTCTCTGGACACGCTCCAATTTGTCAATATCCTTTCTGAATTGTGGTGCCCAGAACTTGACACAGTATTCTAAGTGAGGTCTGACCAAGGCAGAATAGAGTGGCACTATTACTTCCCTTGATCTAGACACTATACTTCTATTGATACAGCCCAAAATTGCATTGGCCTTTTTAGCTGCCGCATCACACTGTTGGCTCATGTTCAACTTATGGTCTACTAGGACTCCTAGATCCCTTTCGCACATAGTCTCATTCAGCCAGGTCTCTCCCATCCTATATTTATGCATTTCATTTTTCCGCCCTAAATGCAGTACTTTACATTTCTCCGTATTGAATTTCATTTTGTTAGCTTTGGCCCAGCTCTCCAGTCTATCCAGGTCATTCTGAATTTTGATCCTGTCCTCTAGGGTATTAGCTACTCCTCCCAATTTGGTGTCATCTGCAAATTTGATAAGTATGCCCCTAATTCCCTCATCTAAGTCATTGATAAAGATGTTGAATAGCACTGGGCCCAGGACAGAACCCTGTGGCACCCCACTGGTCACATCTTTCCAAGACGAAGAGGAGCCACTGCTGAGCACCCTTTGGGTTCGGCCGGTCAACCAATTACAAATCCATTGAACAGTTAACTTGTCTAGCCCACATTCTACAAGCTTGTTTGCAAGAATGTCATGGGGAACCTTGTCAAAGGCCTTACTGAAATCAAGGTATGCAATGTCCACAGCATTCCCTTCATCTACCAAGCTGGTAACTTTATCAAAAAAAGAGATCAGATTAGTCTGGCATGACTTGTTTCTCTGAAACCCATGCTGACTTTTTGTGATTATGGCATTGCCTTCTAAATGTTCACAGACTCTCTGTTTAATGATCTGTTCTAGAATCTTCCCTGGTATTGATGTCAGACTAACTGGACGATAGTTGTTGGGATCCTCTTTTTTCCCCTTTTTGAAGATGGGAACAACGTTTGCCCTCCTCCAGTCTGCTGGGACTTCTCCTGTTCTCCAGGAGTTCTCAAATATTATTGCCAATGGCTCTGAGATTATATTTGCCAGCTCTTTTAATACTCTTGGATGTAGTTCATCTGGTCCTGGAGATTTAAATTCATTTAGATTAAGAAGGTATTCCTGTACCACCTCTTTACTTATTTTCAGCTGGATTTCCCCTATTGTGTCCTCTGTTCCATTTTCCTCAGGTTGGTCCTCCTTTTCCTTTTCTGAAAACACTGAGGCAAAGAAGGTGTTGAGTAATTCTGCCTTTTCTCTGTCCCCTGTTAGCATTTTGCCATCTTCTCCACGTAGTGGCCCTATCATTTCCTGCTTCCTCCTTTTGCTGCGGACATACCCAAAAAAACCCTTTTTATTGTTCTTAACCTCCCTTAACTGTACAGTTAAGTACAGTTATGTACTTAACTGTATTTCTAAATGCTCAGCTGAAGTTTTAAGTACTGCAATGCTAGAAATTTAGGGTTTGAAGGAAAATTGAATGGTGTGTGTGTGTGTGTGAGAGAGAGAGAGAGAGAGGAATTTTTATTTGGGAGGTAGTGCCCCGCTATAGCAGTACCCTTCCTCCAGTGAGAATTCCAATGTGTGGAGGATTAGGGCCAAGTTTAAGGTTGTGGTCCAGGTTTGGGTTTAATGTACATTTCTGGTATTCCCTAATACCAATGAGAATTCCAGTTCCCTGCTTTCCCCATTCTACTGATAGCCTGAGCACTCCAGTTGAATCGTGATTAATGGAGGGGTTGTCTAAATGGGGAAAATGCTCCTCACGGAATGAGAGAGAATACGAGCTATCTTAAAGGCATCACATATAATTTCACCATATCCAAAAGGAGGGGGGCCCAAAATGCCAAAAACTCTGAAGGAAAAGCCTTCCCGGCTTTCCCCAAAGTTTTTTAAAAACAGCAGGGGAAATGCACATCCCCATTCATTTGGACAAGTGACATGAATTGATTCACTTTCCCATGGGAGCAGAAGTGCAAAGCTGATTGGCTGGACAAATGTGGGGAGGGGGGCTTCCTAACAATGCAAGCACCCAGAGCCACCATGTTGGATTTTCTCCTTAGCAAGCAAGTACCAAGGTGATGAAATGGGGTGTGGGTTTGGTGGTGTGTGTGTGTTTGGCAAAGGCAAAATATCACTCTATTGCACTTTGGAAATAGTGTTTTTTAAAAATTCAGCAGCGGCAAATTGCAGTAAGAACATGAATAATTAACTCACGGCCACCATCTGGATCCACAGCCATGCGAAGCTTATGCCTGCAAAAAAACAAAAAACAAAAACACAACATTAAGACAAATTGCAGCTGCTGCAAAATGCCATCACTGCAGACCACTCCACTTCTTTTCCCGTCATATAGATAAGCCCTGAAAAATGGTATAGGCCTTTTAAAAAATCCCAATATGTTACATTGGCTGGGAGAAAAAAAAAAGTATATTCCAGTGGAAAAAAGAAACCAATATGTTTTGTCTTGGCTATTTTTTTTCTTTCTAACAACAAAAAGAAGACCTGTAACCATCAAGTGGCTGAAATTTGGGAAGCCTTTTTATACAATTGCTCTTAAGGTGACGATACTATTGAAATGCCTACACTTAGGTCTAGTTCTGTGCAACTTCTACAACAAAACATAATTCTGAGGGGCTAGTATGTCCCATCCAGGTGCATGAGGTTTAACATTGTAAAAACGGAAGGAAAACCAAACTTCAGGTTTATGTGTCCCTCCTGATAATAAATCCTTTTTCTTTCAGTACATGAAAATGTTCTCATTGAAGAAACCCCAAATTATCACCTGGGAAAGAGTAGTATGGGGAGAAGAACTAACATGAAAGAGTAACCTAGTGATTGTGGCAATGTTCCCGTACATCCCACCTGGTACGTGTTACCATGTTGCAATCCTCCAGATGTTGGACTGCAAATCCTGGCAGCCCTGGCCAGCAGAGCCAATGGTGAGAAATGCTGAAGGATGCTATCCAACAGCATTTGGAGAAGTGGCAGCTTTTCTTTCCCACAACCCCCGCTCCTGTGTGAGGATATTGGCTTTGACAACAAAACTGCTGAAAATGTCCACCTTCCCTCTCCCCAGTCCTCTCTTCTTCCTTCCACCAAAACTATATCCAACATTTAATTTATTTCTTGCTCAGGAAGACTTCTGGCAATGAGAAGACCAAAGTGGTCAGCAGGCTGTGTTTTCTTGCCAGCCAGTCCATGGTGAATCTATTGATATCACTGAAGATGGGAGGTTCATCATGACTGGGAACTCCCTCCCTTTTTTGAGATCTAGGCATGATGGTCCCAAATCGTAAGGACTAAGAAACGTTTCCATGGAAGTCCTCTTAACAGGATCATGCCACTGTCAAGGATAAATTGGTTGGCAGCCTAACATACTTAACCTTGGTCTCTTCCCCCAGGATTAATGAGGCAGTAGGGGGGATGGTGGGAAGACAGATTATTTGCTTTGTAACCTTAGAAACTGAAAGTATTTGAAGAAAGTGTCTTCATTAGGGTAATTCAAGATGATATGGAAGAGAACAATTTCTTCTGTATTTTGTTGAATATCTCTTTCCTCCGCATTTCCTTTTTAACTCATCTCTGAGCTGTCTTTATGAAGCCAGAAAAAGCAATAGTGTCTCTCAAAAGGAACAAAATAAATCTCTTTTACGCTCAAGGTCATCTGTTGGTTGTCTTTGTCTTTGTTTGAATTAGTAGCTAATAATGGGGCCTAACTGTGAATGAATTATTATCCATGGGGCATATTTCGGGGAGTGTCAGGAAATATTACAGGGTAATTAAGGTTATCCAATAGCAAAGCAGAGTTACCAGCAGATGTCGAGTAATTACAGTGTTTAAAAAGTGTGGGGGTTAAACTAAGATTATAGCTTTTATATTGTCTGCCTTCAGAAGTCATATTTGGAATTTATTCAGATGTGGTTCTGCTGCCCTTTTTCCTTTTGTTCTGATTCTGTCACTTGAATTTTGACTTAAATAAAGGCTTTTGCTGGCTGGGGGGAAAATAAACATCAGCAGATGGTACGCAGTGTCTGTATCTCAAATAGAAAGTGGCACATGAGAACTTCAAAGTTGATTGCATCTGATAAGACTCTATGGCTATTATTTTTAATTATTTTTACTATATCTAGGTCACATTTCTCTTGGCACCCAAAGCGGCGTACAAGTGATCATATTTTTTTAAAAACACATCCTGCATTTAAAATATTAAATAAAATACTTCCATTAATAATAATAATACAGTTGCCCCTCCACATTCACGGATTTGACATTCACGGTTTTAAGTATTCACGGTTTGAAAATATTCTTAAAAAAATAATTATCCCAAAAGCAAACCTTGATTTTGCCATCTTATATCAGGGACACCATTTTGTTTTGCCATTGCATATAATGGGACTTGAGTATTCACGGATTTGGGTATTCACGGGAGGTCCTGGAACCAAACCCCAGCGAATGTGAAGGGACAACTGTAATTCTAAATAAAGCCCCTCACAGTCAGCATTGTAGTTTGAAAGAAAACCTTTCCTTAGCCATTCCACATTGTATATCAGCTGGTGCAGGATAGTGGTTATGAACCAAGAAGTCCCCAGGAATATGTAAATCCCCAATTCTCATAATCAACATGGACCTACCTTGCTGGGTTCTTGTCAGAGTCACTCAAGCATAGCATTACAACAACTTAGATACTGTAGTTATCTAAATGGTGTGTACACTTGGGCTTGGATCCAAGAGACAAAAGTGGGATTCCAAAGAAATCCTTCTGAGGTTGAGAGAATGATATGAGATGCAACTTGGGGAGGTGAGGGTGTAATTCTTTGTTATTTATGTTCTAAAAGGAAGTAACAAGCAATTTTAGTAATTTTCTTCCTGCTGTGGCATATTTAAAGACTATTAGCAGTTTGGGAGTTACTCTTTGCAAAATTTCTACATGGCTGTTTTGTGCAGGAAACAGAAGTTTCTGTTCAGATAATACTGTTTCCTGCATACACAACAATGCTGCCTTCTGTGTAAAAATGCTATGTGTGAATTCTGTGTATAATAATTCTCCAACAATAGCATTTTTTGTGCAGCAAAAATAATTTTCTGCACAGAAAAAAAATTCTGCACAGAAAATGCCATTTTTGAGCAACAAACAAACAACATGAGTGAATTTTGCACAGAACAAGTCCTGGACTGTGAAGATTCTTAGCAGTCCAGGATTCTCCTCATCATATTTCCTGACAATCAAGAAACATGTTTTTCAACCATCTTTAGAATACTTGTTGATTTTTTTAAAAAAAATCCCTAGGAAGGCTGTAATGCAGGAATGAACAACTGTGATGGCTGTGGGTGCCTCAAGGGGGAGGGGGACACACAGATTGCCAAAACTGCTTTTTGAAATACCAAAACTCCTTTTTAATTATTTTTTTTTAAAGGAAGTGGATGGAAGTCTACATCTGCTTTTGAAAAAATGATTTGCTGGCGTATTTGGGGAAATAAGGAGACCAGACAATAACGACACCAGACACCAAAAGATGGGATACAATAATTGGTCTTTATTTAACCTTGCCTATTTATTAACTCTCTAAAGATCTTCGGGGGGGGGGAGGCAACCTAGTGTGGGAGCAATTGGGGTAGTAGGGGGGGGAGGCAACCTAGTGTGGGAGCAGTTGGGGTAGTAGGTCTATCCCAGACCTTACTCCCCAGCTTACCCAGGGTGAACACCTGAGCCCCAGAGAGGAACCCCAAGAGTTGGGGTTGCTCCCCAGCTGGCCCATACCAGGAAGCCCAACCCAAAAGTCCCTTCCCCAAGTCACAAGAGTTTAGGAGAGTGTCTGTACTTAAGGCCAGCCCCAAGGAGAGTCTCATTTACATACCCCCAAGTCACCCAACCTAAGGAAGCAGTTCCCAAGACCCCCCTTCACCAAAATAGGATCAATAAGTGGACACCGAATTCTACGCCTCTCCCTTCATCCAGCAATAGATAGGGGCAAGCATGCACTTAGTCCAAATCCCCCACTAGCTTGTCCAAGAGGTCCCTCAACCACCGCTGAAGATTGCCCTGAAATATCAGGTTAAAGAGCAGGATCAGCTAAAACTAGGGAGCTGATGTCTGGGATGGCCTTTCTCTTCTTATGGGTCCTTTTTGAATTCAAGCTATTATTCTATATTTTGGAGTTTTATCTACACATAAATCTCTCATGTGTGCATGTCCAGGTTTATTGTGGATCTCCCCAACATCTTCCTACCCTCCATGTTCTGTCACACTACCATTACTTGCAATTCAGGAAGGACAAAAAAAGTGGGACAGGAAAATCCAGCCCTTTGATTTTCTCCTGCATTACAGTTAAACACACACACACAACACAACACAACAAACATTTTACATTCTTTCCATCCCAAATGTGCAACTGTGCAAACGTTGGTAAATTCTTCAGAAAGTGACTCAAATGAAATTATTCACCATCTTCACTGGCCAAATGAAAACGTATCACTCTTTTGTGCAAGTAGAGGACTTTATTGTGCTTTCCGATCATATAGATGTTAAAGAACCTCTGAGAGAGAGAGAGAGAGAGAGAGAGAGAGTGGTGGGGATGGCAATCTTAATTTAGCATTAACATGGCTGACTACTCAGTATGCACAAGCCTAGACCTGCATGAATCTATCTAGTTTGAATCTGTAATTCATTGATTGATTGACTGTGGATTCAAACTGGACAGATTTCCATCTCATGAGCAATTTTGCAAAACAAACGACAAACAAAAATGGGTAATTGTTATCAACAAAATGTAAAGCTTACCCATATTTACAAACAAGCACACACAAACACAAAACAGTTGAGAGTATGTTGGCAGAACATAGGTGGTCTGGGGAAAAAAATTATAGTGCATACACAGATAGCCAGTGTATCTTGGGGCAGGCTGATATTCTCTCAAAGGATAATTTTACCAGTTGATGCATATGTGAATTTTAGAATATATGGTAAAATAGTTTCTATTATCTTAATTCTGTTTCTGTTCTCTTATGCATCTGGGACATTTAAAATGCATTCAAATAATTCTAAAATTTCTTATTTTTTGCAAGATGGGAACCTCTTTGTCAGTTTAATGGCACTGAAAAAGAGATGTTGATGTTGTAATATAAAATTCTCTGTTAATGTAACATTCTCTGCAAATGGTTTGTTGAGATCAGGTTCTTGTTGTTTCTAGCGATCTTAATATTACTGGGCTTTTTGTTATTCTGTACAGGGCTCCAATCAGGAGGATTCTGACTAACCATTTGTCTAGATTGTGAGCCAGCAAATCTTATTTTTGCAAATGAACCACTGAAGAAGCAAAGACAATCACTTCTGGCATCTGGAATGTATGGAATTAGCACACTCAACTGGGAGTGGAAGTAGCTGTTGCAAAATAGCTCTTGGGAGAGGCAGTCACTGTTCTAGAGGGGTATCAGAAGACTTTTGACAAATAACAGGCCTTAAAGGTCAGAAGAAGAGGGCACCCATGGGGTGGCAGTAAGGAAAAGGGATAAAGTCTGACCCCCACCCAGTACATGTTTGAAACAGACGGGGGACTATGATGCACTTCCTCCAAGTGGGGGAAAGGTGGGAAGGAAACCAGGTATTTTGGTCCATATGGAATAACCAGATAGAGAGGAGTCAATGGGCTTGTCTACACCGACCAAATAAAATGCCTTCCCATCCCCATGGCAATCAGTCCTGATGGCACAGGATTAAATCCCTGATTCTGGTGTGAACTGTTTTCATGATGGCCAGCCAGTGCAGCACCAAACCCATGCTAAAGCCCCCTTAAAATGGAGTAAAGAAACTCACAATTTGCTCTGGATTTTACAGGAAAAAGCCAGTGCACTCCACAGTGACACCAGACAGATGCCATCACATGCATCCTCAATTGCCCAGTGCTGGTGCTCCTGGCATGGCTCTCATTTTCTGAAGTCACAAACAGGTCCCCAGCTATGTGATCAATCCTGGATGCCTCATTTCTGGCCTCAAAAGACACATCTCATGCCAGTAGTGGTGGTGTCAAGCAATACAGCAGGGACATTTGTGAAGACATCCACCCTGTGTCATTGTGGAATGTACTGGTAATGGGGGGAATCCAGGACAGCTCTGGAGACCCAATACTTCAAGCTGCACCTAGATTATGTTGGCCAGTGTTGACAAGTCCAATGTCATCTCTGGAGCTTTAGAGACCTTAATTTTTCAGAACTACATACTTAACAGTGTGGTCCAATGTATGTTTATTATAGAAAAAATTGCTGAGTTTAGAGATTAATTTTCAGGTAAGTGCCTTTTACCAAAGCCAGCATGGTAGAGCGGTCTGGATGTTTGACTAAGAGACTAGGTTTTAAATCCCCACTCAGCCACTGAAATCCACTGGGTAACCCTTGGCAAGTCACACTCTCACCAACTCAAAGGAAGGCAATGAATAAATTATGCTACAAAATGAATTGCAGAAATTTATGCTACAAAAACCCTATGATAGAGTTGTCTTAAATTGGAGTTTCTGGCACATAACAGCAAAGTATCTTTGGGATTGCTGCCAGCTGCCTGAATTAATCCCAACTAGGGTAAATCCATTCAGTCATAGGAAGGTGGTAAATCAACACTGATCAGTTGATTTGATAAGCTGATAACTTGATAAGCTATGCAGAATGCATAGATAGGTAGAGTAAAATTCTTTCATAATCCAGTTTCCCTAAGATATATTGAGTATTATCCCCAACCACTGTCTATGATAGATGGGGATTATAGGAATAACACATCAGGGTAGGGGAGAACCAGGCTGGAGAAAGCTGCTGTAAAATATATATCTTGTCAAAAATGTCCTTTATATCATACTCAGGAATGTCACATGTATGTATTTTTGGCATTTTATAGTAATGTTTAATTTTAACAATAAAATCAATTCATTCTTTTAAAACTGATAATCTCAGGGTTTATTCAACCTTAATGATTACAGCTTAAAATGGTTCTTAATGTTTAATTTCAAGGTGTTTTTTTTTGTATACTAACAAACAGAGAAGTTTGCAAAATTTGTTTTATTCACACTTCATATATTAATCATATGGGCTTGCATTCAGTTTGGTTGTAACTATAGAGCTATACTCAACTCATAGAAGTAGTTGTTCTACAGAAACTCTGTTGATCAGATATCTCCCTCCAGGCTTCAAATTGTGTCATTTCAGTCACAATGGAACCCAATCATATCTGCTTTACCTCATTCTAGAGAACAATATTACAATGTAAGCATATATTTCATTAAGTCTGACTGCAGGCAAAGCTCCCCTTGGCTGGACAAATATGATGAATGAGCAGTGCTAGTGATTAGAGGGATGTCAGTTATGAAATGCTCAGTTAGAACTATGTATCTTCCATGCTCCATGAAAATGGCTTGAAATAAAGTTGCATTGATTACTCCTGAGCAGACCTGGAGTTAGAGTGGAGACAGAGAGAGGGCAGATGAAAGCAGAAGGGTGGTCAGAAAGCATAGTAAGTGACTGTGCCCTTTTTTGTACTGTATAGATAATTCAACAATGTTTGCACTATGGATGTACATCAGTCTATGAAAGGTGCATGAATTACTACCTATTGGGGGTCTTTTTCTTGTTGTGTGCCTCCAAGTTGTTTCTGACTTATGGTGACATTATCACAGGATTTTCTGAGGGCTAAGGACCCAAGATCATCCAGTAGGTTTTCATGGCCAAGCAAGGACTTGAACGCTGGTCTCCAGAATCATAGGCCAGCACTGAAACCACTTTGTAATGCTGGCTCTCTCTTAAGAGCAACAAGAATACAGCAAGAACAAAAAGTCTTTTTCCTTCATTTTTTGCAAGTTTCAGCCTTCAAAGCCTTTTTTTTTTTCTGTAGGTAGTCTGAACTATACTTAACTATTCTTAGCTAAGGACTTTTCTTTGAAAATCAGTGCATTCTCTGATCACTGGGAAGGCTTTTGAATAAACCTTTTCCCTTCCCTTTCCCCCCAATCTTCATCTGCACTACAGAAATAATCCAGTTTGACACTGCTTTAACTGCAATGGCTCAATGCTATGGAATCCTGGGATTTGTAGTTTGTTGTGCCACCAGAGCTCTCTGGCTGATAAGGCTAAAAAGCTCACAAACTATAAATCCCCAAAATTCATGTTATTGGCTATGGCAGTTAAAGCGGTATCAAACTGCATTATTTCTGTAGTGTGTCAGCAGCCCTTGTCCTTTGGGATTGTGTATTTGTTGATAGTAAGCCTGAAGTCAGGGACTATATGTTGCCTTTTTAAATTACTGGTGTTATAATGTCAATCCAAGAGATGTTCAATGTGAAGTCGAAGACTTTCACGGCCAGCATCCATAGATTTTCCTTGGGTTTTTTTCCTGGGCTGTGAGGCCATGTTCCGGAATAGTTTCTTTCTGACATTTCACCTGCATCTGTGGCTGGCATCCTCAGAGGATGGTTGATAGGTGTGTGTGTGGAGTTTATATGCTGTGAACCCCTGTTGGGGAGTATATGTAAATTTGTGCAACTGAATGGTTAGTTTCTGGGTATAGAAATGAAGGTTCATTAGTGTCTGTTTGGCTAATGGTTGGTTGATGGGCCATTATCTGCTGGGAATCCTCCTGTCCCTGGGTGGAATTCTTTTGTAAGTGTTGAGTTTTGATTCTATTGTATTTCAAAACTGGGAGCCAGATTTTGTTTACTTTTAAGGTTTCTTCTTTGCTGTTGAAGTTGTCCAGGTGTTTGTGGATTTCAATAGCTTCTCTGTGCATTCTGACATGATAGTTGTTGGCCTGGGCCAGAATTTCTGTGTTTTCAAATAGCATTTTGTGTCCAGGTTGATTTATAACATCTTTTACCATTTACATACTTTAACTCCTATCATCCTCATTCAAAACACATTCAAAAACACCCACCTTTTCCTATTATCTAAAATCTTACCCCATCTTCTCTTCTACCATCTCGTACTCACTCTTCCAAATTTCACCCGTTTTTTTCCCATTAAGTCACATCATTAATGATAATATTCTATCTATTATCAATCTCATCTCTCTTTTATGTCATCTTATTGTTCACAACGCTTTAATCTATCTTAATATTTTCTGAAAATAAAACTGCCTATTATTCTTTATTCAAACAAGGAACCCCATATCTATCCAAGTTCCCCATATTCCATTCAACTATTCCTTCATTTCTTTCCATGCTTTTTCAAATTCTCTAATATTCTTATTTTTAATAACAGAAGTTAATTATTTATCCAAATAAATAAGTTCGTCCACCTTGATTATCCACTCTTCCCATGTGGGGATACTTTCCAACTTCCAGTGTCTAGCATATATGATTCTAGCCGCAACAATTAAGTTAAATAAGATTTTCTCTTTCTCTTTTTCCAAAGACACATCAAATATGCATAACAGGTATTTTTCAGGTCTCATCTGAGATGATGCTTTTATTTTTTCTCTATTGAGGAATGAATCATTATCCAAAATTTCCATGGTTGGTTACAAGATCACCAACAATGATAAAATGTTCCTACTTCATTTTTATATTTCCACCATTGATTACTCAGTGTTTTGTACATTCTTGACAGTTTGTTGGGGGTCATGTACCACCTATAAAACATTTTCCAACAGTTTCTCCTCAAATCTTGGCATACTGTTAAAGATATTGTTTGATTCCATGATTTCTCCCACTGTTCAAACTTTATTGATCTTTTAATATTTTGTGACCATTTTATCATGGGGTCTTTCACCACCTCATCTTCACATTCCCATTTCAACAAAATCTTGTAGATCTTTCCTACAATTTTAGTATCATCGGATGTTATCACTTCTTCCAATTCTGAATTATTTTGTTTTATACCGTATATCTTTATGTCCTGTTTCAGATTCTCACGGACTTGCCTATATTAATTTTTGTAAGCCGCCCCGGGGTATAAATTATTATTATAATTATTATTATTATTATATAATAGCCAATGACAAGTGACACCCTCTGCCTTTAACTCATCCTGTGTTTTAATCTCTGGCGTGTTTCCTTTCTACTTTATCAGATCTACATATCTTAGCCATTTAATGTCTTGCAACTTTTCATGCCTATGAAAGGCTTCATGGGGAGATATCCACACTGGGGTCTTTAGAAGGCATCTACTTTTATATTTCTTCCAGACCCTGAGGAGTGGTTTCTGTATGAAATGATCATTGAAATCTTTATTAACCATCTCCTTATTATACCATATAAATGCATGCCATCCAAATCTCAGTTTATCACTTTCAATGGCCAATAAAGTTTCATCTTCCAGAACACACCACTTCTTAACCCAACTTAAACAGCAGGCATGTAAATACAACTTCAGGTTTGGGAGACCCATTCCTCCACGTTCTTTTACATCTTGTAAATATTTTAGCTTTATCCTCGGCTTTCTGCCTGCCCATATAAACTTGCTCAATTCCTTCTGCCAATCATGCAAGATGCCATCATTATTTATTATAGGGATCATTTGGAATAAGAATAAAAATTTAGGAAGAATATTCATTTTTATAGATGCAATTTGGCCTAATGACAAAAGCTTCAGATTGTTCCATTTTTCCATTAACCTCTTTGATTCTTTCCATATTTTATCATAGTTATTTTTAATTAAGTCACTGTTATTTTTGGACAATACTATTCCCAAATATTTAATTTTATTTTCCCATATAAATTCAGTCTTGCTCCCTATGTATTCTTTCTCTTGCCCACATAAATTAAATGGGAACATCGATGTTTTATTCCTGTTTATATTTAAACCTGACACTTACTCAAAAATTCCTAATATAGTTATTTCATCAATATTTTCATGTGGGTCTTCGATAATCAACACTAGGTCATTGGCAAAAGCTCTTATTTTGATCTCACAATTTCTAATTTTTAAGCCTTTTATTTTTGGGTTATTTTTGATGTTATTTATAAGCAATTCCATTATTACTAAAAATAACAGTGGGGAAATCGGGCAGCCCTGCCTAGTGCCTCTCAGCTATAACTCTCCAAGATGCTTTCAAGTTCAAGGCTCTCAGTCCTTGCCATTGCTCACACTATGTAGGGCTCATGGAAATTGTAGGCCAAAATGTCTGGATAGCCAATGTTCTTTAGCCCTGGACTAGGTGCTAAAAAAATCACTAATGATAACAATGACTCCCTCCACCCAACTTCGTTAGAACTTTCATTATTAAAAAATCACGGAACTTACCAGAAATTGTAGGCTAAAATGTCTGAATAATGGGGCGCTGCTACTGGAACAGCCCCGTTTCTGTCCCTATCTCCCTGGGGAATAATTTCCCCATGTGAATATCTCCGAACTGTAATAATGCTATGATGTTTCAGCTATCCTCACTTGTGTGATTACAGCATTTTTACATGCTAGTCTGGATTTTGCCTAACTGTACATGCCAACCCTCCAAACATAAATCCAAATGCTGTATACCAAAAATCTGAAAATAAATGTAATTTAAAAGCTAGTAGGCATGTGGTATATAAATGAACAGAAACAAGGAAACACACACACACACACACACACAGAGCTGATCTACACAGGCCAGGATATGCTGGCTTCCCACCAGTGTATTCTGCCCATGGATCAGGCCCATTTCTCCTTCATTACCTCAACAAAATGGGAGGAAGTCCAGACAGGCACCACTGCCTGCATCCCACTCCCTGGTTCCAAGCAGCACACAAGCAAGGGCCCCTGCGTGTGACCAGCATTGGTCATGTGCTGCAGGCCCCTTCCTGGATCTGGAAGAGCAAGGCAGCCAGCAGCTACAGCAGATAAGCCGACATGCTAGAACGGGCTCTTGCAGTCACAAGATTCATTTTATTTTGGCTGGAATGCATCTAAACAGGGGTTGGTTTTTTAAAAAAAAACACAACATTTTTATCAGGCCCTACCCCATCTCCTCCTATCTTAGCCCCATCTTTGCTAAGACTTCCTGGGGGCAAAATGGGGCAAAATCATCAGGATTGCAAGGCTCCAAGATGGGGGCAAGAAGGGGTAAATTTCCTGTGTACACAAGCCCACAGAGTGTTTTCTAGATGAAAGAAACCATTTGTGTTTTTAAAACTGTTTAGGAATCCATGATAGTTCTTGGACCTCTGTGACTCTACATTAATCCTGTGACTTCCTACCACAAGTGTTATAGCTATACAATCAAGGGATGAAGTTGACAAACATTTTCATTGAGCAATGAACCATATAGCCTCATAATGAAGCTCACTGATTGTTCTACCAATGTGTGTTATGGTAGCTGTAGTATGTGGGGAAATCATTATTGTAATGCAATACAATCTTGTGTATCCCATGTTGAGCTCAGTTTAGGCATTTACCCTGCATGTTTCAGTTCTCCCACACCCCCTTCTCTTATTTCACTAGGTCATTTCAGCCAACTGGAGCAATGGGTCATTCATCACATGACCTAATTTAAATATTATGACACTTTGTTTAAGTTCCTTTTAAGTTAAAGCTCCATGCAGCTGTAGCCATGTTGTTGTTGTTTTGTTGTTTTTGAGTCCTTTCAAGTCACCATGTAGCCCACACCACTCAAGGCTGGGTGAGTCTTTTCCTACCTTAAATCCTCTTAGTTAGTTAGGAATCTTTTTTAAAGTTTGTTTTAATATGTAGATTAATATTGATATACCTTCAGTAAACTTTTGATATGCATTTTTAAACTGACTTCTTTGTTGTTTTTAATGAGTCTAATTGATTGGGTGATCAGACCACACATTTAAATGTTAATTGAGCTGTGTCTGCATTCCAATGCGCTACTCTGCCTGAATTTGAAAGAAAAGGTTTTTTTATTTTTAAAGAAGATATTTTTATTTTTAAAAAGGGCTAGATCCCTGGAATTTTTATAGCACCCTCTCATCGTTCAGATGTTGACTCAGGTCATTTAGACCAAGCATATAGCAAGTTTACACAAGCCCCCAGACAATCTGAGGATTTGGAAGGAAGATTGCATTCAAATGCTAAAGTTATCAGAGTTTAAAAATTGCTGTTGTGGTCTTGTTGACAGTGAAAAAACTCAGCAATGTGTCTAAAAGCAGAAAGACAAACCATCAATTGACTAGTTCCTTTGTAGCATATGCACCTCTTAAAGTCTAAGAAAAATATATGGCTGTGCTGGGGGAAAAAGCACACTAATTTGGCTTTTACTTTTTATGATGTGAGATGCAAGGGTGCTCTTTCATTAATGTAGCTCAGACTTATGCTTTTAAAGTTGTGGTTTTAACCAAGCATGTGTTTGACACCTCATTAAAAAAATATTGCAAGCGACAATATCTACCTAGCAAATGATATTTTCAAAATGCTTTGCAAAGATTACTGTTTCTCAGTTGATGTTTATTATATGGTTGCACTCAGAGTGTGATAATTATTGTACTTACATGTTGGTTCTGTTTGTGAAATCACAAATCTGTTTAGGTTTTGTTTCTGCTTGTTGTATTATACCTGAACAGGGAATTCTAACTCATGGAGGGGGTATAGGAGCTGAACCCACATTCTCCACTCCTAGCCTTTCCAGACTGAAGTGGGAAGTCTGAAAGGACCTTCATCTGTATGTGTGCAGAAGCCTCCCCACAACGGGAAAACCCTGTAAAACAGGGTAAATAATCACAGCAGTGCTTCTAAATATGTTAATGGAGATGGAAAAGAATGTTGCTTCCTTTGGCAGCCATTCTGCATATGCACTGTGCAAATTCTAAGGTCCTTGTTTAGGGAGAACATATGTACAAATTTCTGTTTGGTTGCAATGTGAAACATTTTTTATATTTTTTTTAAAAAAAATTGTTTGTGGAGATAATTGAAAGAGGTAGTCAGGGGTATACCTATGGGGGTACATGTGTGTATGTCTTCATGTTACTTGTCAACTTCTGGCGACCCTATGAATTTCATATGGTTTTCTTAGGCAAGGAATACTCAGAGGTGATTTTGTCAGTGTCTGTCCTCTGAAATCTAGCCTACAGCCCCTGGTATTCATTGGTGGTCTCCCATCCAAGTGCTAACCAAAGATGACACTGCTTAGCTTCCAAGGTCAGATGGGATCTGATGCCTTTAGAGCATTTAGGCCCTTAGTTATGAGGGCACTGACTGCCAAATAAGAACTTTGCCCTCATACATGAAATTTTCATTCAGTGTCCAAATTTCTAGCACTGCAGAGTGAGACATTGAAAAACATTAACACTTTGAACTCTTATACTTGCTGTGTTCACATTCCCTTGGTAACTTTGCCTGCCCCTTTTTTTATGGATGCATAAATCGTTCAATTGAAGTTTTAAGTTACTGCAATGCTAAACATTTGGGGACTGAAGGAAAATTTCATGGGTGGAAAGGATTCTTATTTGGGGGACAAAACTCTCATTTTGCTCCCTACCCCGCAACTGCATCTCTGATCTTGGACTGTATCTCTCTGTCCTGAATCTAAGATCTCTCTGTCTTGAACCTGTCCTGAATTGCACAAGTAGGTGCATCTATCAGGGAATGTTAAGTTCCTAAACTCAACTGGGCACAGTGGTAGGTATGAGACACAAGTTCATTAAATAATGACATCTGTGTGTTCAAAAGAATCCTAGGCAGAAGAGGCTGATTATTGCTTCTCTGCATGAGTGACTAATCTGGCCTTGCTCCTTTATAATCCGGGCCTTGCATGGGCGAATAAACCTGGGTGTACACAGTAGAAATAAAATAGCTCCACATAAAAAATAAGATATAAGGAAGATAAGCTATAACTATCCTTATCCTTGATGTACAGTTGTCCCTCCACATTTGGAGCTCCAACTTTCGCGGATCTGCCTATTCACAGAACCGCGGCTTCTCCACCCCCACAGGGAATGTGTTTTGGGGGTGGAGCCAAACTCAAGGAAAGCTGACTGATCACCCCACTTCAATCAGCTTTCACCCATTCTGTGTGAGGGGCGAAAGCCGATTGAAATGAGGCACTTAGCTGATTTAAATGAGGCACTTAGCCAATTGAAATGAGGCACTGCTGGTTTGCTGGCTGAGCCTCACATGTAAGGGGCAACAGCTGGTTGAAGTGGGGAAACTTAGCCAGCAAACTGCCACCAGTTTGTGAGCACCTCACTTCAATTGGCTTTCAGCCCTCACACGAAAGGGGCAAAAGCTGAGTAAAGTGGGGCACTCAGCCAGGAAACCGCTGCCAGTTTGCCGGCTGAGCACCTAGTTTCAATTGGATTTCACCCCTCACACGGAAGGGGTGAAAGCTGAGTGAAGTGGGGCACTCAGACAGCAAACTGGTGGGAGGGGCAAAAGCCGGTAGAAGTGGGGTGCTCAGCCTCCTGCCGCTTGCCTGCCAACCCCCCCCCAGCCCTTCCCAAGTGGTGGAGGTGGTTTTCCAGCCCCTTGGCTGCTCACCCGCCCCCCTGAAACTTCTGAAGCAGCAATCAGGCTTTTTGAGCCCCATCGCTGCTTTGGGAGGGTGGATGTTAGTGGTTGAAAAGCCTACCTGCTGCCTGCCTGCCACCCCCCCGGCCCTTCCCAAAGCAGCAATGGAGCTTTTCGAGCCCCATTGCTGCTTTGGGAGAGCAGAGGATGGTGGCTGAAAAGCCTCCCCACTAACCACCTGCCACCCCCCCCCACCCTTCCCAAAGCGGCAATGGGACTTTCCAAGCCCAGTCACAGCTTTGGGAGGGTGAGGGTGGTGATGGCTGAGAAGTGGCTATGAGGCTTCAAAAGCCCCATAGCCACTTTGGAAGGGACAGGGGGTTGCAGAAGGCATATTTTTAAGCGTTTTTTTTTTTAAATTCACAGGTGTCTTGAGCCCCCTAACCCCCGCAAATGTGGAGGGGCGATTGTAGTTTCTCTCTCTCTCTCTCTCTCTCTTTCTCTCTCTGTGTGTGTGTGCTTGTGTGTGTGTTGTGTAAAGGAGCTATATGGAAATGGGTTCCTTGCATCCAACTCCACTCTTGATGTCACAGCTGCTATTTTCAGTATGTCCCAAATCATGAAGACATCATGTTTCTGCACTCGAACAGCCCACATCAAGGCTGCATCTGGGTTATCTTGGGATTAAGAAAATGGCAGCTGGGCTGCCAGTGACATGCTACCTTTGCATGACCCATTCACCAAGAGGATGATCTTGTCTGCACTGTTCTCTGTGTACATGAGAATGCTTAATGGATAAAGCATTCTTTAAGGCACACAGTTGTTCACTGATTTGATGCTGTTGTAAATTTCTGACTTTGCTTCATCCCCTTTGCTTGTCTGCAGGCAGAAGAAGTTGTACTGGATCTTTTTGTTCTCAGCCATACTTGTACTTTGCATCAAAGCATGAAAAAAAATTAGTCCCTTAATGATAATTCTTTGTACCCAAGCAGTGATAAAACACAGGTATCCAGGACACATTTTAAGAGGGGTTTTATTTACATGCTGAATTGATAATTTGCTGCAAAACACCTGTTACTTAATATTGGCCCCATTACTCTACAGAAGTTGGCTACTGGTGTCCTTGAACTAGGGATATGCTACGTTAAGTTATTATTTCCTGCAAGGGAGACCAAACAATTTAATCAATTTTTTCTCTGCTTCTAGATGTCTTAAAAATTATTCAGTTCTCAAAGAGATCTCACAAGGGGTAGAAAAACCCTGGCAACAGTGTGAGGAGGGGAGCCAGGCAAATATCAGAAGTCTATAGCCTTTCATAATCTTCTCATGGATCCTCCCAACCACCACACAACATGGGCGGGTGGAAGTCAGGCAATGATCAGGAGGTTATAGCCTTCTAGGATCCTCTACCTGCTGAGCAATATCAAGTACTGTTTCCAGCCTTTCATTGAGCTAAAATGTAATTTCCACAAAGCATTAAGCTTTTGTTCTTGTCAATCCTTAAGTAAAGATGCAATCCAATGGTATTTAAAGGGACATGCTTGGAGCCATAGAATGCCTCCTCTGAGATCAAAGAGAGTACACTCATGGAGAAGGTGATCTGGCCTTGGAAACCCCAGCTCTCAGCTCTAAGCCAATTTGACATCTGAATTCCAAAGTGGACATAGTGGCTGGCAGATTCTGAGAACTGTTTCACCCTCCCTTCATCCTCCCTTAGGATTCCACCTGGCAGGAGTTTGCATTAAGCATTCATGCCTTCAGATGTCCACACTATGCCTAGTAGGATTACTGTACTGTAGTACTGTAGCAGCAGTACTATTGACTTAAATATCAGTCTATTTGTAACGGCGTCTGATTGCCTAAGGACTTTATCAGATGAGGCAAATAGCAGCAACCCCCCCCCCACGTAATTTATTTTTTATTTATTTTATTTATTTATTAGATTTATACCCCACCTTTCTCCCAAGACAGGGCTCAAGCTGGCTTACAAGAATTAAAAAATACAGCTAAAATATCACAATTTAGAAAAATTTAAAAAGCATTAAATTAATTTTTACATAATTAAAAATACAACATGAATTAAAAACATAATCAATAAAAATACAATATTAAAACATTAAATCAGCACACTGATTAAACTTTACTTCTCAAATGCCTGCCTAAATAAGAACGTCCTCAACTGCTGATCAAAAGAGGACAGGGAGGGGGCCAGCCAGAACTCCCGTGGAAGGGAGTTCCACAGTCTGGAAGCACCCACAGAGAAGGCTCTCTCCTGAGTCCTCACCAACCACACCTGTGAAGATAGTTTCTCTCTGGCTTTTCTTCACAAACAAAGATTCAGGAACGACTCATCCTGCACTTTCTGCAAGTGCGCTGATGACTGAAAAGGCTAATCCAAGATAAACAAGTCTGGTTGCAGAAAGCACAGCAGAGGGTCTTCTTGGGTGATGTTTCTGGATTGTGATTCTTTCTGTGTTGCTGTTTCACTTCAAGAGTTGTGTGAAGGTCGTAGGACTGAGAGAAAGCCCTCCCTTGCTGATCTTAGTGCTTAGGCCAGCTTGTATAGGGAGATAGGGCTAAGCTGTCAATAAAAAGTGATGTCTCATTCATGCCAGTGTGACACAGTGGGAATGGGTAAGAGATAATATAGTCTATTTCAGCCCTTTCTGCTATTGTTGTGTCCCAAGGCTGCAGTTTTTGCCACGTCTGATAAAGTCCTAAATTATTAAGAAGTTGCCTTGCACTGGACTAGTTGGTCCATATAGCTCAGTACTGTCTGCATCAACCAACAACAGCTCTCCAGAGCTTTGGGAAAGTAACTTTCCCAACCCTACGTGAAAAGACTTAACTGGGGACTTTTTCAATGAAAAATATGGACTCATCGCTAAGCCCCTGTACAGGAGTTCTGGCTCCTCTTACTTCACACACAGATATTGCCCTTTCTTTACAGCTTCAGATCTAACATGGCAGTTCAGACATAATGCTAACAGTACCTGACTATAACATTGAAAATGAGGTTGAGCATCCCCACACAAAAGTGGAAGGAAAGAGGAGGGGGTATGAGACTGTGGCTGCTTCCAGTCTCATAACAATGGTTAGAAGATAAGATAGTGTGGTTTTTATACAGCTATCATCACTTAGGAAAGTTACTTATTTGCATGACAACTCAGAGACTCCCCCAGCCAACATGGGAGAATGCAAATTTGCTGGTGAGAATTAAAAATGTCAAGTTTTCTTTCTATTAAGAGGGCTTATGTGAGGCTCGTTCTTTCTTTCTTTCTTTCTTTCTTTCTTTCTTTCTTTCTTTAGAATCTGAAGGGATTCTGGGAGTTGTATCCAAAAAGTAACTTTTCCTGGCTTTGCTTATTGGTTAGTACCCTGGTAGATCCTACTGAAAAAGGGGATATAATTAAGTGCTGCCAGCTCCTGGGAAGAACTGCTTTGAAATATGCCTAGAACATATGGGGCTTGGGAGAAGGATGATACATTTAAGAGCTGCCCTCAACTTGAACTGTGCCTGGATACAAGCAGGAGATATTCAATATGTGCCCAGCAAGGCAGAGGATTGTTGCCCCAAATACTGTATGTTAATAAGGAGGAGGTTGGGAGGCGACCCCCAACTAATTGGTTTCAAATTCCATACAAAATCTTGTTTAATGATTTATATAAACTTGTGGCCTTAGTTATCCTCCTCCCACAAAGCCATGTCTTGCCACTTTTTTTCTTGGTGGAGGCACAGTAAGCTGCCACACGTTTGTTGTTGCTGTTGAAAAATGAAATAATCAAGGGGCAACTGTGCTGGCCATACAGCAAAATGAAACAACCCACAAAATAAAGTCATCCTGCAAAATAAAGCAATCCTGCTTTTGTGGGTGTTTTATTTTGCTGTATGGCCAGCACAGTTATCCCTTGAATATTTCATTTTTCAACAGCAACAACAAACGTGTGGCATTTATTTTTTTTCTGGATTTGAAGATACCAGATTTAGGTGCAATGGGAGATCCTAAACAAGAGGGAAGTAAGGATTGGGATTTAACTATTTGAGATTTCTATCTCCAACAAAAGTAAAATGTTTCTTTTGGACTATAATTGCCTGAGTTTTACTTATATGGCACCTACATGTTTTTCCAGATGTAGCAGTACAGAGACTTCGTGAGAAAATCAATGTTCTCTGCTTGAGAAGGGGTTTTGCGGCTTCCTAAAGGGACAGAAACACTCTGGGTGAGTTAATTTACTGCTGCTAATAGAGTTTAAATTTTATTGTCCTTTGTCCCAGTCCCCACATGGCCAACAAGGGTGTGGCCTCTGCCTGAATTGAGATCCCTCCATACCAACAGTACAAGAATTGAGACAAGATCTGATACAGGATGTAGGCCTGTGACTCCAACAAGGTTACCTTTTCTCCTTTTTTTCTTTCTCCTGTATGATTTTTTGCCATCTTTTGCCTGATGAAGAAGCCAGTGCAGCTTCAAAAGTTTGCATGATGTGTTTTGTGCAACTCAGTTGGCCAATAACGGTATCACTCTTTTGTGGATTGTTTTATTTTGCTATATGGCCAACATGACTACCCCTGAATTTTATTTATTTATTTATTTATTTATTTATTTATTTATTTATTTATTTTAGTATTCAAAGATATATCTTTACATTTCATGATCTTGCCTAGTTCCTTCCAAGCTTCCCCTCCAAGTCCTAGGGCTTGTCTGCCCTGGAGTATTTTGGCCCCAGTGCTGCCTCAGATTTCCCCTGTTACTTTGTGTTCCATGGCAGGAATGGGCAGCTGCCTACATGTGCATGCTTCACGGCATTGGCAGGTGCCTCCACCGCCATCACTGGTGTAGCATGTTGTGCTCTCTGAGGCTGGAAACAAGGTGACCAGCTTTGATCACATGCTGGGGGCCTTGTTGTGAGCTCAGAGAATATGATGTGTGACACCAACAGTGGCACTGGAAGAGCCCACCAATACAGTGGAGTGTGTGAGTGCAGACTGCTGCCTGTTCTGGCCACAGAATACTCCACTTTTTCTCACTGGATCTGGGCTTTACCAAATATTTTAAAATGCCATTTTAGGGGCAGGGGGGCTGACCTGGTTTCTAGGTTGTTATCAGACACATCAAATACGGTGTCATAACAACGCCACATAAATGCGAAAGGGCATACATACCAGATGACATCATCCTTTCATGTTTATGTCTTGTCAAAAACCCATCCTATTTTATTGATGGCTAAAGCCATCAATAGATCTTCACTAGCACTAGTGCTGGTATTGCTGGTGTTTGAATCCATGTGCCATTGTAATGTGACATGAATGCAGTGTCAATGGCCAGTCCAGCCAGAACGCTTCTGGGTAATATTGCAACATCCAGGTAGATGACACACTGTTTATGATGCTTCCTGGGTTACTTGTAAGTTTTTAAGTATGTTTTTGTGCTTTTTAAAACTTTGGGAGCGTTATTTTTGTTTTTATTTTTGAATTTCCCGCACTATATATTCTCACGAGAATACATGGGATTTTGAACAAGGAAGTGAACGGAACGCTGTTCACTCCTCTGTCATTGCCGGGGAAGCCTTTTGCCATGATAGAAGGTAAGTGTGACATGGGGGTGGTGGTGTTCTTTTGCAGGCATAAAAATGGCAACGTTATGCCAGCAAAAGAACTAGGTTGAAGTCCCTAGTTAGAACTGCCCGGATATCATCTGGACAGTTCAGACTAGAATTGGGGCCAAAACCCTGTGTTGCGGGAATGGGTGAAGGCATTTCATTTGGCCCATGTGGACAAGGCCTTATTCTTCTTCTGATTTCTTGACTGCAATCTCCATTCTTATTAATAACTGAGCCCAAGTATGGAAAATCTTGAACTATGTCAATGCCTTCATTGTCTATTTTAAAGTTATGTAAATCATCCATGATCATTATTTTTATTTTTTTACCGTAAACCTTCCTTTGCAATTTCTTCCATGACTTTCTTCAGTAATTGTTCCAAGTCTTTGCTATTTTCTGCTAGTAGTATGGTGTCAGCTGCATATCTTAAATTGTTGATGTTTCTTCCTCCAATTTTCCTGCCTCCTGTCTCCCAGTCTAATTCTGCTTAATGTATAATATATTCAGCATACAAGTTAAACAGGGTGATAAACTACAGCATTGTCTGACCCCCTTGCCAATTGGAAACCATTTCTTTTCTCTGTATTCTGTCTTAAAAGTAGCCATTTGTCCTGAGTACACAGTATACATCAGGGCAATAAAATGTTGTGGGACATCCACTACTTTAAGAGTGAGCCATAGTTTTTCATTATCTATGCAATCAAAGGTTTTCCTATAATCTATAAAGCACAGGCCAATTTTCTTTAGAAATTCTTTGGTGCACTCCCATGTCCCACATATGTTTTCAATATGATCCCTAGTGCTCTTCCATTCCTGATGCCAGCTTGGACATCTGGCATTTCTCCCTCCATATATGGTAAAAGTCTTTGTTGGAGAATTTTGAGCATTACTTTTCTTGCATGGGAAATGAATGCAATGGCCCTGTGGTTATTGCAATCCCTGATGTCCTCTTTCTTAGGGTTTGGAATGTATATTGAGTGTTTCCAATCTGTGGGCCACTGTTTTGTTTTCCATATTCATTGACAGATTTTAGTTAGAACTAGAGTAGATTCTGCCTCAGTAGACGGAAGCAGCTCTATCAATATGTCATCTGTTTCTGGTAATTTATTTTTCCCAAGTGTTTTGAGTGCAGATTCTACTTTACTTTCTAAAATTGGAGGCCCACCTTCATATGGTTCTTCCTCGAATGAATCTGTTACCCTTTCATCTCTTTTATATAGTTCTTCTGTGTAAATGTTTCCATCTTTTTATTTCTGCTTGGTCACGTACTATGTTCCCTTCTGATTGTAGAGCGTCCCCACTATTGATTTAAATTTCTTTACGCTTTCTCAGATCTTGTGGAGGAAGCCTCTTCTTCCTTTTTTGTTACCTTCTCTTTCTCTGCATTGATTATTATACAAGTCATTTAACAGTTGCATTCAGATTTCTGACTCTATTTCTGTCACCTTTGACTTTTGCTTCTCATCTGTCCTTAACTGCTTGAAGAGTTTCACCTGTCATCCATTGAGGCTTTTCTTTCTTTTTGGCTACATATAGTGTCTTTTTGCATTCCTCCCTGACAATATCCTTGGCTTCAGTCCAGAGTTCTTCATGCTCCCGTTCTTAATAGTGCAAATCCTTTTTTCACATTATCTTTAAATTCTATGGTGATGTTCTTTTGGTTGTATTTAGGCAAGATAGTTGGTTTAATGTTCTTCTTTAGCTTTACTCTAATTTTTGATATTATTAGCTCATGGTCTGTGCCACAATCTGCTCCTTGTTTTATTTTTGCAGAGAGAATGGAGCTTCTCTATCTTCTGCTTCCCATTATGGAGTCTATTTCATTTCTATATTGGCCATCAGGTGATGTACATGTTGCTGCTTGAAGAATGTACTTGCCATGAACAAACTGTTGACCTTGCAAAGTTCAATCAACACTCCTGCTTCATTTCTTGATCCTAGGCTAAATTTTCCTACAATCTTTGATTCTGTGCTTTTTCTGTTTTTGCATTCTAATCACCTATGCTTAATAACAAGTCCTGTTTTGGCATGTGATCAATTTCCTCCTGAACACCAGCACAGAATCTTTCAATTTCTTCTACTGCCTCTATAGATGGACCATAAACTTGAATTAGGGTTGGTGGGTTTCCCTGAAGCCACAGCACTACTTGTAGTTGTCCTCTGCCATATCTCATTAGCACACTGTGTGCCATCTGACTTGGGAGTCTCATCTTCTGGTGCTATCTCTTTGTTTCACTTTGGATTGTCTCATCATACTCATAGGGTATTTGTGTCAAAAGATCTTCAAAAGGAGGTTTACCATGCCTCCCTCTGCGCAGTACTAACAAGTGTTTGCTATGGTGCAACTGATGTCTCTGAGAGATCCTCCACCATTGTCACCCTCCACTACTGCTGCTGCCCAGTAACTATTTGGTACATTTAATTTGGCTCTTCAGCAAAAGTCTGTCTGACATGAGAGACCTTACCAGCAGCACTGCTGCCATCAGCATAACCTCTTGCCTCTCAGGGGCATTCATTCTCACCACCACAAAAAGGTAGTGTCATTGGTGGGGCCACACAATTCCTACCTTTCAGATAGTAAGCTTGTACCACTTTACACCAGCTTGAATGCAACACTTTCAATAGAAACAGTTTATGCATTCAGGAAACATACTCCCTTGGGTGATATGGAATCCAGTGATGCAAATGTTTATGTGACCATAGATTGGAAGGGAGCTTGGAGGCCCAGCTCATTGCAGGGTCTACATTGCAGGACCCAATACTATGCTTAGATATCTCTAGCTAAGGAGAGCCTATCAACTCCTGTTCTCGCCTTTGGTTCCAGCAACCTGACAGAAAACACAGAAAGAAGGAAAATGAGGTCAGGTAGCAATAAAGAATGCTTACAGATCTTGACAGACACAGATGGAAGTTATATACATGCTTGTGTCAAAAAAATATTAATCATGCATACTCTTGCAATGTACTTCTAGGCTTTCACCTAAAAGCTTAAGTGAATTCAAAGACATATTTAATGAAAAAATGCATTTTTTATTCAACCATCCACACTGTTAACAAGATTTAACTACTGAAGGACATTTTTAAAGAAAAAGATTTGCAGATATCTCAGTGAAGGACTACATAATCAGGATTACTGTAAATGCTCACGATTGTAATGCCATACTTTGCTACATGTTGATTGATCTTTTCAGTCTACCCTCCAGTCCGTCCCCTTCTTTAGAGGAAAAAAATTAGCAGTTCCACTCCTTTGTTTGTTTGTTTTTAACAGTTGGTAGCATTTCCCTCCATAGATGGAATAAATAAATAAATGAGATGAAAATCTCTCTATAAAGGGTGCATGTTAATGGAGATTGATGGTTGTGAGTGATGTAATGAATGTGTATTTCTGCAAGAAGGGCTGATTCAGTGCACTGACATTGCCATGATTAGATTATCTTAACATCAGAAATATAATTTTGAAGAGGCGTAGGCCTATTGATTTGCTTGTAATTTACAAACAGTGCTTAATTGTTAAAGGAAGGCAGAAATTTCCTTAGTCAAATAACAAGGCCCCTATAGTTCAAACAGACTATTTAGAGTTCTAAAAGGTGAACTTTAATCTGTTGTAAGAGTAGTTCTCCCTACATTCTCCCGACATATTTCCCCTGCATTCATCACTATGCTTGGAGAGCATAGATCCAGCTACTAGGTTGCAACTCCCAGTTGCCCTGAGGCTGTAGAGTGCAGAAGAAGAGAAACATTTCAGACTTCTTTATTAACAACATGGCCAACACCTCCTAGGAGGCTGTATCTTCTGCCTTCCAGAGAAATTACCATGGTAAAGAGAAAACCAGCCTAGCCACAGCCATGGATCAGAGAAGGAAAGCTGCTGGGAACCCATTTCCTAGATCTTGGAGCATTATTTTAAAGGATAATTTATTATTCACTACTTACATATTAATATTACTCATTGCTAGCAGTGTGTTAATATGCTACTTTTAAGATATTTTATTACTTTGTTGTTAAATGCACTTAGACAATGTAAAATTGGCTCAACATGGGTATCACCCACCTCAAAATAACTCCCCGTAGGCAACATTGTACACCTTCCAAAAGCCTCAGAAGAATTCAGAAGGTGGAGTCTAAAAAAGTATGGTAATTTCCCCAATCTCTGGGGGTGGCCACGCAATGTAAATTGAAAATACTCTACTTGAATTGGCTGGCAAAGGAACAGTCCTCACTCTGAAGGCATCTTCTATTTGAAGGGCTTTCTGCTGTCTCACACTTTTGCAGACATGTCTCTCCAGCATGTCGATGGTGATATCTTGGCTACATAAGGACCATTACAAAGAAAATTGAGTTTTCACCTACCCCTTTTAGAGATGTTCAAGAGATTGTGGAGATTATCAGACACACTAAAAGTGGTGTTACACGAATGCCAGGAGATCGCTAAAGGGCTCCCTTTTCAGATGATGTCGTTCCCTTCTCATTATGTACCCATTCTGCTGCCGTTCTGCTGGTGCTGTTTTTTATTGATGGGGGAAGCCGTCAATAGATTCCCTGTTCCATTCCTGTCATGGATGTTCCTGTGTGTGACAAGGCGTCTCGTTTCACTGGCGAGATCCCAGCATCAATGAGAGGTCCCTGCCAGAACACTTCCAGGTGAGATCGGGACTTCCAGGAAAATGACTTTTTAAAACTTCCCTGGTTTACTTGGAAGTTTTAAAGTGTGCATATGTGCTTTTCATAAGTTTTTAAAATATAGTTTGGTTTTTATTTTTGAATTTCCTGCACTTGCGTCTTCTCATGAGAATCCGCGGGATTTCAGTCCAGGAAGTGAAGGGATCTCCATTAGAGCTCCGTTCACTCCTGGGCAGCCAGAATGATGGGAGAGGAGGTAAGTGTGATGGGGAGGGTGATTGTGATGGGTCAGGGATAGGACAGTATGGGAGTGGAGACTGTTGGACAGGAACATTTTTTTCATTCCTGTCTGATAATCTCCTGTGTCTTTGCAAGCTCTGAGACAAATTGATTTGACCCAAACATCCCAGTGTGCTTTTGAATTTAGCTCTTAACTGGCTGTTCCTCAATATTCTCATGTCATTTTGATTTTTTTTAAAAAAGTCAAGGAGAGAGAGAGAGAGAGAGAGAGAGAGAGAGAGATCTTTACAGATGCTTATTTAAATGTGAATTTTGATATGATTTCTTTTCAACTACAAGTTGATGTGAAACCAGGACAGAGTGAATTTATGAGTGAACATCTGTGAAACTGTCATGTACTGGAAATAGATTGATTCACCAACCACTCCTCTTTGGGAAGTACATATAGAATTGCAGCTGTAGCATCATTATTTCTATCTGACATAACCTTAGATTTTGCTTAGTGACAGAAGTGAGTGAACAAACAAATACGCCTGTGATTTCATACCCATCCGTTGAAGGTGAGGATGTAAACTAGAAACTCCTGAATGATAAAACATGCAAACTGGTGTGTGTGTGGTTGTGTGTTAGAATGTGCAATAACACATTCAGACCAAGTGTATGTCTGACTCTATCTACTTGCTGAGAAAAATTGTAAAGTAATGAACCAGGCTTAGAGAACTTCTGTTCCTTTTGAATAGGCCAGAGCTCTATCATGATCCAAAGGCTGCTTCTCCTATAACTAAAAATAAGGAAGAAGCTCTCTGGGATTTTTATACCCAAGTGCATTCCATTTGGCTTATATATCTGCCTTATCTGGATTTGGTAATTTCATACAAAATTACCAGACAAATTTCTCCTATATTTCCCATTTCAAAGTCAGAGTACTACTATAGGGAAGGCCTTATCTTGTATATGTGGAACATGGGAAATTGTCTCCTTTGATGATCTTAGTATATACTGTACTGTAGGCAATTGTTCATATATATGCACAATTACAGATAGAGCAAGGCAAGCATTCCTTTGATTTACCTCCCTTTCTAATAACTGACTGTTGCCCTTCTACTGGACTGCCTTTATAACTTTGGATTCATTGACTCCTTACTAAGGTAGTTTTTGTCTCATTTTTCCAGCTGTTCTTTAATATGTTGGCAAGAGGTGGTCTACCACTTTCTTTTCCCCTTTCAGTGCAGGTTAACAGGGTTCATCGTTGGCCCCTTTGGTTGTTTTTTTCTGGGTAAACTTATTTGACCCCATGGATTTCACTATCATCTTTATGTCAATAAAATTTTGTTGTTTTTTTCAACCCTAGAATTTTCTCCTCATGTCCAGCATCATATCACATGAACCTCAGCTATTTGAACATGGATGCTTTACTGTTGCCTGGAACATAATATGACAAAGGGCTCATCTACAAAAGCCAGGATATGCCAGCTCCCTGCCAACATACCCTGGCTGTGAAACAGGCCTGTTGTTCCTCTGTTCTATCCACAGAATGAGATGAAGCCCTGATGGGCACACTGCCTTCTCATTGCAGCTGCCATTTTTCTTACTGTCTTGGAAGGCAGGGAGGGGGCCTCCAACATGTGAGCAAGGCTTCCCCATGTGACCAGCCTTGGTCACATGCTGTAGGCCTCCATTCTGCCTTTCAGGAGAGCCAGAGAGATGGCGATGACAGCAAGGGTGGCCTGCTGGCATTATTTTTAAAATGTTGTATCGGGCCCTACCCTGCCTTCCCCCTGTCTCAGCCCTGTATCTGCCCTGGGAGTGGTGAGACCTGCCCGGGAGCAGAATGGGGCAAATGCCCTATGTCATCAGGACTGTAAACAGCCCATGCAGACAAGTCCGTAGCCTTCCTTTCAATATGCACTTTCTATTACTGCTAGTAATGTTCTTCTCCACCTTACAGAGAAACATGTTTTACTCTTCTTTGCCTTGTACTCCTTATATTGAGGCAGTAGGTTAGTCAGGGCACTCTTTCTCTTTGGCTGCTGCCCTACTGCAGAAATAATGCAGTTTGACACAGCTTTAACTGCTATGGCTCAATACTTTGGAATTCTGGGATTTGTAGTTTTGAGAGATGTTTAGCCTTCTCTGTCAGAGAACAAATGACAAATCCCAGGATTCCAAAGTGGTGTCAAACTGCATTATTTCTGCAGTAGGGCAGCAGCCTATATAATATTGCCTGAAACATATCTTTCTTATGTTTCTTCTGCAAAGATTTTAGTTCATGCTTTAGTCTTTTGTCATCATGAATACTGCAAATTTCTTTTGAGTTTTCGATTAATGCATCTGACTCCCTTGGCTTCTTTTCAACATTTTGCTTCTAAGATCACTTATTTGGTTCATCACTTGATCATTTTATTCCTCTTCAAGGTGTCTTCATTGGCTGCCTATCTTTATTAGGATTCAGTACAAGCTTCTTGTTCTAACTTTAAAATCTTTACATGACTTAGATCTTCCTACATTTCTGTCCTCATCTCTTATAATTACCAGAATATTCATTCTTTGGATTCCACATTTCTCAGCCAGTCAAGGGTTTCCTGCTCTCTGTCTCATCTTTGTCTTTTCTCTCTTACTGCTCCATATGCTTGGATTGCCATCCTGAATACTTGTGGACTGCTACTTCAATTACTGTTTTAAAATTTCAGTTAAAAACTTTGTTGTTGTTATGTGCCTTCACGTTGACTTTAAGTTATGGTACTCCTTATCATAGGGTTTTCCTGGTAAGATTTATTCATTCAGCGGAGGTTTGCCATTGCATTCCTCTTAGGCTGAGACACTGTGACTTGCTCCTGTTAACCCAGTGGGTTTCCATGGCTGAGTGGGGATCTGAAGTCTGGTCTCCTGGACTTTACTGTTTTCTAAAGCATTTGGAGCTTGGGTTTAATTTTATCTATGTTGTGTTGTATATTCAGAGTATGAGTCCCTGAATTTGTTCTTTCTTCTTCCCATATATTTTTATTAGATTGCATACCACTGGCAGGCAGGCATCTTTTATTGTCCTACTTGATGCAGCCCCATGTTCCTTGATAGTACATGGTCATCATTACATCACCATCATTATCACCACCACTACCATCAGATGTGCTTCTCCATGACTCTGTTTAGCCTGAACTAATTCACCTGATTGATTTCAGTAACCACAAAAGATGCATGTTTCAGTTGTTCCCAACTGAAATTATGATATTTAAATGTGCTTCACTTTGATTGGCCTGTGCCCATAAAATGAAAAATGGTTTATGGGGTTATCTGAAACACATTTTCAAAATATATTTGGAGTTACTTATTTCAAAAATGTTTGAGAACTCATTTCCACATTCATCTCTAACTAGGAATGTAATGTATGTATGGGGTTAATCCAGGTTTAGCAAGTGCAGAATTTCACTCAGGTGACACTCCTGCTGGATGAAGTGGGTGACCTTTTGTGCTGATGTCTTCTTTCCTCTGCAAACCCCTTTGTCCCCTGAAGCCTGCATAGGGAACAGTTCAGAGCACTGTGAGAGATGACACAAAGGAAAATGGCAAAAAACAACCCACCATCTTCTGGGGATGGTGTGGGGGACCTTTGATGGATCTCAGAAATCTTCCAGTTCAGGGATGGAGCCTAGCCTGGATATTTTTTTCAATTATACCGAGAAATGCTTGCTAGCAAAATACTCTAGGTACCATTCAACAGTTTTCTCTCTTTATTGTAAATGTCAGTCATAAACTTGTTTACTGAGAAGTAAATTCCTTTGAGCTCAATGGGACTTGCTCCCCACTATATGTGTTTAGCTCAAGTCTTGAACCCATATAAAATTACTTAAGAATAAGTCCCCATTGCACACAATGGGACTCTCTTTTTGTGTAGAAATGCATACAATGTGCATTTATATGATTCTGAGGTAGCAGTATTTTGTGTTTTTTTACCCCACTGCATATCATGAACTTTCCTCTGAGGTAATAATATACTGAAATGCACTGTTAAATTTCTTTAATGTTGCTTAGGCTGATGCTTTAGCCTTCTCTGTTAGAGAGCTCTGGTGCCACAACACACTACAGACCCCAGAATTCATAGGATGGAGCCATGATAGTTAAATCAGTGTTAAACTGCATTATTTATTCAGTGTGACAGCAGCCTCAGAAAGGAATGTACATGGTTAACATCCCCCCCTTAAACTGATGAACTTAAGAGGATAATAATGGATATATAGTTCCTGTCTTTTTAGATATTATGCTTCTCTGTTTAACAATGGGGGTCAGTGTGAGGGAAGAAGTTACCCATTTCTGCTTGAAGAGAAACAAAAATAATTAGATCAAGTTATACCATCTTCATGGGGAAAACATCATCTTCTATTAATTTTTTTGGTGGTTGTATTTTTCTGTCCACAAGTGTTCAAGACTGGTTTTATACCTCTCAGTTGTAAATCCCTTGAGATGCTATCTGTTGTCTGAACAGCCTAGAAACTAAATATTTGTAAACCTTCTTCCAAATTCAGCCTGGTGGATGTGGTAAGAAACCGTTAAATTGGTGGTTAGGAAGGTAGGTCTCTGTGGGTTCTGATGGGAAAGAGTCGTTAGGGCAAAGCTCCATCACCACACAGGAAGAGGCATCAGACTCTTGAAAACATTTTCTCCAGCTGTGGCAGAAGAATAATTTGTATGGTGGAGCCTGAGAACCACAAAGCTTATGCACCAATGCTCACTAAGGCTACCCTTCCCAACAAAGCAGCATCATTCAACTGAAGCATTCCTAAACCAAGCGGTCACTGATACTGACACTGTGAAAATGAGATTTGAAATAATATGTATGCTGGTGTCATGCTACTACTAATTCTACTTCATAAAGCCTTTGTGCAATGCAATTAAAATCATGTTTCACCAGAATACAGGGCTAACCTTACTTAGAAAGAGAGAGGTGGTCATCTCAGGCAGGTGATGTTGGGTAAGGTGCTGGTAGATGGAAGGTATATGAACTGTTGCCTATAGACCCTTCAGCTGGAGGTCAGAAGTGACCTCCATCCATCAAAAAA